>CM022673.1:12558287-13110787 GCA_012295275.1 Chrysomallon squamiferum | reverse complement strand
ACAATGGATACATTTTTTTTTTTTTTCTTCAATTTTGCTTTATTAAATTTTAATTTTTGTTTTTTACTATTTAGGATTTTTTATTTTATTATTTTATTTTTTATTATTTTTTTTTTTGTTCATTCTTTTATTATGTCAATAATTTTTTTTTTTTTTTTAATAATAATAATGATTATTATTACTATAATTAAAAAAAATCTTTTTATTTTTGCATTTGATTTATTTGTAGATTTATTAAATTTTATTTTATTTTAATTTTTTTTTTTTTTTTTTTTTACTATCCATTTCTACAATTTTTTTATATCAGATTCATTCATTGGTTCTGGTTCATTCTTCTTTCTTAAGCTTTTCACACTTGTTGTATTGCTTGTAGTATAAAATAATCTCTTTTATATTTAATCTTATTTATGTTGTATTACCATATGAAAATTATGAGCTCATGTAAATTTAATTTTCAACTTCAAAAGACCTCATGTTGATAACATTTAACAGTGAATGTATAAAACCTCTGTTTGTGTCTACATACAGACTCCATTGTGTCCACCCCCACAAATACCCCACAGGTATATTTACATCAATACACATATATACTCATCTTTATACAGGCATTAACTCTTATTATTACACATATTCTCACTCTCTCTCTTTCTTACACACACACACACACAGATTCAAACAAAACTAAAGACACACTCTCACTCTTACACACACACATATATATACACATACATAAACACACACAGACACACACACATCGACTCACCCATACAATTGCACCCCCAACATACACATAAAACCGCAGGAATCATCTGTTTATGTATATATCAAAAATATGAATATTTTATCCACTGAACATGTTGAATATAGGAAATTATTTCACAGCATCGTATCAAATAAGTGTGTAAATATTCACAGCATCAGTAATTCTTATTTAATGTTATGTAAATTTATTTACTCTACAGTCTGTTGAAAACTCAGCTAGTGATAAATTGTTATTTACACAACTAGTTTCCAGATTTTATATCAGAGTTCATTATTGCTTCATGGTTGGTTTCATGGTTCTTTTTGAAAAGGTAAGTTAGGTTTTTTTAAAGTTAGATGTAAATAAAAGTGAGATTTAAAATAAAAATAAATGGAAAAATTAAGACAAAAAATATAATTAAGTAAAATAAAATAAATACTTTTAAAATAAATACTTTTAAAATAAATAAACAAAACAAAACAAAACAAAACAAAACAAAACAAAACAAAAAAAAAAATAAAATAAAATAAATAGAAATAAAAATATTTAAAATGATAAAGTAATAAAAAATAAAAAAAAATAATAAAAAAAAATAATTTAAAAACAAAAAATGTAAAATAAAATACACTATTTAAAAACTATAGCTAACAAAACAATTAAATTAAAATTAAATATAATAAAAATAACATTAAGATAAATTAAACAAACGAACAAAGCAAACAAAACAAACGAAAAAACAAAAAAACAAATCATAACTACACTGTATATATACAATTACAAAAACAAAAAAAACCTCCAAAGCTAAACCACTCCAATTACGTCCAGGACAAACCAATGCATACAAGGGTGCACTACGAAAATCACTTTATTACTGTAATTTAGATAAGAGAAATCTGCAGACGCAAATCACTGCCGTGTGATATATGAAATATGTAACAGTGACTGGGAACCCTAAGTAAACTTGATCAGTGAGTCGACACAGAGAATCCACTGAAATCTCTGCAACTCGCACACATGGCTTATTGTGCGGAGTAACGTCCTCCGACCATGTGCCACTTTTATGACTCGGAGTGAGTGAGTGATTGTAGATCAGAAATGGCTTTACGAGACGTCTGTGAAAGGATGTTTTAGTGGCAGTCGGTTCTTGTAATTAGCTTGTGTGGAACAGCTGATGCCATGATAGGCACCTTACATAAATAGTTTGACTGTCTGTAGTGATCATTGACCTCTTGTGTAGACCAGTGGACTGTCTGTACTGATTGTTTGACTGTCTGTACTGATTGTTTGACTGTCTAAACTGTTTGTTTGACTGTACTGATTATTGACTGACAGTATTGTTTGGCTGTCTGTACTGATTAGTGCTGACAGGTTTGACCGTCTGTACTGATTATTGACTGACAGTAGTGATCCTTTGACTGACTGTACTGATTATTGACTGACAGTATTAACTATTTGACTGTCTGTACTGATTATTGACTGTTTGACTGTACTGATTGTTGTCTGACAGTATTGATTGTTTGGCTGTCTGTTGTCTGACAGAATTGATTGTTTGGCTGTCTGTACTGATTGTTGTCTGACAGTATTGATTGTTTGGTTGTCTGTACTGTATGTTGTCTGACAGTATTGATTGTTTGGCTGTCTGTACTGATTGTTGTCTGACAGTATTGATTGTTTGACTGTCTGTAGATCATGCTTTATTGCTATACTGGGAACCATTTAGGGCAGGTTTAATAATGTCTTGAAGTCTTGTATCAGATAATCGGTTATTTTATGTTCATGGTGATACATACCGCTGGGGAAAATAAAAAGTAAATCTTTAAAAGAATTTAAACACATTGCATTTTGAAATTATGTTTAAAAATTTAAATTATGTTTGTTAAAAGATCAGTTCTTAATAAGATTCAATAAAAAAAAAAATAATAATAATAATAATAATTAAATAAATAAAAAAAATAATAAATAAAAAAATAATAATAATAATGTTGTTATTAAAAATAACAGTACACAAGGAGACAATCCAAAAAGTGTGAATTATATCAGATTTTTTTCAAGGAGACTTAAGGAGACTCACTTAAATTATGTCGTACGAGAGTGTGCATTATTCCAGACTTGTAAAGGAGACACTCCAGGAAAATCACTTTAGTTTTATCCCAACGTCATCAGTTACGTTTTGAAAATCCAGATACAATGATCTAACTGTGATCAAAGACTTGGTCAGCTCGTGGTCATCATTAGTAAGGGGTCATCAACACTGGACGCTGTCTGTCGGTCAGCGGTTAAAGAGAGCCGAGGGAAGACAGCACAAATAAAAGATCATTTAAACGCAGTGTAAAAGCCATCAGCTAAAGAGTTATGGGTAAATAATGAAGGTCAAAGGTCAGGGGATCTGAAGCGACCGAGGACCAGGTATAAATAGTCGTCAATTCGTGCTTCATCTTTCAGACAGGTGTTACAGCTTTTCAAAGTTCACACTGATAAATCACGCATAATTCAATTTGGAATTGAAATTAAAAATAATAAAAAATTAGAGAGAGAGAGAGAGAGAGAGAGAGAGAGAGAGAGAGAGAGAGAGAGAGAGGAACGACAGAATTAATAAATAAATAAACATTAATTTAAAAAAATAATAATGTAAAATAAATTAACAAAAAGGAAGATAAAGTTTTATTTAACTGCAAGCTCTTTGTTCGAAATAATTAAAAAAATAACATCAACAAAAAAAAAGAAGTAATGGCATGGCATCCCACAGACAAGCAAACACATACCATATTATTTGGTACACCATTAAACAGTATTGATCCCTGTTACCTCTAGATCCCAGACAATCATTCCACGACTGAATTAAAGCTTGCAGAGCAAAAGTATGCGAAACATTTGAGTTTTTATTAAAAACAACAACTCACAATTGTTTCCTTCTCCACAATAAAAATAAGTTCAAAGTAAGTCATTCATCAAATCTATTCAAATTATACCAATAAACCAATGATTATAAGGAACGAAAAAAAAAAAAAAAAAAGCTTAGTACGAAACTTTATCAATTTATTGTGCAACATCGTTGACAGCAGCGGCAAGCCGTACTTGATTGGTTATAGAAAGGAAAAAAAAAAAAATTCATTTTTCATCTCAGTCGATGTGTGTAATAAAAGTGAGATCAAAGGAGATTCAATTGTTCAGCGTTTTTTACACGGCTCTGTATTGAGTCAATCTGGTTATTACTACATTAACCTCACTGTTCACTTTTTTCTCTCTCTCAACACCGACTCGATTCTACTGCAGGTCAATAATTTTGTTTTGATTATTTACCTGGTATCGATTAGCTGCAAACTGTGAATAATCGGGTGGGTTGTAGTTCAGTTGGTGACAGAAGTGTCGGGTTGTGAGATCAATCCTCATTACTAAACCGTTTGAGCTTTTTTTACCGTTCTAACCAGTGCGTCTTAACTGTGCATCAAAAAATGTAATATTTAAAAAAGTGTTTAAAACCCCCCCAAAAAAATCATTGCGTTATGAAAAAAAATAATAAGGAAAAAAGCTTCTGCAGTATTAGTAGCAAATTTACAATCATTAAGATCTTTGTTAAAGAAAACATTATCGATAGTAATGATAAACAATTAATATTATAATGTGATTATCTAACAAGATCTCATTTGTATATATACACACAGACACATCCTCATGCACATACATTTATAACTGCGTGCAGACAAATTAAATAAATACATTTAAATGTACATAATTGTATGCGAAATTCACAAACACTGCATCGATCCTTTCTCTTTCTTTCTTTCTCGCTGAATCTGTCTCTCTTTCACTCGCTCGCATACAGACACACGCACATACATATATATATATATGTACACAGAGTCAATAAAATATGTTAATTATCTGACGTTTAAACCTAAACCACACTTGACCAGATGACCAACAACAGTGACCACAGTGGGTGAATCTGTTTGTTTTTATTTAGATAAATAATTCAAGTCAACTGTCAGTGTTCCGCTCTGAGAAACATATATAAAAGGTCACTTACTGGGGAAAATAAAAACGTCCAACACTGAAGACGTGTTGAATTGACTGACGAGCATTATTGGCAAATGGAAAGGGCCAGAAAAAAAAAAAAAAAAAAAAAAAAAAGGCATTTACTTCATCTTGATTGGTCAGCTGACAAATATTTTTTTTTTTTTTTTTTTTTTTATTACCACAATTGTCTCCGTGATTCAGTGGCGAACTGTCCGTCCGTCCTTCCATCCATGATACGACCAGCACCCACAATAGACGTGCTTTCCCTCCTAGCAAGGTGCGTGATTGATGGAGGGCTATTTACAGTGTGTGTGTGTGTGTTGTGAGTGTTGTGAAAGCTACGTACATCGATGCACCCTCGGGTGACGACGCATAGACGGCTTGTAATTTGACGTCGGCCATGCGTGACTGTCGTCGCCGGCGCCAGTCAATGGACAACAATAGACAGAATCCCAAGCACTCTATGAAACTTCATTTTCTTGGCCCCGTGTCACTGCACGCTTCAGTGGTCGAACTTTCTATCATTTCGGTTTTGGGCGGAGTACATTAGCCGGGTTTTATTCTGGGTAGTGAAAATAAAAAAAAAAAATAAAAAAGCAAGATAGCTGTGTCGTTATTATAAAGTATAAATAAAAAAAAAGAAAAAAAAAAAAAGGAATCAAAACATACACTAAAAAAAGAAAGTAAAGAAAGAAAAAAAAAAAATAATAATAATAATCATTGAATAGAAAGTGATGAATATTCTCTTAACAAAGGCTGAGATTATGAATAACTTATTTTTTTTATGAAAATTTTGAATGAAGTACTGAGCTAAAAATACATCATAAAAACACGCATTTTTAACACTAAATAATCTTCTAAAAACTATAGGAAACTAACTGTTATTACATTGTAAAAAGACTTTTTGAATAGTGGACTCTTTTTTTAAGGTAGCTGAATTATGAAACTGTATCTCGAAGCAGTAGGGGGCTATAGATCGAAAGAGAGACACTTCTTCAGCTAATGCGAAGATGTTCATATTGTCAAAGTGGTCTGAATAACAAGAGGTACTTGTAGGTATACCACTGAGCTGTAAAATACACTGCGATACTTTGTAATAATAGTATATTTGTTGTAAAAATATAGTGTGATCATTTATAATACACCTCTTTAAATTACGTGTTTATATTAAAAAAAAATACAGTGTGATGTCTTATAATCGTCTACGAAATTGTGTATTTGTTGTAAATATACAGAGTGTTACTTTATAATAACAGTCTATTTTACTGTATTACAATGGTGTTGTATATTTTAATACTTTGTGTTACTGTGTGGTACTATAATACTCTCATCTTCGCAGCAGGATTAAAAATTAATTATTGAAATATTGTAACATTGTGGATTCTGTGTACTACACTGTTAAAATGTTACAGTGGCTTTCAGTTTCTGGAAAGATGACATTTAGTGTTGTAAAATTATTATTTGTAGCTTTCCAGAGTTGCAGAACTGAAAAAAGGAAAATCAATAAATAAATAAATAAATAAATAAATGGATGAATGAATAAATAAACAAAATAAAATAGATCAAATTAATCAAATAAATGAATAAAATGTTTTAAAAAATCGTTTTAAAATAAATAACAAGAAACAGTCATACTTAATATTACACACATATATTTACGTAAATATGCAATTTACTTATTTAGATGATGAAATCACGGATCAAAGTGACATAATCTTATGATCAATGAATACACATCATTATACAAATACCTATATTAATAGGGGAACAAAGACATTATGTGAGATATGGTCTCTAAATAATATATTAAACATACATAAATACCAGTAACAAAGAAATTACCTGTGTTATATATTATTAGTCTGTGTTTATGTTTACAATCATTGTTTAGGTAATCTGGATGTATGAGAGCCTGAAGCCAGACATTTCTGTATACTCTTTAATTACATTTTTCTCTGTAATCCTTATTTATTATTAAATTCCTTTTATGGGTGAAATATTAAATACCCAACAGGCATTTCATAGATTATCTTATTTCAAAACATTATATAAACATATTTAGAGTTTTGACGGTAATCATGTGTTTGTGTCTTGTATCAGAAAATAAGTAAATAAATGTAAAGAATTTAAAAAAAAAAAAAAAAAAAAAAAGGATGAATATATATTTAATAATATGTTAATATTTTTTAACATTAATGGTTAATAAGTGTTAAGCATAATTATTGTGTTAAATTTATCTGATATCACTGCATAAGATATTTTTACTGACTAGCAAGGAGTTTTCTTTTGTGGGCATTTCTTTGAGAGATAAGCCAGAAATAACAAATTTAAAATATTTATAAATTTTATTAAAACGTTACCAAAATATTTTCGTTTAAAAGTTTACCAAAATTATTGAAACAGAAATATTCGAGTTTAAATATTTACAAAAAAATGACTGCAATGTTACTAAAATATCTACGCTAAAATATTTACACAAATTTACTAAATAGTTACAGAAATGTACAAAGTTTAAATATTTACACAATTTTACTAAACGGTTACAGAAACGTACAAGGTTTAAAATATTTACACAAATTATTAAAAAGTTACTGAAATATCCTCGTTAAGTGATCAGACGGCAAAGCATTCTCCGTATTTTTCTTTAAACAAACCTGACATAAATAGTCACTTGACGCTGTCCAAATCTTCCATACCTGGAAAGTTACACACCTGGCCGTGTGTTTGCATTAACTCAGGTATTCCTTCAACTAAGGATCTGTATCGCCAAGTCTGTCACTAAAATTGTCATAAACACCCAAACATGAAACGTTATCATGAAACGTTGCTTTATTAAGTAAAATATGTGTCATGAGTGATAAAGTAAGTCGAGGTGTTTGGTCAAGATAAAGTAAAAAAAAAAAAGAGTATTGTTTACTCGTATAACCAGCGTAGTCAAAAAGTGACCAAGTTTTGTTTACCTGTTAGGACTGGTCAGCAGTGGTCAGATAGTGTAGGAAGGGCATCCTGGGTTGTTTAAATTATAGAGTGGACTGTTATCTTTTGTTGTAGACACAAAGTATCACCTGGGTGTTACATACAGGTAGTAACAGATAGGTGGTTTATATATATCGTAACACATAGGTGACACATTGATAGGTGAGTGTAAATATCCTCAGGATATGAGTAATGGTAATATATCTTGCAGAATTTTAAGAATTTTTCAAAAAAAAAAAAAACTTTGAAGTTTGAAATTGACAGTCTATTGAATACAAATCGTATTTTCGTGTGTGTGGTTTTTTTTTGTTAGTTTTTGTTGGGTTTTTTAAATTTTCTTTTACTATTTCATTTTAATTTAATTTAATTTTATTTTGTTTTATTAATTCACTCATTATTTTGATTCGTAATTAAACATTTTTAAATTTTTTTTTTAAATATAATTTATAACGTAATATTCAACAAACGTAAAGTAAAAATTACTTTTAACATTTTTGCACAACAAAAATTATCTCCTTTTTTTTTCCATAAAATATTTAGATTAAAATTTGTTTCTTAATAAATTCTAACAAATTTTAAATTATGTACATACTGAATATATAAAATGAAAAACCAAAATAAGAAAAAAAAATTTTTTTTTTTTTTTTCAGAGTAACACCTAATAATAATAATAATCTATTGTAGTTTTTAATGGGGTTTTCAGGGAGGAAGTAAACTGCTAATGAAAATTAGAAATAATCAATGAGAGGAAATCTTCAGCAGTAATTACACGTTAGCGTTTCTAACAAGGTGTAATTATACATTGTCCCCCTTCATAATTAATCCATCGGTTTTGATTAACAAATAATTACATCATTACAAACAGCATAATGCGTTTTATACAACCAAATTGATTTTTTTTTTTTTAAACTATATAATAACAGGAATGTTATTTTAATTTTATAATCTTGAATGTTAATTTGTGATTTGATTTGCTGGCTAAAGTGTGCGTGTGTGTGTGACTGTGTGTGTGTGAAAAAAAAAAAAATGTTACTATCAATAATAAAAAAAAATGTTTAATATATAATTAAAAAAAAAGGCACACGTGAAAGATACAACAAACACATAAAAGGATATTCTTTTATTACACCAGTCACTATTTATTTATTTTTGTTAATTTTTGTCCCGTTTATGTTACCAAGACGAAACCTCAGCAATACGACCACCTTGCGTGGGCTGCCGACCTGTTATGTTGACTGAACATGTATTTTATTTTTATTTTCGTGACTAATGCGACCTGATCAACACTGGTGTGTTAGGAAAAAGTAATTTCGTACCCTCCCGCTATCTGACAATAGTTAATTTACTCGCAATTCCCTCCAGCTTATCCCACACAGGGAAACCCCGGCGAGTCCGCACTAAGTCCATCTTTGATCCCCGCTAAACACCGAAATCCGTCTTAAACAACCGGATTTAAAAATAAAAAAATTTTAATTTTTTTTTTATTGTTTCCAAGACGTAAATTAGTTCTTACCATGGTGATAATGAATATTCAAACGACTTAAAAGTCGTTTTCATTTTTTTTTTTTTCTAACTCTCTCTATCTATCTGTTAGCAAAGCAAGACCGCTCTAACATCGTTTTGTACGAGACCCATTCATAAAACACACACTCGCTCAGCTCCTGCCACTGGCGTCCCCGAGCCTCGTCACGTGACTCGGCTATTTCAGTCAGTCGGCCGTTCTTTCGCGTAGCAAGCGAGCGCACACACACACAGTGAGAGACAGATAGCTCCGACAGTACGGGTGAGAAGTAGCGGAGAGTCGCTCGGAAAGTGAAAACAGAACAAACAACATTTTCTCTAGCGGATAAAAAAAGAGGAAAACAAGACATCGGTGTGAGAGATAGAGATAGATAGAAAAAGGAACGAATTTAAGAAAAAAAAATATATATATATATATATATATAAGAAAAGTTTTATACAGATTCTGAGTTTCATGGATTGGTACTAGGTGCGTGGATGTCAGGGCGAGGGAATACGAATAGTTTTTAACGAGAACGATGGTGTTTGATAACCCCATGGTGAAGATTTACCGTAGAATGCCGTGGATACTTCAGTATTACATCTTACTGCTACCACTAGCTATGTCCATGGTGTCAGTCGTGGACAGCGGCAGGCGGGTACCCGTGTACTGGAATTCATCTAACACAATGTAAGTAACTGTCACAAATCATTTTATTTTGATAACATATATATACACCTGTGTGTTGTACATGCTAGTATCACACGATAAAATACCAATGTGTTAAAATAATGGCTAATTTTAAACAGTTCACGACAGTAATATTTCCGTGTATTACTCAAGTACTATGTATATTTTATAATACACACGGACATGTGTTATACACAGTGTATTACACGTAGTGATGTTTACCGCGTGATCAGGGCAATGCAGTTTATGTCAAACTCGAAATGTATAAAAAAATAGTTATTATTAATTTACAAAACGAACGTTGAAAATAATAATTTATTTAAGATGTGTAGATAAATATTAAAAAAAATATTATGAAGAAAATGATAAATATTATATATGTTAATTAAAAAAACGAAAGTTTAAAGATTTTTAATTGAAACATTTTAGAACAAAAACAGTGATATAAAATTAATATTTGATTCATAATATTATTTACTTGGTATTACATTAATTTTCTGTTTGAAACAAATAATAATAATAATAATAATGAAAATAAATAAATTAAAAATAAATAAATAAACAAGTACAATACTATTAAAACTCAGCAAAATAATAGTTTGTTAAGAATTGATATTTTAAATAAAACTTACAAAAACATATGCTCACACACACAAATATATTGTTTAAAAATTATAAATCCTGCTTCAGAAATGTTTTTATAACCTAACAGAAATTGAAAATTCAGAGTCACGGATGTTTTTATAACTTAACGATTACACACAAACATACCTGGATGACCTGTCCACCTGAGAGCAGGTGTGAATTGACCTCGCCCATCATCTCTCCCTGTGTGTATTTTACTCTGAATAAAACTACTCGGTTATAACAAACTGCTGACAGCCTGAAGAAACTTAACAAAATCAATTTTTGTTTTTTTTGTGAAAACATTTTTTTGCCTATCACTTAATAAATAAATAAATAAAAAAAACAACAAAACAGTGAATGGTATAAAATATATTAAATACTATATAATAAATTTTATTAATAATTGTAAGATACATTTTAAATTTTTATTTAGAAATTAGTGAGTATATTTTAAACGATTCAGAATTTGTATATATCTATAAGTTGTTGTAACTCTAAAAATAAGGGATTTATTTTGAAATACATTTTTAATCTTCAAAAACAAAAATATAAAGATATCTAGTACTTTCGAAGAAATTTTAATTTATAATTCTGTATATAAAATATTAGTTAATCATTTAGTTACATTATACATACTTCAAAATATACCAAATTTAAAAAAAAAATGTTTTTGTATTAAGTTACAATGTTATACATAATAGAACAAAATTTAAATAATCTACAGTGTATTCAGTGCATTCAAACATATAGTTTTCAGTTTAAAAAAAAGGTAAAAAATTTACACTCAATTTTATTATGTTTATTATGTCTGAGATATTTTAACACACTTTTAAAGAATATTTTTGTAGTATCCTAACTGAAATTTTGAGACACAAATGATCATTTAACCATTATTTAATACAGAAACTCAAAAATAACTCTGAAGTCTAAGAAATCATATATATATTTATTTATTTATAGAATATTTTAAATACTTTATTTTATATTTAAAAATAAGTAAGATTTACATGTAAGCAAGTATTTCACTGAAGTGTTGAGTGAAGCAGTTAGTTGTTCAGAGGTGGACATGTTAAAAGACTGAGGTAGTGTCTGACAATGGAACTGATTTACAAAAACCCTCTCCATTATGACAAAAACCCACTGGCTATGTAATTACAGTCTTCTGCTCAAGCACACCATCATGAGGGGATCAGTCTACACCTTCAACATCAGCAAACTACATTTTTATATGCCTGGATGCTTTTGTTTGGTCGGTTCTCTCTATCTCTCGTTTTACAAGTACCTGTTGATAAAGCTCTGTCTCTTAATTATACCTCTACCATTACTGAGATACCTACCACACATGCAGTTTACAAAAAAGGCAGGATCCATTTTGTCAAATATTTAAGATGGATAGAAGAATACCTTGGTACAAATCAGGTAGATGTAATTACCTTAGGAATATTTATACTTGTAAGAAAAGTACATTTACCTGTCCACAATATTTTAGTACCTGTGCATGAAGTACATTTACATATAATTACCTGTCCACAATATTTAAATACCTGGGCAAGAAGTACTTTACTACATTTACATACATTTTGACTGTAGAATATACAATACCTGTATGTGATACATTTTATACCTGCATTTCAGATATATTTTACTTGTAGAATTTATTAATACCTACACCTAAATTAATATTTACATGCAGAAGATATTATTCATAATTTAATTAATGCATCTGCTTTCAGTCATACCTGGCAGGTATTTTAAATATTACCTGTGACACCCTGTGAGAGATAAAACAAACATCTACACACAAACACACAGGGTTGGGCCGATCGTAACAGTATACTTAAAAATCTGATCCCCAGATGAATGGATAATCTGTGCTTTACATTTACCTGGCTCCTACGAGCTTTTCTCCTTGTTGATTCAAACATTACGAGAGAGAAGGCCTCTTTCTGTTTAACTCTTTCCTTCAAGATGTTTTTTTTTTTTTTTCATTTTGTGTGTGGACTGTTCATTTGAAGGCCAGTTATCTCAAGTGTTTGCGTTGGACTCAACAAATTCACAACTTTAGTCCAGCTTTATGGGATCTGTGCCATGACTGAATATCTAGCCCTCTTTGCAAGACATTTCTTTTTTTCCTTAACCTTTGGGATTTACTTGTCTGAATCGTTTTTATTTTTTATTTTTTTTTTGAGAATAAAACAAAAGGAAAAGATCCTTTAAAAAAACAAAGACAAAAACAATAAGTCCTGGAATTTAAGTGAGAGAAAAAAAAAAAAAAGAAAAAGAGGAATAGATTTTGTCATCATTCTAAGATTACAATTCAGTTAAAGAAAGGTGTGTTCTTGGCAATAAGAACCCTTATATTTTCATCTGATTTATATATATATATATATATATATATATATAGGATATATATAGGCTATATATTTGGGGGGTTTTCACAGTAAGTTACTCATTGAATATTACATATATCCTTTTTTTTAAAACCATGGATCAATTTGTTTTTAAAATAATATATTTTTTTTAAATCTTATAACTATCCCTCTATTTAAATCTTGGATCCCACCCCTGTTCTAATTCGTGGATCCACTCCTGTAGTATCTGACATCATCTTGGTATCCAAGCACCGCTTTCTCGCTCTCCCCCCCACTCCCCCTGCAATTACAGTAACATGGAATGCGTCAACTGTCATGTTTCTTTGTCATTCTGTGCTATATTCGTCACGAGACATGCAGGACGGCGTGCTGTCTGTGACTTAACCACCCGTACGCAGACGATGCCTGCTACGTTGTCTTCACGGCTAGTTGAAAATGACAAGAATTTCACGTCAGAAGATTCTCCCCATTTTTTGACTTTAGAAACGTTTATTGATGTCAAACTGGGTTAATTTTCGTGTTGTAATTCAAGCTGTTTTAGAGATGCATTTGTTACAAAAATGTGAATTTTAATTCTAGAATTTTTTTTTCTTTCATTTTCAATATATTAGTATATAGATATATAAATGGTCTGTGTTTTTTTTTGTAAATATATAAGTATATATGTCCAAATGTGTGTGTATGTTTTTATAAGAATATTAAATACGTATAGTTTTACTTATTTTACGTGCACACCTGTGTTTTTAATGCTGTCTGTGTGTAAGTTTGTATGTATCTGGTCAGTGTTCGGAATGTAATGAGATCAGTTTTAAAAATGTGATGTATCTCACACCACAAAAAAGAATTCGATGACCTCAGAATGTATCGAGTTTAACAGTAACTACTACGGTCCTCATATTTAACACAACAGACCCATTCATAGCAGCCAGGTTTGCTTGATCAGATTTCTAATTAACTTCAGAGATTATTCAACCCTTGTTGATGTTTTATTTGTAAACTCAGTGTGATGTTGTTTTCTTTACCACTTGCAATCTGTTTTTTTCTACATTGATAAAGTTCAGATTTCTTTGCAATTGACACATTACTGTTTTTATATGAATACCTGTGAAAGGCATGTTAAATATCTTCTCTGACATTTTTAATAAAGGAAAAAAAGTCTTTAAAAATGATAGAAAATAGTTTATGTCTATTAAAAAATGATATGAAATAAGATATGTTTATTAAAAAATTAAAAAAACATATATATTTTTAATGTTATATAAAAATTATAGAAAACAGTAAATAAATAATTAAAGAAATTGTGTGTATGTATGTAAAAATCAAAAAAATAAATAATCCTTTTAAAATATGTTACCAATGCTTGCTTTAGTCGCATTCTTTTACATCTTAAGCAGCAACAATTTGCATAGTTATTACTGTTTTACATTTTTAAAATAATAATAATAATAATCATTTTTTTTATAAAGAAATTTTTCATTTCCTCTAGGCAAGTTAAGAGTTGTCAAAGTTGGTGTCAGTTTTAGTGCTGTGATTCAGTGATGTATATAATACATATTGGTTGTCAGTCAATACACAAGTAGTTGTTAATCATGTGTGCGATATCAAAGTGATCTAATGAATGCTCGTTATTTTCACTAATTATCTAATGGGTGGTTACGGTAATTAAGAAAAAAAAAATATTTGTGGTAATTATTTAGTCATTTTCAGTTTTATTTTAGGATCGTATGAAATATTTCAAAATTTATTTATTCAGGTGCTTATTAATGTTTTTATTATTATTATTATTATTCATTATTCATTATTCATGTTTCTGTTTATTAATGACTTGTTTATTTGTATTTATATTTCTATATTTATTTATATTTTTGTTTATTAATATTATATACATTATTTCATTAATTATTTACTTGCTATTTATGTTTATCTGGTTTAATATTAAATGCAACCAATAACAGAAATAAATAAAATAGCAAAAATTAATCATCTACTCAGCTATTTATTAGTATTAAAATTATTAATTAGGGAATTTATTATTTTCATGTATTGCTATATTTTTTATATTTTTTATTAACTTGAAAATAATAAATAATAATAATAATAATAATAATATAATAATAATAATAATAATAATAATAATATAATAATAATAATAATAATAATAATAAAATTAAAAAAACATAAACAAAATCATAATTAAATATGAATATTCTTCAGATGATATTAATGTATGTTGAGACATAACAATTAAAAACATACACAAATATGCAGATGATTTTTAAAGAGTTAACAAAATCACAAATCTGTATAACACATCTTAGCAATTTGGCAGTTTAAAAAAAAAGTTTAAAAAGTTAAAAAAAAGAAGATGTTTGTATATACAAGTGGGGGACACCCACTCAGTTGGTGAGGAAAAAAAAAAAAAGTGTTAATATTTACTGAAACTTGTTGTAGCAGCCAGACAATGTGCTGTCAACTTGGAAAGTATAGATTTCTTTATTTGAAAATTTTCTCACAAACGGTTAAACCAACAGCAAGAAGGATTAATAGAGGATTTTCCAGGCAAAGTTTACCCCCACCAGATCAGACCCTGCTTAGAAGTGTACCTGAGGGAGAGATTAGCCCCCCTTTGTTTACCCCAGCCAATGTTGGACTAGTGGTTTTTGTGTGTGTGTGTGCAGGTTGGGTGAAGGAGAGAGGGGGGGCAGGGTGATGTTATTTGACTGACAAAAGTCCATGTTGAACTTTGAAAGGCAAACATCTATAATCTTGTTGTGTTGTTCTGTGATGTATGTTGGTAGAGGAAACAGGAAATTTGATCTTCATTCTTTTCTTTCAGACTAAAATAAAAATATATTTATAATCTGTCCAGTATAATATATAGTAAAAAGTTAATTGTCCTGATTAGTATAAATTGTAATCTTTATTCATTTATCCTATCTTTATATATATATATATATATATCTATATATGTTTATCATAGTATTTATCATAGTATTTAGATTAAGTAGTAATAATTTAAAATCATAATTTTTAGAAACAAAATACAAAATCATACAGTTTCATTAAGTTTTTTAAATAAATAAGTAGTCTTAATTAAAAAAAAAAACCAACAACCCCAGAACTATTAAAAAGAAAATTTATAACTATTCGGTTCGTTGTTTTCTTCAAATAAATAAGTGGTAATAAATCAAAAATAGATTCATTCCTTTGAAGAAAAAAAAAAAAAACCTCTGAAGAAATAATCTGCTTTATTATTTTGCTATAAAGCTGCTTACACCCTGAAGTCTGTCCATGTTTATAGATTTGTTTTCATTTTCATTTGCAAATGAAACTCCGTATTGATTAATTTATCAGTGTCCATTAGCGATAATGTAGGAATCGGTGATGCATAGCCAGTGATGTTCACTGGTGCATCCAGTGATGCGAAGTTAAACATCAATACAGCTGCATAACAAAACATTAAAAAAAAAAAGAGAGAAAAAGAGAGAAAAAATAATAATGTACCACGTCAACCCTGCTTTAACGACAGCCAACGGAAACAGTGAGAAGATTTTTATTTTCGTCTCAAATTATTGCCCTTTGTTAAAAGAGCCACCCATTCATATACTTTATGATCGGTGGAAAGATAGTTTTTTGTTTTTTTTCTTTCTTTCTTTTTTTTTTTTTTTTTTTCTCTCTCAAACCTGTTTGGAATAGTAATAATCAAAGTGATTGCATTGGTAGAATTCCTCGGGTTTTTTTTTTTTCTCCCACTAGTGGCTGGCTTCTGTGTTAGCTGCACATCAGTACTGCAATTTTACAGTCTGCGAGGAAAATGAACTGCATCATGAGACCAATTTACAAATAGTTTATGTAAATATCGAAAAGTACATCAAGAGTATTACTTTCTTATATGTGTGTGTGTGTTTGAGGGAAAGAGAAAGATGAATCAGAGAGAGAGAGAGAGAGACAGACAGAGAGAGAGAGAGAAAATTATTAATACATTTCATCAACTTTTAAATGATATAATGTTCTGAATAATAGCCAGTATACTGGAATGCAGGTTAAATTGACCAGGTTAAATGTGTAAATTATTCTAAATGTTGAAATTAATCTAAATGTATAAATTATTCTAAATGTTGAAATTAATCTAAATGTTGAAATTATTCTAAATGTATAAATTAATCTAAATGAATAAATTAATCTAAATGTATAAATTATTCTAAATGTTGAAATTAATCTAAATGTATTTCAGCTTTTGATCTGTAAAACAAATCAGATAGTAAAATAATCCTGATTATTTGTTTTAATAACCTTTCAAGAAAAGGAAATATTTTTCACTCTTTAAAAGTTTATATATATTTATTATATTTTCATTTTAATGAATCACATATTATACCTTATACATTAAATTACATTACCTATTTTACTTTACTTTATTCATATTTTTCTTATAATTGTTTTTTTATCTTTTTCATTTTACACTTTTCATGTATTATGATTATAAAATATACTTACACTTGTCTGTATATAAAGAAGGTTTATCAGCCTACACAAAGTAAATTAAACTAAAATTAAAACCCTATTTATCAAAAGATGACATTTTAAATTTATTCTGATTCTTTCAAAGAATAAAAAAATCAGTCAGATGAATGGATTGTTTTGAACAGCAATGTTAAATTTAAATATTAACTAGAAATCAACATCTATTGTCCCAGTTAAATTATGAAAAAAAATAGAAAAGTCCTATTTTTTCTAAAATCCTTCAGTGTAATCAAATATATTTTAGCTAAAAGAAATACAGATAAATACTATTTTAATTACATATGATTTAATAATACAGATATATATTTTTTTTAAATAGTGAAAAATACAGTTTCATTTTAAAATTACAACAGTGAATAAAAATACTTGTGTGTATTTGGTACGAAACTATTCATATCATTTCATTTTTTTAAAATAACCTAAAAATCAAGATATTCAAAACTTTTCTGGTTATTTGAAAATTTTTAATTTTCGTTAAACATCCGATCTTGATATGCAGATCTGCCTGTTCACTTGGAATCTGTTTGTGACATCTTGTCTTTGAAACGCCAGAACTGGGGGTCTGAATTCTTCAGTCTGGTGACTCGTAATTTGTTCCAACGTTTTTATCTTTTGAACAGAACGATGATGAGGTTTGGCTTCCTCTAAACCTTTTATCGCTGCAAGATCTTGTAATTCATTTCTCTTTGTTATGCAACACGTGAGTAAAATAACCAAACGAGGAATTCCCCGTCTGCCAAACCGTTTAAGTCGAAAACCAAAAACCGCTTTTGTTGTCATGGCTTCCTGGCATATTCCAAGTGTCTAGATTCCCAACATTCGAGGTTCAGATTTCGTAAGAGTTTTTCCGGGAATTGATTTTCAACCTGTCCCATGGTTTTCATCAGCTCGTTAGATGCGAGGTCTTGCTGCTAAGATATGCATCGCTTTATAAAAGAGGGAGGTTAAAAACTTCTCATTTCTCGTTAATTACATTTTGGTGTCTTTTGCGCCTTTTGCGGCTCTTTGCCTTGATCTCTGTGCCCACCAGTGAAGTGCGGTGCTTGTTGCATTGATGTACCAGCGACTGTGGAACACATATTTCATACATTCAATCAGTTCGGCTTTCACTTGCTGTTTGAGAGTGTTAAAACGTTGTTGTTGTTTTTTCCCCTCTGCTGAAAATGTCAGTGGTGTTCTGGTGTGGGTTAGAATATTTATGGTGCAATCTTTGGAAAATGTTACTTTTTGTTGTTGATATATTTGTCACATTTCGCTAAACTTTTTTCTAGCTTTTAAAAACTTGTTCATTCTCTATACATTTTTCAGTTTATTACATCTAGGAACTTTGTCAATAAAAAAAAACTTTTTTTTTTTTTTTTTCCTCCTAAAAGAAAAGTGTGAAAAAGATTAGCAGTTTATTTTTAAACTTTTACATTTCCCTGCTTCGCAATTTTTATTTAATAGTTTTGAGAAATCACATTTTGATGAATTCCAAAAAACATAAAACTTGAACAAGTTAAGTGTCAGAATAGGTTTAATGAATTTCTATAATTGTTTTAATAAAACAAACAATTATTTCTTCAGCATTGATACAAATTTCCAATTCATATCCAGTAAAAGAGAAGGACAAATTTAAATAGTAATTCTGTACTCTTTAGAGAAAGAATGAAAAACAAAAAAAAGCAGCAAAAAAAGACAACTCAGAGCTAAACATTTCAACTCTGGAGTTAAATTTGTTCAGAGAATCTGCGCTACATTTTCCAAAGTTCCCATGATGGCAACATCAAATATTTGCCTGGATTAAGCGCTGTGGATTATGTTTAAACTCTTCCCTAACATCGATGCTAAAATCTTTTGTATCTGAGGACTGAGAAGACGAAAATTGGTTTGAGAAAAACCAACACGGTTTGTTGGTCGCTGGGAGAGGTGGATTAAGCCAGTATGCGCGGTGTATGGAATGTGCCAATGGACTCTGCGACCACGGTGTTAAACTGTTTTTCTTACTCTGTTTGCTTTGCTGGTTGGTATTTAAAGTGATCGGTCTGTGTCACAACTGTGCACAGTGCTGTTGAATATGACTGTTTTTTAAATATAACCTTGTCATCGTGTGATTTAATCTTGACTGATCTGTGTAAGTAAAGAAATAAAATGAGGAAAGTTTAATGATTGTCTGTCAGCATAAATCCCATGTTTTACTTTCTCTCTGTTTTTCCTTTCCTTCTTTCTCTCCTATCTTTCTTTCATTTTTGGCTCTTCTTTTCTTTCTTAACATTTTTATCTTTGGTTCTTTCTTCCTATCTGCATCATTGTATTCTTTCTATTTTCTTCCTGTTTTCTTTTCTACATTCTCCATCACACCACAGGTCTTTTATTCTAATTAAATAATTTCCATTTTATTCTAAACTAAATATCATGAAATAACTACATTATTGTTTTAATATTTACCATGTCCTGTATCATCTTTTGGTATTACAGACATCATAAAGGGTAAAACAAAAGATGCAGTCTCAGGTTACATCATGCATCTCACCCTTAATGATGTCAACGGAATCTTTCTTATCTCTAAACATGGGCCGATGTTATCTTTACTATCTTCAATGCATAATATTTAAATTTGCTGCGAGCTCTTGGCTATACAGCAGAGAGTATGTGAGATTGAAGAATTGTCAGAGTACCAGACAGGTGCTTCATCATAATTCTCTCCATTGGTGTCATCACTTTGTCAAACACACTTGGGACTTCCCCTGATCAATACGCTGTCAAAGTGCTGCTGCTGTTGTGTTGTGTTGTGGAAGCATGGAAAATACTGCTTGTCTTTTTGTTATCACCAGCTTATTTTAGCTCGTTACCGAATTAATGTTGTTTGTATTGGAAGTAGTGTGTTTGTATCTCAGTATATTTGTACATGTATGTGTGTGTTTTTGTGTATATGTGTGAGTATAGGTAATAGCATACTTGTATGTCCCAAAAATATTATAAAATCAAAGTGTCCATCCAAGCCTGGAACACAAGTAAAATAAAATGACAAAAGTTTATTTAGGAAGAGGGTGTGTATTGGTTTGTATGCTTAGATGAATTCATTAATAACAAATGTAGATTGGCAGATATCTCTGGGCACTACAATACGAAGTGACCTCATAAACCAGGTTATCAACATTTATCTTGTAACCTGTGCAATCATTTCCAGATAAAGTCAGTAAATTAAAGACTTGAATGGTTAAACTGATAACAGTCGACTGTAATTCATTATAACCTGTCTACAGAGACCACTTGTTTAATGCCACATTCTTAATTTTATTTATAGAGGCCACCTTATAAAGCATATTGAATTTTTATCCTGTTTATACCAGGTACGGTACATTTCTCTGTTCAAACCACCTGTTTACACACACATTACATTTCATCTTCAGGGACCATTTGTTTATACCACATATTGCAATTTTACCAGCAGATAGAAACCATTTATCTTGTGTACGATCTTTGTGTTAAAAACCAAAGAACAAAACCATCCAACAGCACTGAGGCTGTGCACAGAGGAGAAAACATATTATTTCTGCGGCATATCCAAACACAGTGCGATATGATCAAGTAGAAATTATCACCCGAACGTGAACCGTGAACCAACAGGCAATTTTTTTTTCCTGTTCGCTTCTTATCGTCAGATCTTTTCATCTACGGTTTATTGGACAAACAGGAATTGCCATGATTACGATTATGATGATCAATATTCTTTCTCTTTAGGCATGAAGTTCAGAATGTTGTTAAACAAGAAAGTGATTTGAATTGTAGCCAGGGAAATCTAAGGGCCGATGCTGTCCTGATAAATGAATAACTTGTCAAATATCAAAGACCCAAATTACTTGTGGGATTCCGAGCTCATCGGATGAAACGTCGAAGAGTTTTTGATTCCCGTCATATTTAGGGACAGGGGAGAATTTATGAATAATGTTGGTATTGTTTTTAAATCTGGAAGAGGATTTTAATTTTTTATTTTAAAGAATATTTTTAGTAATTGTTTTTTTTTTTTGGATATACACAAGGGTATCTTTAATTTTTTTATGTTTAGAAATATTTTTTTAATAAGGAAAAGCATTATTAATTTCTTTTTTTTTTTTTTTTTTTTAATTTTCCTTTTTTTAAATAAAGAAGAATATGATTAGGTCTGTTTTTTTTTTTTTTTTTTTCTGGTTTTAAAAAAAAAAAAAAAGGAATTGATTTAAATATGTCAGATTTTCTATATCTTTTTCTGGTTTTGGTTTATTTTTGTTAGTATGTAAGTAAATATACACAGAATAGACAGCATATTTACATAGACTCAAAAACACACAGACAGACAGACAGAATTAACTGACTATACATTTTGACACTAATTTTTAGTAAATAAATAATCAGAATTCTTTGCTGGCATTCTTACTAAGTGGGTGATGTCAGAGGTGACAGTAATGATCTATTCACCAGACAAGTAATATCATATATCTACCAGATAGGTAATAAAACGTATTAAACACCATCGATATAAAAACACTAAAATTTTGTTGCCGCTCTCGAAGAGAATATTGTGGCATCCTGAGTGGGTTATTCTGTTATCATACTGGCTGTCATAAAACAATATTTTATCTCACAGTGGGCCATAAAAACCAGAAAATACCATCTAGAAGCAATAACGTCCATTTTGAAAACTGCCATTAATCTGACATATTGCTAGGTTTTAAAAAAATACTGTATAATAAGCCCAATCCATTAATCCAATATCAACAGTAACAAGGTCAAGGTTAAATTGTTAACATAGTTATTTGCTTATGGTTCAGGCAAAACTTCCCTGGTCAGAAGCGTTGGGTATCAGTCTAAAACAGAAAAGATGGAAAATAAAATAAAAACATTGATTTTAATTTTAGTAAATACAAAACAGAGGTTATTCTTCACTATGGTTAAGACATGCATGTCATGGGCCTATAATTGTCATGGTTAAAGCCTATTTGTTATGGTACTGATACTTATTTGTAATTGGATTTATAATAGTGTTTTATAGCAAAATGACGATTATATAGTAAATTCTTGTTGTGGAAGTATATCTGTTTTGGCTGTTAATTCATAAAGCAAAATCACTGATTCCAGATCATATAATAAAGCTTTTACTGTAAAAAATGTATCTATTATTTCTCATATAGTTTATTGCCTAGATGCCAAGATTATGAGGCAGCAGTGGATATGTTCATGTCATAGTAAATCTTTGAAAGTAAGAAATCAACCCATTGAAATCCAAAGCAAGAAGTCAATGAGTTATACAAGAAATAGACCCATTGTTGTACCAGTAATAAATCCATTGTTATGTGAATAACAAGACCATTGTTATCCGAGAAGTTAAGACAATCCATTGTTATCCATGTAATAAAAGATGGTGTTTTGTAATACAAGACTAAGTCTGAGTAGATTTCGTGAATGTGACAAGTGTTAATTATGTGTGTGATATAATTAGCATTAAGAGGATTATCTGGATGACATCTCAGCTGAAAGTGACACTGGCTGACCACTGGCTATCTTCAGGTCATTAGCTTAGTTTAGATTATGTTGGACTTAAAACTCTGACATGTTTATTTGTTTTTATTATATTTCTTAATTTGTTCATTTCTTTCTTTGTGTGCTTATTTATTTATTTATTTATTTATTTATTTATTTTCTTATGATGTGTCATTTATATATTGTTTTTGTTTATTTAAATGTTTTTTTTAAAACTAATATTTTACTTATATGTTTACTTATGTTTTTATTTATTTATTTTTTAATTATGTTGTAATTTTTATTTATTTTATTTTATTTTATAATTTATTTATTTTATAATTTATTTATTTTATTTATTTTATTTTATTTTATTTTATTTTATTTTATTTTATTTTATTTATTTATTTTATCTGTTCAAGATAAAGCACTACACTTGAAACAAATTAAGGCCATAAACCAAAGACAAGTTATGAAATGTGTCTGCCAACAATAACACATTAAAGATAAAAATCAGTTTGTATAATTTATCTTTGCACAGTTTATGCTCAGAGGTTTGGGTGTGGTGTGCTGAATACTGATATATATCAATCTTTTATTTAAACCACTCGTACAGTTCAGTTTAGTACATTTATGTCATATGGCATTTAGACAGAGATAAAGAGGGGAAGAGAGAGAGAGAGAGAGAGAGAGAGACATTGTTTGTAGTTTGAGTATGGTAGTGTGTGTGTGTATGCATGTGTGTTTCTGTATCTGTATGTATGTATTTTGTATACACATTTCATCATTTATATTTGTGTTTATTTATATATGGCTTGAACACAAATCAGTTCAAGCATGAATATATATTATTAAGGTCCAACTTAAGTGCATTTTACTGTATTCTACCCTAAAATGTCTTCTCATTTCCCAATCCACATGTTGCTCCTGAAGTAAATGTTGGTTCTTAAACTCATTTTTGTTGGATTATTTGAAATTTGATTATTGAAATTTCATCATCAGGAATGATCAAATTGTTGGACAGCATTTTAAAAGTTTATTGAAAACCTGAATGGAAATTTCCCTTTTCACGAAGACGGGCTTGAAAACAAGGATTTATCCTGACATGAAAATAAAATAAGAATGTTTTAAAAAGCAATAAAAATAACTGCCTTTGTGTTTTGTCTGTTCACCAGACCGCGACAGCTATCCTGGGGTGTCATTAAGATTTTTTTTTCCTTTTTTACCTTTCCATTTGCATTCATTATATCTCATCCACTCTTTGTTGACTTTTGTTCAGTCAAATGGAGTGTGCAGTGCAGACACACTTGACTGGGCTGGACAATGGTCAGTCTGTACAGGTTAATCAGGGTGGGGAGGAAAGGATTGTCGATTCACCTGTGGCCATTTGCAGACCCTGGAGACGACAATGGTAATCGTATTTGTGTTAAGCTGGAGTTGTAAATCTCCAGTGGTCATTTGCAAGGCCAGAAAGTCCAGTTTATTGTTTGACCAGCTTGTCTGAGTGGACAGTAAGTCAACACATTTGTAATCTTGTCGGCAGTTATCTCAAATCTGTTTAATTTAATTTCGTCTCGTCGTTTTTCTGCAGGCATGTGGAGAACAGGTAGAATGTCTGTCTAGATGTACATAATCAGATACATACATACATACATACATACATACATACATACATGCCAAGTACATACATGCATGAAGACACATACCTACACAAAAAACAATCCATGGGTACATAATCTCTAATATATACATATAAGTTCTCAAAAGAAAGAAAGAAATTCAACCTTAAAACATTTAGTAACTTCAAATATGTGAAAAATAAAAAAAGTAGAATGTTATATACATATATATATTAAATGTATTTGTATATATTACTGCAGTTTTATATGTTGGACATATCTGATATATTGAAGCTGTTCAGGTATATTGCCATGGGCAATAAAACTGAGTAAGCAAACCATCTTTGTCATCTGTCAGTCATTTAATGTTATGTAATAGTTGAGATAATGAATGTATGTTTAACAACACTCTAGAGTAGGTTTTTTTTATGCATAATGTATAATGCATAATGACTTTATAAGAAGAAACCTGCTACTGCTACACTTTAACCTCAGAACTGTTAGCAGCAAGGGATCTTTTATGCATGGCAACACATACCACAGTTCTTTGGTTGCATAGAAACCTACTGGAACTACACTGTAAGCTTATTTTAGTTACATACCACTGTACATTAACTGATAAATTAATAGATTAAAATTTTAATTAGCAGAAAGATGTCTTTTAGACAAGGCAGCACTAACCATAACCTTTGAGAGCCATATTGCATACAGAGTACTTGTAAACAAAAAAAAAAAAAAAAAAAAAAAAGAAACAAAAAATGTTATAAAGCTCTCAACTGGTGATCTGGAAATGATGGATTCGTATAAAAAGAAATTAATATTTGTTTCTGAATTGACTTGTTTCACCTGGTGTCAAACAGTGCGCAATGTGAAGGAAGTGATTCAGAAAGGAAAAAAAAAAAAGAAGAAGAATTCTGGAATTGAATTGTGATTGCAGAGAAAACACGAGGTGAAAAATCAATGGCTGGTTTCGTAGCAGTTTGCGTGCTGCTGTTGTACATGGTGTGTCCACGATGCTGCTGTCAGCAAGGCACTGCTGGTACAGGGAGAGAAAAAGAATTCATTTTGTTTCGTGATGGTTTTGTTCAAGACTCCACAAAACTGAAAATTGTTTTCTGATAGAAAATTTAATTATCTCTTCTTGTAATTTAAAAAGAAAAACATCGGTTGAATGAATTTTTTTTTTTGGTGTGTTTTTGTCTTTAGATACACATACAACCATACACATACTTATCACACAAACACACACACTTAAACACACATGAAAATGAACACACATTCATACATACATACATACATAAACACATTTGTATATGGAAGCAAAAATTAAGATACATTTTTTTTAAAGTTATATTTTTCAGTAAGTGGAAAAAAACAACTTTTTCAGCCTTATATAATATTTAAATTTAATTAACGTAAAAAAAAGTGAACAAAATTTAAAAAGGAAAAAAAATGTCAATTAAGAAACATGATTAAACTTTCATTTTAATTCCAAATTTAAAATTATCTATTTTGGGAGAAGAAGAAAAAATGATTATAAAACAAATGATATTTAATGTAAATTGATTTATTTATTTATTTTGGTCATAGTTTCATCTAGCAATTACAATAAACCATTCTGTAACATCTTTTTTTTAAAAAACTTGACAGAACTAATAAACAAGTCTTTGCCAGAAATAAGAAAGATGTGTTTATTTAACAAAAATCTTTTGATTTTATCAGCGATTGTTTTTTCTTACAAATGAAAATTGATTGATTGTTTCTACACCAGTAAATAACTGGATTTGTTTAGAATTTCACTGTAATTATTGCCATGTTAGTCAGAGAAAACTGCAACAAAAACATCTAAAGTGACATTTTACAGTTAATGTTCTCTTAAAATTTTTTTTTTTTTTTAAATAGCAGCATTTATAATGGATTTTGTTTTAAAAATTAAATTAAAATGTAAAAAGAAAATGAAGAAAAGATATTAAAGTTTGTAACATTGGTTATTTTCTAATTATTCTGATCTTTCATTTTTGAAAGATTAAATTTTTTTTTGTATAACAGAGAGATCTCAATACACTTTTGTGTTGTTAGGAGCCTTCATAGGAATGGGAAAAATAACCTGGAGGGGTTGTATTGGGAACTGATACTAGATTGATAAGTTTACAAACAAAGCACTTCATCAGTGGATTTATTCACCACACCCTAACATAGATGTGTGTGTGTGTGTGTGTAATAGACATTTATTACACATCTAAAATAAATTATTTATTTTTAATCTCGATATCGGATGACCTCCCCCACCCCAATTGATTTCACCTTTATGTGGACATCTGATGAATGATGGTGTACAGTGACACACCTTTCTGCTGAATTCCTTTGACTCGGGTTCACATTGTACTGGGCTCCCTCCTGCCAGTTCCCACAGGGGCCTCCACGACTTCATCAGGTCACAGTTTGCTCTGGGAAAAACCAGAACAATGGCGGAAACACGATGCAGAAGTAATTTTCATTGTAGAGTAATCGGCCATATTTTATAAATGACTATCATTATTATTTTTAAAAATTATATCTCATTGTTGTCTCTCTTTCTCTCTTGTTCTCTTTTCTTTTTCTTTGTTTCTCCATGCATCTTCTTCTGTTTCTGTTTGTCTTTCTGTCACTCATTTTCTCTTTCTGTTTCTCTCTGTCTCTGTCCTTCTCTGTATCTCCTTTTTGTTCTGTTTCTCTTTTCTCTGGTTTCTGTAACCTTTTGTTCTGTTTTCTTTCTCTGTCTCTCCACCCCTCTCTTTCTCTCTTTATCTCTCCCTTTACCTTTTCTATTTCCTTCTCTCATTCTCCTTCTTTCTCCTTCTATCCCTCTTTCTTTTTTTTTCTCTCTATCTCTTTCACTGTCCCTTACTTTTTCATTTTAAGACTCCAGATGGTATCTTGTAGGCCATAGCCTTCATGTGTACAGATGTGTTGTTTTCACTGGTATTTTGTTTGCTGTGTCTAGAACCACCTCCAGCCATGTCCATCAGTCAACGTATGACATGAAGTGTAAAGTGTATATACTTATATAAGCAAATTGTGTTTTTAAACAAAAAAATCTTAAAAATTCTAAGTGATACCCTGTTGCTTGGCAGGTGCTTATGGCTGAATACATTTTTTTTTTCTTTCTTTGTTTTGTCCTATCTTATCAACTGGTTTAGTCTTCACATATAAACATGTTGTTAACACAATAACTTTCTTGACTGTAGTTAGCTTCATTTGTTCAGAAACCCCAGTTAAAGTTTATAGATCTTTTTATTATAACATTTTCTCCCTTGAAAACAAAAAACAACATCTTTTAATAAAAACAAACCTCCTGTGCTTTACCACAAACAGGAATGAAATCATTATTTGATGTAAACTGTCATGGAGCATTGCTAGACTGGGAAATAGTTCATTTGTTTTTATGTAACATAAACAATTTTCAGTTTAAATTGTCTGTAAGAAATGGAGTCATATATTGGGTCTCAGAGTCTCACTTTAAAGTTTCTGCCCAGCTGCAAAGTCAATTTTGAATGAGGTCTCAAAGTCATCTTTTGATCATTTTAAAAAGTCATCACAACCTGGCTTTGAGGTTTCTGCAGCCAATGAAGTTATATTTGATAGGTCTCAAGCCACCCTTTGATAATTTCAAAAAGCCAACACAATTTTCGCTCTAAATTTCCCCCGCAAACCAATGAAGTCGCTTTCTGAAACTGGGGTCTCAAGCCACTGTTTGATGATTTCCAAACAGCGGAGCCTGTGACACAACGTCCGTGTGAAGTTTGTCACTGTGTTTATGGTGATTTTATTCAGACAGCTGTGAGTTGACTTTGAAGAGTTTCATCATGGAGGGCAGGCAAGGCCAACTGCAGGTCAAGTCTGCCTGCTGAATTGAAATGAGGGGATTTCGTGGGCCAGCTCTCCAAACTGGTCGTTGGGATCATGCTAATATTGGGAGTCTGGAGTCGACCGACCAACATGGCGTGTGTCTCGTAAAGTTGAAAGGGTTAACAGTGTGAGAATGTATCTGATTAGTTTACTTGTGTTCACATCATGTCAATGTGCTGGGAAAAAAATGTATCTTTCATTTTTTTTTTTTTTTTTTTTTTCTTGTTTATATTCATATACACGTGCTTAACAAAATTCTTATTGTTGTTTTGATTATGTTTATTTTCATATACAAATGCTTGGGAAATATCTTATTGTTACTGCTATTTTGATTATGTTTATTTTTATGCTCAAATGCTCAGGGAAAATGTTTTATTCTTACTTTTGTTGTGATTATTTTCATGCACACATGTTCTGGAGAAATATGTTTGTGTTGTTTTTGCTGTTCTTATGTTAATGTGTTGTGGGAAATGCGTGTTTATTGTTTGTGTTGTATTCAGTGTCATGTAAAGATGGTGGAAAGATAAATTATTATTTCAGTCATTGAGGTACTGGGTTCCTCCCACCACATCCATGTAAACACGATAGATTTGAATATTTTGTTTCAATACAGTAGGAAAAAACTACATATTACTTTAATTCAATTAGAAACATTATAATACAAGCATACACTAAAAGATGTTTTAAGTTTTATTTGTTTATTTAAGAAATGTTTCTTGAAAAGAAAAAATTTGCTAATTATTTTTTTTTTTTTTTTTTAAATTTATTAATTACATAGTATATGAAACCTTTTTATTACTGAAAAATAATAATTAAATTTATTCTTTTTATAACAAAATAATGAACTGCATTTTAATACACTAACACAGATATTTTACAAATTATACCAAAAAAAAGAAAAGTTTAGGACTAAATGTAATTATCTTTGAACTCGAGGTCAAATTATTTTAGATTTATTCTCGGTGGTAACATGCGGAGATTTATAATATCACTGACCATTGATAATCTGCAGTATTTCACAGATGTGTGTGTATTAAGATTCTAGCACAGCTCACAGTGAGCTGGTCATCTCATCCGTTCTTGTCACTTGATGAATAAGACGGAATTAAGTGGTAACATTTCCATTTTCAGACGAGACATTTTGGATAAAAGATTCAAACACTTCATCTTTTTTTTTTTTGTCTCAACAGCCTCATAGAATAAAGTCCATGACAGTTCTAAACACACACACACACACACACACACACACACACACACAGACATACGGACAAAAAAAGATTAAAAAAGAGGTTGATAAAACAGACTGATTACATTCAAAGAATTTCATCACTGTTTCATTAGCAGCTGTTTCTTGTTGAGTCACTGGACAAAAAAAAAAAAAAAAATCTTTTCCTCAAAAAAATCCATTTGCAGTAGAAATCAAATTATGTCATGTTCCAAGTACAATTCTTAAGGACATTTGAAAATCTTCAGTTTGTTAGGATTTGGAATATCTTTATATCTCCTATTCCCCACCACCATTTGATTCTGGGAATTTTTCCTCCATTTTATTCATGGGATTTCTACTGGTGTTGGTACTTAACAAAAGCATGTCGATTATCAAGTAAAAAGTGAAACGATGTCTTTTCATTGTCATCTTGGTCTTGCTTGCAAGTGGAATTAGGACATCAGCAAAATAAAACATGAAAGCAAAAATGCCTTCAGCTTGCAGCACTTTGAGTTGGCTTCATTTTGTGAGGTGACTGTTTGAAATTCTCTGCTCTAAGTCACACTGCTGTCACAGGCTATGTCCTGAAGCTGGAGGGAGGTTTGAACCATCTGAAGCCAGAGGGCAATTTGAACTACTTGAAGCTCTTCACATCTCAGTCAGAATTTCCTTCATCATTTTGACATAATCTATTGATGAATTTTTTTTGATAGTTTCCCCCAAATTTTTTTTTTTACACAATACAAAATTAATGAAAATGATACCATAATTTTTTTTTTTTTCTTTCTTCTCTGTACAAAGATTTAGAGACTGGAAGTTTCCATCAGTGTTGCCATATTATTATTATTTTTTTATTTTGTTTTTCTATTTTTGAATGATGATGAATATTTTGTTGGTTTTGTTTTCCTTTTTACATTTATTTTCCCTTCAAGCTAATCGTCTTTTTTTTTTTTTTTCTTCTTCATGCATGATGCCCTTGTTGAGAAAATATCTCCTATCAAAGACAAATTATAACCAGATTTTCTTTTTTTATAATCTTGAAGCCACATTTTTTAATTTAAAAAAAAAAAAAAAAAAACAATCTTCCAGCATCTTTTTTTTTTTCTCCCTCTTTTTCTTCATGGTGGATGCACTCTTTGATGAAATACTTTCCATCAAAGTTTTGAAGACAAAATTACCGTCACTTTTTTAATTTTTATTTTTTTTTATTATCTTTAATAAAGAAAAAAAAAAAGAAGAAATTTCCCCTCAAACCAAAGTTCCTTCTGGGTTTTTAAAATATCTTTTTTAATATCTTTTTTTTTTTTTTTTTTTTTTTCTTCATGCTTCATGCCCTCTTTGAGAATGTATTTCCTATGAAAGTTCTGAAGACAAAGTCATTTGAAGTCGAAAGTTTTTCATCAAGATTCCCTTCACACTGTCCATTAAGTCCTGCAAGATGCCTCGTTTGTCTGCCTCAAGTGGGATGCACTCTCCTGGGAGGGAGGTAGAAATGAGATGGACCCCAGCTCCCCCTACAGGCATGACTCATATCTTTTGTTTCCTCCTTCATCAAAGAGCTTTCATCTAGTTTTGAACTTCTTGAAAAATAATTAGCAAAATTTATGAGATCATTTCCTGGGAATTTCTAATTGAGGAAGAAGTGTGGCGATATTTCTCGTTTTCCTCGCAAGTGCAGTAATTATGTGACACGGATTTATGGCAGTTCATTTCCTGCGACATCCCCGTGTCATCGCTGTGTGAATCTTTGCAGATTTGCCACTGTTTAATAAGTAACAATGTCCCCAACATGATATTTCTCGTTTCCAAATTGATACTTTTATTTTTTTCAGCACAAATTAATATTCAGCAAACTGTCAGTACAAAAGTTCGAAAAAACAAAATTAGAAATGAGATTTATGAGAATCAGTGCGTGGTTATTCGCAGATTATTAAATTCAAATTACCGCAACTGTGATACAGTAAATCATTCTGTTTAAAACAAACCTGTTTAATCATTTCTAGTTATCTATCAGAAGATGGTGAAATGTCTTTATCAGTCTGTACATCCATTCAGTTGTCTATCAAACCGTCTGTCAATTGACAAATATATATCCATGCAAAATCTCTTATTAGTAACTACTAGACACATTTTCAAACCAAAATCCATGATCCATTGGTTCCAGACTTATCTAACTGCTAAATTCATTTGTACAGATCTGAATAGATTCCACAAGAAACAACAAAACAATATTTTTTATCCAGATATAAAAACAAAAACAACAAGATACATCAATTTCTGAAACACATGGAAAAAAAAAAAACACGGAAAAAAAAAAGCCCCAAAACCCCAAGAAATTCCAGCTGATTACTTAAATATTTTCCTCCATAAAAGCAATTTTCTTGAGAATGTTGAGCTGCTGTCACCACTGGCAACCAGGCGGTGTGTGACATGGAGATAAGATAACATGTACTAGAAAGAGAGCCACCCTCCCACCTAATTACACCTTACACCATTCACCCCACCTTTACCTGGTACAACACACACAATGTTTTTTACCCTGGGGCAGTTTTTATTTACAAGGCTCTGGTGACCCTTGGTTGTGATATCTCTGTGATTGATGTAACATAGTGTACTGTCTTTTGTATTACACTCACCACAGTTGTCTATCACCGTTTATTACATGCACATACAACAACACAACAGTGACCAGGAGTAGATGGATAGATGGATGGATGGATGGATGGATGATTGGATGGTTTGGTGGATGGATGACAGAAATAATTTGCTAAAGTATTCTTTTGTGTAAAATTTACCATAGTTGTCTATCACAGTTAATTACATGTAAACATTATACACACTACCAGTAATAGCCAGATATAATTTAGTGTATTAAAACAGTTATCAGTCAGTTTTTGTTATACATATATATTAACAAATATATCTACTGTCAGATATGGACAGAAGGACAAACAGACATATGAATGACTGGATGGATGGATGAATGCATGGACAAATATAATTCAGTATACTATATTTTGTTTGGTAGTTAACTTGTCAGTCAGTGTTTGTTACATATAAATATATACTATAGTGTCCTGGGGCATACAGACCTGTATATGGTTAGTTATATAAAGAGTAGGTAGATATAATTTAATACAGTATCATTTGTATTGCATTAATGTAGTTATCTCTCAACTTTTATTACATATTAATATACAATTAATATTGACCTGGGGCAGATCAGTTTTAAAATGTCTCTATTTAATTTTTTTTTTTTTAAAAGCTGTAATTACTTTTAATGTAACAGATGGTTGGTATTTAGAAATGGTATCCAGAAATTATTCATTGGACAGAAATAATATTAAAGAGAAAGAAAGAAAAACTGAAAGCAATATTAAAATATTTTTCATTAGTATTTATTCATGATATTTAATTTATTAGTTTCTATAATAATAATAATAAAAAAAGAAAAGAATAAAGATAAAATTTTGAAAATTAAAGTAAAATAAAAAAAAGTTGACAAATATTTGATTGTGAAGTAATATGATAATTTGTCCAGGCTTTCAGATTTGACAGGTGTTTATTGATGTTCACCGACAGGATGACTAAAACAGAATGAACACCCAGTTCATTTTCCTGATCGTTTTTATTTTCAATCTTTAAGCACCTTTCATTTCACTTGTTTTATTTTAGAAAGATATTCACAATGTTTTTTTCCATCATACTGTTGTGAAAATGAAATTTAATAAATTTTACATATTTTAAAGAGACCATTAAAAAAAAAATTTTTTTTTGCAAAAATCATTTCAGACCAGTTAGCAAAAAGCATTTGAAACTGATGAATTTATATAAACTATTTAAAACCAATATTCTTTGTATGAAAAGTACAAAAAAACCCCCACCTAAATGGAGGAACAACAACAAGAATGAAGAGCAAACTTCCTGAGATCTAATAATCTTGCAAATTTGAGTAGTCATGGCTACGGTATTTCAAGGTTGCTGTGGTAATCTTGGTAAACACTTTGGTTTATACCATCAGTGGCTGCCGGACAAAACATGGCCACAATAATTTGTGTGAAATCTCGGCAAACAAAATACACAGAAACTCTCTGTATAAGACACATGGTGTTGCAAAGCTATTTTATACATGTTAAATCCCTGTGGGTTCAAGCACGTCTGCTGTGGGATCAAATTCCCAGATACCTGTGTTTTATATCATTGTTAATGTTAGTTAAACAGTTATTCATTCATGAAGTGAGGAGAAGAGTGCTTTCCTGGTCAGCACATGCTAAGAGACAATATTTACTTCTGTAAGAATTACTTTTTCTTGGAGAGGAATCTTTAATAATAATAAAGGAAAAAAAATTAACAGCAGAGAGAGAATGAATGAAAGAGACAGTTAAGAAAGAGATTAAAAAGTAATAGAGTGATGTAGGAAATAGATTTTTTTTTCCCCTTACTCATTTATTAAAAAAAATATTTTTGTGATATCAAGAAAATAAAAGTTTTATCATTTTTATGTATGTAGGTGTCTGACTCTGGGTGTTAAATAATTGTTTGAAAATTTAAAAGAACTAAAATTCTGAACCTGCTACAGCTATTATTTTCTCATTATTCTAAAAAAGAAAAAAAGAAAAAAAAAGAAAGAGAAAACACAGCCAAGCTTGTCATCAGTTATTTAACATGTTTTTTTTTTTGCATGTTGTTTAAAAAAAAAAAAAAAAAAAAAAAAAAAGCATTAAATTTTCATTAAGTAATAAATTACTTTCATGGCATCCATTTCAAGTTGAGCCGTGTTGAACTAAATTGTTTGATTTGCGTCGTTTTTGTTACCACGGTGATGAATTTGTCACCGACGCGATTCGAGAGTCATTTTGTTCGGAAGGCTGGCTGATCTGGCCGGAAATAACATTGGTCGCTGTGTTTGCATGCTATGTGTTTAATTTCTTTTAATGACATAGCACAAAATGCTAATTAAAGAATGTGCAGCATCCCGCAAGGCAAACAGATGGCTTGAAATTTAGATTCGGCTTTTGTGGGCCATCTGCAGTTCACTTCATTATGTTGTGACTGGGAGTCCCGGCTACAACAACAGCCATTAGAGAATGACCTCCACAGAAACGAGCCTCACTGCAACCAGGATGGTTCGCTACTTCAAAAATTCACAGAGGTTGTGTCATCAGAGCTGAAGGTTTCAAAAACGATCATTGTCTTATAATGGTCTTGTTTAAATAAAGCTAAAATGTTTGACTGTCAGTGATAAAGATATCATTTTAAAAAAAACAGGATGATAAAATTCTTTAGAGTAGAAAAGTGGTGTAATTTTTTAGCAGTACAATATTTTTAAAATATTAATAGACAGTGTTAACATTAAAAAAAGGATTTATGGTAAGATTTCTTAATACAGACAGTAATGTTTTAAAACATTATGATCAGAACTAACACAGCAAGACTCTTCACCATGTGTGATCAACAATAACAAAACTGTAGCAAAACATTTAAACTTATTTCAGCCTACTCATATACTGAATACTTCAGCAGTTAAATGCCTCTGTCCCGTGCACCATAAATCTTTATCAGTTGAGGCGCCACACAGCAATATATTACAAAGGCTTTTACTGCATGTATATTCCTTCAGCCTGGCCTAATATACCAAGAGGTTTTAACTGTGCAGGCACACACCAGCATAATAACAATTCTGACTGTTATAAACTTTTACTGTGGCCATTTGTTTGCTCTGATAGGCTCCTCTCACTCGTAAAGTGTTAATTTTTATGCATTGTACTGCTTTTTTACTGTGCCTGTCTGCGACGACCGGCTTTTTATGAAGCCGCGATTTGCCTTTCCAGATGCAACTTTATTGTCGAATCAAGAAGCAGATATGAAGGTTATGATTTTATTTATTGCCCTTCATCATTTTCCTTGTGCATTTCATTTTTTTCAATCGGCTGACATTCTGATTAAATCAGAATCTTCGGCTTGTGTCTGTCGTTACTTCGGGTCTGTGGAAAGATTTCAATTCTTCTTAACACATCGGGCTCTTTTGTAAACGGGTGAATTAAAAACATCTGGAGAAATGAGTTGAATATATTTATTTTAAATGTGTATACAGGGTTGCAGATAGGTTTGCTAACAAAATATAAAAAGCTAATTACTTCATGTACAGAAATAAAATTTGGTTAATTTTAATTTAGATTTTGAAGTAAAATATATTTCAATAGTCTAATATAAATTTATTTTTATCAGTTCCGTTTTTGTTGTTGCTTTCTGTCAATCTATTACTATCACTATCTCTCACATTTTTTTCTCTCTCTCTCTCTCTCTCTCTCTCTCTCTCTCTCTCTCTCTCTCTCTCTCTTTTCCCTCACACTAAACTGTAATAATACAAATCTATTTTCCATATGTAACAACCTGTAAAACATCAATCAGAAGTTAAAAACCTAAACTGACATTTATCTATAATAAAACTGAAAAACTGCTTAAAGATAAACAAATTTTATTCTGTAAATTGATGTTAAACTTTGAAAGTGGAGGTTTAAACTTAATAACTTGGAAATGAACTGAACAGCTGAATGCCTTTATTGCTTTATCAATACAGATTAAGCAGTAACTCAGTGCACTAACACTTGTTAGGGAAACAGATGACTGAAGGATCAATCCTTGTAGGTTCTACGATTTTTTTTTTTTTTAAACTTCCCGTAATTGAGTACACCTGATTGATATATCAAATGCTGGGGTATGTGTTTGGTTGTCTGTTTCAAATTGTGGTTCAAAGATGCCTTGCAATTAATTAGTAATAGTAATGCATTTTATTAGTTAATATTAAAGTATGCCGAGGTATTTTCATGCAATTATTAATTCATTCTTTCATTCATCTCTCCTTGATTCATTCACTTATCAATCCTTCCATCATTCTTTCATTCCTAATTTTCATCCAACCATCCATCCATCCATCCATCCAGTTATATATGCATTCATCATCCAGTATTCCATCCATCCATCCATCCATTCAACCAACCACCTGACCACACATCCTTGCAACCTCTCTGACATCTATTACTGTTTATGAATGCACACACCATCTTCTGCATCCTCTTCCTGTGAAGCAACAAGTTTTCCAAAACATGTCTTGCTGTCTGCTGCGGTTGACAAAGAGAAGTCAGATCAAACAGAGAGGAGACATAATCCTCGCCAGAGAAAACAGCGCGCTATTTGATCACAGGATGGCCAGTTGTGGCCTTTTCTCCTCTCCTTATGAATAGAGCAGTGTCGGATTGGTGAAATATGAGTAAACAGAGGTGATGTGGAGGTGTCAGGTTTGATGTTGTGTGCAAGTCACAACAACGTTGACGGCATCATCAGTCAGTGTGTCGAGGATTCGGGTTTTGTCTGGGTTTTGTTGTTTTATTAAATATGATTTTTTATTTTTAAATTTATTCACTTTGATGAATTTCTGAAGACAGTGGGAAAAGATTGTTGAAGATTTTGAGATTTTATTTGGTCGAGAGTGTGTTAAAGTATTTGTGTGTGTTTTTTTTTTTAAATGAATGAAAAGTGATTTTAACAGATGTCTGAGAATTTCGCTATTATTGTGAGAGAAGTGGAAAAACAGAGGCAGACATAAATACATACATATGTACATACATGAAGAGAGAGTTTAAAACAGATAAAAAGACAAATGATTGACTCGTGGTCACTGAAGTGTAAAACAGTGGGTTTCATTTGTGTGGAGTCCATGATGTTTCTTCCCATCCCATAAACAAACAAAAAATAAAACGAAATGAAAATAAAAATCTCTCATAACATGCATCATTATTTTGTCAGCTTGTAAATTATGGCATCATTTTATGTCTTTTCCTTTAGTCATCCATTAAAGAACATTTTTTTTTTTTTTTTTTTTTTTATATATTTTTTTTTTTTTTCTCATCTTAGTCATATGTTGACATTCAGAGTTTTAAAATCTTCAAAAAAACTGGCTGCTAGGATGTTTGCTAATTTCCTTCTCCACAATTTATTCCCGAAAAAAAAAAACCCACCGAAACCACTAATAATTGTTTAACCAAGCAGAGTGTGTCATTTTTCCAGCACACAGCACCTATTTTTATCAAACATTTCTCCATGTTGTAAACTGCTTTTCATCTCTCAATCCACGCATACTTCGATAGGCGATGGGATATATATCTCCCCGCGAGTGAAAGATACTTTCAGAAGTGGACTTCAGCCATCAAACTTGTTCTTTGACCAAAACCTTGTGGCTCATTTAACTCCAGTGTCTGCATGGATTATTCAATTAAGATCAGCTTTCAGGCCTCTCACTTCAAACAGTCGCTGCACGAGGGGAAATGAGAGTATTAAAGATGGAGTCTATTAACAAATTATTCTGCATTATGAGCAGTGATATCTGTACATCACTCTGTGATTGCTTCTCCAGGGAATCAGTGTGCTTTTCTGAGCTTTAATCTGAACATGACTCACGATGTTCTATTTACTCATTTATCCTCATTATTACTCACAGGTATATATATATATGTTTGCATGTGCACTTACTTGTGAATGTTATGATATGCATACGGTTGTCATGCACACATAAACATATACTTATATATCTACACATACACAAAAACAGATATATACACACAAATAAATATATATACACACAAATAAATATATATACATACATACATGTGCACACAGACATATATACATACACACAAACTCACAAATATAAAGTTACATACACACACACACACACACACACACACACACACACACCCCTACAGGACACAGGCAGACAGACAAAAGCCAGCCATGTATGAAAACGGCAGTGAGGGTTTTTCAAAGCTTGCCCTGATTAAGCTGTCAAAGTGATCTGTAAATAATTACGTTATTCAAACTCTGAGTTGAGCTGTTAGTGTTGTGATACTGTTCACTAAGTATTTTCTCTCCCCGTTCATGTCCAGTCCATTCCGTCCATCCATCAAGTCTTCTCAATTTGCTTGATAACTTGTCGTTAAACTTGATTACGTCTCTGGGTCATTTTACAGCAAGTTTTACTGCGTGTTTTCTCACTAGTTCACATAAAGAGAACCTGCTTAATAAGTTAAAAGCTGAGAAGGGTTCAAAAAAAATATATAAAAAAATGAAGAAGAAAAAGCATTACTCCATTTAAAGTAAAAAAAAAACAATAAAAATGCATGCAAAGAATAAGAAAAAGAGTATTTTAAAATATGAAAATGGAAAAAGGCTTCAAATGGCCTGCAATACTGCTGAAATTAAATATACTGAAAAATGAAGATGAAACTGAAAAAAAAAAAAAAAAAAACAGCTAATGAAAATTAACTTCTTAAAGCATATTAAATGGGAGACAATGAAAGTGATATTCTTTTTTAAAGACATGGTTATGTAAAACTCATTGTTTTATAATGATTTTCAGAACTTAGTAGTTAAAAAAAAAATTTAAAAAAAAAAAGAATATTTATAATTATCATTTATTACATAGATACTTCCATCTATTACAGAAAAATAATATCTCATCCTTTTTTTTCATTACATGACCTTTTTAACAAATACTCTGTATTTAACTGTATAACATTGTTTGTGTAATGTTTTTCATTGTATTAAAAGTTCATTATTTTCCATATGTTGAAATGTATTAATTTGTTAAAACTTGTTATTTGAATACTAAATGCTTTTTTCTTTGTTTTTCAGGTAAGTATAAAGTTTGCTGTTGAAGAGTAAGAATGTAATTACAGGTGTGATTTGTCTGTCACTTACCAGGTGAACTCAGGTGGGAGAAAGTGTATATATTTAAATTATATTCTATTTTTATTTTCACAGCATTTAAAAAAATAATAATAATAAAATAAAAAAATTGATAGTGTTTAAAATCACACATCATAGTTAAAACATACAAAATGAAAAAAATAACCACAATCAGAAAAATGTAATAATGATAATAATAATAATAATAATAATAATAATAATAATAATAATAATAAATTAATAAATAAATAAAAATTCTAAAATAACAGTAATCAAAACAACACCAGCACAACCACCAACAACAAATAAAATAATTAAATAAACATACAAAATAAAATATAATATATTCACACTCAAACAACATACAAATTAACTTTTTTAATAAAAAAAAAAAAAATAAAAAAATAAATAAAATAAAATCAAATAAACCTGCTGAAAAGCATTAGATTGCAGTGCTGGATATAATCAGAAACTCAGTCTGACTATATGAATTTTACATTATCAGCTATGGATGAATATAAAATGTACTTCTTCCTTCCTCATGCAGCACATAAATAAAGACAGAAACAAGCATGAATATATTTAATAATGTGTTGCAGTGTAGCAGTTGCTTCGGGCATCTTGCCTTCTGCACAGCACTTTATATTTATCAGACAAAAAAATCACAATGTCAATAATGTACTCCACTGAATAAATCATCATAAATTATTAATGTAGAAAAGAAATATATGTATATAAAAAAAAAAATTGAATAATACTTGTATGATTACAAAACTGCATAATTTTATGTAGACGCCCTTTTTATTGAAATTAACCCAAGTTGCGTTCATGTATTTCATGTAAAGATGATGGCATGCTTGTCTTTTGTGTCCGTTTGTTGTGATTGAAAATAACAGGTAATAATACAGGTGTGCAGCATTTTTCTTTCAATCGGTGCATTATGAAGGATTTACGAATGTGTCTATTCATCATTTTTTTAAATATCTTTTTTTGCTGGATCTTTGTAAAGATGTTTTGTATTTGTACCACTTTACGGAACATCTTAAAATGTTTTCTGTGCCGGTCGAGTACTTGCAAGTCTGAATAAGATGCACACACAAAGTTGTTTAATTGATAAGCTGAATGATGTTTCTGTTTGCAGTGTAGACAGATTTTTACTTTTATGTCATTTTTTTAAATTACTTTTTAATTTACACACACACACATACATTCGTGTATGTGTGTACATACTTAATTTACACACACCCACACCCACATGCTTATATATATATATATTATCTTTTTTATTGTAATTTTGTTTTATATTATTTTTATTTTATCTTATTTTGTTATTGTTATTGTTACTGTTATTGTTATTGGTATTGTTATTGTCATTGTAATTATTATGTTAATTATTATTATTATTATTATTATTCAATTTATTTATTTTATTTTACTGTTATGAAAATAAATCTAGACATGTTATTTAATTCTCAGTTTATTTCTGAGAACTTTCATCACATTTTATCAATAAATTGATCTTTTTCATTTTATTCTTTGCTCATATACCACTACAACAACAAAAAAAGCATGTTATTAAAAAAAGTTTGAAAAATACTATAGAGCTAAATAAATAAGGTAAAAAAAAAAAATCCATTACTTTCCTTTTTATAATCTTTATAATGAAATCCTTTTTTAAACCTTAAAGATTCTTAAAAATGTTTTTATGTAAGTACGGTTGTATTGTTGTTTTTAATTAGTTCATAAAATAAAGAATATTTTTCAGTTAAAATTAAAAAAAAACCAACAAAAGAAAGAATTAAAAAACAAACAAAAAACAACAAACAAAGCATAGTTAATAATTACATACACTAAATCAAATTAAATGATACAACTTATCTGATGTGTGTGTGTGTGTGTGTGTGTGTGTGTGTGTGTGTGTGTGTGTTTTGAACACATTAACAAAATGGCATGTACATGAACGATGTGTAGATGGAATTTACATTAGCAATGGCTGGATAGTAGCAAAACATTTTCTTCCAGGCATGCTCTGAAATTAAAGAAAGTTAAAATGTTTTGTTAAGAAACAAATTAGTCTTCACTACTATGTCCGTTCATCCATTTGTCCATCACTCACCAGCCCCACTGGAGCGTAAGGTGCAAGGTAGTTTTCTCCAGATGAAACAACGCAAACAAATTGAGAAATATGTCTGTACAGTACATTAACACTTCAAGAAAAAAGATAAAACCAATAAAAATTTGGTAAGAGCATTTAAATCTGATTAGTTAAACATGGCCTGTAATGTTTTATTTATTTATGCATTATTCAACAGTTTATTTATCTACATCAACACTCATTTTAAAATATTATTTACTATGCAGTAGTTTATATATCTACATCAACACTAAGATTTAAATGATTTTATTTTACTGTAGAATATTTTATTCGTCTATATCAATACTGAAATTTTAACCAGTTTTTCTGTTCTATACAGTACTTATCTACATCTACGATATCATTTAAATGTAAATAGACTCGTGTATTTCACGTTAACAGTATTCATCAGCAGAGGGGAATTGATTTCCACTTTGATTGATGGTTCACTGGTCTGGCCAGTTGATCTAGCAGGGATTAGCACTTCCAGTGTGACTCTGTCAGGCAGGGTTTACCAGCAACTTTTCTTGTTACACACCAAATCTCAACTTTTCCTTATTACCGGTCTCCGTTCTGAAATGTATCAGTTCTTACAGGAGAGTGACACAAACTGCTAACTACCTTTCTACTGAAATGTCTGGTCAAATTGAATCAGTTCCCCCCCCCTGTCCTTCAAAATGTCTCTGCAGTGACAGGAGAAGAGGCCAAATCAGGCTGAAATACAGAGCACAATTAGGCTGAAATACAGAGCACAATTAAGCTGAAATACAGAGCACAATTAGGCTGAAATACAGAGCAGAATTAGGCTGAAACACAGAGCAGAATTAGGCTGAAATATAGAGCACAATTAGGCTGAAATACAGAGCACAATTAGGCTGAAATACAGAGCAGAATTTGGCTGAAATACAGAGCACAATTAGGCTGAAATACAGAGCAGAATTTGGCTGAAATACAGAGCAGAATTAGGCTAAAACACAGAGCAGAATTGGGCTAAAACAGAGAATATAATTAGGCTGAAATACAGAGCAGAACTGGGCTGAAATAGTGAATATAATTAGGCTGAAATACAGAGTGAAGCTTTGTGAAACTTGTGTGTGTCTGGTGGTGAAGCAATTTTCTGTAATAAAATTGTGTGGTAGAAACGTGACATGATGACAGCTTGCCTGGTAATTGTAGCCAGCTGGAAATGGAGGGGTAAATTGTCGCTGATCATCTTTGTGAGTATATCATGTGACCTGTATGCAGCCATTTGCCCTCCATAATGAACACATGGGCAACATCTGAATGTGCAATTTGTTTCCGTTTGAGCGTTGGCCAGTTGTATTAAAGTGAATAGGGGGTAATTTTCTCTCCCTAAACAGTTTGCACACAGCTTAATGCATTCTAATCTTTTGGTAACCGTTTTACTGTAATGGCAAAGTTGAGTGCCTCTATTTTTTTTTTTTTTTTTTTTTTTTACCTTTCATGTAGTTTTCTTCTCTTTCTTATTTTTAAAACAAATTTATTATAAAAATTTATTATTTCCATAAACATTTCTTCACCTTTTTTTTTTTTTTTTTTTTTTTTTTTTTTTTTTTTTAAAACATCAAACAAATTTTAATTTATTTATTGAATTATTGGACTGAATCTTTTTTGTGTCATTTGTTTAATTTAATTTAATTTTATTTTATTTTATTTTACTTTATTTTATTTTATTTTATTTTATTTTATTTTATTTTATTTTATTTTATTTTATTTCTTTATTACTTTGTGCGTTTGTTTCATTTATTATTTATATACGTTTATTTCTATATTATTTTATATTGTATTATATTACATGATATCATATCATATCATATTACATTACATTATTTATATTTACTGGATGAAGTCAGCAGTTTCGTAAATATTTTACAAGCACAGTTTGAAAAGTTCAGCATCCTCTCAACACTTCCTCGATGCAGGCATTTTTCTTTCTATGTCCACCTTTGATCTGTTTTCTCTGCAAGATTAAACCAGGGTCTTGTTTTGTTTCTCCTACGGAGATAAGCAGATAAGCAATTCACACAGTACAATTGTTCACACAACAACTCCTTTGTTCCACACCACTCGTCGTTCACACCCGCTTGGCTGAAGGCAGTCACCTGATAGTAAATTATTCACAAGTTGAAACTCTTTGATTTCAACAACTTCAAAGACACCCAGCTCTCTGAGAAGATAATTGTGAAAAAAAAAAAAAAAGAAGAGATAATTACTTGTTAACAAACGACCTGTGATAAATGGAGTTCATTTTACTACAGTTTGCATGCAATTGTCAACCAATCAAAAACAATGGTCTCACAGTCACCTTTTTTAACCAATGTTTTTGTCAATAAAGTACAAAAGGTTTCACACCACCTTTTAGAAATTGTTGTGCGATCAGTTGAAAAACGTGGAGTTATTGCACCTTTAAGACACACGTTTTTATTAACTAATCAAAACCAGTAGTCTTGCAAGCCCTTTTACCAATATTTATTGACCAGTCCAAAACTAGTGACATAATGAGATCTTTTTTTAGAAATACATTACTGTCAGTCAGTAGACAATTAAGGTCTCAGACACCTTTTATGAAAACTTATTTAAACTTTTATCAGTGCAGTGAAATCTCCTGACAACATCATTTTGACAACTTTTCATTTCATTGGCTGTTTCTTTTCACAGCTGTACATGTATGAAAACAAATACAGATGGACAAATTGACAATTGTTATGGACAGTGGGGAAAAAAGAGAAAAACATATTTAAACAGCTGGATTTTTTTTTTTTTTTTTTCTTTTTTGTCTAAATTTTGTTCATACTCTAAGTGAGTTTATTTAAATGTGAGGTTTTAGTTGCTGTTAAGAACTTAATTTTGAAACAATCCTTGATCAGAATGTTTTTAGCATTTTTTTTTTTTTTTTGATTATGTAGAAATTAATTTTTAATAATAATTACACATACATATGTACATACATATGTACAAACATACATACGTACATACATACATAAAAAAAAAAAAAGTTAATGTAATTATCTTTAAATAACCACACAAATAAAAAATGATGGCTTGAGATCACAGATGTGAAACAGCTTCCATACTTCAGTCTATTAGTGTTAAGTACTGATTTCCTATCAGTTTCTTCTTCTTCATTTTGTTTTCAGACGTGGAGATTGTGTTGAGTTTTAGCTTTCAGCAGACTCTTCCAGAGCTGCAGCACTGATGAACTGTGAAGATAGCCGCTATCAATACATACTGATCATTCCCTAGACTAAAACTCTTTTTTAGAATTAATCACTGTATGGACAGATGAATGGATGGGAGGATGTATTTCAATGTTTTGTTACACAGACCATTCCTCATCTTAAAACTCTTTCAGCAGTTGTAATAGGATGGATGGATGGATGGATGGATGGATGGATGGATGGATATACAGTGTATTATTGTTACTGTTGATACATAGTGACCATTTCTCAACCTAAAATTCTTTATGAATTATTGATTGGATAGTTAGATTGATGAATATGGGATTGGGGATGCATGTTGTATATTATTACCTGTATATTCTGATATTCATATTTCAAAAAGCTTTGGAAGAAAAAAAAAAAAATTAAAAATCAAAACACATTTATGATACATACACTGCCACGAAATATTCTTACATGTGTCTGCCACAGAGTTTTAATTTAAAAAATGCTTCAAACGAATTAGGAACTGAAGTGCTCTTAAGAAAATTCTCATTTAATTTTGTTTTTTCTTCTAATAATGGGAATCTCCCAGGACTTACTTAGTGAACTAGTTAAACTGCGTTTAGTCTCCAGTGGAGAAAGCAGATGGAGTCAAATTGATTCTTGATGAAGCTCATTTCATGGCCGACTTGCAAACGTGTCAGATGTGTATTGGAAGTTGCACGTGTTTGTTTTTCTACGCACTTCATCTTTCTCACATATCCACATGCTGCACATACTTGGTAAATGGGCAAAATGAATGTGATAATCTCTTTGCTTTGCATGCTGCTGGCTTTTTTTTGTTGTTTTTCAGACGTTTGTTGTTGGTTGTTGGTTTTTTCATTGAGATGATGTATTTGAGAAACGTTTTGGTGGTTTTTTGGAGACATTTAATTTGAAAAACAAATTTGTTTTTGTTTTTCGTTTATCGAGATGTTTAGTTTTGAGGTAGGTTCGAAAAACCGTTTGATTTTTCAATAATTTGTTTTTCAGAAACATTTGTTTTTTGACTTTTCATTTCTGAAATTGCTTTATTTACATTAGCAGATACCTTTTGTTGTTTGTTTGTTTTCTTTGAAACCATTTTCTTTTTATGAAACAAACATTCCTTTGGAGCCATGTTTTTTTTTGTTTTCTTTTGTAAGCTGTTTTATTTTTCCGTGAAGTGGAGTATAAAATCCATTATTTCGGTATTTCTTAGATTATTATTTCCCCATAAATTGTCTTTTAAATAAAAATATGCTTCTAGTTGATGAAAACATCTGCTACTATTTTAAATATCTCTAATTATGTTGAAAAATGTGAAACGAGAATAAGATTTATTAACTGAAATAAATAATGTAAATACATCCATAATAAAGTAAAACAGCTCTCTAATCATGTTTCAGAAGTGTCAAATAACGACATTTTTTATTTTATTTTTTGGGGTTAAATAAATAAATAATTACAAAACATTAATATCACAACAATGGCCTCTTTCAGCATGAAAATCCGAAAATCCTTCTCGCGTATAAATAAATAATTTAGCAAGTAGTTATACTAAGATGTCATCAAAACATTAGAGCTGAATTCTGTGATTGCGTAACCCGAGGAAACCTAGCTGTACATTATATGTTGGGGAAATCCACTGGGATGGACTGGCGCACTGCAGACACATATTTCATCCTTAACTGGATTCAGCTTAATCCTTGCTCTGCTAGAGGTGATGCAGCAATAAGCCACCAGGGATCCCGCGTCTTTGGAGTAGCCATATTAACAGTCACGATGTTGTCGTGGCAGATGTAGTTCTCATTCAGATTATGGGAGTCTCTGCCCCGACGTGAATTGGAGAAAATCTAATTCCACTTTTTTAATAGGTCTTCATGTTATCCTCATAGATTTAGAGAGAGAGGAAATTTGGCTTTGTTGTTACATTGCAGATGAAAAAAAAAAAAAAAAAAACAAAAAAAAAAAAAGGATGAGGGTTTTTATAGAGTGTTTGTTTACGATTACTCATCAGTTTTTGAATGTCTGAGAGTCTGGGTGTCTGTCTGTGTCTGTTATAGCTTTTTTTTAATGTGTTCATTTAAAATTATCGAATGTCTTTGGTTTGCTGACTTGTGTCGGGGTCTGTGTGTGTGTGTGTGTGTGTGTGTTTGTGTGTGTGTGTTTGTGTGTGTGTCTGTCTGTCTGTGTCTGTGTCTGTAGGTGTATGAATGTGTTAATACAATAATGAAATGTTTTTATGTAGTTGTGAATGTTTGTGTTTGACAGTGTGTACATGTCTCTTGTTCTGTCTGTCTCTCTCTCTCTCTCTCTCTCTTTCTCTTTCTCACATGAACATACATATCCAAACCCAGTTATCCATCTTAAATCACTTCACAACCAGTCCGTCACAAACACTGATAATCTTTGACAACACACAAACTCCTGTAGCCAGCACAGTTTATATAAACACTGATACATTAACCCTTTTACTGCTGACACGACCACCTAACTTTTTGCTGGGTTTTCCCGTTAACACTTTGTGTGGTTATTTCCAGAAACTCCCCCCCATCAAAAAAAAAAAAAAAAAAAAAAGCCCTCCTTGTCAACAGAACAGACTGATATTTTTTTTTTCACTGTTTGATAATCTATTTGACAAGTTAATAGTCTCAGTGAAAGAAATACCACTTACAAATCAAAAACATTTCTACACAAGTGTTTCAGCTGATAAACAAATTATAAACAGGTTTTTTTTTTTTTTTTAATAAGAGTCCATCCATGAATTTGTATTTTTTTAAAAGTCATCTGGAGATTTGAAGCATTTAAGACATAAAGTATTAAATCTGTGGAATTTATTTACTAAAAAAAAAAAAAAAAAATAAAAAAGGAATAAAAAGACAAAAGTTTTTGGTGTTGGTTTTTAGTAAAAAAAAGAAGGATGTTTGACAGAATTTGAAGTAAATATTTCTGGTCATAATCTCTTGCAGTATCTGTAAAATGATGTGATAATAATTGCAGATAAATTTTATGTATCTTTTTGAATTAAAAAAAAAAATTTATTCCTCATATTAATTGTATTTTTTAGCTTTATTTAGCAGATTCTTCTTCCTTTTAGAATTTTTTAAAATATAAATTTCTGAAAATAACATTTCAGTTTTATATATTCTATTGTCTATTTCCACTAAATATTATTTAATTGAAATAGCAAATGCTTTTATTTTTTTAATTCTTAAAATATAAAACCCCCCAAAAACCAAAAGATGACTAAACAAATACTCAAAATGTATAAATAAATAAATAATCATATAATTTTTCTTTGTTTTTGTCAAAACAGGCTTTATGATATGTTAAATATAATAAAATAAATAAAAAAAAAAAAAATAAATAAGAGCTATTGTTCAGTAAAAAAAAAAAAAAAAAAAAAAAATGATACAGAAATAAAAGAAATCTATATATTGACAGGATTCAAGAGCAATCATAAAAACATCATTAGCAGTGTATGTAGATAACACAAGAGACTACAGCTTTGTTTTTATTCCTGTAATAAAAAAAATATGATAATCCATAGAAACTGCAGCAGAGCTTGACCTTGTTGGTAAGCCAATTACTCCACTCTTAGAAATATTGAGAGATTTTAGAGAAAAAGGAAGCTGACAGTTTAATAAGCCAATTATTAATACTGTTTACTGCATTGAGAAATTCTAGAGAAAAGGAGAGTTTAGAATATCTTTCTTGTCTCCAGCTTTGCTTTTTCCACCTCTGGGCAGTTTTAGGGGATGTGTTTATATTTTTTGGTTTCTTGCCAACGTACACAGCATACATTAACAGCACATTTCAAACAGGAAGCTTCAAAATGGCCGCCCCAATTTGTTCCAATTTTTGTTACATCTCAAACTGTATGCAAACATTTCCATCACTTTCAGCCAATGTGTGAAATATTTAGGTTAGCTGTTTTTTTTTTGTTGGTTTTCAGTCTTAAATTACATACATTAAATTTCTGGCTAAATGAAGTAGTAATGGAAGCTAGGTGCTCTCCGGCTGAAGGAGGAAATGCAAACATATTATTCTGATCAGTGTCAGAATGTGAATGTAAAAGTTGGAATGTTTTTTAAATGAAATACATTTGTAATAATAAATGATGCACGAATGCGAAAAATTGTTCTTTCTCCGTGTGTTTTTAAATGCTTTTATTCATATTTTTCGTTTTGGTGCACACTTGTAATAGTAATTGTTTTTCTATGTTAACAATAATTTTATTTATGTGATGATGATCACCAAAAAATCATAACAATGACAACAACATTATTCTTATGATCACAAAAAAGTCATAAGAATGACAACAACATTATTCTTATTATTACTATTGTAATTATTATGATTATTTTCTACCAGAACTACTAAATTTACCAGTAATAATTATTTTTACAACAACAACCACATCAGTGCCAATAACAACAACAACAACTACTACTACAATATATCAGTGACAACAACAACAATTGCAACAACAGTATTGAACAATATTAAACAATGCTTTAACCTAAGTGCACTGGTTAAAAAAAAAATATCTTTACCACAATCAAGGTCGTTCATGAATTTGTTATTTGCTGTTTGAAAAATTTACTGTAATAATGAACCAATATTTTTTAATAGCAGCAGAAAACGAAGCCTATCAGAAAATAAAATTTGAAGAAAAAAAAAAGAAGAAAAAAGTCTGTACAGATCGCATCAGTTAGAAATGATTTATATTTGTCGCATGTGTGGATATATAAATCAAGTGATTTCTTTGGGACTGTTGCTTTGTTTTTCATGTTTTGTTAAAAGATTTTATTTTTCATAAAGAATAGCTTGAAAGTCAAATTTTACTTGATGATTAGTTTAAAAAGATTATTTGTTTGGTTTTTTTTCCAATAGCCATTCTTTTCATTTTTTTTTTTTAAATTTTATTTTTTTTTTTTTTTGTTGTTGTTTTTTGTTGTGTTCTTTATTTTAAGTTTTATTTTATTTTTACTATGATTTTTTTTTTTTTTTTTTTTTTAATTGTTAAAGATATTGAATTTTTTTATTGTTAAGATTATTATAAACCAGAAATGCTTGAATGCTCTTTTTTAATAAAAAAAATTTTATATTTAGTTTTTATAACTTTATTTGGTTTATTATAATTTATTTTTGCAATAGTAATTATTATAAAAGTATTCACGGTGTATCTCTTCTCTGTAACTAATTTTACAATTGTATAAAACCATCATACTTATTGTTTTCTCGAGTCTTCTAACATACTAACAACACTAACAGTGCCTTGGTTTGAGAGAGCCTGTGATAATGAGTGACATACACCCAAAACACTGCTGTCAGCCTTTCTGAATGGAATGTTAAAACTTTGCCAGTGAGAAGAGCGAAAATCAAAACAGTTTAGTGAAAGACATACAAATCTGAGAGAAACAAACAGAGTATCAGTAAACATCTTTTAACAGGGAAGTGTAAACAGTAATCAAGAATTTGATACGGAGAGAGAGATAAAAACGTAAACAGAAGTGGCTCATATATTAAGAAAATGTTTGTAAGACAGAAAATAAACTGAAACTATTCTCCATTTCCAGTTTCACTGACACAGATGTTTAACTAAACACGTGTAAAACATGTGTGACCACTTTCAATGAAAGGGACTCTAAGTCACTGGGTGTGGTGATCACTTTCAAATACTTTTTAAAATGAATTGCAGTTTCTTTTTATTTATTTATTTATTTAATTTTCTTTTCTTTTTTCTTTATTTATTTATTTATTTAATTTTCTTTTCTTTCATTCTTTATTTTTTTTTTTTTTTTTATCCATTATTTTTTAGGGTTTTTGAATTTTTATGCTCACTGTTGGTTTTTGACAAAGATGAATTTAAATCGTGATATTGCTAAATACATTATTTAATGCATTATTAATGCAGATATGACTCAGATTTCCTGAATTTGCCAAATGTGCCACTTATTCACTTAAAATGCAATAACCTGAATGTGAACCTTCATTAAGACAAAACCACAATGAAACTTCTATCATTTCAAAGCCTTCATTTTGTACGTTCTAAACAATTAAACATATTTAAATGTGGAAAATAAAACAACCACACTTGAGGTTCCTTTGGTGGAAGGCGATCACACACATTTGTTACACACATGATACATGTAACACCCCCAAGGGACTGTGGGGTGAAGAACTGGACTGTCAGAGTGCAGATGGAAAGTGTTTACTTCTGAAGTCAAGATGGTTTCAGTTCGGTCCCATTTGTTTTAAATCACTGACAGCCTCCATAACATTACTACATGTTACATAACTCTTCCTCTCAGTTAAAACAGTCTGTCACATAAAGCAGACACTCTGTTTAGAAAAATCAGTAAAAATCGGCAGATAAATAGATTATCTCTTGTTACAGAATGTTGCGAAAGTTTATCAAGTCTGTCAGTTTGGATTAGATTACTTGCTTTGTGTTTAAGATTTTATCCGTTTTATTAGATATATTTTTTTTTAAAAAACATTTTAAATTTTTTTACATTTTTTAAATATTTTTATAATGCAAACTTCAGATTGTTTCATTTGAAAATAAATACCATCTTAACGAAAATCATTTCTTACAGAAGACATTAAAAACTTTTCAAACAATTTTCATGTTACTAGAACTCTTTTGCTGGGTCATTTGAATGTTTGTTTTATAAGAAAAACTTTACAAGTCTGAAATGAATTTAAACTTATTTTTGTTTTGTTTTTTGTATTTTTAACACTGCCAAAAGAATAATTTAACTGGTTACTTTGAACTTCATGAATCACAGAAATTTAATTCACTTGTGGCAAAATAGTCCATTTAAAATGTGCACAAAAAAATTAAATGCTGTTTTTAAAAACAATTACTGTTGCAAGAATGATGAAAACCAAATTCACTTGTGGCATGATGATCATTTAAAATGTAAAACAAAAAGATGAGGGGAAAAAAAAAATTTGAAACTTAATTAGCATTTTAAAGTAAAGAATGACAAGTTGTCGTGACATTGTGAAATGTTTTAGAAATCAAAGCAAGATTTTTATTCCTAGCTTTAGATGAAGTCACTTTCCTCGATGTAATTCCAGAAATTATTATTAAATCTTACTAATTTGTATTTTAATTATGTATATTCCATTTTCTGTAGGACAACACTTTCCATAACATTTTACTTGGAAGAGAAATGTAGTTATTTGTAAATTAATCCATGAATATTATGTTTCATAGGTTATTTATTATTATAGATTTTGTGTGGTTGTTGTTATCATTATTGGAGTAATTTTCATTACTGTTGTTGTTGTTACTATTATTATTATTATTATTATTATTATTATATAGCTCAGTAAAATGTATTTTAATTCCAGTGACCTTTAAACATGACATTCCTTGAACATTAAAAAACCCCAGTAAAATGGAACATAATACAAATTACATCCTGAAATTTTATATTGACATCTTTCTACATTTTTTAGTTTTTTTTTTAAATTTTATTTAACACCATGAAATCTTTTTCCATTTATATTTCATTTATACTCTTCCTTCTTCTTCTTCTTCTTCTTCCTAGGTAATGGAATATCTTTCATATTTTATTTTTTCAGCGTGGTTATCTTCTCTCTTTTTTTTTTGTTATCTTTTTCTTCATTGTATCTTAGGATCTTTATTTTATTTTTATTTCAGTTCCTTTCTTTTTAATTACAATGGATGATCTTTCCTATTTTTTTTTTTTTTGTAATCTTTTTTTTTTTTTATGTTGTGTTAAAAAAAAAAATTAGATTTTATCTTATTTTAAATTTTTTTTGTTCAGTGAGTCATTTATGTAAAGTTTATGTCCTCTGACACAGGGAGGTGAAAAACTTACCAGTCCCTGACTGTAACTCTACCCACCTCTCCTGATTAGCTGGGTAATTCACCCGTTTTGAATAACACTGAATGAATGTTGTCGATGGCTGTTAGTGATAACATTTTTTTAAATTTTTTTGAAAATTCCCTCAATTCAAGGTTTTGTTTATTATCAGGCATTCTAAGATTCACACTCAATTTTGTCACCTTAGTGCTGTTCTTCCGTGATTCCTAATTTCAAGGTGAAAAGTCACATGATTCGAGTTTCTGATTTATCGTTTGCACCGTGGTTCATGTTTTGTTTTTCTTGCTTTGACTTGGTCGGTGATCTGAGATTTGACGAAGTGGAAATTGCTTCACGTGATGACTGGTGAAAAGAATCGTGTTTCAGCCATGTTGAAATGCAGAACAATGACATGAAAGCACTCGATTACTCGGATAGGAGAGATTCAGATTTAGATTGGGAAAAAAAAAGGACAAGAGTTTGGAGAGTTTTGAATAAAGACAGACTCAACACCTTAGATTATTTCTACCCAATTTGTGATCCCTGGAAATCTGCCATAGTGGTTTCTTGGTCCTTTTCATTTATTTACGTGTTGGTTTTTATTTTTTATTTTGTTTTTGTTTTTGTTTTCTTTTTTTGTTTCATTTTATTTTGATTTGTTAGTTTTACTTTTTATTTATTAATTTATTTATTTAAATTTATTTTACGATTTAAAAATTTATTTTGTAGCCAGTTTTAATTATGAGTGTAATCAATGGTAGATCTAATTTTTAAAAATGAATCCATATGTATTTTAAAATATATTGTTTTATTAATGAAAGTAGCCATTATTGCATCTATTTTTATATTAAACATCCTATTCTAATAATTTCAGCTACTGTACTTATTTATTTTAATCTCTGTAATAATAGTAAATTTCATCTTATTCTGAAAAAATAAATCAATAATGAAAAATATATACAATGTAAAATGAAATAAAAATAAAAAGTAAAATAATTAAAAATATATAAAATAAAATATATAAAAAAACAGAAATAAAATGAAACAACATAAAGTAAATAATAACAGAAAAAAATATTTTAATTTAAAAATCCTTCATTTCAGAATCTTTTTACTCACAGAATTTGAAATTACTTTCTAATAACAGTCTAGATATCTCTTTTCAGAATATTTATAAAAAAAAAATTAAAAATTTGGTTGTTGTCAAATACAAAGTATTGATTTTCATTTTCATCAACATTTTCATTTTATTTTAAGCCTCTTAGTGGCTTTCAGTGAAGAAAGAAAATGAGAACAAATGAGAAATATTCTTTCTGGCTCGAAGGTATCTAATCACAGGACACAATAAGACAAAGATGGCCGACAGAATTAATCTCGTTCTTCTCCCGGCTGTATGTTAACAACGCAACCAATTGTCACAAGGTGCTGTATGTCTGTTCATCTGTCCAATTACCATGCCCCGAAGACACTGCTCTGTTGTCTTGGCAACACAAACTACGTGTAATTCCGAATTTGCTGCCAAGGCACTCTCAGACAATGATAAGTGAGCGAGTCTGAAGTCGGGATGCTTCAGCTTGCATGATTCAATTGTGCCATGAATCTTCTTATTTTATTTTATTATTATTTAATTTTTGTCCAATTACTTTTATCTGAATAACCGTACCAAAAAAATTATGGGGATGTTAACTTTACTTACCTTGTAAATAAAACCAAACAGCATTTTTCAGATAATGTAAAGAAATCTTTTGACAGGTAATTGCTTTAACTGGATTATTCTAATCCTTTCAGTCAGACATTCAGAACATCTGTCTCAACAGTGAATAATCTGCCCTCTGATAAGAAGGAACAAAATATTTATGTTCATATATTGATGTAATAATTTGACTTGAATAATGTCCCTATTTTCAACTCTGACAATGAGAGTACATTAAGTACACTTTATAAACTGCTGTTTGTTTTAATTAATGAATGATCTGCCTTTTTCTTAACTCTTTAACAAATGGGTGTAGCAATACAATTAACATATTTCTCATATTTATTTTAATTAATGAACAATCTCCCTTTTTTCAACTCTCCTCAACATACATGTACACAAAATACTTGTTGATACATTTTTGCTTAGTTAAAATACTTGACATGAAATGCCAATCCCAGCCTCCAGTAATAACAAGACAGGTTAATACCTCCAGAAAAACCAATGAGTTCATCTTGCTGCTGGAATTTTCTTTTTGTTGAAGAGCTTTTACTTGTAGGGTTTGTCAAAGCCCTGACTGTAATCTACAGGGTTTATTTCTTTGATGGCTTTCAAAACAGGGATTTCCCTCTTGTGTGACTAGGATTATTTCCCATATTTACGAGATCCCTGTCACATGGGAACATTTTCTCTCATACATACGTTTTTTTTCTCTCAAGTGACTTTCAGTGATTTGCACTGTGTTAATGGCTGCTATCATCCTTGTGCTTAATTCCCCCTTTTTCAAACTTGCCAGGATGGTGTCTGTGTGTAATTAAGTTTGATACAGACTGAATGTTGAATTACTTATTTTATTCAAAAAATCTTCTTCTTGTGGGTTTTTAACTCTTTAATTTGATTTCCAGATGTTTCTGTTTCATGTACCATTCATAGATACATCAATACAAACAACCATAAGTCTCACTGTAAGTAAACCTTTCCATCTATCCAACTGTCTGCCATACATCCATTTCTGTCTATATATATACACAAAATTATTATTATTTACATATATCAGTTAGATATTTCTAAGCTTACAGAGTCTTAGTTGGCCAGCACTGGCCGATGTTTGTAATGACATTATCTCTGACAGACACCGTAATGATGCTGGATTAACGCTGATGTCCACGTCAGTAACATCCTCCATTACTGCCACTTACACTCGCAGTCACGGGGTCACGACATTTGCTGATGTTACTGGATTTAGGTCAGTAAGTGGTGTCATTTCTAAAACTGAACTAAGTGGTATATATCAGTTTATGTCACACTAAACTAAGTGGTATATGAGTTTATATCACACTAAGCCAAGTGATATATCAGTTTATATATTACTCTAAGGGATATATTAGTTTATATCAGCTCAAACTAAGTGGTATATCAGTTTATATTGTTCTAAACTAATTAAGCTGATACTGTTTTACTGTTTAGATTATCTCTTTTTTTAATTATTATTATTAAAAATAAAGTTCTCCATGTTTAATTATTGATATTTTTATATCGAGTCATTCAAACAGAGATAAATAAATAATTGGCTGCCATCTGTTCTGTTGTATTTTAGTCCACACATCAGTGAACCGAGCCGTCTGTTCATCCATCATGTGTTCACTGATCTGTCCATCCATGTCTAAATCTTTTTATCTTCACTCATCCACTCATGCATATGCAAACAGATTAATGAATAATGACAAAAACAATGTTTAAGTGCAGAAGGATGGATCAGCGAGCAGATGATGTATACATTCATCCATTCATCCATCATTCCAGTCATTCAGTCAGTAATCCATCCATCCATCCTTCCATCCTTCTATCCATTCATCCATCCATTCTTTTGTGCATGTGTTAATCATCCATCCATCCATCTTTCTTTTTTTTTTATCCTCTGAATTTTTGGTTTTCTTGTCACATTCCTTCTCTCTTGTTCTATCTGTCATTCTCTCTCCTTGTCTTGTATCCTCGTTCTCTTTCTCTCCATCAATTCATATACCTGATTATCTCGTTATCTACATCAGCTTCGTCTGTCTATTGTTAAATTAATTTAGACCTGTTCTTTGTATGACCTGCTTCATCGGGGATTTGTGTATTCAGTGGCAGTGTAAAAACGTATTTGAAATTTTCTGCAGTGTTAATTGTGTGCTGGGAACTTCAAGTCAACCAGAATAATTCCATTGTGTCGCTATGTTAGGTTCACTGTCCAGTCTGGTCGTCACGTGTAGTATCCCAGAGAACCTGAGTTATGACCAGTAGGTGTTAACAGGATAATGTTTTATAAAGTGTTTTTATATCTCAGATCTGCAGTAGCATGCTCAAAACATTTTAAAATTCTTTCTCGGCTGTTTTTTCTTGTTGGAGTAAGGATTTTTTAGATTAGTTATTAAAGGTGATGTAGATATCCAGATTACTAATGTGTAGACTAGTTGTTAAAGATGATGTAGATAACTTTTTACTTTAGTGTAGACTGGGTGTTAGAAGCTTGTTAAAGATATATTTGGTATCCAGGTCACTTTTTCAAATTCATTTTGCACATAGGAATTAGCATATTAAAAAAAAAAAAAAAAAAAATCATATTTTTATAATAAATGAAAATAATTAGGCAGATGTCTGTTTTTGTCTTCTTTTTTTTTAAACCATACATTTTCAACATCTGCATCTAGCATACTATATATTATTTACAAAATTAATAATAATAAATTAAAGAAAAAACATTTGTAATAAAATAAAATTCTTTAGATCTGACAGAAAAGAGTGAACAAAATAAAAAAACAATTACAATATAGTACAAATACATTTTAATTTTTTTCTCTAGTTTTCATTTTTCTTTATTTTTGGAAAAAAAAACACCTATTTTTGTTACTTAACTTCAAAGTTGCTGGATACTGGTGTCATAAACAGTGAATGCAGCAGACATTTTTACACTTACCATTTCAACATAGAGTGTCTTGCTCAAACAACTTAATGCATTTCAGATTACCATTTATATTAAACTGATGCCAGGTTATTATCAGTCGCAGACCTGCACCCAAGTGTAAATATTCAACTCAAATTGATTAAATTTTTTTTGTCAGCGAAAACTGATACATGGTTTTTTCTTTCTGCATCATTACATATCATACTGAATGGTTCCCAGAAGTAGACTTATTACAGGCAGCAGATGATGATGGTTTTAAAAACCAGTCTGTAACTTGAAAGATAATGGTTTAGGCTTCATAGTTGTTCAGGATTGAAGGAGTGAGTTTGTATCAGTAATTCTGAATATATACACTTGTATTGGGAAAGAAAGTTAAATAAATTGGTTTAGTGAAATAATTATATATAATTCTGTGCATATGTGTCTGCTTCAGTAACATATATATATGTTAGAGTAAAAATAAAACAATAAAAATAACTATACATACATACAAACACTTAAACACATACATACATACATACACATACAGTAAACACAAGCACATGCACTAATAAAATACCACCCAAAGATCTTTCAACAGACCATTAAAAGAGAAATGTGTCTAAGATGCTGTAAACAGACAGTAATTCATTTTCTAAGTAATCCCCAGCTGCAGATAATCACTTTGAGAATTGTCACTAAGGTGAGAGAAATCAGAGGAGTTTCATCGTGAACTGAGCCTCTGATACCACTGAGCAGAGTCTCTGAGAAATGAAGAAGACAAGTCTCTCACCGTTCAATAATCCCTCAGAGATTATCCTCTTTCCTCGCCAGCAGACGTTGGTTAATCTCCAGCGATTAGCAAGCTATCTGGGTCACAGACAAATCAACATAAAGATGGCATTAGGGTCATGATGAATAATTTTCTGATGTCATTGAGGGTGTTATGAATAATTGGCAAGAGATTTTGGGTTTTTTAATGAATTCTTCATCCAAAAGAAGAAATACTGACTTAATGTTTGGGTGGTCCAAAAAAACCCAGACAAATCAACATAAAGATGGCATTAAGGTCACGATGAATAATTTTGTGATGTCACTGAAGTTGTTATGAATAATTTAATTTTGGGGTTTTTAATGAATTCTTCATCCAAAAGAAGAAATACTGACTTAATGTTTGGGCAGGAAACTTTTAATTTGAATCAGAGGGATCTTCTTCTTCAGCATTACATTGGATAAAATCATAAGTAGCATCAGAACTGTACTTAATAGAAGATTAGAGTCAGTAGGATCATTGGATCAAGGTCAATACAATTAAGAGGTCATAAGAAATAATGGGCACAGGAATAGGATCACAATTAATGTGTTTAACCCTGAGGACATTATTAACAGTTTTGAGAGAAAAATGAAGAGTTTTGAAAAGTTTTGTCTAATGTAATAAATAAAACATACATAAAAAATACTTTAATAATTTTTTAATACTAAATTTGGTAACAGATATTCATGCATGCATACAGACATGCTGATGTACTGAGACAAACATAGATATACGTACACACAGAAATATAAACAGACACACACACCATACTACAAACAGACACCTATACACACAGAAATATAAACAAACAAACAGACACCTATACACACACATACAGATACAGATATATAACTGATGCTAGTTAATTAGAACAGAAATGACAGTAGATTTCTTCTGCTTTATCATTATAAAAAAAAAAAAAGAAAAAATAGCAAGTTTGATACTTAATAACTGTTGAGACTTCACCGAGATGAGGAGTTAATAAACAGACATTATTGTGACACAAAATGTGCTTTGTCCTGGGCGAGAATCTGACTTGTTAGGGTCAGATGCTTCAATGAGGGAATATGAAAATAATTTGTATTTATTAACCAAAAAAGTAAACACCGGTCTCTATGACTGATTCATCCAGATGTTATGTTTGTCACAGTAAGCAAACACTCTGAGTGCGATCAGATCAATAGTAAAAAAACAGAATGTGAAAGAAAATCTGTTTTGTGTTGAAACCTTTGTACAGTGGAGTAGTTGGTGTGGTAAGGACAAGAGTGCTAGCTGCAGGTGGAACAAGAGTTCTTGCTGCGGGTTTAGTGAAGTGGTGTCAGTCTTGTTAAGATTGTAAATCGGGAAATCGTGGTCAACTCGCTAAGCTTATTGTGTAGCCCGAATGTTTTAATGGATTCGTTAAAAAATAGATTAGAAAACCTTATAGAAGCATATCTTAAATACATGCACACTAATCTACATTAGTATATACTTACACATATAGCTCCATACATACATACCTGCATACATGCATACATACATACACACAAACATACATACACACATATACATACACACATATCTACATATATATGCACACACACACACACACATACAAACTCATCCATCTATTGGTAATAAAATCACGACCAGCTCAATATACAGACTACCTGCAAAACCCAAAACCACTTTTCTTGCCCCACACTACACAGCCAGTCAGCCAATGGCCTAGTTACCTTGACAACACTACACAGAGATAAACACTTTCTAAGGTAACCTCATTATCTCCTGTCTTAAACTAGTGTTTTGAAATTTCCACTGTGAAATATTCCATTGACTGACTGCAGTGCCATACTGCCCTCGATAATAATTACACGTGGAAAATCAGTTTGTGTCTGCAGTGGCTGTCAAATTAACCTGAAATATGTCTTTTAACAGCTGTCTGAATATATGTTTTTTTTTTAAATATCTTCCTTCACTTGCAGCATAAACAAAAACACTTTCTGTCAAAATGTTTTCAGAGCAGAAGATCTAGTTTTTATTGAAAAAAAAAAAAAAAAGAGAGAAGTTTGGAATAAAGGGTAAAAATAAAATAGTTTTTTAAAAAATAAAGGTTTTTTAAAAATGAAAAAGTAAGAAAGAGGTTTCAAGGAAAAATTAGAAAAAAATGTTTTGTAAAAATTGTAAAATTGTTTTGTAAAAAATGGTAAGAAAAGTGTTCTGAAAAAATTAGAATTTTTTTTTTTTTTTTTTTTTAAAAAAAGAAAGTAAATTAAAAAGAAAAAGGTTAAGAAAATTGATGTATAAAGATAATTGAATTTTTTTTTGGGTTGTTGTAGTATAAAGTTTTATGGTCTGGTTCACTTAATTTTTTTCTGTCAGTTTGTGGTAAAAGTATTTTACTGTGAAACAATGAAATGTTACATAACAATCAACAATGATTTTATCACAACATTATAGATCATCTCCTAAGATGTTATTGTTGTGAAATATTGACTAAAAGTCAGTACAAGGAAATGAAATAAATGAATTTAAGTGGAAAAAGAGACTGAAAAAGAGGACTAGTGACAATAAAAGAAAAAAGAAACACACAGGTAATCAAAAAGCAACTTTAAAAAAGACACAGAAAGAAAGGTGTAGAGAAAAGAAAAATGTGATCCAATAATGAAATTTTTTATATTTATTTTTTTTTTAAAAAGAAGGAGAAAATGAAAATGAATTATAAAAAAAATAAAGGTTAAAGGAAAATAAATTATTTTAGAAATCAAAAAAATTTAAGATGTTTTTATTTTCACTAAGTGGCAGAAGGCACACATGGGTCAAAATTTGCATGATGCGGAAACATGTTGGTCCCAGTCTTTGTTGGGTGACAATAGCCAGCGGGGCAGTTGTCTCTAAACTGTTTACCCACATTGCGTGTTAGTCGACAAGTGTCAGTGACCAGCACGGACACCCACTAATCCCACTGTCTGCCTTATGAACATCGATGTTTGCATTAAGACTTAACACCAACTATGTCAGCGCATTTAGTCAGCACCGTACAATAGAACGTCATCCACCAGTGTACCCACAAACCCTGCACCCACCTGTAGAGGCCAACATTTTATAATGGTTGCCGTAATATTTACAAAAGGTCATAAGTGGACCATAAGTGACCATCGTCCAGTGTGGTCAGTTTTTCAGCCTGAGTGTTTCTGTTGACATAAAAGCCTGTTTAAGGAGACTGACCGTGTGTCCAGGATATTGAAGTAGGTTATAAAATGCTTTAATGTCTGTTTGCTCGATTATAAAACTTCCATCACAATGCTGCTGACCACCGGTCAGTTTTCCTGTCCATTCTGTATTACCTAATTGCGTTCTGAGAAATAAGCACTTAAAACTCGAGTCTTTTCGCACTCAGCATTCTGAGACTGGGAATAAAGTGAGGACTCGGGCTGAGTAAATGTGTGAGGCACAGTAAGTCCTGGGATCAAACCCCCATGGTTCACCAGCAATGAATGCAGCAATAAATTTTATATTACACGCAGAATATCCATTAATATACAAAAAAATGGTTTTATTTTTATTGTAAATTTTAGATCTCATAATTTTACATAATTTATCCATTGAAATATAAATGCATTTAAATAATTTATTAATTATATATATATATATATATATAGTTGCAGCTGTATTTATTATCTGTAAATATATCATAATGTGAATACATGTTTTTGGGGGTTTTATTTCTATTTTTTTTTTTGTACTAAATTTACAGGTATATCTGTTTTACCTAGAAATATGACAGCATACGAAACTTACATTTTACAGATTTATAATAAATTTATAGGTATGCCCGTTACCTTTAGATATACCAGAAAATCAAAAAATCTGGTTTATGTTCGTAATAAAACCCAGAGGTGAGTCTTATTACATACAGATCCATTATGATATCAGAGGGTGTGTAATAACAGTGGTAATTCACAGAGTGCGTGCGCACATTAATCAAGTGATACCTGCAGCTTCATGTTATTTATCATATCAGCACTGGATGCATTGAGGTTTTTTTTTTTTTCTTTTAATTTTTTTTTTTTTTTTTTTCATCCATTAAGTTAAGTAAAAATTTCAGTCAGAATACCACCCCATTGTTATTACCCATTGATCTTCCATTCATGCTTGACAGACTGTGTCGTGGCGAGTGCTGGATGGGATGTTGCCGTGGGTGACACGGTCACAATCAGCAGGGTTGACTGTGAAATGGAGACTCCGAGTCTGACAGTATTTTGCATACAACCAGTTTTGTTTTATATTGCTTCTCAAGCTTCGCTGAGTCCTGTTAGTGTAGATTTTTATTTTCAAATATTTTTCTTTGTTTCTCAGATGATTTATCTCCAAAAACGGAAAAGTGTGAAATGGGGAAATTTTATATTGCAGACGGTTTTTTTTTAGTTTGTTGGTTGTTGTGAGGTAAAAAAATAAATCAATTCAGTTTTTAGGTCTTTAGATCCCACAAAAAAACAGTATAAACAGAAAAAATTGTTGTATATATACACGCGTGTGTGTGTGTGTGTGTGTGCATGCATGCGTGCGTTTGTGTGTGTGTGTATATATATATATTAGAAGAAAAGTGAAACAAAAAGGTGAAAATCAATGAGATAAATGATGAAAAAAAAAGCAACAATAACAAATTCAGTGATTCTCCTGCCAGTTAAATGCCATGAAATCAAACTGATGCTAAACTCACAGAAAGTAGATTTCAAACAAACCAGCAGATAAAATAATGAACATGAAATCAAACTGATTCCAAACAAACCAAAGCAGATAAAATAATGAACATGAAATCAAACTGATAACTAAACTCACAGAAAGTAGTTTTCAAACAAACCAGCAGATAAAATAATGAACATGAAATCAAACTGATACTAAACTCACATAAAGTAGATTTCAAACAAACCAGCAGATAAAATAATGAAATCAAACTGATACTAAACTCACAGAAAGTAGTTTTCAAACAAACCAGCAGATAAAATAATGAACATGCAGGATGCCACGTTCTGCTTTGAGGATCAAAGTACTTTGTGACACACCAAGCAAAGAGACATAAAAGGCATTTAAAAAAAAGGAAAAAAAAGAAATCGAATTCTACCTGAAAACCAGCCACAATCATATTTCATTGATTTGCTGGGCTTTATCAAACACACACACACACACACAGAGATATATTCATCTTCTGCAGCAGCTGAATATTATCAGTTTATTCCTCCTCAGAAACAGAGTCTTGTACTGCTTGGTTGCAACTTGAAGCAGATGATCCAATTTTGCCGTGAATGAGATTGTGTCTAGAAGTGTGCTTGCTGTGGGGACTGAGAGGTCGCGTGAGGTCATCGCCAGAGATGACTCTGTAAAGAGTGGTCAGTTTGATGAAGTGGCTGAAGTAACAAGCTCAAACTGGAGACTGGTCAGATGGAATCAAACATGGCTAATCTTGCTCATTCACTCAGCTAACTTGTACTGATTAACATCATTCAACATGCAGCACCGTCTTGCAGAGTTAACAAGATGGGGGACAAGAAACAACAAGTTCTCAGAGATAACAGTCATAATTAACAACAGGGTTTTTTTTTTTTTCTGATTTATTTCGGACTAGAAGCATCATGTTCTCCGAATTGATGGTCATAATTAACAACAGGTTTTGTGATGAAGCCCAAGCAACTTGTTCATTATTAATGAGATGTTTTCTGATATTGGCTCAATGACTTTTCTGATTAAAATCATGTTTTCTGATTTGGTCAAATAATTGCTACAGTTAACATTCGTTTTACTGATAATGGCCAAGTATTTATGCTGATCAAAATCATGCTTTCTGATTAACAGCTCTGATTAATTTCCATGTTTTAAGTAACTTGGTAAATTTTAGAATGTTTTTCAGAGATATTGCTTTAACATTACCTTTTCAAATTCGTATCTAGGTAAATATTTTAACTTTATTTAAATTTTTTTTATTTTTACTTATTTTTAGAAAGGTATATTAATTAACATTATATTTTCAAACAGGTCGAAAACTAGCTTCTAAGATTAGTCTAATATTCACTGAGATACAGCCAAATAGCTTATTTCTAGTTTCTTCTCACATAGCATAATATTATAATACTGCTAATATCATGGAAACAGTATTCTATTTCCAAGAATCGTAAAAAAAGAAAAAAAGCATTAAAAATTTAAGAAAAAAAAAAAATACAAAGAAAAATTAAAAACAAGAAAAAAAATTTTACAAAAAAATACAGAAACTAAAAAATAGCGAATAAAGAAGAAAAAAAAATTTGTTGTTGAAACCAAAAACTAGAAACAGGTATCCTATACCAAGATGTCAATCATCTGTAACAATGACAGTTGCCGATGGTTACCAGAAGTATCACTCAGGCTACAGGAAGGTTATTAAGTCTGTGAATGTATATACCAAAGGCCAAAAAAAAAAAAAAAAAAAAAAAAAAAAAAAAAAGTAAGGAAATGGTTTTATAATTGGTGTATCACACGCCTGTTGGTACCTGGGGACCAAGCCCAGCCTGGTGTTAGGTGGTTAATACACAAACAGCTAAACACATCTACGATCCTGTTAATTTTGTCATTACAGGGTAAATGAGAAATGTGTGAAATCCATTAGTGTGTGTTTTGTGAAATAGCAGTCGCCTTTGTGTGAGGCTGGCATCAAGTGAAGGCAGAGTCAGACAGGATCCTTCAGAATGTGTTTTCCTGTTGATAGTGTAGGTTCAGATGTTTTCATGCTGTGTTGATGATATAATTTCAAAACACTTCATACCACTTTGATAATATAGGTTCAACTTCATATCACTTTTTTGATGATGTAGATGTAACATTTTCATACCATGTTGATGATATCATTTCAAAACACTTCATGGCTTAAATTTAATTTGATACCAAGTTGATAATAGAGGTATAAAATTTTATATCATGTTGATGATGTAATTACAAAAGTACTCATATCCTGTTTATAACGTGGGTTCAACATGATACTGCATTGATGATATAATTTCAAAACACTTAATGCTATGTTGATAATATAGGGTTCAAAACAGTTGATACCATATCTGTAATACAGCTTTTAAAAATGATCCGTACCATAATATGACAATATCTGGTTCGTGACTAACAATAATGGCATAATACCACGTATCAAATGATGTGCAGATGCCAGTGGTCTCATGCCAGTTCTTAACACATCTCTGTTTACAATTCTGATATTTTTATATGTCATCTTGCGTGATTATGCTGGCTTCATTCCGTTTTTACTTTCCAGTCAACAGGATTCAGGCTTGTTGTTCCTCAATGCATTACATAACTGGGATGACAACATTGATCTTTCTGCATGTCAGGAAAGTGTATAAAGACTGTGTACACAGAGCTCAGAGATGGATGAATGTTTGAATGTTTACTTACCTTCGTATGAGAGTGGTAATTTCATTACGTCTGCTTTATTGAAAAATGCTATTTCCATATCAAAGGAAATCCTTATAGGCTTGAAGATCTAATGAAATCAGAGAGATGACCCATGATAATATATATAGAGTGGTGTGCATATTACAAGAGCGGTCTATATTTTATTAGAATCATGTATATTTTATTAGATGGCTGTATACTGTATTAGAGTGACATATATATATATATTTTATTATAGTATTTTGTGTAACTCTACCATAAGTTGTATGATTTTTGATAAAACCTTAGATATCTGGAGAAATAATTTCTTAAAAGTGATCTTATGTTAAACTGTCATAACTGATTCAAAATTGTTTTGAAATTTGATTCTTTATATTTTTACAATAACAATTTGGCATTGTGTTAAGAAAACAATTTAACAAAACCAATTTTGCCAAATCTAGTTTTCTCTCTTGATACACCAACACAGAGATACTCTTTGTATTATGGTCATATTTTTTTAAATTAACATGGAGTTTCTGTTTTCCATTTTTTTTTAACCTTTTTTGACAAAACATGGAGTTTCTTTTTGTTTTCCATTTTTAACAAACTGACATGGAGTTAACCTTTTTCCATTATTGACACAAGTTACTCTTTTTTCCAATCTTGACACAAGAGTTACTCTTTTCTGTTGCTGACATATGAGCACTGTGGGACCTACTTTGCCTGACAGTTTGTTGTCTCACCGATCATGCATCATCTTTCTCCTTTCAGTGGTGTATCACCTCGCAGTTCCTTCCCATCATTCTGTGCGTTTCTGAATATTATGCCGTATTGATTCAAGCCGTGGCCGTGCACCACGAAGTCGACACGGAGCAAACACGGCATAATGCCGCGAGAACGGCATCATGTTTGTACAAACTGTTTGCTGTTTTCATTTGTCGGTTTGCAATTTCCTAATTGCTGAAATGATTTATCTCTCAGAGTTTTCATACTCTTCAGCATTTCTCTTTCATAACTTATTGATCTGTCGGTTGTGAAAAAAAAAAAAAAAATTAATTTGTTTTAATGTTGTTGTTTATATAACCAAGGCTAATGTAACATTCTTTCTATTTTTTCATGATTTTTACTTTCCTAGTTTATTTTAAAAAAATTTTTTTTCATGTTTTACTTTTCTTTTTCTTTCTTTTGTTCCTTCTTTCATGTAATCTTTTTTTATTTTTTCATTTTCCTTTACATTTTTAAAACAATTTTCTTCTTTCTATCTTTACTTTTTCTTTATTTCCTTTTCTTGTATTACTTTCCTTTTTTTCGTTTTATTTTCTTTTCGTTTTTCTCTCTGTCCCTTTCTTTTTTCTGAGGTCAAACATAAAATAAAAATTCTACATTTATTTCAGTATATGAATCTTTTTTTAAAACATTTTTGTTTATTTACTTTTCTTTTCTTTCACCCTTTTTTTTTTTCTTCATAAAATGAAATATTTCTTTTTCCGTATTTCAATAGCACGTCATGCTGATATTTACCCAGTTACAGTTTGTTGGAGGTTTTTATTCATCATCTTCTTTTGACAGTTTCTTTCACTATACTCTGCTTTATAAACATTTTTTTTTATATTATAATTGAAAATAAAAAGTTTTATTAAAAATGCAGAATCTCTTCAGTATTTATGTAACAACTGCTAATCTTTTTTTTTTTTACGTTCTTTTTGTTCATTATTTCTTTCACCTCTTTTTTCTTTTCATCTTTTTGTAAGGAAGAATTGAAAATAGTAATTTAACTTCTGTTACTTTGGAAAAAGTGGCACTTTGTTTACATAGCTACAATTAATTTCTTTTTCTTTCTTTCTTTCTTGTGATATTTTCTTTTATTCTTCTGTTTTCCATTCTTTCTTTCTTTTATTTCCTTTTGTTACTTTTCTTTTCTTTCTTTAATTCTTTCTTCTCCTTTTTTCTTTCATTCTTTCTCTCATTCTTTTTCCCTACTTTCTTTTCCATCATTCTTTCTTCCTTTCTTCAGTTCATTCTTTCTCTCATTCTTTCATTTCTTTTCTTCCCATTTTCTTCATGTATTGAAGCATTGAAAGGAACAAAAGTCTCTTCTTTTCTGTCATTGCCTAGCAGATCATGTTTGCACAACTCCACCACAAGAGTGATCTCCATGAAAATATGACAGACATAATATTTACCTAATGTGCTCAACGGTCCAGCTTACATTCACACTAATTCTGTGTGAGCTTTGAGCAGATACAACTCAGACTGTAGTGTGTTTGTGTGTGTGTGTGTGTGTGTGTGTGTGTAAGTCCCGCCCCCTGTTGGTGAAGATAATAAAACGTCTTTTGTGTTCATTTTGGTTAATGTCGAACCCCAGGTGAATTGTTTAAAATATTTTTATACAGTGTTGCCAAATCCAGATTAATTTTTAAATTTAGTGTTGTTTAAGAAAGACTCTTTTTTCCTAGATTAATACTGACTTGAAGGTCATATCTTTTAATTGTTACAATTTTTTTGTTTAGTTTTAGTTGTTTTTTTTTTGCATTCATTAATAATATTAATCCTACAAAACTGTATATTTCTTATGTAATAACCATTAATATATAATGGTTTGAGCCAGCCTGGTATAACTGAACAAAATACCAGTCCATTCATACACTTCTTTTTATTGCCAACTATAAAATATACACATAACCATAAAAACATTAAATATAATGAAATCATGAACTAGTACTACAAGATGGCCTTTAATAACAGGCTCCATAACAAAATATATATTTTTTTTAAATTCAATTTTCCGGACAGTTTTTATGTTTGTCCCTGGTATGGGTTCACAAAGTGAATCATTCTCTCTACAGCATGCACCATTTCTCATCGGATTAGCAAATTGAATTTATTGCACAGTGTAGGTCTTTCATCCCATATAGTAATGGCTCTCTCAAACATGTGCTGCCATTGCTCTCATACAGAGACTCTATCTAATATATATAGATTTCTGTGCAGGTTTGTCTCTTGTATAGAACATCCTATTATATAGATTTCTCTATAAGTTTGTCTGTTGTATAGACAACTTCTTTATGCATTTATTTCTCTACAAGATGTCTCTTTCTCATATTGTCATATATACTTACAAAAGATAAACGCATCTTAATACACATTTCTATACAAGATCCAATATTATATCAGTTTCTCTATATTTTTGTTTTTTCTATACAAGATCCACGTTACATCAATTTCTCTACATTTTTGTTTTTTCTATAGAAGATCCACGTTACATCAATTTCTCTACATTTTTGTTTTTTCTATACAAGATCCACGTTACATTAATTTCTCTACATTTTTGTTTTTTCAATACAAGATCCACCTTACATCAATTTCTCTACATTTTTGTTTTTTCTATATACAAGATCCACGTTACATCAATTTCTCTACATTTTTGTTTTTTCTATACAAGATCCACGTTACATCAATTTCTCTACATTTTTGTTTTTTCTATAGAAGATCCACGTTACATCAATTTCTCTACATTTTTGTTTTTTCTATACAAGATCCACCTTACATCAATTTCTCTACATTTTTGTTTTTTCAATACAAGATCCACCTTACATCAATTTCTCTACATTTTTGTTTTTTCAATACAAGATCCACCTTACATCAATTTCTCTACATTTTTGTTTTTTCTATATACAAGATCCACGTTACATCAATTTCTCTACATTTTGGTTTTTTTCTATACAAGATCCACGTTACATCAATTTCTGCACATTTTTTCAGCACGCACGCCACATTACATCACTCCATTCTGCTCCGTGATCAATTTGCGGACTCTCAGTGATTTACCGACAGTTCCCCACACTTCTCATTATCACTGGATATCTCCGTCCCATCATCACTTAGCTCTCTCTTCCTCATACCAATTTCCCATGAGGCCACAGTGTCGGAGATTTCCCAACGTTCATCATTTATTTTCATCAGTGTCAAATGTGTACAGATTGTTAAACAGAATACAGACTCCCTCCCTGCGAGATATTTTTTTTTATTATTATTATGATTTCTTTTTTTTTTTTTTCTTTTTTTTTTAACTCTGGTGTAATAAAAACAAGGAAATTCAATGTTTACACTGTGGTAGTGTGTCAGATTGTAGGGTTGTTTGATCAAGTGAAAATATTTTATTAGGTAATGTTGTGTATATAGACCAGAGAATTGTGTGTGTGTGCAGTAGTATACAGGAGTGCATTTTAGATTTTTTTATTTTTTATTTGTGCTGGGGTGTTACAAAAAAAAGCTTTCATTAACACACACACACACACACACACACACACACACACACACACACACACAAAAACATGCACACAGACACACACTTAATTTAGAAAAAAATGTAGATAACTCTACATTCACACATACATAAATACCCCAGAGGAATACGTACAGACATACATACGTCAATAAGTTAATGTAATATTAAAAAGCAAACATTTTATTTCTTCCTGTTAAACTAACAACACAAAAACCAGATTAGAAAAGCATTTCTCATTTCATGTGATTGCATTAAAACACAATTACACACAGACATCACTCAGTGTTCTGCATGTATGTTTCATGTCGTACACACACATATATATGCTTTTTTTTTGATTCGATTTGTTCTATCACCAGTTTTTGTCCTTTCATCTTTGATGTTCGGAGGAATTTAATTTTGAGTTTTGTGTTGTCCTCCGAGACGAGAGATCAAACACAACAGGAGGTGTGAAAACAACGCATTAAACACACAGAAAACGTGTACTAGCTGTAAAAAGTCACACACTGAAGGTTTAATGAATATTGCAGAAGCACTCCGATGGTATTATTGCCTTTAAAAAAAAAAAAAAAAAAAAAAAAAAAAAAAAATCAATTTTGTGAGAAATATTAGATTGCATGCTGTATGGAGGGATCAGCATAATAACACTGCGATATGAGAATTTGTATCTCGCCTGCTTCGGATTAGACCTGCAATAATTTTTATTGAAAGAGCTCGGTTTTTTCCAGCAACAGCTACCAGTGGATTGCTTCCTCCATCCCCTATCCCACCATCACCCTCTGTCTCCCTGTCATGCCCTTCATCTGTGATCACCCACCTGTTTCTATCATTACCCTCCTCCCCTGTCATCCCCCCCTCCTCCTCCGTGGGTGTAATCTTTCTTCATCCCTGTCAGCCTCCCCCTATCCCTGTCATACCCTCCTTCCCCTGTCATCACCCTCCATCCCTGCTGCACACTGCCTGTCTAACCCTCCATCCTCTGGAACTCCCTCCTCTGGAACTCCCTCCAGTCATACAGACAGACATGTTGTTAACTATGCTGTCTGAGATATGTTGATAATGGTTTTCGGGGTGTGTGCAAGTGACAGGTCTCTGTTGGTAAGAAAAACAAAGAGGATTATCACAGGTACAAAAGTGTGTGTGTGCAGTGTCTTTCTTTCTTCTTGTAAAGGTGATGTCTGGGGTTTACAATAATATAAAAACTGTTTACTGAAACGAAATTAAGTGTCTGATCATTATTTTTATGTCAAAAGTAAAAAAAAAAAAAAAAAAAGTTTATATATAAAATTTCTGAATAATAAAAAGTTAATGCAATAATAAATACTTCTCATATCCAAAAATGATACAATAATGAAAACAAAAAATTCACACTTCATGCATCTTGAAAATTATACTTCATTGTTAGTAAAGGTAGACTGCCAGTAACAAATAAAAACAAAATAATAGTTTGAAGCATACAGAATTTTTATGCTCTGTTTAATACTTAACCTGTACAATACTTGTTTTTATAGAACACTCAGTATCACAATATTTGTTTGTTTTTTTGATAGTTAACAGATATGATTATATTTATTACACACTTAACATGTACCGTTGTTTATTATTGTTAATACTTAAAGATGGTTAAAACAGAAACAGTGTATGTAAAACGGTTACCTTGATGTTTGAACAGTGTGCTGGGCAAACAAGCTTTATTTCTAAATGATTCATTTTGCATGTAATGGAAGAACAGTTGCTGCAGGCAAGGAAAACATACAAAAAGCTGGGAAGAATTCAGAGACAATTAACTGATCCATTTAGAGGCCTGGTGTAGGATGGAGTATTGTTATTTGTGAGAGAAAAAACAAATCTAATGTAATACTGATTTTGTTTGTTTTGTTGTTTTTCATACATTTGTGATAAATTTTGTGTTACTTTGCAATCCAATATGTCAGCTCTTTGCAAATTAATGGAAGTCAAATTGTCTGTTTCGTTTCAGAGAAATGTTAACAAATTTTATGTGTTTTCAGTCGCAAAAAGTAAATACTATATATATACGGTTCTGTCTGTAATAAAGTTTTGCATTAAGCACTACCCTTTTATCTGTTATTTCAAATCACTGTACTTTATACCTGTTCTGTAACAGTTACAAGATAATTACCATTTTATTACTGTCATCATCATCATTATTATTAGTTTTTGTTATTCTTCTTCTTATTATTATTATATTTTTTATATATAATTTTGTTGTTTTCAATTGTTTTTTTTATCTTTTGATTTCTTTTTCTTTTTTAACTATTAATATTTTTAAAATTCTTTTTGTCTCTCTGTGTTGACAGAAGTCTTCTTCTACAAACAGAGTGACTACAAAGTGTTGTTGCAAACCACATGTGCTGCCAACAGATAATCAGATCTGTGTTTTCTTGTGGTCAGCAGACACACCTTCAAGCATTTCACTATATTTTGTTTTCTAAGAAAATATATTCTTTTCCAAATCACCTGCAGTCACCTCAGGCCTCCAGGTCAAAAGAACATGGAGGTTAAGAAAGTAGTTTTCAACTTGAACTCAGTAAAATAATATTTTCTAAAAAAAAAAAAACAGTCTTGTCATATTAACTGTTACATTCCAGATGGTCACTTTACTGAGAACATAAATGAAATTAGTTTCATAGAAAATATCATAAATTTCAAAAATTCTTTAAGACTGTTAATTAATATTAATTTTCAACTTTTTTTACATTTAAGATTTTTAGAAAAAAAATGTTAAAAAAGGATTTTTTTTTTTTTTTTTTTTACATTTTTATTCAGATAACACTGCAAATCCAATTATAGGTGTTTGTTTTGAAGAAGATTAAGTGCCACAAGGAACCTTATTAGCTGGACATTTCTTATAATTGCCACAGATGGATAAGTTTACCATTTTCCAGTTTGCTTCAGGGAAAATGTTTTTCTTTCCTCTGAAACGACTGACTAGCTGTTATCACTGATGTGTCAGCTTTGGTTTTGTTTTTATTTTTTCTTCAAATTAAAATGATTTCTGTGCTGGAAATGATTTCCGTAAGATTCAGTTAAGGTGACCTTGTGTCAGAAGTGCAGTTGTAAAAAAAAATGGAACAATTATTTTGTTGAGGATCAAAACTGAAAACATTTATTACCAGCACATTAGGTACAAATCTGGATAAGAAACCAACAGTGTAAAAGTTGAGATTTTCCTTTGTGTGAAATAATTTTCCTTGGCTGTTGAGATTGTGATGTAGAATTACTGAAATTAAACGAAGACATCTCTTAATATTTGTGTTAGATGAAAATGTTACTCCTACAAATGAAGGTTGAAAGCCTGCAAATGTGTAATAAATTATACCTTCAAAAATAACAGAATCCAGGAAATCTATGTATAATGTCTGCCACCAAGAATTTTCATTTAAAAGAATTACAAAAAAATGAATTCCCCAGTAATTCTTAGAAGAAGAAAAAAAATTATAATAATAAAGAAAAAAAACCAAGTCACATTTTTCATAAATGATTTAGTATTTCTGCACCATCTTACAATTCTACTCCACCCTTATACATGGGCGAGGAATCCTCCCCAAGGCAGACAGTGACAAAGGAAGGAGGAATGTTGATGCCAGTGTGCATTGTGTAAGACTTTATGTAATAGTTAGGTACACAGGCATGGCCCCTTCCAATAAGCAGGCTTAGCTGGCACACAACGGGGCCAAATCTTTTAATAAGGTTACGTTTGGCATGTTTTGTTTGTACACACGGTGGCCATGTTTGTTTTCTTATTTGATGCTCAGTGTCCTGGCATTCCAGATGTTGGTTTTGTTGTCTACGAGATCCTGGGATCCTTGGATCTGTGTTCATAAAAAACTGAGTCAATGGAATTTAACACTTTTTTTTTTTACTGTTAGGGATGTGATCCAGAATTCTTCTACATTTTTGGAATTTTTTTATTTTTTTTTTTTATATTTTTTTATATTTTTCATTTTATTTATTTTTTATATTTTTTTGAGAATGTGGAATGTTGCTTTTATCAAGATTAACTAAACTGAATCGTGAATTTTTTTTTTTTAACTTCAGTTTATGTCAGACTATATTTTGGATGGAATTTTATGTGTTTCTCAAGCTGTCAGAAATTCTTTGTATAACTGATACATCTTTTATTATTATTATTTTTTTAAATTAAAACCAAAACAATTATTTTTATAAGAATGTTTGCCTTGTTAATTAAGATTAAAACTTCACAGCCTTTTTTCTTCAACTTGAAATGTATTTAAACAAAATTTAAATCAGGTTTTAGCCTAAGTATGTCTTAATTCAAGTACAAGTGTTCTAAAAGTTTCTCTCTTATTTTTCACCTGTTTCAGAATTTAGCTTTGATCAGGTTAAACCAGGTGCAATTTAATGCTTTTGTTAATTAACTTTGTTTTTTCTTGTTTTTTTTCATCTGTTTTTGAAATGTGTGTAAACAAATTAGTTTAACTCTGTGTTTTTAATGGATTTTTTTTTTTTTTTTTTTTTTTTTTTTTTTTTTGTGCTTTTTTTATCTTTCTGACTGTATTACTTCTACCAAGATAAACACTCGTCAAATTAAAATAATTTTTTCTTTCACTCATAAAATTTAATATGTCTCTTAACCAAAGACATACGTGCTTTAAGAAAAAGAAAGATTATTTTTATCAGTTTTACTGCTGTTACTGCGATAAACAGACTCCAGAAGTGAAAGAATTTTGATTTAATTTATTCTTTTTCACTTGATTTCACACGAAGATGAAAGGGTTAGTGGTGTTGTCTGCGATTCAAAGTTCACAACAAGACTTCTACATCTTTTACCAATGACTTCTTGATCTATGTGTTTTCCTTTCACAGGAGAGTGGCTGAGGGAGATAACTTGTGTTACTTGCCTGATAATCTTTTGATTAGTTTCTGAAATTGCTCTCCAAAGTGAAAGAAAGGTTTACCATGGCTGTTCACAACTAGATTAGTCAAAAAATTAATGTCTACACATATCTTCAGCATTTTGAAGAAGCAGAAATGATCTCTCTCTGTCTGTGTCTGTTATTATATCTCAGTCTCAGTCTTTTTCTTTTTCTTTTTTCTCTTTCTCCTTCTCTCTCTCTCTCTCTCTCTCTCTCTCTCTCTCTCTCTCTCTCTCTCTCTCTCTCTCTCTCTCTCTCTCTCTATTTACCTCATATTTATATATAACATATTTATATATAACTATAGGATTTCAGGACATAGAGCACATTAATAAGCAATGGCTATAATGTTCATGCAATATGCTAGTTCAGGCATATACAAGATAGTAGTATAGGTAAATACGAGATACCTGTGCAGTCAACATCTAATAATGTTACTGAAACTCACGACTAATTCAAAACTTCTGTGGTGTTTCTTTTCCTGAATATTTGTCCAGTGCTGATGTAATCTGTCATGTTGTAATAACGTGAATCTTTACAAGAGTTCTACTTCTGTTACTGGAAGCAGTAAAAAATCTCTGCCAATTTTTTCTGTTACATTATTTGAAGACTTATTCTTGCTTTGTGTTTTGGGAGTGGAAATCAGAGGAAAAGAGAAAGCTTCAAACTGTTTGTGGGTTTTCAAGTTTGATACTGTCTCTTGTGAGAATTTTCAATTTCTTTTTTAAATAACTTTTCCAGTTTTCATTGTGTTATAGAAAAGTCTTTCCATTATGGGTTATGTAATGAAGGTGTTGCTGTGGTATTACATTGCTAAGATAAAAACATTTTTGTTTAACTTTTTAAAGCATTTCTATAGTAAAGCATTGCAATTTTGGTTTTCATTTTGTCAAAGAAAAGTTGTCTGTTTTGTCTTTAATATACTAGTGTATTTTCTGTTTTGATTTCTGAAATTAAAACTTGGATAAGTACTTCATATTTTGGTTTTCAGGGTTTCCAAAGTCAAATCCTTCATTTGATTTTCAGAATGTTTCTGTATCATGTAGCATTGCCATTTTAGTTTTTAAATTTCCTACAGAAATATCCAGAATATTTCTCTAACAAGATGCTGTATGCCACAGAAAGTGCTGTCAGTTTTGGTTTTTGAAAATGTTATATCAAAAAATACTACTGTATCAGTTGTCCTTTTGCCATATACAATAATTCATTTCACTTTCTCAGACTGTTACACAGCAAACTGCTGCCTCAAGGTTCTCAACCATTCTACACTTTCTGCTTCTCAAAACAAGACTTGCCAGAGCAAAGAGCTGCTTTCACATTTAGAAAAACTGCCACAGTAAACTACTGGCCCTTTGACACAAACTGCATTTCTCAGTAATTTTTAGCCAAGCAATCTCAAAATGTCTTTTGGCCCATCTGTCAAGCTTAATAACCAAGATTCTCTTATGGCCGGTTTTCTAGTGTGCTTACGCCATGCTAGACTGAATTGATAAATCCTTGATGTACTCATTTACAGTCTGTTATGAGAGTTAAGTGTACCGTAATTCTACTTTTTGAAATCTTTATTTCGGTTCCCAGATGGTTCGGAAATCAATATATCAATATACCTGCAGTGAGGTTAAGAAAATAAAGAACATATGGAGAATTAACAAAAAATCTATAGATTCCTAATATTGTTCTTGTTAAAATTTTCACAGGTTATAACATCTAAAAGATTATAGCTGTAATACATTTTTTAATAAAAATAACCAGATAAATGACCCCCACCCCCCCAAAAAAATAAAAACACCCTGAAAAAATAGTGAAAACCAACAACATAACAATAAAAAAACAAGTTTTATAATTTCTACAAGCACAAGCCATCACAATTAATAAAGGGTTTTACTACCAAAGCTAGCGGATTAGCATGTTTGGTCTTGTCTCTTCATCTAAAAACAATTTGCCAAAGAATCAAAAAAAAAAAAAAAAAGGTTTTGGGCGAAGCTCAACATTCATTAAGCTTCACGTGTAATTAGGAAATGCAAAGCATCATGGGACAAGCAGAATAAAAAAAAAAAAAAATAAAAAAAAGAAAAACATAGCAAGAGACTAATTTAAACTTTGGTATTCAGTTGCCTGGAGGTTTGTTACTTTTATTACTGTCAGTGGGAAAAGGCAAAAGGTTGCAGAATGATTTGTCTCTAACAGGGAACTTTGCTCCATGCAGTGAGAGAGAGATTAAGACGAAATATATCATTGTCTCCAAATTAACCGATTCCCTGCTGAAAGGGGATTACAGTGGAATACCACGGTTATCACACTGTTGGTTCCTGTAACCGTGCAGATTTCTGTCACCAGCGACACTTAGTGATCAAATAAGGAAAGATGTATGTCTGTGCAAATTGTTTTATGGACAAATATTGAGGAAGAGATATTTTAGCGCTTTTTTTTTTTTTTTCCCCTTTGTTACATTTTTTTTTTTCCCTTTCTTGCATTTTTTTTTTTTTTTTTTTTTTCTTCATTGCTGTTTAGAGTGTTAAGATTTTATTTTGAAATGTGAAAATGTTTTTAAAAAACAATTTCAGAATTATTTATTTTGTTTTTTTTTTTTTGTTACATAAAAATTACTAAAATTTACGATTGAACAGTATCTTGCAATACTGAATGAATTAATATTATACATAACAACAACAACATAATAATAATAATAACAAATATTTTAAAAACAAATTAAAAAATAAAAAATAAAAATAAAAACAATTACAAAAGAAAGTGAATATTTTTTTAATATCAGTTTAAAATAACATTTTACATTATCCATTCACCAGACATTTTTAATAAACACGGTTCTTATTTATCAGTTTGCATAAACAATGGATAAACTCTTTATATCATTTACATAAACAGCTGATAAATTCTTCGGGCCATTTACATAAACAGATGATAAACTGGGTATGTTTTATACAATTATAAACAGTTTAACAAATGCTTCAGCCATTAACAGCTCTGCTAAATGCACTTTTCTCTGATTTGTGAACCGTCTGCCATGCGAAAGATAAACTGAAGCCACTTAAGATTGTAGAAAAGATAGAAAGGAGAAAGAAATGGCTGGGTGTCTGTTAAGTTATCGAGATATTAACATAAACCAAACACAGAATCTAGATCATATGAGGAAAAAAATGTGTAAGCACAAACATGTAAAAACACAGAGAAACATGGGCAAAAATAAACAGAAACACACACATACAGAACACACACACTTCTCATACATCCAGACACACCTACACATGTAGTACATAGAAAACACACACAGACACACACACACACAGAGTATAACAGTCTTAAATAGAACATGGCATGTTGTTGTTGTTGTTGCTGCACATATTCAGTAGTCAGGCATTATTTTAATATCATGTCAGTACAGTTCGAACATTGTAAACTAGCGTTATGAGTAAGCATTATGTATTAATCAAAAATACCAAAACTGAAAAAAAAAAGTGAAAATTTATATTGGGCATAAATCTTTTATTATGAAGTGTTAGGTGGATTCTGAAATGATGAAGTACTGAATACGATACCCCAGAAACAAACTTTTTGTTTCACATTTCACCTATATTTCATAAACCTGAAACATCATTATTATCATGACATAAAACTCTGAAACGTTAACATAGACAAACGTGAGAAACCTCAATGCTCTGTTGATGTATTTTTCATGCAGATAATGACAGAAATGATGATTTATGGTCTGGAATTTGGTTTTCAAAAAAATCTGCAACATGATCAGATTTTTACAAACCGAAAACTACTATGTAAATTTTCACTCTCTCCGTTTCCTGTGTTTCTACCAACAACACGGAACAGAATTGACAAAACGTCAAAATCACAGACGCCTAAAATTTGACATCAAGTGAAATATTAATCTGTCTTTCATGGCTGAAGAGTTCTGTGACATATTGTGATTGGATGAATACGAAGTCGTTTTATTGTTGCTACATGCTTTTAATAAATACAACAAACAGAAATCAATTCAGAGAGTGAAAACAGTAAAGTTTAGTGGATTTGGAATAAACCTTCTAGTTTTTGAAAAATGCAAGATACAAAGAGGCACTGAAAGAAAGGAAAGAAATATTTATTTTTAAAACTAACAACAAAAATTTAAAATTTATGTCATATTTTTATCATTGTAACTTGTCTGTTTTTGCATCCATTGAGCCTATTCCCAATCCAGCCAGGTACCATGACCAGTTTATCAAAAGCTGTCAGAGATGCTTATAACAGACTGCTTATTGCTTTTGTTGAAATCAGAATACCATTGTTACAATTATCTTTATTATTTTTAATCTTTAATTTTAACACTTGATGACTATGATTATCATAAAATGAAGAGCTATAGTAATTTCTAAATATCATCAACAAAAAAAAAAAAAAAAAAAAACCAACAGAAAAAATAAAAATTAAAAGCCCATGAAAAACAAAATAAAATAAAAAAATAATAAATTAAAAAAATCCTTAAACATTACAGTCTCTTAAAAATGTCTAATACTTCCTCAAGTATGGGTAATTTTTAGCAGTCTGCATGCATGCAAATGTCCAAGCACGTCTTTCCTGGCATACCCTCTGACCTTTTCCATTAACCACTGTGAAAGCAAGTTGACTTAATTTAACAATAACAATCAATTTGACATCGCAGGTCTAACACGGACAAATTCTAGAACTTATTAAAACCCAGTGCACATCCTGAAAATCCAATATGGCCACCTTTTTTTTCATCAAAATATTAAAGGAGATTGTCTAACAAAGCTGGCATAATTGATTCCTGCACCCTTTATTAACCTTACAAATGGACTTAATCATTTTACACATCTTCACTGGAAATTCTCATTGGCTACATAGTTTTGTTATTGCAAGACTCCGTCAGCTTTTGACAAGGGTCTCAAAGCACTGTTAATTATTGAGTGAGGCCCACATGAATATTTATAACAGCTGTTTACTTCTGTACACAGAATATAGAGAATAGGTCTGTTTTTACAAGATATTATTGTTGTTATTATTATTATTATTATTATTATTATTATTATTATTATTATTATTATTATTATTTATTTATTTGTTTTAGTAAATAAGGTTATATTATGATTCCCTATATCTGCATATGTTCAAATGTTTTAATACTAAATACACACAGACACTCATGTATAGATAGATGTACATATGGATTTATGCACATACTTGTAAGATACATTTATGCATGCATACACACGTACACATGGATACATACATACACCCACATGCACACAAATTTCTTCACAAATAACCAGCAAGGTTATATTTATACCAATCTTCTTTAATTTTACACACACACACACACACACACACATAAAACAAACCCCTCAAATACTTATCTCTAACAAAACTCTCATGCACCACTCTTACAGCTTTCAAATAATTGGTTTGAACATTTAAAAAAAATTCTCTATACCTTTCCAAAAAAAAAAAAAAAAAAAAAAAAAAAAAAATTAAAATTATAGATTATGTGGGGTTTTTTTACTTTTTTTTTTTTTTTTTTCCCTCATCTACAGTTACATAGCTGGAATGTTGATTACAGTTTGTTCCGTGCGTAAGACCCATTCACCAAGTTGTAGTCTCATTTTGTAATTCTCCACTGGGATTATCCTGTCAGTCCTGACAGGGTCTGGGTTGTATTAGGTGGACTGATAAGGTGGGATTCAACCCACACAAGACTTGCCTGTGTGGCTGTGATGTAAGGCAGTTTACGGGGACCAGTGTTTTTGTGTAGGAGCCAGTGACAGGGACATAATAGCTTGCCAAACAGATCTCCTGCGAGATGCCTCACAGCCTGCCTCACTCTCGTTTTTAGACTGGCTTAGTTAGAGGTGGAACAAACTGATAGGGAGTTAAATGCTTGATTAAAAAGGGAGTCCTGTGGGAGCAGTGGTGTATTGATAAACAGTTGCAGAATGAGAGAAATGTTAGAGATGAAAAATTGTAAAACCTCGTTTAGTCGGAGATTATCTGTACGTATATCTGTAGCTTGATAAACGTGGATTCAGTTTTTAGTTACGTTAAATGGAATCCATTTAAAATATTGAATGAAAAATTGTTTAAAAAAGTCGGAGATTATGCTTATTTGTCTATCATGAATCAATATGGAATATATTTCGGTCAGAGAAAATTAAATGGAATTCATTAAAATATTGGTTTCTTATCATTAATCTTTCACTGGATGGATTGCTATTGATCTGTGTGATGTCTGTGCATGTATAATGCATCAGAGTTTGTGATTGAGAGAGAGAGATAGAAAAAGAATAAGAGAAATAGATCAGAGAGAGTACTCTTTAAAAGGGGGAGGAAAGGGGGAGAGAGAGAGAGAGAGATTGAGAGAGAGTGAGAGAATAAAATCATGTTATAAAAATCATAGTTTACTTCTGGATTTCAAAATGACAGATCTCTAGAATCTTCACTGTCTTCTTGTTACCAAATTCACCATCACGTTCAAATAGGTGACTCAGTCTGAGCAGAGTATCTGCTGCGAGTGTTATTGATGAGCTGTGTGTGTAGAGACCGGTGTTCTGCTGTCTAATTAGATCTATCTAATGTAATAATCTACCCGCTCTGTTTGACGTCTGCAACATCAACGTTATCCTTGTGTAACAGATTACCACAGAGACTGTTACACAGAGCCTCAGGCCACCTATGGACAAACATTATCAAATAGATTCAGTTACAAGATACTGGACATATGTATGCAGTTATGTGCGAGTGTATATATTATGTGTGGTAAACCATTAAACACATGTTATATATGTGTGTACATATGTATGGATAAACATCAGATTTAGTTACAAGATTCTGGACATACTGTTGTATTATGTTTATGTGTGTAGATATGTATGTTATAGTCATGTGTGGACACTGATTATTTGATATGTTTAGTTGACAGCATGAACACATATATGACATATTGTTTGATTGCAGTAATCCATAGGGGAAAACTTGTTTAGTTACAGGATATGGGTATTGTAAGTCTCTGTGTCTGTGCATATGTACAAGTGTGTTTAAGAAAAAAATTAATGGAATATGTAGATGTAACTATAATTCTCTCTCTCTCTCTCTCTCTCTCTCTCTCTCTCTCTCTCTCTCTCTCTCTCTCTCTCTCTTTCTGAGTTAAAGTTACAGTTATCACCAACTAGGTGATATAAAAAAAAAATTTACTTTTTAAATAAAATAAATTATAAAATCATTTATATTTGATAATATTTAAATTTTTTTGTGAAGATGTGGGTCACATAACACAGAATGTTAAAACACATTATTTACACATTGAAACAAGGACGTTACTGTGACAATGGATGATGTATGTGTTGTACGAAGGAAGTCATCATTGTGACAACGCTGTCGTATGATGGTTTCCTTGTCTCCAGGTCCAACTGTCACTACATCGTCAACGTTTTGTCATCACTCATTTTAAGTGTGACAGTTGAGCTTGAAACAGTCACTCACTGAAATAACATAATGACATTTTTTTCTTTTTTGAACACTTTCTTCTTTTGACCATAAATTAAAGATTTTAAAATCTTAATTCATGTCAAACATGTTGATTTAGTTTTTTAATCTCTTTTATAACGTATTCATTACAATTACTTCCAAAATAACTATGCAGTAAAACAGTACTTCATTGTCAGTATTTTGTACATAAACTAAAGTAGACTTAGACTTACACACAAAATGGTATAAATGACAAGCTAATACGTAAAGGAGACTTAATTATTAATACTGTAAGTAAAAAACTTCAGTGATATTTTGACTGTTACTGATATCACCATGTAGAAAATACTTTCAGGATGGTTATAATGTTTCAAAATGGTATTATGGTAGACTAAACTGTAAACAAAGAATTAACTATTAATACCATAAGTAAAATGAAAAACGTGAATATTTCAACAGTTAACGATACTGTATGTAGAAAACAGTTTGGTTATGTTTCAAACTGATATATTGATAGACTAAACTGTAAACAAGGATTAAATTATGGTTTGTAAATGTTGAAAACACATGTTAAGATCATTTGTGAATGTATCATAAATGTCTGGGTAGTATAGACAGCAATCAGAAAAAATGCAAATGTCAGACCGTTTTCTTTGTCTCTTGATAAACTGAAAGGTTTTTATTGTTTTCCTGGCTGACTAAAGATATAAAAGAGAGCTGGATTCCAATTAGCGAGAGAGCCATGCTATCCTTATGGGTTGATAAAAAGACTTTTATGTCCTTGCTTTTGTTCTGCATGGACCATAACTTCACATCTTTCGTTTTACAGTCAGTTATTTTTTCAAGGAAGATCACCAACTAAATTTACAAAACAAAATAAATTTTTTACTTGTTCTTTGATAAATGTGTCTTCTGTAAAATAAAAATGGGTAAAAAATTTGTAACAAAAAAATATTTAGTTAGCTGTTTAAATTTGTCACTACCATTACTATTTTCTGTTATACAACCCTCCATTTTGTTAAGGAGCTCCCAAGTCAATTTTATTTAATCTGTTTTATTTTTGATTTCTGATTTACAAAACAAACATCTGAATAATTTTTTATTAACAACATTGATTTATTGAGTTTTACAGTTTCTTATGGTCACAGACTTTTTATTTTTGTTTCAGTAATTATTTTCCTCCCTTACGTTTTTGAGCACCCAAGTTGGTTCTGTTTCACTTTCTAATTATGACTTGTAATTTTAGACCCATTTATGCCTTACAAACAGTACTGTTTCGGGGTTGTGTTTTGAAGTGTAGGGACAAAGTTCACTGTTTTACAGTTTTTGTAATTGTTTAGATGGTTTATGATCAAACAGCAGAACAAGAGGAGAAATGGTTGTTAAAATGGTGCTCACGTCTACTAGCTGGCTGGAAATGTTTGATGAGCTGACATTCAGTGTTTGTCTCTTCATTCCAAGCTGTTTTTAATCGCTTCAAACATCCTAAACAGGGAACAGTCATCTCTGGCTGTTGACTAAAAGTCAACAGATTGTTCAGAAGAATTTCTCCTATTTTTTTCCCTGTGTGCTGAAATGTAGCTTTTCTCAGCAAGCACTGGTTAAAGATTGACTCCACAGTTATTAAAGAGTTCATTGCTTCACTGAGAAAAAATGTTTGTAGATTTAATTAGTAAGACAACAGAAAATAAGGAACCTGTGGTTTGGAAAATGGATCGATGTTGTTTTTTTGTTTTTTTTAAAATGAATATGTTGAAAAAGAAAAAAAATCAAGCAAGAAAATAACACACACACACACTGAAAAAAAATGAAAAAAACAACAACATGCATACTCATACCAACAACAACAAAAAAATAATAATAATAATAATAATAATCATAAAATTAAATAAGAATAATAAAGAAATAAAGATATAATAATAGCAATAACAATAATAACCCCAGCAACAACAATAATAACAATAAAATATAAAACAAAAAGAAATTAAAAACAAAAAACAAAAAAAAATTATTATAAGAGTCATCATCATTCAACAGAAAAAACAAAACAACAAACTAAAAATAAATAAAAACTAAATAAAATGACTGGTATCAGTTGAGTGCAGTGCAGAGAAACATGCAATGTCGCAGTCAGTGTGTGCATGCTTAAAACTTATTGATTAAATGATGATGGTTGTTTTGGAATCCATTTCCGAAAATACTCCATTATTAGTGAAATGTTTAATATAAACTGACATGATAGAAACAGAAAATAAACTTCTGTTTTTTTTGTTAATGAAAAAATATGTACATTTGTACTAATGTGTGTTTGGTATGACTGTATCAATAATAAACTGGGTTTTTTTTTTTTTTATATGTATTGTTCTCATACTGTATTTTTTTCTGTATCTCTCTCTGTGTCTCTCTGACCCTCTGTCTTACTTTCTTATTCCTTTTTTTTTCTGTCTCTCTACCTCTGTTTTCTTCCTCTCTCTCTCTCTTTCTTTCTCTCTCTCTCTCTCTCTCTCTCTCTCTCTCTCTCTCTCTCTCTCTCTCTCTCTTAGTGTAACTAAATTAATGTTGTTTTATTTGTTTTTGCAGGTTTCACACTAGTAACAATGACCACATTCTGAATGTGAACATGAGGGACAGAATTGACATCTACTGCCCTTGGTACTCTCCTTCATCCAATGCAGCAACATGGGAATATTATGTTATATACATGGTATGTAATATTTTTTATATAGCACAGTCTACTGTGTGTTTTTTTCTTTAATATACAGTATGTAATTATCTTTACATACTGTATTGTGTGTTATTTGTTGTACAAAATATTATTTTACAAACAAAACATGCATTCAGAGATGCATACTCACACAGATACATTTACATGTACACATAGGTAAATACACACAGATACACTGAGATATATGAACAGAAACATACACATACACAAACAAATGTGTACAAAGGCAACACATCTAACTGTACATCTTCATTTTTTTTTTTATTAGCAACATATTAAAAAAAATTAGTATTGTCTATAAACCTTTGTTACATATACACCATTAACTGTTTATTTAACTTATTTATTTATTTACTGATTTATTATTTATTAACTTATTTATTATTTATATATTTATTTATTTAAATTGTAATTAATTAATTAATTTATTTATTTAATAATTTTAATTAATTAATTAATTTATTATGTTTTTATTTATTTACTTACAGGTAAACAGGTCTGATGAATATAACCAGTGTGTTATTAATAACACTTCCCGAGCTTTCTTCATCCTCAACTGTTCAAACCCAGCAGGAGAAAGTCCTAGATACGCCACAATTTATATTTACTCCTTCAACGGAAATCCAAGCAGTCCCGATTTCAAATCAGGACACAGCTATTACTTCTTAAGTGAGTTCAGTTTCATTTTAAACTGTAATACCGAGGCGATATTTGTCTGAAACAGTAATCAATTGTGATGTAGTATCTTTTTTGTTATTTTCATTCTTTATTGTTTACTATTTTTGTTTTTTGTTTATTTTTATTTATTTATTTATTTATTTATTTATTTATTTATTTATTATTGTTAATTACTTTTAATAGAATCAATGAAATTTAAATTACAGGAAATAACTTTAAAAATATGTGTGTGTGTGTGTGTATATATATATATATATATACATATACATATATATATATAAAGTTAGAAATAAAAATAATAATCAGAGATATCTTTAATACAGTGTGTATTTTTCAAATTTGGATGTGTATAATTGGAAACTGTCATGTAAATTATCTGGAAAATGCAGGAGTAAAATGTAGTGAATGTTTAAATATTTTCTTTTCACAGCGACATCTGGTGGTGCTAAACATGAAATGAACAATCAGTATCATGGTGCTTGTTTGGACAAGAACATGAAGATGCAGTTAAACATTTTTCCTGCTGCCCCAGTTGTTACCACTGGTAAGTGTTGAAACCTCATTCTTTTATCATCAGTAGTATTTATTATTATGACTATTACTATTTATTATTATTATTATTATTATTTATTATTATTATTATTTAACATTATTATTTATTAACATTATTTAACATTATTATTATAATGATTATTATTATTATTATTTATAAAAAATATGGTTGTGTGAGTGAGATTGTTTCTGTATTGTACATGTAACAGAGAGAAATTGTGTGTGTGTGTGTATGAATGTATGCATGCATATGTATTCGTATGTATGTATGTATGTATGTATGTAAATACACATGTACACATACACATATCTAATTCATGTGATCAGAACATATTTTTATTATTTTATTTTGTTTCTGCAGCAAAACCAGCAAAGACGCCTGGCCCCAATAAGACTCCACCCACAAGAAAGATAGAAACGACAACGACCACTACAACTACTACAACAACGCACAGGACAATGCCTACAATAAAACATACCACACACAGAACAAGCAAACTTACAGGTTAGCTCAAATGTTTTTATAATAATATTCCAGGGTGTTGTATTTATTCCAAAAAATAACAAACAATTATGTATAATATCTTAATATTTTTAATATTACAAATTTTGATATTTATGATTATTATTATTATTATTATTATTATTATCATAGTAGTTGTAGTAGTAGTTGTTGTAATAGTAGTAATACTCTGTTTTAATATTATTAATTTCATACATATATGTAACTGGAAAAGGCAATTTTATGTGTGTGTGTGTGTGTGTGTTTTCATTCACACACACACACACACACACACACACACACACACCCACACCCACACACCCACACACACACACACACACAGACATTCTAACAGTTTTATAAATCCGTAATAAAGTTATCATCACTTTCGACAATTAACAACATTTCTGTTGTATTTCAGAATCACTGACTACTAGGAAGCAGGTGCCAGGGAATAGGGACTCCATCCCAGATGAAAATGTTATTGATGTAATTGGTCAGAAAAATGTTGGCTTAATCAGTGACAGTGGAGGGCAACAGAATTCTGCTGTTTTTAGTTACATCCCTGTTTTGTTGACTCTAGCCATCACACTATGGCAGTTCCATCGGTAGTACACATTGTGATGTCACTTCCTGTGACCTTGACATTTTGACCAATCCAGTGTGAGCATCACTTGATGTGGATGCATAAAAAAAAAAAAAAAATTGTGTGGTTGACTGTAAGAATGTTTAAAAAAAACCAAACAAATAATAAAAAGTTAAAAAAAAAGTTTGATCAAAAAATGAAAAAAAGGCTATTCAAAGTAATAAAGTGTGTATCTGATAATGAATATAAGAATGAATTTTGTTTGCCATCTTGTGTGCTGCTCAAAAATATAAAAAAAAATTATTGAAGAAAATGAAGTGTATGAAAATTTTCTGTTTGGTTAATGGCAAATCAACCAATCAGACTGCTGTTTATATTCTGTGCAACAGATATGAACTCTGACCTGTGTCTGCTGGAATGAGAATTTAACACAAATTTCAACAAAAATAACAAACAGAAAGAATAATTAAACTAACTGACTCAGTTTATAATTATTACAATGTTAACCAATCAAAAAACAGTTACCATACTTGCTCTTGAAGGTTAGCCAATCAGAAAAAAGCTTACGGACAGTAATCAAGAACAGTATGTAACTAGAATATCTTTGGTAACAAAAATTCTGAAAAGCAATGGGATATCTGTCACCTAAGACAAAAAAAAAAAAAAAGAAGAGAAAGAAAAAAAAAGGCCTTGGACACAAAGTGAGAGAAGAATGAATAAACAACATGAGAGAAGAATAAAAATGCGATGAAGATAATTCCATTCTTGCGTTCCATGGTTCATATCAAGAATTCTGATAACAGAGGTCACGTATTTATTCATGCAGAACAAACATGTGATAGTTCATTCAACTGGAACAAAATATTTTCTCTCCCTTCCACACAAGAGTTCCTTGTTCCAGCTGCATCACTTGCCAATGATACTAACTCAGTACGAATTGTGATTTAATTTTGTACATAAGACATTTGACCAATCATTGTGCTTTATATATATTATACATACACGAACACATAATTATTATATATATATATATATATATATACACATTCATATATGTATATATATTTGACTTAACCAATGAAATTATCTTTTATATCTGTGATTCAAATCAAATGAGAGTTTGATTGTTAATTAGGTTTTCACCTGGTAAAGGACGTCAGTTTCAGTAACCATGGAAACAGTTGATTGCTTCTTCTTCTTCTTTTTGTTTGTTTTGTTTTATCTTTTAATGATTTTGCATCCATTTTGAATTGGAAATTATTTATTGAAATTCTACCATGTTTAGTTTCTGTTTTGTTTGCAATTCATTGCATATGTCTTTTTTTTATTTTGTTTGTCTTTGTTACAGCTACAATGTCATCTAAACACCAAAATAGATTTAATTAAAATTTTAATTACAAATTCCAGAAACCTTTGGTTTAAAGAACCAGTAAAATTTGCTTTTAGATAATCAGCACATTTTTAACCAATCATCAGTCAGAAATTATTCATTGCAAAGGCAGTGAAGATAAAAGATTATAATAGTATTCTGCTGAAATTTATAGGTTTATCAATTAATGCTAAAAATAGCTTTTTGGGGGGTTGTTGTTGAGAGGGGTTTTCTTTGTTTGATTGTTTTAATTATGCATTAAATTTATCTGCTCATTTTTAACAAATAACTTGCTAGTATGCTTCCAAATAAAATTTCAAATACTGCCATTTTGCTTTTTAACCCTTTTTTTTTTTATTTATCAGACTTTGTAAATGGATCAAATAAAAAAACTTATTGATATTTACATGCCAATCATTGCAAATTGATTATTCTATTTTTGTTAATGTAGAACTTTTGGAATTGTGGTAACGAGTACTGAACATATGTATTTCTCATATTTATCAGAAATTATGATTTGAAATAACTAGTTACCAAGCAACACAATGAGGGACAGAACATTGTGAATTTTTAACTTGAGGGTTGGCAAATGTTTAATTTTTACAAGGGGAGATGTTACAAAAAATATATTTTTATTTGCAAGCATTATTTTGTGTTAGTTTCATTTAATGAAAAAGAAATTGAAACAAGCATGAGGAATTGATTTAATTAGTTTAGAATCGATTAGTAATTATATTAGTACTTAATTATGAAAATAAAAATAGAAACTTTTGTTGTAAAAAGCTCAGGGATGAGAGGACAAACCAGATCTTCTTGAAATTTTTAATCATAAACTGTTTTGACTTATAATTTACATTTTTAGTTAAAGTACATCATGAATTATTGAAAGTAATTTTTTAATTGTTGTGTAGTATAATGCGTGAAATGATATCATTTCTCTTTATAATTTGCTTCAATCCTTAATTTTTTTTTTTCCAAAATTTTTAGGATATTTCCAATTATTTTTACCACAATGTTATTTGTCTCTAGAAATATAAATATAATTTTAAAATAATAATAATAATAATAAATAATGATAATGATAAATAAATTTATTTCCCCCCCATGTTAAGAATTAATTTATTCACATGTTAATTATCTCCCTTGTTGTGGTGATTTCCTATTGGCTGATAAGTATGTTGCAAGAACTGCTATGGAATTATTCAGAGTACGAAGTGCTTTGTTTAACTCATCAGTTTGGTTTTAGTTTTCTACATGTTTCTCTGTTGTTATGTTTGATATATATGTATGTACTTGCTATTTATTACTATAATCCTCAGCTTTTTAACAATTTATGTTTATAATATAAAAGAGTTTGTCAGTGTTGAAGCAGTGTTTAATGTATTTTAAAAAGGGGAAGAATTATTATTTAGTTACATAAATATTTCAAAGTTGTATATTTTTGATGATATATATATATATATACACACACACATATATATATATATAATCAGAAAAGAAAGATAATTAAATTTTTAATAAATGAAAAACAAATATTAATATTTTTCTAATGGCTGACAGATCATTTGCAATTTTGTTTTTTTTTCAAACTTTACAACTTAATAAAAACATGAAGAATTTAACCAGTCTATTAATTATTTAAAAAGAAAAAAATATAGTTAGAATTTGCACCCATAAGAATTGAACCCATACCCTCAGAATTTACATTGAGAGCTGACAAATGCAATGTTCACTGGGTGCTATCTTAATTCAAGTTTGTGTTAATATTTGTGTTTTGTTGTGAGTTTTATTGTTTTCACCAGTGGAAGGGACTAAATATAATTCTTTTTAAAAAAAAAAAAAAAAAAAAATTTAATTATGAAGCTTTAAAACTCACTTTTTTAAAAATTTTCTTAAAGAATTCCTTTGAAGTTTTTCCCTGCATCATAAATATGAAATCATTATTTATTATTTTTTTTTCTCATTAAATTTATTTTTTAAGGGTGGATTATTAATTTTATTTTTACCTCAAATGGATAATCATTATTTTATTTACTGATTTTTTTTTTTTTTTTTTTTTTTTTTTTATAGAAAATTAAATAGAGTATAAATATATAACAGAATCTCAAGTAAATCTATTGTTGTTGTTTTTTGTTTGTTTTTATAGCTGTTTTGTTTGGTTTGAAACACACTGTACTCCCAAACTGTGGACCACAGTTCAAATCCTTGCTCTTCATGTTTATAAAACAAAACAAAAACAAACAAAAAATTAAAATATGCAAATACCATGTTAATGAAGTCATTTGATTATTAATGAATTTATTTCCTACTTTGTGATTGAAAATTTTGTATACTGTTCCCGATACATGTATGCTGTATTTTGTTTATTTATGTTTTTTTTTTAAGTTTTTGGTTTTATTTATGTTTTTTAACCCCAATAAAATCTCTCCACTGGTGAAAAATAACCCTGTTTAGCTTCTGCCTGTCATATTATTATTAATATAGTTTCAAAGCACATTGTAAATTATTGTGTCCAAGTGAAATGTATTCACTCTAAATAATGTATTTAAGCAGACCTATTGTGATTGACTGGAAGTGAGTGAATGGGCGTGGCAGTGAAACACTGCATTCTGATTGGTTTAGAAATTGAAGCTTGTTTAATTTACTCCCAAAATGAAGTAACATATCAAAGCATCGCAAGGTTTCTGTGTGTCTGGGTATATGTGTGTGTGCGAGTGAGTGAAGTGCTGTGGACATGTTGTCATAACAACATATTAATATTATGTACATTTGTTGAACTGTTACTGTATAAATCTGTACATATGTCTTGATTTTTTAAATGTTTAAAAATGAAAATGTCGCACTAATGTTCTGGGCATCAGAAAATGAATTTTTATTGATTCCCAAATGAAAAAAAAATAGTCTAATTTTGGAATTCATATTGCACATCTTTAAGTAAAATATAAATTTCCTTCAAATGATACATGACATCTTAAACTACAGAAAATGTACAGATTTGTTTTTGTTATGAATATACTGATACATTAAAAAAAATTTCAATGTTTTTGATGTAGAGTGTATTGATTCATGAACTTGTATGGAACTATACTGAGCTACAAAAAATAAGAAAATAATATTTTTATGTTTAACATACTTAAATCCCTAACCCTTACATGAATCATCTGTTTTTCACTATTGTATGAATAACTGTGTACAATTATCTAAAAATCTAACCAAAAATTAAAACTAAAAATATTCCTTTTCTTTCAAGAATATGTTCGATTTTAAAAATAGATTTTGAAAACAGAAGATGGAACAAAAATTACTTTTTTTTTTACTATCTTTTTCTTTCAGTCTTTTTGTTTTTTTTGAAATTTCCTATTCATCACATATCAATAATATTGGGTCATGTGATATCAGATTTGTGAAATGTCATGTGATCATATCATTGAAGTCGTGTGTTTGAGTTCATACAACATTCAAACACAAATAACTCTGATACACATGCTTTGAAAGTTCAAACATATTTGTCACGGGCAAATCCCAACAAATATGTTCAAAAATCAGCATTGTTTTTTAGATCTTAATCATTTCTTTTCAAAATATGTCCACTTACTTATTTATTGTTATATTTATTTTATATTATTTTTATTATTATTAATACTTTTATTTATTTTAATTATTGTTATAATTATTATTATTATTATACATTTTTTTTTTTAAATACAAATTTTACTACTCTTGCTAGGAGAACCAGAGTTTATGTCAGAAAGTCAGGTTTTGCAAGTTCAGATTATTAAAGAAAGTTCTGTCAGTTTACAGTTTCTGTGACAACATGCAGTTGCAAATTAAGGTCAAAGGTTGTATGTTCTAAACAAGAAGTGACATCCCTTAATTAGTAATAGTCAATCCTCATGGTAACAAATATAATATTATTATTATAAGGTGATTTTTAAAATAATTTTAAAAATTTAAATATTTTAAGACCAATTAACAGATTAGTCTTGAAATCTGAAACAAATTTTTAAGTATTCATTATAAACTCTGAATAACAAAATATTCAGGATATTTTTACTATTTTAGTTCCCTTTTAAAATAAATTATTTTAAGGCATAACTGTTCATAAATAAATAATTAATTTAATAATTAAATAAATAAATAAATAAATTAAAAATAAAGTAAGATAATGTTTAATTCAAGGTACTTATTATATTTATTCTTAATTTTCAAAACATCTGCATTAAATATGATAATAAAATGATTTTAGAATATTCAAAGGATGTGCAATATGTAATAGACCAGGCCCAGGCAGATGAAATGTTTTATGTTTGACAATGTCTGGTATCACTGTGTGTGTTTTTTTCCCGTTCTCACCTCGCTCAGTTTATCCGTGTTTCTCAGATGTTATTTCTATAAAATAATTTTGTAACATACTTCAAGTGTATGTTTCTACACTTTGAATAAAATGTATATATAACTATATAATGTGCCTTGTGTCTTCTTTTACTTTGTCGATTTGAAAAGGCGGTTTATGTGTGTGTGTGTATATATGTGTGTGCATGTGTGTTTATGTGTGTGCACGTCTCTTAAAGGAAAAGAGTTGGAGAATAGGTGTGTTTTGTTTAAAGATTTTAATGAGTTATATAAATACAAAAGAACATTAATTCCTTTATCAGCAACTCAAGATCAACATTGATACATATTAACAACAAGATATCTTTTTCTACAAATACTTCCCCAGACAGCACAGCACTGGCTGAAATTGGATAAAGAGCAGTAGGCAATAAATTAAATACTAACTGGCTTACTTTCGTTTTTTTTTTTGTCTCATTAAAATGTTTAAAATTATTAAAAATGACGAAATTCATTATTATGATTAACGCATATCAATTTTAAGGTATATATTTTAACATCAAATTATTTTAACATAATTCAGGAAATCACTAACAACAACATTAGTTAATTAATAATTAAAGTCAGTTATATAAATGTAAATATGTAATATATAAAACTCTTTAAAACGAAAAATGTTCACCAAATCAAATATACGCCCAAAGATAGTGTATCTAGTTTGAAAACATATTTGTACTAGATGAGTTGGACGAAAACCCGTCCCTATTACAACTCATACCAATTTTCCAGTGATTTTATTGATCTTACATCTCTCTCTGACTCACAAAATAAAGATAATGCTTTTCCATTTGTCATGTTAACGATATTTCTGCTATTACATGATACTTTCCAAACAAAAGGAAACGTTCGCTTCTTATCCGCTCCAAAATCTTACGCCGAACTTTATTATTTCGCTCAGTGAAGCGGCCAAGAAACAGTCTAAAAGCGGTTCATCAGAAAACCGAACCGGTGCTTTAGATGAAAGATAACATGACTGAAAACGAAATATAATCTTTGATGTACATTTAAATATGGTTAATGTACAAGAAAGCTGTCACGTTATAATTAGCACTGACGTCAAACGGATAATCTGCAAATATATGAAAAATATACGTAAATCATAAACTAATATTGACCGCATATGTTTGTGTAGATGTTTTCTTCCTCTAGTTCTTTTCTTTTATAATCTCAAGATTTTTATTGCCATGCATCTGATTTAATAATTAAATTTATTTATTTATTTATTTTGTCTTCATGAGAAAAACTGAGTCCTCGATACAAAATGTATTACGTTTATATCGGATATTACATTTCTTATTATTGTTTTCTTTTTAATGACGTCAATTTCGAACTGCAACTGCGGCACGGGCCACCACAAGAGCATTAAATGAAATGAAGATGTAGAGTGTGACACTGGCGTCTTCAGACGTGATGCGAGCTGGGTCAGTGAACGACACGATTCGATTTCGTATGTCAAGGCATTAACGCTAATTTCCATTACACTGACCAATTCCAGAACGTTCCAACATTATTGGCGTTATTAGGGAAGCCATGTTGCAAGTTCTCCGCACTAATTAGGTAGCCGGACTCTCTGTACGTACGTGATGGAGGACTTTACCAATATATTACCGCGTTATCTCGTTGAGTGCTGCATTAGACGTCATGTCCAAATACACTTACACTTCGTCTTCTTTCCTAAGGATGCACATTTCCTCGGACAGTGCGATCAATCTATTAATACACTGTCTCAAGGTCTTTCCAAACAAAAATCTATCGATAAAGTAAAAGCTCGACAATCTATTAAATTTGTAAAATAAGTGCTTTATTGTAAATTTTAAAGATGTACAGAGAATTAACGATTATATACTAAGGCGGATTTGCTATCTAACCATACAACAGGTTGTGTGGCTGATGGATTTCTAATAATTTTCTTACTGTTCCAACCTGAGCTCCCAGACTGATTTGTAATAGAGATTAGCATAAAGTGTTCTGATTACTGAAGCTCTGTATGAGATTTATGTCCTGTTAATCGGGAAGAGTAACCCCCAGTGGAGGTGAAAACAGCACACCCTGTTTCTAACTGGTTAGGATTGATTCTGTCGATCATGATGCCTCCGTGCTGCACCAAATGTATCGGAGATTAACAGTGGAAGTAATCATCAACATGTTCATTTGTTATTCTATCTCATCCGTCCATAACCACGAAAACAAGAATATAATTATACTCTTAAAGCAGAAAATTCTACTCGAGAACATTTTTTGTTCAAAACACTGATTATAGTTATTGGCGAACATTACTGTTTCTTTCCTTTCTCTCATCTTTCTTTTTTATTCTTCAACTTTAAAAAAAAAAAAAAAAAAAAAAAAACTTTTTTTTTTTTTTTTTTTTTTTTTTTTTTTGATGAATGTATACTCTAGGTCTAACGCTGCGAAAAAATAATGGTTTTAAAAAAAACCCCAAAAACTCAGGATGACAAGACACATTACTAGGAAGTCAAGTAATGTCGCGAAGCTTCTACAACGATTGCCTCTAATTGACAAGTGGAAGAATTGAACGTCTCCGCGTTTCGGCGGGTTTTCTCCACGTAACGAACCGAGCAGCCTCGCTTACGTACCAGGAACGACAACCGCTAATAGCTCTCTGCAGGCCCGAAGATGACAGGCAGAGGAAAACGAAGCCAATTTGATCGAAAATAAGAAGCATCCCGGATGAATGTTTTTAAAGCATAAAATCTAAATGAAGTTGCTAAGTGAGGCTACTGAGAGGATCTGTAATTCAGCATGCGTGCAGGACTTCATTAGAACACATCGAGTTGGCGATGTACTAGTAACAGGCGTTTAATTGAGAATACTCGCTTTGTGAATAAAATGATGGAAATGTTTTATTCCCTTACGTAGCAATAAAGTGGTCTTTGAAGCAGCTGAACATTAATAAATCACGTCATGCGAATTTATTTTTACTTTTGTTATAATTTCTTCCTGGCAGTTACGATTTGTAATAATTATTACCTTAGATATACAGCCAGACAGACATACTTCATTTTTGATAGTCTAAGAATTTTTAACGGAAAATTAACAATTCTAATAACCTGGAGCTTTGAAAAACAGATAGAATGATGGATAGGTTGACAGATATACTTCGTTGTTTTTTTTTTTTTTTTTTTTTTGGAATTTCTAACGGAAAATCAACATTTGTTTCACGGTTTTAGATAGACAAACATGAATCTTATTTATAAAGACAACAAAAACAAATTGGCCCAGCTTGTTATTAAATAGCTGGGACATCATTAGATGATATATTTAAGTATTTATACGAAAGTATATTTTCACTGTTATATTAGTAGTTTAACAGTACATGGCATGGTCAGAAAATATGACATTTTACATAATATCGCTTCATAATTTACATTCTGATTGTAGCACACTGCGTATTCAGCCGACATAAGGAAAGCTACATATTTCTGACATACAAATAATACCTACTGAAAAATTATACTGATAATGAAAAACAAGGTCAGGGAAAAGATACATTTGCATCAGATGACAGAATTTAATTATAATGTAATAAGAGTTGTACGAATGTACTCTATGTTTCTTTCCTTGAAAAGGAAAAGTTTTTTTTTTTTTTTTTTTTTTAACTATTCATATTCAGTGTATTCCAAACGAAGGAACTTGGTGTATTATTACTTGATATTAAACCCGGACTAGGCTTATAATTTCAATACAGAATGTATAACAAAATTACATGAAATTATACTAATGGAGAGAATGCGCGCAATGGTACGTTACTGTTCACGGTGAACTGCAGTGCAAGTACAGAATCGAGCGATCGAGAGAGAATTGTATTTGTAACAACGTAGATTTCTGTAAACGAAATCGAATTTGATGGAACATAAAGAACTGGAACATGTGTCTAGATCACGTAAAGTGCATAAAGTTAGTCGCTTAACCACGTTAAACACTTAAAGTTGAGGTTTATAATGTAAGATGGCTTTTAGGAAATTATTAAATTCTTCACGGGAAAAAAAAATACTGAAAAGAAGAATCAATATACTGGTTGTCGATTTACTTAATGTAATAACAGCAGTGTTAGTTTATATACACTTTAAAAAAAAAAAAAAAAATTGCTATTCTAAACCTTCATTTTTACCAACATAATGAATATAGATCCAGGTTTAAATTTAAATTTTAAAGAAAATCCATTTCAAACCAAGTTAGTGATAATGAAGCGAACTTATCGTCATAGAAACACTATCATTATTATTACTTTTTTTTTTCCTTCTTTAATTTTTTTTTTTTTTTTTTTTTTTTTTTTTTTCTGTATGTGTGTGTGTGTGTGTGTTCTTTCCCTCCACTTTTCTTGCAAGGAAGAAAATCCAATAAGAAGATAATTGGTGTGTCCACGTTACGGGGATTGAAATTAGCTGTAAAGAATGATGTAGTAATGGGTAGGATAGACCGAGAATAGACATTACTCGATTAGCGGAATCTCTCCTGAGAGATCTGTCCAGGTCGTAATCTCAATTACCGTATAATTGGCGTATAATGGACTTTTTCTTCCCCTCCAAATCTTCTTCGTTTCCAGCGCTTGTTTTTTTTTTTTTCTGACTTACGACATCCGAGTGAGTACGTTATCAGCGTGATGAAATAATAAAATATTAATTCAATTGCAACGCTTACATCGTATTCAAGTATGGCGAAATGCAGCTGTTAGGAATATATACAGCGTTGACTGCTGCGAATTCATTTGACTTTAATACACGATTAAGCAAACTGCATTAAATTTGATTAAGGCATGCAAGAAAATAGTTAATAGCCCTCTGAGTTAAAGATATTATTATTATTAACAGAATTTGTAAAATGTTTTACGATCGATGGACTTCTGGGATTTCTGCGGTTGTTTCCCAATCCAGAATTATTGGCGTATCTTTGGCGCTCGATATTCATTTCCGATACTTTTCACGAAGAACTGGTTCATCACAGACAATTAATGTACTTAAATTTAAGATGTATGCAGCCAGGATAAATAACCGCTGATAAACAAGCAGACGTGTGTCTGTTTGAAATGCTTACATGGCAATTTACACCACAACAAACTAAATTACAACGACCCCACTCCACGCAGTGCAATTTCTTGCGTATTTCATGCAAGTGACAATTTGACTTTTTTGATAGTCGCTTTGGCTACTTCGTTCTTTTTACAGTTACTCCCAGACCTTGTGGAACTGGACACGGTGCCGCCACAGTGACAGCTGAAATAGATTCAAACTCATTCACAGTAATTCAGAACGAAATGTTGGAGTACACTTCATAATCCGACTCTGGCATCAGAAAAACGTACTTGGGAAGCAATGTTTCACAAGAGTCGGAAAATAGCCGTAATAACAAATAAAAATGGAGAAATATTAGTTATTTTCAGTTATTACTGCTTTAAAAAAAAAAATAAAAAAAATAATAATTTTCAAGGGTTTTGCCTATTATGTCATTCAGTCACTTGTAATAAAATTTGCAAAGCTGTGGTTGAACATTTTGGTAAAATATACGGAATTAGGAAGACTATAAATTTTATACCGTTTTGTCTGGAAAAAAAAAAAAAAAAAAAAAAAAAAAAAAAATAAATAATAATAATAAGTGGTTTCTTCCCAGTACTAGTCGGAAATAAAAATAATTTTTGACATCCAACAGCCAATATGGAATATTTTGCCAATGTCGACATATGACATATTTTAAGCTGTCTTTTATTTATTTTTTTTTTTTTATTGTTATTATTTATATTTTTTAGTGCTATTTGTTCGTTCATTTATTTGTTTGTGACAACACTTCAGTTATTTATTTATTTATTTATTTATTCATTCATTCATTCATTTCAATGCTGGATTATCCTGTTTATTCTACTGAAGTTAATTTTTAGGAATAATAATTTACGTCTTATATGTAAATATCATTTCATGCTGAAATTTTACTGCCTTAGGACTATTAATAATCGTGACGAAGCATTGCAAGCTGTCCTGGTGTTACGAATCTGGAAACAGTTTTTATTTGTTTGTTTGTTTGTTGCAATACTGGATTCTCCTATTTATTTCACTGAATCCGGATTTTTAACAGAAATTAACTTGAAATACCATTTACCTCACGTTTATATCCGGCCGTTACCATGAGACTGAAAAACGACAGCCGTGGGCAGACTGTGATGAATATTTGCAACCTGTTCTACTGTTACAGTATTGGAAATAGTCTCTTGTATTTCCGTAGCAGATTGCGGTAGTATTGTACATGCGACTGTGTGTGATCGTAACCTTTAATTGTAAATTTATCTCGCATTATCTCCCGCACTATCGGCCGTCATCTGCACTCGAATTGACCTGTTATCGGTATGTACAAATACCCGTGTTTATCTCTTGATCTGCGCACCACTGTATTAGTAGGTATGTGACGGCTGTTTGGTACTACAAGAGGTCACATAACGGCCAGAATTTCATAGGTGTGTTCATTTTGATATTAATAATACGGAATTAGTAGAATAAATATTAACTATAACAATAACAATAACAACATTACACCATAAGCATATAACAGAAATACACCCTTGCAAAACACCCACCCACCCACATAGCTGATAAAGACGAATAATAATAAAATAAATGAATTAAAAACTTCGGAATACTTAATTATTGAAGAAAAAAAAAAAAAAGAAGAAGAAGAGATATTCCAGAAATAATTGTTTTAAAACAAATTTTATTATAATAACAGAAATTTCTAATAAAGTAAATAAATAAATAAATAATTCCCAATCCGAACAAAACAAATTAACGAAATTTGCCTATCTGGTCAACATGGCGTCAAAACGTCTACATTTTACCAACTGAATTAAATCCGATTTCGTTATCTCTTCGGCAAATTTATTTTCGTCTTTAACTGCGTTGACGAAAAAAATCATCCGCGCTATCTTTTATTCGACACGTGTGACCAGGCATGATCAAACAAATTGAACTTGAAAATCTGTACCTCGAGTTAATTCAATCTCGGAGTCGTTTGGAAAGTATTTCTTGTAATAGTCAATCACTTAACCGTTTCCCTCTCGCTGGAAAAGAGTAAATATTTTCCTAGGCGAGGTCTTCCAAACATGATCTCGAATAGATTGTGAACAGGGTCGCCCTGTTGCATTTGATAGTGTTGTTCGTGTTGATGTTGGTGCCTTTGTTTTCTGCAGAAGACGTATGATAACGTTGATGATGATGATGATGATGATGATGATGATGATGATGATGATTATTATTATATTATTATTATTATTATTATTATTATTACTGCGTTTAATGTGAGAATGAAAATCAGCTCTGATGATAAACAGTACGAAGCAGACAATAAAACATAGATAACTGGAGGTGGATACAGAAATCGGGGAGGAAGAGTGAAATAACGAGAGAAACAAGAACGATCACACAGAGAAACTGCCAATAAGCCAGATAAAGGAGTGAAAACATGAGAGAGGTGATGGCGAGCAAACAAGTGCAGTTTTATTTATTTCACATGATCAGTGCGGGTCAGGCTAGGAATTCAGCAGAACGTGATCAGTAATTTTAATGTGTCGCTTTTAGAATACGATCGTGTTGACTGTGTGAAGGGTGTGTCGGTACCTCACACTTTTCCAGTCGTATCACCAGCCACTTCTGTACCCCTTGAGTTGAAATCGGGTCACTTAGTCCGAACCGTTTTTTTTTTTTTTTTTTTCAAGAATAATTTCTAATTCATGGAATAAAATAATGTTTGAAAATATTTTAATAAAAGTAGAAATAATTTATTCCAGTTACGATAATTTTCATAAATTCTTGAACTATAGTTTCTGTGTCGATGATTTTCAATACAAGATATACCTTACGTTGGAATAACTTGAATATATAAATCTCATGTGGGACATAGTGATATTTTGGTAGAGTATGAGGATTCAGAATTAATAAAATCGATACATTATCGCTTTGAAAGCATTGCACTTATTCAAAAGTTTGAAGTTACGACTAATGCCTCAAAGAATGGTAATTAAAAAATCGAAAGAACGCGTTTAATAAAGCCTTTTAACGTTAATAACAACAACAACAACAAAATAACAACAGTAGTAGTAGTAGCAGTAGTAACAACAACAACGATAATAATAATCCAAATAATAACAATGTAAAAATAAGCAGTATAATATAATAATTATAATAACGGAAGTGATAGTTCATTTTCGACCAAAATAATTAAAATTAGAGAATACTAATAAAATATTTATTTTCAATATGTATCGTGTTACCGTTTATTTAATAATAACCGTTTCAGACATTTATTTGCAGACACTGAAAATTAACGAAATAAAAGTAAATGGTCTTCATAACCATGGGGAATTCTCGATTCATCTCTGTGGATTTTCGCTGACAATATAGTGATACAAATAACAGTTCTGTTATTGAGAATTCCCTTTCATAGTTACAGTTCGTGTATAAGACAGACGTACTTAAATGGATTTCATATAAAATCACGTTGATTAAATGTTTCTGTATCCATTATTTGTTGAAATGCATTTTAATGCCTTGCTTGTGCTCGTCGTTCAAAGGGAAACAACTCCTGTTTTGATAATATTGGTGCTATTTAATATTATTATTATATTAGTATTATTAGTAGTAGTAGTATTATTTATAATTAATTTATTATTGTTATTAGTAGTACTGGTAGTGGTAGTAGTAGTAGTATTTATAATTAAATTATTATTTTACGTTTTTATTTTAGTACTTAAATTTTAACAAACTGAATGCAGATATAAATAAACAGCAATTCCATTTTAGAAGCTGTTGTTTTAGTATTAATAATAATAATAATAATAATAACGAGGTGATTTTCTTGCATTTTTTTTTTTTTTTTTTTGTTCTTTTAAAAAAAAAAAAAAAAAAAAAAAAAAAAAAAATATATATTTAAGTACGTTTTCTTTATCATCTGACTAACTTATCAACAATTCGATTATCATCAAGACTTCGTGTCATGTAATGTGAAGATAACAGGTGGTGTTGTCAGCATTCCAGAGAACAGGAAATACCTGGCCGTGAAATCTGACAAAGTCAACTCTGTGGATAAATACAGACAGGTAAAATAGCCAGGGACAGGCCGGTTAATTAGACTAAGATTTACGACGTTCGGGTCAATAAACACTCATTAAAGGCGACCCGCTTATATCGGGTTGCATCATAATAGCACGTGTACAAACACTAACTGCACGTTCCTTGGCGATTAATATGTAAATATGATATGTGAATATTTGTCACAGTTTGCAGTGACATTTTTCATACATTTGTCACATGGGTAATTCAGTACTGTATCTTGTGTGAACGTTAAATTTTCTTTCTTTTGAATTAGAGTACAAGAATACATTTTAATTCATAACAAGGAACGTTATTTTTAAATAAATGTCATTTGTATTCTCTGTCTCGTATTTTTTGTTTTCAGTTCTTCCAATTCGATAAAAGTGTACATACCATATTTTTTACTCCATGTTAGTGGTAAAGTAACAAAATTATATACATATATATATATATATTTTTCAAAATAATAATAAAGAAATCAACAAACACATAACGTTATAAGACAAATACATTGCAACAGTTCAGTATTTTTTATCGTAAATAAAAATCCTATTCCCCGATGCGACTTTTCTTCCCTGGGTGTTGTACCTGGGTGTTGTCTTCCCTGGGTGTTGTACCTGGGTGTTGTACCTGGGTGTTGTACCTGGGTGTTGTACCTATTGGACTCGGCGGCGTGCGGGTGGTTTAGTCATGATAAAATACAGTAATAAAAGAGCGACATAATAACAGGGCAGGAAAACCAACACTGAATCCACACGCCCCGTCTATCTCCGCGACCGTATCAAACACACAGCGAACACAACGCTCTTGTTATAAAACCTTTGTCAAGTCGGCGGGTGCGCCTCGTTGACGTCGGAAATTATGGACTAAGAAAAATACCCCAATTATGTGACAACTCTTGGCGGTATGTGACATCACGTGCATTGTTCTTTTCAACTGCGGTTGAGCACAAAGTGTCATTATCTCATGACGTCAGTGAATTACACTCTGACTCTAATTGCGCGCAATGATGCTGAAATAACGATAATTTAGGGGTTGAAGAAACATGTCGTATATACTTCTTGTTAAATTATGGTTTATGTCCGATTCATCCTGTCCCACTAATTATACGACTATTCTCACGTAACTAAAACCAAATCCGGTACTGCTCGCTTCAGTGGGTTTATTACAGAACCGAAATTACTGTTCATTTTTAAAAACCTAATTTTTTGCTTAACGATATCGATCTAATGGTTCAGTTAGTTAATCAATTATAGATTGTATAAGGCTGCTCCTGATTTTGATTTTTTTATCTATTTATTTAACCTTTCATTGGTACTTTCTAGTACACACATGAACGAACACACACGTAGGCCTATCCCAGTTTTATAAACAGATAACACATCGTAAAGGGAAATAACTCACAATTATCCTATCTTGAAAATAAAGAACATGGTATCGAAATTATGAATAAAGGGGAGTAATTCTTGCAGATATGTTGTCAGATTATAAGATAAAATGTTGTTATTAATGCTAATGTTGGGTTTGCTGTTTATTTTATCAGTTTTGTTCATTTTAAATAATGATGGCTCAAATCCAGATATTATATTGCATTTGTTCTCTGCCCAGAATAAGTCTTTCGCCTTTTGTAAATAAATAAATAAATAAATAAATATAGATAGATAGATAGATTGACAGACAGATAGATAGATGGATAGATAGATATATAGATAGATAGATAGATAGATAGATAGATAGACATACAGACAGACAGATAGATAGATAATCAAATAAAAATAAAATAATAAAAAAAAAAAAAAAAGATATCCGGCTAATGAAAAATAAATATTTTTTGTATGTCTTTTCTTTTTTCTTTGTTATTTGCATATTCATGTCTCTGTGAGAGACAGATACAAAAATATAGATATATTAGATAGAGAGTTTGAGTGTATATATATATATATATATATATATTTAGAGAGAGAGAGAGAGAGAGAGAGAGAGAGAGAGAGAGAGAGAAAAATTACATTTTTATTAAAGGATCCAAAATTTTTATTAAAGGATCCAAAAATATTAGCAACTTCATTCAAAGTAAATATCACTGTCTTTGTTATAAAACAAAACAGCACGTCTATTTTCTTTATCAGCGTGAGCGTGACCACACGACTTATTTCTCGGCGTGGGGTCACTGTCATGTTGCTGAAACAGTTGACGTCGTCTCCGCTGTTAAATTGACCAGTCTGCAAACAGACACATTTATGTCTTTCAAACTGAACATGATCAAGGACTAGCGTTTGTTTCAACAGTTATCTATTCCGGTTTCATTTTACGTTATTAACGAAAACGAAACACGTGCGTTTGATGCGGGCTAGAAAAACGAAAATTATGGTTCATTCAAAAATAAACTGGGATCTAAAAGAATTAATTCTTTTAAAGGATCAAAGAGTTAAAATGCTTGGTATAGGCTTTTTGATAATCGTTGCTAATCTGAAAACTTTCAAGTCGATGTTAAAATACTTTTTTTTCTCAAAAACAAAACAACTTCAAATAAAAAAAATGATTCATTCTAAAATCATTTGATATTTTAATTCGTACATTGGTTTCTTCCAAATCTGGTATTTGGATGTTCATACACGCTTCCTTCTTTAGTGAGTATAAAACTATTATTTTATGAATTTGTGAGGTAAAGATATTTTAAATGACTCATAAAACACTGCAAGAAATATAGAACGAAAATGGAATGGAAATTTGTTGCTTTCTGCGTAATGTTAAGTATGTCATTTATTTCTTATCGTTTATACATTATTTTTATTTATTTACTTATTTATTATTATTATTTTTTATATATATTTTATTTATTATTAAATGTTGTGGTTTAACAAGATAAATATTGCTGAATTCGACTCTGAATTTCTCTCTCTCTCTCTCTCTCTCTCTCTCTCTCTCTCTCTCTCTCTCTCTCTCTCTCTCTCTCTAACTTTATTTAACTGCTTCCAGAAATTTTTTGTTCTCCAAACAATCCCTGATTATAAATATAATTCATAATTATTCATCGTAATACATATTAATATTCTGTTTTCTTATTTGTTTCAGTTGCAGCTATAGTTTCTATGGCTGATGGACACTGCTGCTGTAGTTTCAAGTCATCACACACACACAAAATCAAACTTGTTCCAGTCCTCAAACCAGTTCTGGTTGCCGCTGGTTAGAACAGTCAGTGGTTAGATATTGATGGTGAACTAAATGTAAGAGGTTAAAATTTCACACACACACATCCACACACACACACACACAAACACAAAGGCATGCACTCTCAAAAATATATAAAGAAACAAAGTAATAATAATAACAAGAAGAAGAAGAAGAAGAAGAAGAAGAATTAGAAGAAGAAAATAAATAAATAATAATATATTTATAAATATACTTTTGTTCCTACTCACATAATACAGTTAACAACTAAAAATCTGTTAATGTGCACTTGTTATTAAATGTACAAAATAAAGATGTATAACAAACCGATATATTTAAACAGATTCTCACACGGACGGACGCACGCACACCTTCACAAATAAACATACACAAAAACATTGTTTTAGGCACACTTAGACATACATAAACGAAATTAATTTACTTTGTGTTTAATATTTATTAAACTAATACACTGATTTTGTAATTCACAAGGTAAATAATAATAATAATATAAGTAAATTGTTTTACAAATATTCACTGATTCCCAGATACGCGTATAATAAGACAGGGAAATGCAAATACATATTACAATAATTCCCTAACTGCATCAAAAATTATTTAACACAGTTTTCATGAACTAAATGTAAATAATTTTATTTATCTGCTACAGAAGCTTGAATTCATCTTTAGTTTTAATTAAAAATATCAAATATTGTTGCCAAACTTTTTATTTATTTATTTATATATTATTAAAAAAAAAAATCTTGTTTCTTCTTCTTATTATTATTGTTGTTGTTGTTGGTTTTGTTGTTATTATTATTATTATTATTATTTTTTTTTTTTTTTTTTTTCAGGTTCAGCTCAAAGTCAAACCACAAAGGTTTCTAAAGTTCTTCCTCGGACAAGAATATTATATTTTTTTACAGATATCCGAAATTTATGTTATAATTATAGGGTTTGGATTTATTTTTATTCTCGAATTCATAATAAAATATGATTTAGCATAAAATGATGCTTTCTGGTTTTATTTCATTTATCTACTTACAATAACTTGGGAAGTAATAAAATTAAAATTTAAAAAAAAAGAAGGAAAGAGCGGAGAGAGATTCGTAAACAAGTGATGGGAAAGAAAAAAGTCTGGATAAAAAAAAACAGGAAAAAAAAACGAAGTGAAGATTAAATACTAATAAAGAAAAATGCAGTGCTGAAAAAAAAAAAATAAATAAACATAAATATTAATAATAATAATTTTGTATTACCTCCCTTGCGCTACTACACGTTTGTGATGGAGGTCAGTTTGGAACATAATCTATTTCTGATTTTTATTTTAGCCATGGAAAATGTTTCTAACAAAGAAACAAACCAAATAACTAACTAACTAAATAAATAAATAAATAAATAAGGTAATAATAATAAAATAAAATAAAACAAATTAGCGAATATTTATTGAATTATTATTGATCGTAAACGACTAAATAATTTTATAACCGCAGTTTAGGACAATATACAACACCAGACACATAATTATAATCATAACTCAGATAGTTAGACGTAAAAGACATTCCAAACGATCCTGAAACAAACACCATGGACTAGGTGTCTTTGACTCATTAATTTTACTAAGACGACCAAGATTTGGTGAGAGTATACAATATGTTTTGCTAAGTAAGATAAAAACGAGTATTTTGCCTTTCATTCTTGGTCGATCTGTTTTCCTGTGACTTCTGTTGCCTGATATTTGTCACACATTTTGTACGACAGTGAACTGTTAAAATTATATGTGATTTAATTAGTGATTTGACATTAAAATTTTAAAAAAAAAAAAAAAAAAAAAAAAATTAAAACAATTAAAATGTTTAATTTAGCGGAAAATTAGTCTCACTTACTTTTAGCTGTTCATGATAAGGCTGAAAAAGCAAATAAAACTCATAGGTCACATTTTGGTGCTATGTTTAATATCTTACCAAACTCCTTTAACATAGCCAGTTAGTCGGCATGCGACAGGACAGCTTGAAAATTAAATTCTATTTTATTAATGTTAATAATAATTAAGGGATAGAGAGAATGTCAGACAGACAGACAAATAGAAGACTGAAATACAGACATATAGATAAACAGACAGACGGACATACATACAGACATACAGACAGATATTCAGAGAGACAGACAGATAGACAGAGAGATAAATAGATAGACTGATAGATTGATAGATAGATAGATAGATAGATAGATAGATAGCAGATAGACAGATATATAAATATATACATATACATACATAGATTGCTGGATATATAAATAAAGAGAAAGAGAGAGAGACAGACAGATAGAGATATTTATAGACAGATAAATACATAGAAATATAGACAGAGAGACAGACGGACAGACCGGCATAGGGAGAGATAGATTCAGACAGATAGATAAACAGACAGACAGGTAAAGAATGAGTGGGTATCTGAATTAATAAGCATGAGGATCAAGAGAAGGAAGAAGCAAAAATAAATCTGTCAAAGATATATATAAAACGTCTTATTTTGTATTAAGAAGAAGAAGAGAAAGAACAAAATGTATGAGACAGAATCCAAGACTGGGTCGCAAAGAAATACTTTGATATAAATTATTATAATAAAATATATATATATAAAAATAAGGAACAGAATGTTTTTGTTTATTCATTTTATTTATTTTTATTTTTTTTTTTAAAACTTGTAAGTGAAATTATTTTCTTTCAAGTATTTTTGAAAAAAAAAAAAAAAAAAGTATAAAAGAATGTTTTGTTTGAAATAACATAAGCGACCACAAAGCCGTTCATGAAATGAATAAAGAGATGAAATCAATGAAAGTAAATAAGGTTTTTGTTAAAACAGGATAAGATTTTATTACTTTCCCTTTCCTGGTATAGTTGTATATATTCACGATTTTTTCCATTTTTATAAAATAGCTAATTTACAACAGTTGTTTTGTTAAAAATTTAATTTTTAAAACTATGAAAATTGCTGTTGTTTTCTTGATTGGTAAGCTAAATTTCATGTATTTATTTTCTGTTTTAATTTATTTTGTTTATTTGCGTTTTAGTATTTTTGTATGTTTGTTTGTTTGTTTGTTTATTATTGTTGTTGTCTAATTATTTATTTATTTCAGTGGTAAATTTAGGCTCCATATAGATTTTAATTTTTAATTTTTATTATGTACAAAGAGGAAGATAAAAAAAAAAGAATATGTGTATGTTCATAGGTATGTATTCTGTTTAGAATTAATAAGAATGTACGTAATCGTACATGTCGACTATGCTCAATAATAAACTAAACAATTAAACAAAATCATTATCCCAAATATTCAGTTTCAGCGTGTCTCGTTGCTATGGGAGATGCATGTTGTTGTTGCCACCATCATCATCACCACAGCACCATCGTCAAACACAACAACACAGCTACCAGAACAGGAATGGCTCAGCTGAGACTTGTCCCTGCGGCACCCGCCCAGCCTGCCCCCCTAATAGGAAAAAGGTAAGTACCCAGGGGCGGATCTGGAGGGGAGAGAACATTAAACAGAATTTCCCACAATGCTTTGCCGAACGTAATTTTCTTTATAATTAAACTCATTTCTGTTTGTAAGTTTCTAACCTTTTTTTCAATGCTCGATTCGTCCCTGGTGTAGTTTTAAAATTTGTAAGTAGTGACGACAATTGTAATTAATGTTTTTAAAAAAAATTATTTCGGATATCATCTTTACATGACGATGACTGAAGAAGGCTAGATTCCATATTAATATAAGATTAAAATTCATGTATATTTTCTTTTTTAATGTACAATTTTACTCTTACGACATAATGTTTCCTTAATTGCAAAATATATAAATAAATGATGTGTTTTGTTTTTTCCAAAACATTTATTTTTTAGCATATATTTTTTTAATTATTATATTTTCCTTTAATTATATTCTCCCAAAAAAGAAACGCAAAATGGTTGAATTCTTAGATAACTATTGTAAACTGACATATACAAACTATGAATATAATGACAGCTGATGATTCAAACGTATAGCAGTCGCCAAAAAGCAGGTAACACAAAATAATGGCTATGATCGTGTTTATTAGCCAAAACCACGTTACCAGTCCATGGGCACGTGCCGCACATGAAACTTCAGTACGAGGGTTATAAAAATGCAAGGTTTTCGAAAACTTCTGTTCGTTATTTTTATTCTGAGTGAACCGCAACGAAACAACGCCATCGGCCGTTTACAAGCTGGCGAATCCTTCTCGGCCGTAGCCCGGGTGTTCCATGTACGACGTCAGTGGTGTCAAGTGCACAGTCTGGCCTCAGTTACGATGGAGAACTGTCTGGTTTAGTGACGAGGCTCGATTTCTGCTTCGTCGAGCTGATGGAAGATGTCGAGTTTACAGACGTCGTGGTGAACGTTTTGCTGCAAACTACATTCAGGAAGCGGACAGATTTGGCGGTCGTAGTGCGAAGGTGTGGGCAGCAATCTCATACACTGGCAGGACCAACCTGGTTCACATCCAAGGCGACTTAACGGCACAGAAATGCCGAGATGAAATTTTGCAGCCACATGTCGCTCCAACAGCCAGATTCACAACAGCATACCTACACAACAATAACATTCAGGTCCTGCCCTGGTCCTCTAAATCTCCGGATTTGAACCCTAAAGCATATGTAAAATGGGAACATTCTGCTGCTTTCTGTTGATCCATTAAATAGATATTCCCAATGTCAATAAAATCAACTTTTGCGTTTCTTTTTTGTTAGAGTATATATTATTTAAATATATCTATATAATAATATTTTTGTGATTTCAGATAAATGATGACTATCGACGAAATGAAGTAAATCTGACTGTCTTTTTTTTTGAAACTGTGATATTAATAATAATCTTATACGTAATTTTAATGCAATCGGTTCGATGTTCAATATAGTATAAATGAAGAACAAGGGGAATAACTCTTATTTGACGAACTTTATCACTGCTTTTTGTAGTGTTCTATGTTTTTGAATTATTTTAGTTTATTTAAAAAAAAAATATGTTAAATTATGAAAATAAAGATACAAAAAGAGTGCATGTGTTGTGATCGTCATTCTTCAGAGAGAAATTAATTGTAATTTCCTATTTTATAAGTGCTCTAGTTTACATCTGAAGCATTAATCTTTTTCAAACGTAATTATTATCAGTGATAAATGTATATTTTTATTATATATTTACCAACAAAAAATAAATATTTATGAATAATGACTGATGTCTTTGATTTACTCTCTCTCTCTCTCTCTCTCTCTCTCTCTCTCTCTCTCTCTCTCTCTCTCTCTCTCTCAAATTATGAAATTAACTTAAAAAATGTATGACAGCAACAGATTCACGTTTCATATTCTGGATTAGAGGTTTTCTAAAAAAAAAATACATATACACACTGATGTTATGATAAAATCATGCGACTGGTGTCAACACACGTTTAAATTTATTTACTGTTTGTTATAATGCTAAAATATGAATGAAGCCACGTAACGATTTTAGGCACTCTCTTGAAAAGAAACAAAACAAAATAAACAAATTTAATTTCAGATAATTTAAAGCTTACGAATTTAAATTAGTTCCCAATGAATGGCGCAAATACGCAAGCCGCTGAACAAAATGTTGTTGTAAATGTTTATAAATTCAACAAATTGCAAATAAAAGGAAAAAAAAAAAAAAAAAATATATATATATATATATAAATGTACATATATTCGTAAAACGTAATAAAAATTACTTGCAACATAGCATATTTTCGGGAGAGGTATTATTTAACAAAATCCATCCAAGAAAATAATTTAAATGGTTTGTGAATGTACGAACGCGACAAAACGCACTCCGCTGTGAGGTTGCGTACACACCAAAGCAGACGACATTTAATCACCTTTTCATTATCTCCTTTGAAGTCACGTGATTTCTTTTACCCTTTATTTGTCTCAACTTTACTTTAAAACGGTGTTTAAGTCTTCAAAGGATTAAACGCGGTAATGATTAATTAATCACGACTAGAAAGAGAGAAAGATAAAATATTTTAAAATAGTTTCGATATCAAAGAACTTTAATACATCGGGCTTTGTGAATCGGGCGAAAGATCTTTGAAACTTTAAGAAGGATATAAAGGTTTTCCAAAATAACTGGGGGTCTTTTCAAATCTTATGGCACTAAAAAGGATTTTTAATGTCTTATTTCCTTATCTGAAACTGTACATATAAAGACTAAGGTTGAATTTTGTGTCATTATTCGGTTGATCTATACAATATAATAATCAACAGATAGTGAAAATGAAGACAACATTTATTTTAATTATTATAGGTAAGCAAAATAATCCCCCTCAATTAATTAATTATTATTATTGTTATAAACTGATAAATATTTTGTATTTTGTGGTTATATACATTAAAATATAAATAGCCCACATATTAAAACATATAATAAACTGCAATAACAACAACAACACCACCACAATCAACAATAATAATAATAATTAATGTTGTACAACATATTTATTTCAAATTAAAAAAAATTAAAAAAAAAAAAAAAAAATTATCTTTTCACAAAGATATGATACCCATGCAGTGTAGACAATGTTCAATTTTTCATTGTACTCGTTCATTTTACTTCTTTAAAATTTTTCTTTCTTATTTTCCAGCCAGTCTACTTGCTGTTGTGAACGCAAAATGTTGTTGTCATCATCACCATCACAGTAGTGTAAAGATAAAAAAATCCAGTCATCCCCACCACCACCATCATCATCATCATCATCATCATCATCACGCAGCTTCTGGATTTGGGTTCAGACTGGCTCCTCCTGCGTTTTTCATTCTTAGATCCAAGTAATGAACAGAGATAACATTATGTTTTTAAAAGTAACTTTTACAAAAAAATATAAAAAACATTGTAGAAGAATTAACAAAATTAATATTTTTTATTTATTTATTTTATTTATTATTTTTATTTATTTATTTATTTATTTTTTTTTTTTTTTGTAGCTTTGAATGATTATTTATTTATTTACATTTACCATAAAATAACATATTCTTAACGACGCATGCATAAAGGCTGACATTTTTATCATTTTGGTATCGTGTCTTACAGAAAGGCACAAAAATTCCTGATGGACTGAGGATACTAATACTTTGTGGTTGATTAATCTATAACAATATGTTATTTTTTAAATAATATTTTATTATTTTATTTTATTTTTACATTTTTATTATTCATGTCACAGTGTTCTGCAATATCAGATTTCATATATTCTGACAATTTTTTTATTTTATTGCTATACTTTATAATTAGCAAAAGATGGTAATTTTGTTCAAGAAAGTTGTTCAGAAATGTGCATAAAGATGACATTTTGCTGTGTATACCAAATTGTGAAAATGTGTATAACCATCCAAAAAACATTCCACACTTAAAATGAAAAAGTTAAATACATTATACAAGAAGACTATAATAATAATTTAAAAGTTTATTTAAATATTAATAAATGATATACAATGAATTTTAACAAGATAAAGTGTTCTAAATTTATTCAAAATGTCTTGTGAAATTTTAATTTTAAAAGTAAAAAACCCCCCCCAAAAACACAAATAAAAACAACAATAAGAACAATAATAAATAATAATGGTAATAATAAATTAGTTTGAAAGTTACTAAATAAATACACAAAGAAACAAAAAGATAAACAAAATTAAAATAAAAAAAAGAAAATGCATAAAAAATTTAAGCTTTCAATCAAGACCAATTTTCATAGTTTTTAAAAATAAAATAAAACAACTGTAATAAATTAGCTATTTTATAAAACTGAAAAAATTGTGATTTTATTCATTACTCTCTATGTTGAATATATACAACAATACCAGGAAAAGTGCTAAAATACAGGTTTAAATAATAATAACAATAAAAATGACAATGTTATTATTAATATTTTAAATACTAGTTACCTACATATTTTTAAAAATGTTTTTAAAATCTACAATAACTGATTTTTTTTTTTTTTTTTCCATTTATATTTCAGGTGAATTTTAGCTTCAAGATTTATTTTTAGTTATGGGATTTATGGGATATTATCTATTTAATTTATATTAAAGATTTAAACATTTTAAAAACTTTGTTATTGTTATTATAGCAGTTCTTGAAAAATTAATAATTTCAATGAAAGAATTATTATTTTAACTGGAAAAATAGTTAAAGAAAACTTTAACATTTCACTACATTATGTAGAATCATATGTAAAGTTTATACATAACAATATACATTAAAGAATGTTATAAAATTTAGTAAAACATAATTTTATCAGTTTATGAAGTTTAAGTCATACACATCATCTAGCACTTTTAAGCAGTATGAAAGTAGCAGTAAAAACCATTATCTACAGCTAAGAAAAATCTTCACCTCTATTGCACATTTTGTTAGAATCATTTTTGCTGACATTTTGATATTGCTTCTGTTTGATTCTTACAAAAAGATAACAATATAACTGACAAATCATGTCCAAGGTAAAAAGTTTGAAAAAGCTGCAGTTCCAATCACAAAGTAAGACAAGAAATATGTATAAATTAACTTGGAATTAAAATCTAGATTCCTCCAGGAAAGCAAGTCGTCGAATAGAACATTAGTCTTGTGATGATGTGGATTGAGATTAGATGCTGCAAATTTTCTTTCTTCATGTCTGGGATGTTGTGTTTTGGAATCTTTGCTTTTTCTGATGCAGTGGGCTGTGTACCAGTAAATAACAGGAGAAGATGAGCAGAGCAGTCGAGTCAGAACCTGGTTTTCAAATAAATAAAAATATGTAAATTAAAAAATAATGATATAATACTTTTGAATGAAGAACTGTCACTATCTGGCTCTGAAAACTGAAGTCTGTTTGGTTAAAATGGTGTCTGATACAGAGCTAATGATAGATGTCCAAGATATATTTTTACTGAAAATACTGTTGTCAAAAATGAATAAGACTATTCTCTAAAATCAATACTTTTTGTAATTCCAAAAATATAAAGAAGGAAAAAATACAACAATAAAAAACATAAAATATTATTATATTTTAAATAAGGTATTTCATATAATTTTTTTATTTTTATTGGTAACTATTTAATTGGAAAATATTTATCTTAAAATAATATTTGATATGTACCTAAATGTACATCCCAGTAATTGAACAGTATTTTATAGTAAAATACTGAGGTGTAGATTTATATTTTTTAACATAAGGCAATACAGACCTGTATATGAATAAAGAAACATCCAAAGACTGTGAGAGCCAGAAGATGAACAACAAAGGGAAAAATTCTGCTGCTAGCAAAACCAATACATTCGTCGTGGTTATCATTCTTCTTGTGATCAACAACAAATAAAATCCCCAGACAGTGACACAATTTCTTGTTTTGTCTGTAGTAATGTAAACAAGCAGACATACTGATACAGATGACTGGAGCAGCCAGTATGAAGTTAGGAATCTGTTTAATTTTGTAGTAGTGCAAAAATCCAACATTCCAGTGTTTGCTCTGTATGTAGCTGTATGATAATGGAAGATAATGGTTGCACCATTCAGAGCGTTTGCTGGTTGCCATGGTGTAATTCTCTGAGTGTCCATATTCTACAATATGTAGAGGTAAATACTGTGGTTGTCCTCCACAGAAAATATCATATATATAGTACTGGTATAGAGCAAATGGAAGAAGACTTGATGACAAGTACAAGACAGTTAACATAACATATTTAATAGCAGTCATAAATATTTGAAGAATTTTTGAAATCAGTGGTAATTTACATAAATATGTGAAATATAAGGTTTGTAGAAATAATTTTCCAGTTCCATAAATAATGAAACCAATGGCAACAATTCCATTTGATCTTGCTGCAGAAGCCAGTCCAAAGAAGACTGAAGCGATAAGGTGGTTTCCTCTAGAAGCATACAGCATTCCATAAAACAAGATAAAAGCAAACATAGTTTCTGAATAAGCTGCTGTGAAAAATATACTGGCTGGATTTATACAAAACAACATGGCTGACTTGTAGGCCAGTTTTTTATCAATTAATACAAACACACCCAAATGGTATAAAATTTTAGCTGTTTTAACAAACAAAACAAAGTTTAACACCACTGAGAGTACGAGTGCAACGTTTCTCATTAAAAGAAAAGAATTTGTAAACAGTGAAACAGCTTCAGTGACTTTCCCAACAAACAACGGGAAGAGAGGAAAAAAAGCTACAGTGTTTTCATAGGTGTAACCGTACTCGGCAATGTGAATGAAGTAAACTCCATCCCAACGACGGAACCCTCCCAGAAGGAATTCCACTGCAGTGTCGACTGATGTTTTATTTCTAGGAGCAGGAGGTGGATTAAACACACTGGCATCATGGTCTGGAATGACTGCATTGAACACAATCTATAAGTAGTCAAAATTAGTAACAATATAAGAAAATAATTCATTATCAAAAAAATGTATATATGTTTTATTTTTCTAATTTAGCTTCTGTATAACTTACAAGTGTTTAAAACTCTTTCTTATTTACACATGAAAGGTTTATTAGAATAAATTTAAAATAAATAATAAAAATGAAGAAAGAAAAAGGAATCATTTAATTATTGTCTCTCTGTAACTGATTCCATTTTCAGAGACATATATATCAGGTACACTGTTTACTTTGATATAATTCATTAAAACATCTACATTTTTATCTTTGTATAAAATATAGTAGGTAAAGAATGATGGTGCCAAAGTTCTTTCATTCATTTTATTATTTTTCAACAATAAATATTACCAATGCCAATGGACACATACTTTTAGCAATTTTAATATAAAAGATCTATATAATGTTCTTAATCATGTTATAAGTCACTTGGAGGCAAAATACGCTCTAAGTTTCAAAAATATTTAGCACTCTAACATAATAAATTATATTGAAAAGGCCATTTCCCCCTCCCCCGCCTTCGACATGTTTCGACATAGAAATAGTCATTATGGTGATTTTAACTAAATATTAATTATGATATTGAAACATTAGATTTAAGACGGACAACGTAAATGATATTTTTTATTAAATCATATTAATGTTAATTATTTAATTGCTATTAGTATTATTATAATTATCCATTAGCAGTGGTCTCAGTTGAGTTAGTGAGTTACCCATCGCACCTGTGTCGGTGTTTTAATACAACATTAATTGTACATACGCCTGTGGTTCTTATTTTTAAAATGTATATTAATTTACAGTTATTTCGTAAGTCTGAAAATTGGTCAACCTATATACCTGAAGAAGAATTACAGCGATTCTACTGTAAATTGCACAGAGTTGAATCTCCCACTCGAGTTTTGCAGACATTTCTTATTTACTTTCAGAGCATGGCTTTCATTGGAGCATCGTTTCTAACCGCAGAAACACTATGTTTAATTGGCTACTTTCAGCAAGGTAAATCAAAATGGCGCTGTCCATGGAAAAGGAAGATCTTGATGGCTAAATTAGATATAATATATTTGTCGTAAACATGTTTAATTTAAATAACTTAGCTTTCTTGAGTTAAATTAATAATTATTCCATAACACAGCAGTTTACTCCAAGGTGCCTACTAAAAGTTTGAAAACATCTTCAATTTAATTAACTTAAATAATCTTTGTTTAACTTTAAACACACTGAAATGGCAAATAATCATTCGTTCATTGATAACAGTTATAAATAATTTTTAAAATTAATTAAATGTTAATTGAAATATGCATTAAAATGTGAAAATAATTTTTTTTAAATGATGTTTGATCGAATGTGATATTTTTCTTCACGCCATTATTAGATCATCCAATAGATGCTAAAACAGAAGTTGATAAGCATGCAGTTAAATGTATTAATTATTTAATCATTGAAGTTAATGACTGTAAGTCACTTACACACACACACACACACACACACACACACACACACTGAGAGAGAGAGAGAGCATATGATATTATAAACATTTTGCATATAATTAAGTATTCCAATTAATATTAACTGTATTCTTATTATCACTATTTCCACGGTTATAAATGATATTAAAGATATCAAATTCAACAATGACAATGATGAGGAAAGAAAACAAACAAACAAAACAACAAACTGAACAATGACAACAAAAATTGTAAAAAAAACAACCTCAAAAAACCAACCAGATAACAGTTGTTAATAAAAAGTTTTGATGTAAAATAAAACAGATATTTTATCATTATGATATATAAAATAATTAAGATATTTTTGTGTTCCAGATAATGAAAGGTAAAGGGAAGGTGGTACAGGACAAGGACTGTCCTCTTCAGTTTCCTGATCTTCTGCCTGTCGACCACGTGAAAGAATGTCCAAAATACACGTCAAGTAAGATAAACAAAACTCTTACAGAATTAATAACTTAAAATATAGGTAATAAAATTTTCAGTTTTAAACTTAAAAGAAATAAAATAAAAAAAATCATTAATACAGGTATTACATCTGAAATATATTTTATTAGAACTGAGGGGGCAAAAAGATTAATGTAATTTAAAAAAACCCAAGTTAAAAATATAACTGAAATCATTAGTGAAACAAATGTCTTAATGACATTAGCTCATGCTAGTCTTTTAAAAAATATTTTCCCAAGATATTAATCACATTTAGAAATAATGACTGATTGTAATCTAACTTTTAATTTCTGTCATAAGTGAATGTGATTAATACTAACTTTGTTTACAAAATAACATATTAAATACTATCTCTATTTACAAAATAGTGAATTAATACTAACTTTTTTTTACTGAATAATGTAATAAATACTAACTTTGTTTACAGCATAATGTAGGAAATACTAACTCTGTTTACAAAATAGTGTAATAAATATTAATGTTGTTTACAAAATAGTGTAATAAATACTAACTTTGTTTACAAAATAGTGTAATAAATATTAACTCTGTTTTCAAAATAGTGTAATAAATACTAACTTTGTTTACAGAATAATGTAATAAATACTAACTTTGTTTATAGAATAATGTAATAAATATTAACTCTGTTTCAGTTCTGTCAAGATCGGAAGATGAGTCTTGTTCTCTAGATGAGATGAACCAGCTACAAACTGATATAGAGACACTTCTCGCAAACGCAGGAAAACGTCTGAAACTGCTGGAGGGGGAAATTCAACTACTTAACAACTGGCAGGATAAGAAAGACAAAAAAGGAGTTGCCACAGTTAGTGTCTTTGACACAATGTATACTTTTTTTAATAACAAGAAGTTTTTCAAAAATTTATCATGAACTTTTAGTTGTGTTTTGCAGCCTGTTCTGGTTCTGATAAATGTTTTAGTCTATAATTTATAATTGCTACTTTTTTTTTTTTTTAAAATATTTATAAAACCCAAAGTGATCCAATCATACAGTAATATATGTTTATCCAATGTAATCACATATATATATATATATGTTTAAGCATTTGAATTTATGTATGTGTGAATATAATACAAATTTGAATGTATGACTCTATACTGGTGTAGACCTGTACAGAGATATTTGTTTACACCAACAAACACACACACACACACAGACATACACACATACATTTAAATATGTGAATTTTAACCTACAGTATTTCAATAAAAATGTTTTAAAATGTTGTTTGTAGCCTTCTGAACCACTTCCTGGCAAGCGAGGTAAAGGTGCTGGTGACGATAAACCAAACAAAAAGCTGAAGGATTCCAGTGGGAAAGCATCTCAGCTCACTCCCCCACCCCCTGTCAGAGCCAAGAGCAAAAATATGCAGGTGAATGTCAGCCTATCTGTGATGTAATCATGTTAACATGAAGCCTAATAAATTCTTGAATATTTTTTGATGTTCTTGACAACATATATGGGCTAATGTTTAAAACAGTTTTAAAGAAGATTGATGTTTTACAAAATTTATTTTTATTATCTGTTATATAAAAATCATAAAATGTGTAGAAGAACAAATACACTGACAGAAATGCCAGTGGTTTAAGTTACTCTTGGTTGTTAGTAACAAAAAAATTGACAAAGTTACCATATTGATCAATTTTTTGAAGATTTTTCTAAAATATCAATTTACCACAGAACAAAGTACTCGACTATGATTTTGTTGACTCTCCTGTGGAACTGCCTAAGTTGCCTAAAAACGATGCAGTGAACAGGTTCTGGAGCTCAGTTGAGCCTTACTGTGCAGAAATTACCAACGATGACCTCAAAGTTCTCGATGACTTGTTGAAGTCACACGAACAAGATTCCGAAAGCTTTAAAATACCTCCTCTTGGAAAGCATTACTCAGAGAAATGGGCAGAAGAAGATATGTTGGAGGAGCAAAGAGAAGGTATCAGATTTTTTGTATTTCATTTTCCATTTTGTATTATTTTTGGTTTTGGTTTTCATGTGTACAATTTATCCCTGTCTGAACATTGATGAAGAAGAAGAAGAAGAATCAGGATAATCATTTTATTAAAAATTTTTTTATTTAATCAGTAACTTAAATTCTACAGTCTATATATGTTACGTATAATAAGGACTGAATTATAATTTAATGTGACAATAGTCATTCTCATAACAATTAAAGTTATATTTGAATTCATTTTAAATAGTTTTAATAAATATGTTAATTACACCAACCTTTCCTAATGATAAAAAAGTATAACCATAATATAAGACCTTGAGTCTTGTGGGAGGAGGTATAGAGCTGCCATTTTCTTCTTATTTATTTATTTTTCTCACATTGTCATTTAATACAAATTAAAAACTAATTTTGTTTCCTTTTTACAATCAACAGAAAATGAAAGTAAAAAGGTTCAGTAACAGAAAATATTTTAATGTTGTTTTTGATTTGGAAATTTTTTTTTTTCCACAGGTGCAAAAATAAATGACAAAAGAAAAAATACTAATAGTAATCACAGTAACTCTTCTCTGGGAATGCATGATGCTACCACTCTGTTGAAGAAGGCTGAATCCATGTAAGTAAAATTGAAAAATCATTTCAATATATAATGTTTATTTCTGTTATTTGTATTATTGATTCTGTTTAATATGTTTCCATTATGAATATATGCAATCAGTTAATCAATCACATTCATACTTTCATCAAACTGTAAATATTTTAATAAATATTTTCATTAATTGTTTTTATTACTGTTTTTCTTGCTCCAGTTTAAAATATATGGATTTACATAATTTATTATCATCAAAAGAACTCCTTGCTTCTTCAAAATAACATTTTAAAAAATATTTTTATTTGTAATCATTCTCTTTCAGTTCTTAGTAATCTGAGGCATTATTTTCATATTTGTTTTTCAGAAGTATGGAAGATTCCCCATTTGGGCCCCTGACTCAGCGACTGGTCGCAGCATTAATAGAAGAGAACATCATGACACACATTGACGATTCCATGAACGAAAATGGTGCAAAAGGTACCTAGAGATATTTGTTGATCTAAGTTTTAAGCATTTTACTGATTGTTTTAAATCTTAATAATTAACTGTCTGTGTCTGCTTTTTTTTTAAAGTATACAAAATTGTATTAAACAAATCTGCTTTTTGTTTTACCTGAACAATCAAATGTTATGCAACTCTTACAACTATATAAAAATAAAAATCACCAAACTCTGGAGCTTTTTCTCAGTTTTAGAAACACTTATTTAATATCATATCATTATTATATATATATATATATAAAAAAATAGTAATAATAATTATATTGTCTATTTGTAAAGGCTTTTAAAACTAGGATAATAAATGTACAGTAAATTGTCAGTAATAAAAAGTGATTGCATATGTAAGTAAAATAATAATGGAACTCTGGTGTAGACATTTTTTCAGATAGTGCTGATGAAGCTCCAGCCATATCCCCACGCACACTGGCCAAGCAGCTGAATATTGGGAACCCAATCCACCTTGGAAAAACGCATAAAGAAAGAATTGGAAGAACAAGGTGTGTTGTCATAATTATAAATATTATTTCAGTACATTTTCAAATATTTCTGTATTTTGAATTTGAGAAAATTTTTGTATATGGAACATTTTGCAGTCTCTGTTCAAACATAAAATGCAGAAATGTGTATATGAAAGGATTAAAGTGAGATCAAATTAATTCCAATTCAGTTTCAATTAAAATCTTTATTTGTTTATTTATTTTTTTGTTTGTTTGTTTATTTCATTCTTTCTTTGTTTCTTTATTTGTTTAAATCTTTAAATGTTTTCCATTTGAAATTAACAGATCAGCCATCTTCTATAAATATGAAATGTTATTTAAAATGCATGAATTTAAAAAACAATAAATGTTTCCAAAACCTAATCCTCTGATCTTTCCGATTACTTAAAGTTTACAATTAACTTTTCTATAATTTCATAATACCAAAAATTAAATTCTTTTGTATGAAAATCATTATCAATTAAAAAAAACCCCCAAAAAAAAGCAATTATTCATTCAGGTATAATAGATGCTGAGGACCAGCCAGATGATGATCCTGAAGATGAAATTCTTGCCGAGATAAAACAGAAACAGCAGGAGTTACGGGCCTTACATGACAGGAATGTTGTCGTAATAAAACAGCTGATAAAGAAAGCCAAGGAGGAAATGTCACGACAAGAAATGAGGAAGAAACTGGTGGCAGCAGATGCAGAGGTATTCCATGGATGCTTTTTAGCACAGATGTTGTTAGAAAATACTTGAGAGTATTCATTAATGATTTTTTTACATTTATGAGTGACGTTTTGGTTTCTTTTAACTTGGATACTGTTAACAAATATCTGCAATATCATAATTTACAAATTTGTCTGTGAATATGCAAGGTTTACTGAACATCATCCTTTGCTAATAATAAAGGATGTAACAAATTAAGAAGCCAGGGGGAATTGTTACAAAAATTTGGCCACAATTTGGTACTTTTTATTTTTTACCTTGATCATTAGAGAGATAAATTAAAGGTAGGTGTTTGGACTGTTTTAGACATTCTTTAGAACTCAGTATTAAATATTTAATTAGTAACTAATAATTATTGAACTTCAAACTGTTTGTTTAAAATCTAATACTGTAATATGTGAATCAAAGACTTGACAAAACTGAATTAATGTTTATGAAAGTTTATAAAGAATTACAAAAAACAAATCTAAAAAATTGTAGCTACCACCTTAAAGCATTATAATCTGACTATTGTCACCAAATAATATTTGAAAATTATAGTAAAGCAAAAAGATAGGTCAATAAATTCCTTAAAATGTATATCAGAAAACTTTATAATTATTGTGATTTTGCAGTTTTGAGCGGCTAACAGACTGAACACTGGAAACTGTCTTTATTTTGCAACTACAATATTCAATTGTTTGTATTAAATTGTATTTATTTTTAATTTATTATTTTACTATGTTTCATGATTGTTTCGTTTTTATTGATTTATTAAAAATATATAAAAACAACTCACAATTTATACCAATGATTTCAGTGTTAAAAATAAATTGCCTATGTTTTGGAATCATAGAGGAATAAATTTAATTTATTCAGCATTTGCTTAGAACTTAAATATATTCTGAATTTGTGCTTCATCGATAATAGTTGGTACATTAATATGTTCTGTGAATAACTGACATATGCAATGGCATTTTGTTTTCAAAAAGATTGGGAGTGTGTTTAAACAATAAAGTTACTTCTTCAGTTTTTGATAGCTTTCATTGTTTCTGTATTATTTTTATTAATTGTTACACACACACTTTAATTATTTTTTTTAATAGTTTTACCTCCTGAAATTATAAAACGTTGAAAGGATAAAATATGGTAGCAGTTCATTTTTTCTTTAATTAGTGGACAATAAAAACAAAATAAATGTGTAAACCTTTTTCTTTTTTTTTAAATTTATATTTGTGGTTATGGAATATTTTTAATATCTAATAAAAAAACCCTGAGAAAATGAGAGAATAGTACATTTGAATTTATTGAATTAATTTAGAATATATGTGTGACTATTTTCTGTTGTTTAAATTGAAATCACAAACATCTATGGTGAGATTAGTTCAGTAATAAATAATAATTTTTAATTAAAGAAGTTTTATTATCATACCTTGACCATATCTCATTTATTTATTTATTTATTTATTTAAATCATTGATTATTACTAACTAAAACTACATTTAATTTCAGGTGATGGAAGCGTATAGAAAAATCCAGGCAGCTCGACAGAAAAAGAAAACTCCGACCAAGAAAGAAAAAGAGGCAGCATGGAAAGCCATAAAGGAAAGAGATGCGATAATTAAAGCTTTGGAGCTTTGAGTATTTATATTTGAAAAATATTTTGCCTTGTGGAAACAAGTGTACAAAATGGTGCATGTTAAATGCACACATGAATGGATGTTAGGTGTGACACATTTTCTGATGTCTGTTATTTTGTTTGTCTGTAACGTTTGTCGAGTACAAGGTTTATAATGTACAGCACAAAACTATAGAATCTCTATTTCTTGAAAAGTGTTGAGACAACAGTATTAACACAATATAAAAATTAAAAAGTTACTATTTTCACTTCCATACACAGTGAGGTCTGTTCAGCATATTTTCATGTTGGATTTATAACTGAAATTTTGAGATGTTTCTTCAAATGTTGTTGATTGTTAAATCCAATAATAACACACTATTGAGATAAATATTTCATTTTGTTATCTTTATTTTTTCTTTCTTTATTTAAGTAAAAAAACAAAAACAAAAACTTTGTAATATCTGCATTTATATCTCACCACTAGTCAGTTTATTTTGTTTGCTCTGTGGTGAAACACAGCAGGAATATGGCAGATTGTTTAATGTACAAATATGTGATTTAATTATTTATTTTTATTATTAACATTAACATTAACCCACCTTTCATCATATCATCATACGTCTTGTCATCAAAAAATTTATGTAATTGACAAATCACAGAATTAACCACCTCATTTTCATGTACATTCATTTCAAAACATCATGTACATTTATCATAAAATAAACATGTTAAAAATAACATTACATTTTTTTTTTTTCTAAATCTCAGTTTCATCACAGTTTAGAAAATTTTGTATCACATGTATTTAACAGAAAAAATATTTTTTGTAATTTATAACTGCATGTATGTCATCAAAATAAAACATGAAACATGAAAAGTACTTTTTTTATTATTTTGTTTGAGGGTTTTTTTTGTTGTGGATTTTGGTGATGTGGTTTATTTCTTAAGACATGGTTAAAAATGACAGATAAAATATGAAATCCTGTAAAGAATTTCAAGCCATATAGTATACTATTTATAAATTAACATTATTTTTTCCTTGTATAAGTGATTAAACTATATCTAAAAATCTGTACCAGGTAAGTATTTACCTGTACATACATAGAGTAACAAACACTAAACATGCCTACAATCATTCATAAACAGTCATTTATGTACACACATATGCATATATTTTATTAAAACTTAATTTTATTAAAGCATTAAACAAGATTTAGTACAGTTCTTGTAATGGAATATCTGCCACTTTTTATTTTCAGGTGTAAATGAAAATATGTTTTATTGGATTGATTCAGAAATTATATTTAAACAAGAAACATTTAATTACTGTTTTCCCCATTTACAATTCAAACTAATTCATTTAAATGAGAAAGAACATGTCCATTTATCATATGATGAAACTATTTTAGGAACAACTTTAAAACGAAATGTTCTACATTAACTAGATTAGTAATATTTAGTTTGCTGAGTGTATATAATTATATGGTCAGGATAAAACTGGATCAGGATTTACATCACTAATGTTTTAGGGAAGAAAAAAATGTATTGTAAACACCTGATAGTAACTTTCATGGCATTACAAATAAAATATATGTGTTTAGCATTGATCATAAATAAATCTATAAATAGAGATTGTTATACAATTTCACTTTTAATTAAAAGAATAGAATATATATATATATATATATATATATATATATATATATATATATAATATTTTCTATGTGATAAGCAGATTTATTTGCATTCTAAATTAGCAAAGGAAAATAAAATTTATTCAGTGAAAAATGAAATTTCATCCTGTTTTTTTAAAAAGATGGAGAAGTAACATTTTTAAAAGAATATTAAAAGTAATGATAAAATCTTGTAATGAAAACAATTTTAAAAAAATGATAAAACTGTTTGCATAAACACCACATTTTTATGATAATGCTTATAAAACTGCAAAATTTAGGAAACAAATATATACATTTGTATAAAAATTAGTTTAATAAATATATTAAAACTTTGTTTATATAAAAATCTAAAATGGTATAAATATAAACAGAACTTAATAAAGATAATAAAAAGATTTGTTTATACAACCATATAGATACATGTTTTTATAAACATTTGCATAAAGATAGTTTTAAAAATGCTTGCATAAAAACGAGTTTATCGATACACGTAAGTTACACTTTCTGGAGTTTCAAATGGGGCTTCAGATTGTCTTCTTTCTTCATACTTTGGTACTTTTGACCAGTTAAGTGTTGTATAAATTTTCACAGAATTCCTTAATCTCCGCTGGTTGAACGCTTCCTCAGGATCATCATAAATTACGCTGAAATTTGTTGTTTAAAAAAACTCAGATACTATTTATTGACTGAAAATCATTTTACCAATAAATTTATATGTTAATGTGACCTGATAATATGTTGTTCAAATTAATCTGATGAACATATTTGGTTATTTAATAGCAGCTTTCGTGAATACATATAAAAAGATTTAATTAAATAAAACAATTCATGTTGTGCAGAATTTATTTGTTTAATTTAGAATAGTTTTGTTTTTAAAGCAGTGTACATTTTGATTATCCTTTAACTGCAACTTATTAATAATTTTAGCTTTTTCTTAATATTATTTTTAACCTTGAATGCTTTTAAGTAACATGCACAAAAAACTAAAAATCTCACCTATCCCTATAAAAACTGTTTGCAATTTCTTTTCCTAAAAAGAAAAATTATATACGATTTTTATATCACAAACATAATCAATTAAAAAATCCAAATAATATTCTTAAGGAAAGACAAACTGTTATGGTTTATGCAGAAAATTACCTTTTGTATGTCTATGTTATTTACCTAGACATTTCTGTGATAAAACCAACAAATTATAAATATTTATGCTTTAAAGTTTCCAATAATATTTGATTACATTATATTGGTGTTTGTGCAAGAAGTAACATACATACATACCTGGACTAGATTGCACATTATCAGAGTGTAGATGAATATTCTTTACAGGGGTCAGTGGGAAGTATAGATCTGGTGGACCTTGAGACCTTCGACCAAAAGCAATAGTCTGTCTCACTTCCTCCTGCTCCTGGTCATATATTTTTCTAGCTAAGTCTTTTTCAGATTTCACAATTTCTGAAAATGTAGAGTTAATAATTAATTTTTAACAGCAAAGTACTGTAGCAGATAGAGGAAATTTTTTATTTTTTATTATTATTGTTTGTTATTTATTTATTTATTTAATTTGATATAAAAAATTTTAAAAAAAAATTACAAAGAAAATAAACTTAAAATAATGATAAATTAATTCTGATGGATTTTTAAAGTAACAAATATACAGCAAAAAAAAAAAAAAGAAGAAAAGAAAATATTTGTTCTATGTGTTCAAATTGCTTCCATTTTGATAACAAATGTTGCCCATAATATTTAACAAAAGTAATTTGGGAAGCTTTTACAAAACGGTGAGACTTGAAGTAAGATAGTTGACTTTTGGTGGAATTTAAAAAGAATAAATATTCGACTAAATATATTTTACCTTTTCTATCAAGCAACCTTAGAGATGGCAGTGAACGAATCACAAAAAAACGATATTCAACTTCTTGAGCCACAGGATTGCTGAAGAGATCTGTACCAAATAAAATTTAATTTTAACATGTTTTGAACATTCTCATTATAATAAGACACTGATTTTTTCAAAAGGGCAGTGAATGGCAGTGAATCTATCTAAATTAAAATTTTGTGTTATAAATATTCAAAGTACTGCTTTGATTTTTAATTTGCCAGTCCTTTGAAAATGGAGATAGTTTAAAACCTCTTTAAAAAAAAATCAGGACACATTCAAAATGGCCCCAAGCACAAATAAGACTGTTCTGTTTAACCTTATGAATATTCAAAAATATGTAAAATAATCCATTTTTAAACAACAAATATGCAATCTTGATATTAATATATAATGCTATTATCTTTAAATGTAATGAAATATAAAACTTTTAATATTAATAAGTTTAGTTTAATAATTTGGGGTTTACGTAGATGGTAATAAAGAAAACAATAACGAATAGAAGAACTCTCACCTGATTACCACAAAATTGGTTACAAATATGTATGAGGATAAAAATGAGAACAGCATTTATCTAACTGGTAAAAAGATTAAATGATTTCCTAGGACAGCTCTGTGACTATTCTGCAAGAAAAAAAAAAAAAAAAAAGTAAGTGTCCACTTACTCAGTGTGTCCAGACTTTGCATGTTTCGCAGTTCATGCATAATTGCCTCTAGATTGCTGAGCTGGTTGTTTTGAAGCATGAGAACCTGGAGACAGGTCAAGTGATGCAGAGCTCCAGTAACATCCACTAACTCATTATTCTGCAGGTACAGCTCAGTCAGGTGTAGGTTCTTTTGAATGCAGTTGATTCTCCACAACTGTAGAAATAAAAGTTTTATAGACTAAAAATTATTTTGTTCAGTCATTATCCTAACATGTCATCAAACACAATGATATGTTTTCAGTTGTGTCTAAGAAACAATATATTAGACTAATATATTCAATTTTACAAATTTGAGAGATTTTTTAATGCAGGGACACGTCCTAATATTATTTGGTTTGTTGGGTGTTTTTTAAAACTTTATTTTATTGTACAAGAATAAAAATACTTAGTGGAACACAATCAGTAAACTCATCTAAAGTAATGAATTTTTTTTACCTTATTTCCATTCAACCACAAATGTTTTAAATATACAAATCTCTGTAAATCACACACTTCTGTGAGCCCTCTGAAATAAAATATAAAATTTTATTGTTTACAATTTTAAATCAAAAGAAAATATTGAAAATATTTGATTTCCATATCATAATAAACTGAAACTCAGAATGAATAATAATTAAAATACCATGTATTAGTCATATCTTTTGGAAATAAAACTAAATATTTGCATTATTCGCTGTTCTCTAATACGTTTCAATCAACAATAAGCCTGCAACTATTTTGATGATTATGATGATATTAAAATAATAATAGTAGTAGTAGTAGTAGTAGCAGTAATAATATTTTATATCATTTACAGTTTTTATACATACATTTTACCCAGATACAATTCTTCCACATCTTTATTTCTGAGGCCTTTCTTTGATAGAAATTCAGCTATTATCTGAAAAAGAAATGAGATAAATTTTATAAAGCAACAATATTGATGTCATACATATCATTTGCGAAATATATATATAGTTTTCTTGTCCCATGGAAAGAAATTCAAATTATAGGTGTTTTGTGGACATGCATAGTTTTGTTTATGATGAATAACACACCACATTCACACAATAAGACGAGGTGACTCCATTTGGTATCATATTATTTTTATTACATGCATGACATAAGGAATGATGAATGCTAATCAAAACTGGGTATTGATCTCCAGATATTAAATCATGATATTTTATAACACATCATGATTATGTTGCTGGTATAAACGACAAGGATGCAAAATATTATAATCTGTCCTTGTATAAAATAATGGAAAATAAAAACAGTATTAAACGAAATTACGAGATTAGGTTCATAACGAAAACACAATAACAATAACAACCTAATTACAAACTATCATTAAACAGTAAATAGTTAGGCTGTTTAAGAAATATGTGTCACATTGTATTAATAATTTGATTTATATCAGACAACTATAATTTTTTAAAGATGATACTCGGCCAGCATGCATAAGATATTTGAACAAACCTTCTCACTTTCGGCCATTTTGTCACGTTGCTACAATAACTGAAATAAAGTTAATCTTATTTTTGTTTTTCGCATTCTTGTTTTTCTAATTAATTTAAATTACAAATGCTTAAACACATAGAACAGTAACAAATATTATTTATATGACTTTTTAATATTATAATTATAAGTTCTTTATATTATTCACAAATACGAATGGAAGGCTTCCTTCTTTTAATATATGTAAAATAAATAATAATAATATGATTAAATAAATTAATTAATAATAAATAAATAAACCCCAGTCTTACACATAATTCTTCTACGAGGTTCGAAGTCATATGTAGATGTGAATGCTCGTCACTGATGGAACATGCCAAATATTATTCACATCAACAACAAGTAAATACGAATTCCTAATGAATTGTAATAAAATATGACAATAAAATATATGCAGTACAAAACAAATTTTGCCCTTAGAGGTAATACAAGAATAATTAGTTCCTAAACATGAGAATAATATGAGTAGTCGCTGTGTTTGATAACATGCTTCATATTGAATATCGACTACAAACATTATATGGTATGCGAGAAAAAATACAAAGAATTATTTCTCCTTATTTTTATTTTTTTTAATTTTTTTTAATTTTATTTATTTATTTATTTATTTATTTATTATTATTATTATTATTATTATTATTATTATTATTATTATTATTATTATTATTATATATTTTTTTAATTATTATTATTTTTATATATTTTTTAAGACATTTATCAGAAAAATTAGCAACAAAACAAATAAACTATATTAAAACATAATAATAAAACAAATAAATTTTGTTTATATTATTTATTTATTTAATACATGTGTTTATAATTGTGAAGTGTAATAGTTTTATTTATATTTTGCCGCTATGAGAACATAATAATACAGGACTGATAACCAGTTATACTGTCTTTTGTATTGTTATACATTGGTAATGCATTATTCTTTAGGAAACCAGTCATTACTAAGAGGATGTCGTCTGTCTTTAGTTTTTGTTTTGAGATGAAAGTTATGTAGAAAGAATATCAAGGAAAAGACATGCATTGGCATTTATTTAATTTCAGTGTATATTATTGTTTGAGATAGTTAAAGAAATTTTTTATGAATAACATTAAATAATTAGTTGACACGTTTTTTTTTTTTTTTTTTTTTTTTCTTCATAATTCCAATACAGTACTGAGTATTTAAACCACCTCACTGAGTCTCCTCCAAGATTCTATTTGAAATTGTTAATAAAATTTTATTTAAAAATTCTTGCGCCATCAGAAAATAAAGTGAATTGTCACAAATACTTTGTAGCAAAATGAAAGCCATATTCAGAATTTCAAGAAGATATCATTAAATATTCCATTCCATTCCCTAACTGCAGGTATTGAAACTGAATTCATAAGAACTATTTTGACTGTTAATAGAAGAATTGTATATCTAAATCTCTTTGTAAGTTTAAATGCTTTTTTTAAATTATTTTAATTTTTCTTTTTTTAAATTCATAAAAAAAAAAAAAAAAAAAAAAAAAAATAATAATAATAATAATGTGAGATCACTATTAATTGCTACATTATGTATGTACTGATTATCCTTTATTGTAGGAATGAAAAAGTTGCTGTTGAAATTACAGAAATATGGAAGGTATGTTTTACCTTTACTTATTACAGTTTTATGTAAAATATTTTGATGTGATCTATATTAAGTTCCTTTATGGAAAAATAATATGTTGAATAATGAGTACTAACCATTATTCGAAATGACTGGCAGTTTCAGCATAATGTTGCTGTGTGTCAACCAGATGCTTGCCTATATGTTATCTGAAAGAAAAAAAAAAAAAAAAAAAACCTGTATTAAAAGGCATCAGGTTTTAATCAAAACTGAAGTAATTTTACTTAAATTTTCCAAATATTTCTGCATATATAAAATACTCTGTAAGGTATTTAAGAGTCCTTTTTTCTCATTTTCAGACATACAAACTGATATTGAAATTCTACTGGAATGTCTTAAATGTCAGATGAAAATTCCAGATTCTTTGAAGACATCTCTTGTGACGTTAGCTTCTATACTTACTGCAAATGGTATACACAGTGAAAACTAATCACATCAATCATTTTGTAAAGAAAAAGAAAAAATTATTAAAGCAGCTTTTCTCTGATTCATTACTTTAAACACATTGTAACCCAATAAGACAAGATTGTAAAGCAATACATCTTAACTTTCTATCACATGTTTTAATTTGTTTTATTTATTTATATATTTATTTATTTGGTTATTCACCAGACATGGTTCAATATTAGTTAAATGTTACATCTTTATGTTTTGTGTTTATTATATTTAGAAATTCCTTATAATTATCAAAAAAATATACCAAAAGAATATAAAAAATATATTTTAAAAATAATCTTAAACTGTTTGTGTGATTATGTGTGTGTATGATTAATTTATTTCAATAAATATTTTACAGATGGAGCCAAAGAATGTTTTAGAGAACTTGGAGGGTTGAAATATATTTTTGATTTAATAGTACGAACAGAACATATTGCTGTAAAGCAATCAGGATTGTTTTGCCTAGCTTGTGGTGTAGAAAAACATGGTAAAATTTAATTTCAGATTTTTTATAATCACTGGCATGAATATCCCAATATTAAATATCATCAGCTATGATTTATCATTATAAAACAGTAGATTTCATATAAAGAAAATGTTTTGCAATAGTAGAAAACAATATATTTGATGCACCTGTATGTTTAGGTTATACTGTAATTCTCAATAAAGTTGAACAGGATAAAATTTCCAAGAGCTTATGTAATCAAACATCTGAATAATGTTAATAGTTAAATAATATTTTGTATTCATCAAAAAAAATATTACTGAGAGTATTATCAAATGCAATTATTCAAATTGAGATGAAAATGAGTATAGTAAGTTCAATGTCTTTTTTCTTTTTTTTTTTTCTTTTTTATTACAAATAATGTAGATATTTTTTTTTTTTTTTTTTTTTTTTGATTTATTTATCTATTTATTTAGTATTTTTAACCTTTTCAGTGTTTGCTCAGAACAGTTTGTCAACCCAGCAGGTCTTTGATTTTATCCATGAAATTCTCAGTAACACATCTGCATCAACTAAAATGAAACAGACAGCCGTTTTTTTCCTTCTTTGTCTTGTGGCCAACAACAGTATGACTGTTTATTCTTCTATATGTAGTTTTGGTGTGGAAATGTTATTTATTTTATTAATTTTGCACAATCATAATATTTAAAATTTAAAGAAAAAAAATTAAAAATTGAAGATAAACATTTATGTCAGTTATGCATAACTTAAAACTCTGGCTCAGGTAAAAAAAAAAAAAAAAAATTATATAAAGATAAAACAGAATTATTGTACATTTTCTTAACTATTCTGAATTACAAAGTTTTATGAATTTTTTAAAATACTAAAATGTGTGTGTGTGTTTGTGTGTGTGTGTGCATTTATATATATATATCTATAAAAGCTATAAACTGGCAGGTTCTACACTGGATAATAGAACCATTAGCAGAGAAAGATGTATATAAGAAATGTGAAATGAGTAAAAGACATTTTTTAACTTGTACTAAACTGATATTTTATACAAGTTTGATCTGTTACGTAATTTAGGTTTGGGACAAAACCTTGCAAAACAGACAGGATGCTTGGTTGATTTGATGGAAATGTGCAAGTACATATAATTATAAACTTTATTTTTTGGGGGGGGGATATGTCTTCAGACATTTATGCATATATTAACTCTTAAGCTTTTCTTTTTCACTTACCTGTTATGTACAAATATAACATTACATGATACACATGTCATTCCATAATAAAGTTTTCAAAAAATTTTTTTTTTTTTTTTTTTTTTTTTTGCATTAAATTATAAATGTTATTTCAAAATGTCAACCCTACATTAAAATAAAATTATTTTACCTTACATCAGTAATTTTTTTATCATCAAATAAATACATTTGATTAAAGTTAGGCATAGTTTTATATAAATGAAAGTATATTTTATGAATGAAGGCAGTTTAGTATTTTGAATAATATTACATTTCAGAGTATTAATAAAAGAAAAGCAGTCTAGTCATGCCATTGATAAAATTTGGACTATTGTTAACAGTGCCATTAGTGTTTGTGTGAACAATCCTCAAAATGGTAAAATTACAAAAATATACATTTAATCCCAAAATTATATTATTTACTTTATATAATAAATTCTTAAATAGTAGCTGGATGGTATCAACTAAATAAATTTAAATTCATTTTTATTTTTATTTTTCTTTATTTTTATTTTTTCAAATGAAATGAATGTAAGTTATTCACATAGTACACCCATTAATACACCATCGTTAATGACATACCTATAAAAAATAATGTATTTTAATATTATTGATTTTTTTTTTTTTTTAGTAATTGCACAGTGCTCTTCTTAACACCAATTTCACATAACAGTTGACATAAATTGATATCCCTTTTTCATATATTAATCATATATTTAAAAAATATATATATATTTATGGAACTAATTTTGTTTGGATTTCAGAGGAGAATCAACATCTATTTTCAACTTTATTTCCACACTTTTTTAAGCTTATTGAAGAAAATCTTAATCCTGACTTACTAAAACCATCTTTGTCATTAATTGGATTAGCTGTAGCAAACAATGGTAAGTTTTCATTTTTATTTTTATTATGTTTTTTTAACAACAAAAACAATGAACAAATAAAAAATAAAAATAAAATATATAATAGTGATAATAACAACAACAACAATAATATAATAATAATAATAATAATAATAATAATAATAATAATAAAAACATACACAGTTTTTTCATTTGTGTTAAATTAAGTCTTCAGAAATTTAAGACTTATTAAAATTAGGTCTTGTTGTTTAAAACCTGTATCAAAACAACAATTTAAATTTATATAATGATTTTACTGAACCACTCATTTTATTTAATAATAAATGCTTCAAAAACAAATTTTAATCATAAATTGTTATTCTTAGTTGTAAATCAAGATCGAGTGAGAAGATGTAATGGATTGGACATTTTAGTCAATACTCTTGGTAAATGTATGGGTTACTCAGTGCTTGATGAACCTGCCTTAGCCATTCCTGTTATTGCCACTGTGGATTCCTGTATCACTGATCACGGTTTGTAATTTAGTTAGATTTTACTTTTTTGCAATTTTATTTTCATGTATGTAATAAGTAACTGGAATTACTTAATTTTATTTTCAATTCAAAAAATAGATTTTTAAAATTTTAAATGTATAAAATATCCAGATTGAAAACAACTTATGTGAGTGTGTATAAGTGTGTGTGTGTGTGTGTGTGTGTGTGTGTGTGTTTGTTTCTGTTTGTATGAATATGTATTTTAGAAAATTTTAAAATATTTTTTTGTGTTTAGATAATCAGTAATTTATTTTAGAAGCAAACTGTATAAAATTTGGTAAACTGGGTGGAATTAAATTACTACTGGAGACTTTACAACAATCTGATTTGGACCAGCAGGAATATCTGCAAGTTGTTTTAACTCTAGGACACACCTTGGATACTGCAAGTATGAAGAATTAATAAAATTTCTCATAATCTTTTAATATTAATTATTTCAAATATAATTTTATAAATCACTAAAAACATTAATAATAGAAAGAAGAATCATAATCCTTCACCCACCTCTTAAATAAATTCAGAAATGTGAAAATAGCATGGATTGTAATTTTATTTTATCATTATCAGCTACATTTTGCTATGGACTGAAAAAAGAAATAACCCTTTTTCAGTCTGTCAGTAATTCAGATAATTTTTTTTTTTTCCTTGCTATGATGTTGAAATTTGTTGAAAAAAAATTATTTAATATTTTTTGTCATCAGTTTATTTTATTTTATCACATTTATTTATAATTTAGTAAGTGAGATTATGGTTTTGTTTATCCTTTCACTCAGCTGAGAACCAGAAGTACATTGACAGAAAAGGATACCAGAATTTGGTCAGACATCTTACAGAGGCCCAAGATGAAGAACTTATTAAAGCTCTAAAATATACCTTGAATCTTTGTCAGAAAGAAGGTTAGATATTACAGATATCTGACTTTTTATAAAATTAAAAACCAAGTGACGAAAATAGTTAGTGTTATGAAAACGGCATACAATCCTGTATTATTTCTGGGGAAAGTGTTAATGTGGGTAGTTTCTGGCATTATTCAGACCAGTGATGGAAATGTGTTTTGGGAACTGGAGATACAGTTATCTGTGAGGGTGATGTTGGGAAGGAGGGGGTATATGGTGTAATCTGAATGTGCAGTTTGTTAATGGAGGCAGATAGTTCAACTTTCTCTTACCTGCCCTGATTCAGGCCTATCGTAACAATTTCTAACACCTATACAATATGCTACAATATGTGCCAATTTAACAATACCACTTCACTTTCACTTTTCCCTATAAAGCCATTAATTCACCAAAGAAAGATTATGTATTTGAATTTTGGTGACTATATGTGTTTTTATGAGAGTTGAGTAAAATATGCTAATATAATTTAAGAAAATAAACTATTAATCTTAAGTGTTAGAAATTTGACAAAAGTTAGCTAAAAGACATCTCTAAGTCCATATTAGTACAGATAATAGAAATAAACTTGAAATTAAAAAGTAGGGGCATGCTGTCCCCTTGTGTACCAATCCCATTTCCATCACTGCTTCAGAGAAGAGCAGGTTTTGGCCACCAAATCAGACTTAACTTAAGAGTTTTATCCAAAACACAATAGAAAATGATATAAATATTTAAATTTATAAAAGACTTATCATTTCTTATAGTTTGAAAATTTATTCTTTTTAAAGGTCAAACAAATTTTGATGTACAAAAACCAGAAAAGTAAGTAAAAATGAAATTAATTTATTCTTAACTATATGAGTGTGAAGACCTGTTTTTAAAAAATATTTGATATACTTAACTTTAAATTATAATAGATAGATTTTGATAAACTTATTTTTTTTTTTTTTGCTTTTGAATATTTTGGATTGGTGATGTTTTTGGTTTTTTTAGGCAAAAAAGTGATCTGATATTAGAAAAAATTTCTACATTATCTGCACAGTTGAATTCTATAGAAGAGGCATCAAAACAGGAGTCCAAGCTGATGTTAGACGCTGTTGATAAACATGAAAGAACAGGAATCAAACAAAATATAGTCAGATATATATCTTACATTTATAATATATTTTAACTAGTATCAGATATTTCTATCAAATGTAGATGTATATGAGTTTTGGGTTTAATAGCTATTTGTGATTTTTGAAATTATCAGTAACTGACTTTGAATGAGCAAGACTGTTAAGGCAGATGTATAAATTATATTTACAACATACATTTTGTTTTGGCTTTTACAGTTTCTGTGATGAACTTGTATAGATAGATAGACAGACAAAACAGATTGACATACCTATAATTGAGTAACTTCAGTATAAAAACAAATGATGAATCATAATCTGCTTAGGTTAAATGTGTGACATTTAGTTTTCTCTATATATAGGAAGAAATAAAAACCAATGAGAAGAAAGTTGAAGAACCACAGGTTTCCAGAACAGAGTCACTTCTTACGCAACTTGTTGGTCTTTTTAAGTCTTTTCAGAAAAAAGATAAAATTACTAATTCCAATAATGATAATCAGAAAAGTGATGAAGCACCAGCCATATGTACTGAAGCAGAAAATAAAATATCCAATACTGCTAAAGAAGCATCAGGTATTACAATAGTTGAAAGTACTGGAGATGTGGCTAATTCATTGCCAAGAAATGTGAATCAGAATGTACCTCAGGATTCTGTACTACAAACAGGAAATAGTTTTTTGAGAAACATCTACAACAACAACAACAACAACAATAATACTAACTCAAACTCAGAACAAATTTGTCAGTGTAATGCCTGCATAGAAATTCAGTTACCCAGATGTAATCTAGCTGACTCAGTTGAACAAAACAAAAGTACTGTCAGCGAGCTTCATAACTGTTCCTGTGTCAAAAAAAATAATTGGTTGGTTTGTGAACAGGATAGTAATCACAACTACAAAAGTAGAGGTCTTAATAATTATGAATGTATACATTCAAAAAAACACAGTGACATTACTGCTACTACATCTTTTAGAACAGGTTGTTGTGTAAATAACACTTCAGATCTTCAGACTGCAGGCATTTATCCTGAATGGGCAAGGGAATCTTCATATTTATCTCATAGCTGCCCAATATACCAGCTTGGAAATAATAAACAACATAAATACAATGGTGTTCATAATACTGAACATATTAGATTATGTAAGCATGGCAGTTATAATGAGTGTGACAGGAGTTTTTGTAAGGTTTGTAGTTCAGCAAGACAAGATATTACTACACAGTCAAACCATGGTTGTGTTTGTAAAGCTGTAGATCCTCATCCAGTTTGTTGTAGATTTGATACAAATAACAGCTGTAAAATCTCTTTACAAGAAATATCTCACCAAATAGTTGCTGCTACTGATAAAGGAAATCATATTAACAATCAAATACTGTTTGAATGTTCTGAGAACTGTGAAGATTTGGATAGAAGATTTAGTGATCACTCTAGAATCACATCTGAAAATAAAACTGACCATCAACTAGGAACAAATATTTCAGAGAACATTTATTTGTCACCTGATAAAATAAATTCTTCACAGACAATACACTCTGAAAATAAACAAAAATATGATGATTGTCAGAGTTCTAATCACAAAATAAATGACATCTTGCCGAAAAGAGCATTATATGTTGCATATAAAGCAAAACCATTTGCAAATAAAATAAATGCTTATGAAGACAAATCAGAAATAATTAATTTGAAAACCCAAACAGAAAATGATGATATAATTTCTAACATATTTCTCAATGATGAAAGTTTGGCAGATTCATCTAAAAAAATGAAGTGTTTGAATAAAGAAGGAAGTGATGCTAACAGTAGATTGTCTAGTACTGAAACAAAGCAAAGAACAGAAGTTGTGACAGTCAAGGATGGACAAGAAGCAGAACATAACTTTGTGAAACCAAATGTCATACCACTGAAAAGAAAAATAGTAACATCCTCTAGTGCTTCTGCCATAAACGGTATGAATAAGAGAAACAATGTCAGAGTATTTGCCAGAAGACCAATGATAGCTTTCCAAGTTAAACCTGTTACAAACAATAGCAACTTATTATATAACCACATCCAACAACCCCCTCAACCTGTACCTTCACCAGCAGCATCAGAATTTGATTTTCATTTGTTAACATTAGCTAAACAAAATCTGTGGAACTCTGGTGTTAAGGAAAATAATCAAGTGAGCAAATTGTCCACCCCAGTGGCTGTTTCTGTTAACCAGATTAAAAATTTCACTGATCAAAGAAGTGTGAAGAAATGTAAATATAGTCCATCTTATTGCCATCCAATTTCAGAAATGTGTCAAAAATGCCCACATGGTGAGTCTTATTTCCTAGATAATATTCTTATTAATAACAAAGATGAAAAGTTGTTGAGGTTTATTATTTAGTTTTTTTGTAAAAAAAAAAAAAAAAATCATCTGGCTTATTGTTAAATGAGTATACAATTAGCTTTTATAGGAGTTCAGTGATTTAAGCACAGTTTCAAATATTTTCAGATAATAGTGGAAGAAACTTGATTCAATTCTGTGAGAAATCTCAAATGGGTAAGAAGAATTATCTTTGCCCAGGTATATTTTATTTTTATTTTCTTTTGTGTTTCATTTCTATATATTGTGATAAAAAATAAAATATAAATGCATAAATGTAACAAACGAATATATTTTTTCAATAAAAGAAAAATATAATAATAATTTTGATAAATTGTTAAAAAAAGAAGATTTATAGTTATTGCAACAGTGAAGAAACCTAACAGTAAATAATTTTAATGAAAAATATCATATAATATAAATTTTATAATCGAATTTAGAGTTTGAATTATATTTATAAATTGTAAAACACTAATTTTTATTTTACATTCTAAATTTTATTTGTTCATAAAGGATGTAATTCCTCTGAAAAAATTCACGGAGTCTTTTTAAACAGCCGCACTTACAATATCACTTTGGAAACTTCATGTAACACATGTTCAAGTCATCGATACATCAGATCACTGGAAAGGGAATTCATTCAAAAGACAAAGGCATTAACAAATAAACAGAAAAGCAGAAAACTGCTTTCAAAAATAAAGGAAAGAATCTACCCAAAAGAATCAACTATTCAGAAGACAGCATTAAATGTGTATGATTTTCATACATCCAACAGCGATTCAGAACTATCAAAACCGGTAAAATTATTCATTAAAATTAGTAACATTTTTTTAGACTGTAGAAAGCCATTCTCAACCATTAACGTTTTTTTTCTTCTAACAATTGATTATGATTTCATAATTTAAAAACAGATATTTTGGATTAAAACAGAACTTTACAGTGGCGAGTGATTGTTTAAAGCACATAGCAAAACCTTTTTACAAAATTTAAAAATTGATTAATTTCTTCCTCCCATTTTTGTTTTCTATATTTAAATTTTAATATGTATATTTGGTAGTGTGTTTCACCACCACATACCTTCCAGTCATCAGTACATCCATTAAAAATACTGAAAAACCATGATATTAAAAGACGTAGAAGAATACCATACAGTGATGAAGAACTGAAATACCTCAAGCATGGTGTTGAGAACATGGGCAAAAGATGGAACCAAATCCTTGTGACATACAAATTTAATCCATCAAGAACAGCTGTTGATCTGAAAGAGAAATACCAAAGACTGGTGGTATTGACAGTTTTATTAAGTTAGAAATTTTTGTAAAATGTGAAAATAGAATATTAATCCAAAAAGCATCTTTGATTAAAAGATGTACTCTTAGAAATCTACAACAAAATATCTGCTGATATTTTTTTTTCAGGTATTTATCCATAAGTTAATGGTTTTCCAGATTGTTATTATTTCTTACATTTATACACTTATCAATTTGATGATGAACTAATATAGACACTGAAGTAGTTTTTGGAATATTATCACAAGTAAGAGATAATTACTTTGTCTGAGTGCATACTTTACAATTCTGCTAAAATAACGATAAAGTTTATTTAACCTTTTCATTTCAAAAATTTAATTGAAAATAAGCTTATTTTATGTTTTGTTTTTGTAAAATTTATTTTTTGTTTTAAAAATATTAATAGCTAATCATTGCTGAATATTTCTGCTTCATTTATTTATATATATTTGCTTTTCTTTTAGGCCAACAAAAAGAAGAATATTGCAAGACAAAGTAGACCTTTCTCTATGTGTGAAGAGCGTAGACTTTTAAGAGGAGTGAAAATATTTGGCTATAACTGGAAAGGTATTCTCAGAGCCTATAAATTTTTCAAAGAAAGAACTGCTGAAGACTTGAGGAATAAATGGAGACATCTAAATAAGAACACAGTGAGAAAGGGACTGCACAGACCCCTTTTCCACAATTAATAACTTGTTTATGATTATTCCCATGTATGTACTGCATATGCTTGGTTACTGTAGTTTATTTGGTTATTATAGTTTATTGCTTTTATTTTTCACTGTTGTTCATTTTTTTTTTTTTTTTTTTTAATCATTTTTAATTCTACTTACCAGTTATGTTTTTTTTGTATGCGACTTTATCAAGGATCAGATATATAAATTTGATTATAATTGAGATATTAGCCTAATTTTGGTAATTTGTGTAAAACACACAGTGCCTTCATGTCTTGAATCTATTTATCTTTTAATTTACAAGTATGTAATTATTACATTTTTGACAGATTATAGTGATTATATTATTTTATTGTTGTGTTGAAGTTTTCAACATTTTACTGCCTTAATAAATGTTATGCTACTGGTTTCCTCTGTTGTTTGTGTTTGTTCTTAGATCTGTTGTATAAATTCAAGACACACACATGCACACACTGATGCATACAACCACTCACAGAAAAAAAAAAAAAATGATGTGACAGCAGTTTTCCTGTCATATTAATCTTACAGAAATAATACAGGTATATTAAATATTAATAAAATAATAGTTACAAAATATTTGAATGCAGCCATTTTACATGATCATTTCAGACTCTTTTAGATCATTTTTTTTTTTTTTTATAATCTTGAAGTCATTGTTTTATTTCACTGTTAATTAAGACTAATCATAAAAATAAATAATAAAATATAACTTCTAAGGATGAAAAATACATTTTCTCTTGGTATTTCACTTTAAAGTCTAATTTTAATACCTTTGGTGATATGAAGAAATAGTTTTAAATACATTCTATATTTTTCCAAATTATATATTTTTGTTGATAGTCATAACAAATGACAAACTACAAGATCAAAATGATAAAAGTTAAGAAATATGTTGATGCTTCCATTTATTGATGCATGTATCCATACTTTTATTTCAACCAATGTGTTGTATTAAAAATGATATCACCGTCTGGTACAGTTTGTGTGTGGTCATTGAGAATAAAGATTTTGGAGCTGGTAAAAAGAAGCAACAAATGACAAACAGTAAAATCCAGAAACTGCAGATGATACGGAACTTGTACTTGAAATAATAAAATATTATTATATTTGCAAGACAGTTTTTATCAAATCACTTAATATTTATAATAATAACAAGTGCAGTATCAAGGCATCCATCAGTGAATAAAATGTTTGCAAATGTAGTGTCCTCACGGCAGCCTGAATAAATGAATAAATTTCTTTATAATTCTGAGTAATTATTATATTCTGCTTGACTTGTTTTAACAATAAAATCATAGTTACAAAACATTTGAATGCAGGCCATTTTATACCCTTTGTCATATACGGAGCGGAATGGTGGGTGTTGTTTTTATTTATTTATTTATTTAATTATTTTTTAATTATTTTTGTTTTCTTTCACACTTAGAAACTAGAGTATATTGCACCACACTGTATCTTGATGTCACTATGGAAAATATGTCAGCATCCATATACTCTTATTTGTTGTTATTTAATATAAATTATTATTAAATAAATAAATAATAACTTGAAAATTAGCACATAATATATTTAGACTCCTTTCCATCAGCAGATATATATTTTAATACTAATAATTTATTAATGCAGTACATAAAAAAACAGGACTCAGATTTTAGCCAATTTTATATTCATTTTTTGTTTGGATTATACTTTCACTCAAGACAAAAATAATCAACAATACATTTGTATGTCAATACTGTTATTTCTGGTAATAATAAAAAAATAATAATAAATAAATAAATAATAATAAAAAAATACATAAATAATTTTATACATGTACAAAGTAACCAAAAATGTAATATAAACAAAATCACAGATCAAGAAAAAAATTATTACAATAATTGCTTAACATTTTAATAAATAAAAGGCACAGAATCAGGAATGTTTACAAATGATTCTTGGCAGAAATATTTTTGGAATGAAATACAATGAATACCTATTAAGAAATAGATTTAAATGAATGATAGGTTGTTAAAAAGTACAATTAAATGTATTATTTCAATCGACCATCATTATAAATCAAATGTAAAAATAATATCAATATAACAAAAATAAATAAATAAAAATAAAACATTTTAGAAAGTAAAGCAAACTAAAAATACAATTTAAAACTAAAAGTTAAAAAAAAAATAAGCGTATCTTTATACATATGAACATTATAATCCTTAATTATTTGTCATCAAAAAAATAAAAAAGGAAAAGAAAAAAGTAACATCAAGAATAATTTATCAACAACAATTTTGTTGTTTAATTTTTGACACTTTGAAAAATAAAATAATGTAGATATTTTCTGGTCCTCCATTATAACATGTACAATGAAAATGTACAAATATATATATATATTCATTACCCATTCACAGTAGCAATTTTTTATACACATAACAAAAATGATAAACAATATACAATATACAATATGAACCATTATCAAAGATTCATTGGTATCAGGACATTAATTACTATTATTATTATTATATTATTATTGTAATCAATTAATTCAGATGTCATGTTTGGGTCTGATGAATTAAAGATACCAGCACCTTAAACTTGGAAACAGTATTCATTCTTTAATTAAAAGAAATCTATATACATATCCAAACACATTATTTTTATTTTTAAAAATAAAATAAAATGAAAATACTGCCTAATAATTCCCAAACCATAAAACAGAATTAAGTGATGTAACCCTTCACCAACTATGAATTTCCCTCCTCATTAACAATACAGTTTAAGCATCAGTAAATATATAAACAAACACATTTGTTTTTCAGATTCTAATAATTTATGTGCATAAAATACCTGTTCATAAATAATTATGTTAGCAAAAGGTACAAGAAATGATTTGAGATCAAACTGAGTTAACTAATTTAATAAAATAATCTTTTTGGATAGTGTGAAAAAAATGATAAATTTATATTAATCTAGCTGATCATGTCAAAAATGACTTTGTTCATGAAACAATGTTTTTCTAGCAGAATTTAACTGTGAATTGTATCATTTCATAAGCTTAAATCCTTTAGATTCAACCTTCTCGGTTTCCATAATTAATATTAAAATAAACTTTAAACTGCACATTGAACATCAGTTTTGAAATGTACAGTAATAAATATTTATATACACTTTTTTACAGCAGTTAAGTTACCATCAGCATTAGACAGTTTAACAAACATCTCAGCAGTTGTCTTTGAGGAGTTAAAGTTTATCATTTTTTTATTACTAGTTCTTGTCTTTTCATAGTCACATCACTGACATCTTTTTTTAAATTATCTGTTCTTCTTTTCCTATTCAACTTCATGAACACCCTGTGACCGCATTTCAGAGAAGAATGATAAATATACATTACATACACTCGTCAATGGACACAATGAGCAGACCCTTCACAATGGAAAGTGTATATGAACATCTTGTGTGTTTGATCCACAACCACAACATTATCACAGCAGTTTAACACAACACGTCTGTGCTCTGAATGAATTCGGTTTTTTGCTAGGACTTTCTAACTGGTGGCCGAGGTGGCAGTGCATGAACATCAGCATGCTGCCGTCGCATGCGCGCTGAGTTGAGAAAAGCTAAGCCTGCCCCCGCGGTGGTTGGTCTGGGTGGAAAAGGTATTTCAGGTGGGCTGGCCATTTTGAAAACTGGTTTTGCCAGTCCTGTTGCGGTTGTCACTAACTCTGATGGAGTTTTCATATTTGACCTATAAACAGAAATATCCTTATCAGTAATTCGTAAAGGAATCAAATAAGTTGTTTACAAATAAATTCTATGGATACAAATAAAACAAAAAAAACAAACCGTAAGACTAAAAATAGAATTAAGATATTTTATATATTTAGTCTTCACAATTTTCGATATTTTGAACAACTTTTGATAATTACCTAGGCAACAGAGGCTGTATGATGTAACCAGGCGATCGGCTGGTTGTTTTTTTGGGGGGACTAGCTTTCCTACAAACGTCATCCCCACCAACCTCCTCATCATCATCCAATTCGAAAGATTCATCATGCTTAAAACTTTTCAGTTTTACACTGGGATGTTGAGCTGTTGTATTAAAGTTTTTGTTAACAGTTTGTTCAGTTAAACAGTCTTGTCGTGAAAATGATCCAGGAAACAAATCCTCATCATCATTTTCTGATTCTGAGTCGGACAGTCGAGTATTTTCATCTATTACTAGCACCTGAGGAGCTTTGCTTTCCATAATTTTCTGCATTCTCCTGAAATGTGTTGGAGAAAAGAATTCATCATAGTTCAATACACTGCTTAGAAATGATAAGAATATTATTTATCTTTAACATTAACTGATACAAATTTTGTTTTAATAATGTCAGATGTTTGGAAGAGCAGGAAAGACAATAAAAGAAAAAAAAAAAAAAAAAAAGAAACAAAATTGAAATGAAACTTAATCAAAATGAGAGGAAATTTGATTAGACTGTTTTATCTAATGATTAAACAAGAAACACAAACTAAGACACACACACATATATATAACAAAAATAAAGAATAGAACTGACTTTTCATGATGTATTCTCCAGTCTTTCAGCTCCTGCACTACATCTGCTAAATGGTGATCATGTTCAAGTTGTTCATTTATGTCTTCTTCACATGTCTTCTGAAAACAACAAAGCATGCAGCAGTCCACTATAATTATATTTTTTTAATTAAAAAAAAAAAAAAAAAAAAAAAAAGAGATAAAGAAAAGATCACCAGCAAAAAATCCAACAAAACTTTCAACTATGAAACAACAAATATTATTTAAAATGCCTTTCTTTTAATTCAATAATTGTGTATTTGAAATGTGTGGTTAACTTTTACTGTACTTACAAAATTCATACTAACTAATAGCATGGATTTTCAAACAGTTGTAAGTACATTAACTTCTAGACTTACTACACAAAATTAATTTTCTGTATGAGCAAGATAATTTTATTTAAAAGAAACCATTGGTATACCTCTGCAAAAAGTCTAGTTTTTATATGTTCTCCATCTCCTTCAGAATTTCTTGGTTTTTTTCGTGACCGCAATGCTCTTGATGGGTTACCACAGATAACTATGCCTGCAGTCAAATCACTAACTGGATCTATGTCTAAATCGACAGCATCTAAGAATGAAAATTAACTTTATTGAAAGTATATTAACTGACAAGTCAGTACTGTAAAATTTACATTTAGTTGTGACCTTTTGTTTTGTACATTCTTTTAAGCAATATCTTACCAATAATGTAAAACATACATTTAGTTCTTTTTTTCTTTTCTTCAAAAAACGAACTTAAAAAACAAAAAAAACTTACCACTGGAGAAAGGTCTGTTGGCTGTCATGGGTCGAATGTCGCTGATGACACGAGTGGCTGCTACAGTGGCTGGGCGTCGGTTAGCAGAGAGGGGACGGAACGCTGACTTTGGGCGAAGGGAACAGCCAGGTCGGTAGGAGGTAGCTGGTCGAAGTGCAGCAGAAGGAGGTCGTGAATTCTCAGGTGACTTTGGAGAGGAGCTGTCTACTAAATAACAAGACAGAAGAACGATTAACAAACATACAGGAATACATTTCCTGAAAAAAATGTTGTTTTGTTATAACAAAATGTATGGTTTTCATACAACAAAAACAAAAATCTTCGAGTACTGAATTCAAACTATTATTGTTAATAAGTGAGTATTTCACAGCATACAAAGATGAACAGTATCGTGTAAAAATAAATGTTTGTGATAATTATGGTTTTCATTCAAGAATTTTATTTTATGAAAAAACAAACAATTCAAAGTATCCTTTAAAATAGGTTGTGCCAATTTTGAACCACTTTCTGATTGAAAGTCATGGTCTGTGCTCTGCTGGTGATAAGGTTTATGAATTTAAACAATGACTGCTTTTCCTCCTAATTAATGAGTCTTCACAGTAGCAGATTTAGGTTATCTTAGATTATCATACAAAACTGATTACTACTATTTCTCAAGACTCGATACCTGCATCAGCTGCATCAATACTTTCAATAGATTCTTCCATCATCAAAGCATCCTTCTGCAATTCCTGAAGATAGGCCCAGTCATCATCAAAGGCATTGGGTTTGACCTTTGGTTTGTGACCTTCAATTAGAGCTTCATCATCAAGAATTCGAAGATGAGGCAAAATCTTTTTTACAGCAGATCGATAATTGTACGAAACCTTAAAAACAGAAAAATATACATAAAGAAAAAGAAAAACATATATAATGTAAATTAAACATCATGTCACATTATACCGTAAAACAACCAAACACCAGAAGGATGCTTCATTATGTTTTTATCTTGTTCACCAAGTCATAAAAAAGGCAAAGATAAATCTGGTGCAGGGAAATGATTCTGCAAGTTTTACCGAAAGAATTTTTAAAAATGTAAATTATAAAACAGTTCTATCTGCTAATTAAATTACCTCCTGACTGTCTGGACTAGACATAACACAGACAGGGTTTCCTTCCAACGCCAGACTCTTTAGATTCTGACATAGAGAGAGGTACTGAATCTGAGCTATGTCATCAATATTGTTTCTGAAAAATTATTAAAAAAGAATTCTATGTTTAACACAGAAGACATTTTTAAAACAAGGAATGTAATTCTCGCATCTGTATAAGATTTAGATGTGGTAAAAAAAAAAATGTTTTCACAGAATTATATTTTTTTTAGTGTGTGTGTGTGTCTGTGTAAATTTTAAAAATTTAACCTGCAAAAAAATGTAAAACATAATAAACTGCCTTAATTTTAAATACTCTGAATAGATGTTCAGAAGTCTTTAAAAAAACAGAAGAAAAAACCCAAATACTAAATTACCTACCCCTCTAGATCAAGAATCTGAAGTGTGTCGAGCATGCTGAGAGGACTAATGTCTGCTATGTCATTGTAGGACAAATAAACTTCCTTCAGACTGGACATGGAGGATATTCCATCAAGCTCACTCAAACCACAACGAGACATCCACATAACATGAACATTTCGTAATGATGAACCTAAATCTCTGAGAATGTGAAAAAGGAGGGAATATTTACATAAATTTGCTTTCACCTGACTGGACATTTTTTTAATAGGACATTTTCTTTTTTTCCATTTTTGGGGAAAGTATTTTTATACCTGGCTGATACTGAATAGACATTATTTTATTTAATTCTACAAATGTTTAGTCAATCTTTAAATGTATTAACAACAAATTAGCACTTTCAAAAGAACATTTTTAAAATTATACTCATGTACTATATTGAAACATATCATACTGAGACTGAAAAAATATATATACCGTATTCTTGGTATCACGCTATCAGACAGTTTCAGCTGATGAAGATTGGGTAACAAAGAGCCAAAGTTACCAAGACTTGTTTCCTCTGTATTGACTTTCAACTCTAACGATTCCACTTCTTCTAGATTTTCTATGCCAGTTATGAGACGCTGACAATGAAGACATTATTAAATGATAAATATAACATTTTTGGTAAGTTGAAAAGATAAATGAAGAAAGTAGATATATGATGTGTAACATCAAAATGTTAGAAAATGAAAGAACAAATGAGAGGAAACAACTGAATGCTACATACAGGATAAATAATTTTCATGGAATATAGACAAATATCTCAAACTATTATTCATTATCTTTTTTTTTTCATTTTAAATAAACCCATATTACACAGAATATGTCAATGATGTCCATTATATATTTGTATTTTTTTTATGATCATACTGAAAATGTTCTGCATTTTACAATGAGTTATAAATTAATTTCTCTATTGCTATATCTATTTACAAGGCATATTTGCACACGACAAAATATGGTCCCTACCTCAGTTAAATTTTCTGTTTGAAAGTCATGGTCTGTGCTCTGCTGGTGAAGAAATAAAGAAGAAAAAAATGCCCTTGATATACACTTAAATTATTTTTTAGATTGTGCATATCCAGTTTTAAATTGTGATACTTGCCAATGACTTAAGAGGCAGGGATCTGACTCCAAAATGACAGCATGTTTTTTTTTGTTGTTTGCATTGATCAAGCTCAGACCAAGAAATAAATTGATTTCTTAAAAAAACATTCATATCCCTATTATCATGCAAACAGGTGAGTGTACAAAAAAATTAAATTTTCATTATTGCATCTGTGCAAATATACCTTGTGAAAATAATTATAGCAATGAAAATGATCTGTCTGAATTGGGATAAAAATGTGTTGTTAACACGCAGTAGGTGACAACAATTAAAGCAGACTGCAAAGGTAACGAAAATAAATAATAAAAATTAACAAAGCATGCCAACACCAGGATATCAGATCCCCATCAAGTATCAAACTGAGATTTAAAAAAATAATTATTATTTTTTTTTAAATTAAAAGAATTTTAAAAAATAATATAAAAAGCATTGTAAATCATGAACTTTTTAAATGAAAAATTATAAATATAAGTAAATAATGTTTCACCTAATTACTAACATAATTTATTACCCAACTCAAAATATATAAACCAAATACTTTTTTAAACAGATCAATTCTGAGTTTGTTTTAATAATCCAACTAGTAAAATTCTTCTTTCATGATTTACAGTAGTTATGAATAGTTGTTGTTACAATAAATCTTTTTTTCCCCCTGTTTTCAAATATAGCTTAGAAATGGTTAGTGCATAAAAATCGATTTTGCAAAAATAACAAATTTGCTAATAATCATATATGTAAATTATAAAGTGACATTTTAGAGAACACATATGTTTATTCATACAAAAACAAAGAACCTTTTTTGTTTAATATTTTAATTAAAAACTTCAGAAATGGGGTTTTTTTTAGTATTAATTTTAAAATTCAGTTTCAACATAGCAAAATCTGTCACAAATCAAACTGCAAATAGAGATATTTTGCATTCCTATTGTGCATGCATGTCCAGATCGACAGGTAGCAGGTGCCCATCACCCATAGAAGCACTACAAACATTGGTAATAACTTGTTTGTTCAGCAAGTCTTTGCAATGAGACCATTTACAGCCAGAGTATGTACACCTTTGTTGCAGACACATCTCTGACTGAACACTGACAACATGGCCGCACACTATGATCATCAAACAAAACATACAGTAACATGATTAATTAAACCTTTTGTTTATGAAGGAAATGTAAGCAACTTACTTCCTTACAGTGTTAAAACCAGTTACTTGTCTAATTACAGTTATTGTTAGGTGTAATTAGTACAAACACAGTCAAGTATACATACTTTACGCTTAAAAAAAAGTCTATAAATGAACCATTTATTTTGGAATAACATATAATTGTTACACTGAAGATTGTACCTTTACTCATATACTCACAAAAACACCTACATACTTGTACAACCTCTACTAAGTATTTGTGACTCCAAGCAGCAAACACCTCAACTAGTTGAGGTAGACTGAATAATTAAGACCATAATTGAAAGTATTGTTCTATGAAGTTATCTGAACGATGTCATTAATTTCATTTGTTATCCTAGGTGATTGTGACAATTTCCCGTCCCATATTATATTCAGAGTGGGAATATAGTCCATGTTTCTTGTCGTTCACTGGCTTCCCACCTAAACACTGTGCTAACAAATCCTCGTGTTTGCAGAAAACATTAAAATATTTTTCATTTCTATGTGAAGTGATTACCCACAAATGATTCGGATATAGATAATAATGGAAGGATAACGAATTTCCGAGACTTCTGCTACTAGAATAGTTAATAGCTGAATGATGGTTGTGGCCTCCCATTACAACATGATTGCTTTTTTGGTAAGATCTCACGATTTACCCAGCAACGGGCACATACACAGTGGAATGGGAAATAGCTCTATTGCTATAGAAATTAATAAATTTCATTACATAAAAAATGCTGTGAAAACTCTCCTTTTATATATTTTTAAAAATATTATTTTGTTGGAGGCTAATGTGTGTAGTCAAAATGCATATTTTAAATAAACAGATCTTAAACAGTATTTGCTTTTTCTGTATTTTTATTGGTGTGGCAAATTTTACTTAATATTTACTTAAGCTAGGACTCCATTGTAAAAATGCTAATAATAAATTTCCCATTTATTATTTTAAAATTGGTAGACATTTAGTTTCAATATCTTTTACACACATATTTTTAAACATCTTTGAGAATGATTCGGTGAAATATAAAAAATAGTTTACCAATTTACTGGGGGATAAGTACTGTTCCATAAGCAGATCTGATTCCTCAAAAACCAGTGGGTTGGGGTTGATCCTGGTTTCTTTGTACTCAGTGATATGCACTCCTCGAGCAAGACCTGTGCCTGGAATCTGCAGATTGGGTTCCATGTTGTAGACACTACAAATAAAATAAACAAACTAATTTAAAAAATAAACAATATACTCTTATATTAGCAATAGATGGTAAGTAAATAAATAACATTCAAAGTATATGTATTTGAAAAAAAGAAAAACATTTTCAAGACCAAATTTATACATGGTGAAGTCCAAAGATAAGAGAAGTTGTATAAATGTATTAGCTAGCACTGACAGAGAATAAAAACATTTAACAAATAAATTTAATCCTTTCATACTTAAATTATACATCTTTAATTAATTATGACTAAATCTAGCAATGAATGATTGAAATCGTGACAAAATCTGAATCAATTTAAATTGAAATAACACAATATTGTACATTCTACAACAAGATCTCACCTTTGCATCTGAAGAGCATTCTGAGCTAAAGCCATTTAAATGTATATGAAAACACAGATCATGAATTGCCTATTTGCAATTTCATAAAAATCTACCAGTAAACATCACACCTACAAAATAAATACAAAATTAGAGTTAAGAACAAATTATAAAATAATTAAAATAATTATAATGATAGCACTTGGCTATTTCAGCAGTCCAAAATGACAGACTTACAGTAAGTAAAAAAATTCCTAGGTCTAATGATGTGAATTAAATAGCTGACATTTTTTTGTGGAATTTATATCAATGTAAATAACAATTGATAAACGAAGGGTTGATCTGCCAAAATTTGTACATAAGTACCAATTTTGAATAAAGTTTTTCTATCAGTTAATGATGACTCTTTGACATGGTACTATAAAATAAGTAATAATTTTAAAAAATGTTAAAGTTTTTTTTACACAATGGAAGCATGTGGAGCTGTTCAGACCCCATTAATTCATTGAATATATTTCTGCATCAAAATTCAAGAATATCTTTGTTTTAATATTTCCATGGTTAAACATTAATCTCTAAGTCATGCACACATATTTCATTTCAAAAAATGATTATTATTATTAAATGAGTAATTAAAAACGTGGCATTAACATAGGTCAACACACACACACACACACACACACACACACACACACACACACACACACACACACACACACACACACACACACACATGTATGTATATATTTTTATGATTTTACATACAGATTTTTATGCTGTAATTGTTGAAGATTACCTATAAAATTAAATTATTTAACTACCACGAAATTTAAATAAGGTATATTTTATTTACTTAAAGAAGTGGTAAATTGAGCTTGAAAATCCGACACAAAATGTCATTCTATATTTTAAGTGTTAACACTTGTGATAAAGATAAACTTTGCTCTCTTACTGAAAAAATATATATTTTTAATTATTATAATAAAAGTAAAATGTTTACGCTAAAAATTTTGTGTATACCTTTAGTAAAAACAAGTTGAACGCAGTCTAATTCTTCCATAACAACCAACTAATAACATCCCGGTAATGAATTATTTTTAAAATAAGTTACTAAACTATATAATAATAAATACATTAAAATACCATGAAGCATCAACAGGTTCTTGTCGCTGTCATATTTGTCATTTAAAACATAAAACACAGTCATTCCAACGCTACAAAAACGAACGTCGCAACGGACACAACAACTCCATCTTGGAATGCTTCACAATCTACGCATGCGCAAAATGCTATACATCTTATTTATAGGACGTGACATACTGAACGGAGCGAGGGAAAATCAAAATCGAAATATGCCACCTAAAAGAAAAAGAATTAATCAGATGGGTAAATATTGAGTGAATATCTCTCTAAACGGAATGATTACAGATTAAAAATTTTAATAGAGTGTCATTCAAATTTTTAATAACAATTTTGATTATTAGCAATGACAATGACTTGGAAATATTTTTGATGATCAGCTGTCACGTTTGCAGTGAATCAGTAGTTTTATTTCAATTTTTTCTTTTTATCACTGAAATTTCGAAAATGTATAAAAACCTTTAACATTTTTTATTTTATTTAATTTAAAGCAAGTTATTATTAAAACAGTATTGCAACCTCTCTCTCTCTCTCTCTCTCTCTCTCTCTCTCTCTCTCTCTCTCTCTCTCTCTCTCTCTCTCTCTCTCTCTCTCTCTCTCTACTTCTCTGTAAGACTAATATTGTTTTTTAGATTGAGAATATGCATGTTTTGATATATATCTTCAGAAGGTGATGGGATTGCCAGTTTAAAAAAGGCAAAGATTTCAAAACGTTCAGAAGTTTCAGCAACATACAAACACTGGTTAATGAAATCAGAGCCAGAAAGTCGTATTGAAAAAGGAGTAGATGTCAAGGTGACTTCATCTTCTTATTATTATTATTGTTTTTATTTTTAAAATTATATTAATAACATGTTTGCTGGGTGTGTTTTTTTTAGGGGTTTTTCACACATATTGATTACTTACATCAGTATATACCCGTGTAAACACACAAATCACAAATAAAACCTATGTGCATATTAATTTATAATATATAACAATAACAACTCATTTAGACTGATGCATCAGTTCTTTCCATATTTAATTTTATTAAAAACTCACTAATTAACTTTTTTTCAGTTTGGGTTGGAAGACTTGAAAAAAGAGCCAAATCAAACTGCATGCTGGGATGGTGTCAGAAATTACCAGGTTCATTTTACTATTTATAATTTAAATATTACAAAACATTAGAAAATGACTGAAATAACAACAACAATAATATTATTATTATTAACAATAATAATAACAATAATGATAACAATAATAATTATGATGATAATGATAAAATTACTACTACTACTACTACTAATAAAAATAACTATAACTTTAATAATAATAAATATATATAATAATAGATAAATAATTAAATAATAACAACAAAGAACAGTATAAAAACAAAGAGGTTCAAATGGATTTTTTTTCTATTATTTCACTGCACTGTACGCCCACTGAACTATTTTATGCACCTGAGAACATTACATGTATTAAAGTGTTTCGTAAATGCTTACCTGAATTTAATAAGATGTGTATAAATTATCCATTCCTAGTAAAAGTCTTGGAGTTTGTGGCATTACATCAAATCATTTCCTGCCTCAGGTAACAACAGACAAAACTAATAAATATTGATTTTTTTATTTGCTTAATTAATTACACACCCAAAAACCAGCAATACCTAATTGTAGTGAGTTCACAGAAAGGATAGTTCAATATGGGTTTGAATTGTATAATATCATTTGACCAATGACATGATAATAAGATAGAAATTTGCACATAATTAGACTGTATCACTGAAAATCAGTATTAATATTGTAATTATCACATAGCATTACAGTGTAGTTTGTTCTTAATTCAAGTAGTTAGAGCAAAATTAATGTAAAAGAAATTTCAGTGACCCTGAAACCCATTTAATAATTTCACTTCTCTTACATTTTTAAATTCTGTTGTTTCTTAAAGTATGTTTTAATTTTTTTCTTAAAAAATACATTATATAATTTAATTTTAATATCTATTTATTATCTTCTTTTTTATTTTTTTCCAGGCACGAAATTTTATGCGAGACCAGATGAAAATTGGTCACCAGGTATTTTTTTATCACAGCAACTGTAAAGAACCAGGAATTGCAGGAATTTGTGAGGTATTTTGTGGTCAAGTTTGTTGTTTTATTCCTCAGATGATTTAATTAATATTCTATTAAAAATGCAGCATAATTTTGATTTGATTTTAAATTATCGGAATAGCAATTTACTGTCCATGACTTTTGAAAGTGTTTACTTCATTTATTTATTTATTTATTTTAACTACTTACTTCTTTAATGATCAAATTTATATTTTAATATTTAATAATAATTTGTTTACATTTATGAAAGAAGAAAACAGTTTAATGAGAAATGATCTTTTAATTCAGATAGTTAAAGAGGGGTATCCAGACCACACACAGTTTGATTCAAAGAGTCCTTATTATGACAGGTATATAGTAATTTTATTTTTAAGTGTATCTGTGTAGTTAAATAATTATATATTTCCAAGTGATTATTTTATTTATATCAAAATAATTCTTTGCTGGTAATAAAATAGGTAAGCTGTTCTTTTTTGTATGTATTAATGATATAATAATGTAGCAATGTAATAAAAATAAATTGAAAAAAGAAGAAAGAAAAATGAAAAATGAAAAATGGATGAAAGATAGGGCAACATAGCTAATGATTTACAACTTTTTTTATATATATTTTTATTATTCCTAAGTATGTCACTGGTAAAATTGCTGTATGTATTAATAACTGAAGATTTAAAAACAAACAGAACATTTATTTGGATGTGTACAAACAATTTTTTTTTTTTATGACCACTATATGAATTCGTTAAATTTGTGTGTGTGTGTGTGTGTTAAAAATAACATTTTCAAACTGTTGACATTTTGTGTTTACAAAACTCCTATAAGACTGAGTAGCATTAGCTTCATTTATTATTATTTTTTTAAAAAAATTAAAAAATTAATGTGTATCAGAATTATTTTAGTTATGTTTGTTTTTTATAGGGTGGGGTTTATTTTTTATGTAACATCATACTTGTTAAATATAATTCAGATATACGTTAGATATTTTATGGGTATAATTATTACAGCTCAGCTAAGAAAGATAACCCTCGCTGGTGTATGGTTGATGTGAAGTATGTACGAGATTTGAAAAGATACATTCCACTGTCAGAACTGAAAACGTTACATCTTCAACACAAAGAGACAGGTGGACCACTGAAAAACATCTCTCTTTTTACCAGGGCTAGACTTTCAGTGCAACCTCTTACTGAAGGTGATTATAATTTAAGTATCAAACTGTAAAAAATCTTATTGATAACATCTTAGAAATCGTATTTTTCTAAATGTAAATTATTTGATCAGTTTTGAACTTTTTATATCATTTTACTAATTATCAGACTATAAAAAGTCTTATTAGTATTTTGTTTAAGTAATAAAGTCCATATTGTTTTTTAATATAAACAGTTTTTGCATGTAAATTATTCTAAATTTTATAAATTTATAAATTATTTATATTTAATTTTATATTTGATTTTATATTAATAAATTTTATACCTCTGTTTGACATCTAATAGCTAATCTGAACAATGGTTGTCATGCTGGGATGTCATTAAACATTCATTTATTCTTTGTGTGAGAGATAGTGTCAGTTAAGATAGCACAAGCAAAAAAACATACAGTTCAGTGTGCCAAAATTTTTAATTCCGTATTAATTTTGTTCTTGTTTCATTCAATATTATAATTTTTTTAATTTAAAAAAACAAAATTAATTATTATTATTATTAATTTTATTTATTTATTTTATTTTATTTTATTTTATTTTATTTTATTTTTATTTTATTATTATTATTATTTTTTGTCTCTGGTAATTTTCACAATTGTAGAGACTGCATACTGTGAAAGCAGTGTGTTTTCTCTCATTCTAGGATTAAAAAATTACTTGACACACCTTACAATATTACTATTTTTTATTTTTATTTATTATGCATGAATTGATATATGAATGCATGTGTTCTTTTGAATGTATGTCTATGTGTATGTATGTATGTATGTATGTATGTATGTATGTGTCTGTATTATGTATGCATACTTGTTTACTGTTGTATTTTTCAGAAGAATGGAAATTTATTGTTAGCCTGGAGGATGTGAAGTGAAACAATCTCTCCAATGTACAAGAAATTATATTTGTTACCTGAAGACTAATGTACCTAGTTCCAGTTCTTTACTAAAATATTAAAATAGTTTTTTGAAGAAATGAGTGAAATTTGATGTTGAGAAGGAAATTTGCAAGAACTCTTTATGACAGACAATTGTGATGCAGAAAACTTAGCTGGCAGAGTACCTTGATAATAAAAAATATCTTATATGTACATGTTGGAGGTTTGGAAATTACTTTTATATTTCAGCCTAAGTGCAATTGCATTTAGTTAATTATGACCATTAAATAAGGTATATAAGCTCTCATCAGTTGTCTAATGATATCATTTTATATGCTGAAATTTTAAAGTAAAATAAGCTGTAAATCATAGCAAAGTAGCTGGCTCACAGGGATTTTTTTCCTATTTTAGTTTACAAAATTTTAAAAAGGAAAGGGTTAATAGCAGCATCCTGTTAGCTTTGTATTATTGTATTCTTTATTATTATTATTATAAAAGGTTTTTATTTAGAAAAAAAAAAAATAGTAAATTAGTTTCCATATGTTTAGACTTTTTATTCATACCACCATTCATTGAACATTGCTTTTGTTTTTGAGTAGTAAGAAATATTTACTGCATTTTTATAACTATTTGGAAGTAAATAACTTTTTTAAACATTTTGGTTTTTAAAATTTTTAATGATTAACATAGCTTCTAAGCATTCCTGCATTTTAATCTTTTTTTTATTTTCAAAATTTTTATGACTTGTTTATTGTTATGATTTTCTTTCTCTCTCTCTCTCTCTCTATCTGTATGTGTGTGTATATATATATATATATATATATATTTGAAGTGTAATATAGCAGTTTTCAGTACATCAGATTTTCCAGAGAACTCTATCTTGCCATCATAATTTGATAGAAAATTCAGAAAATATCTTAATGCAAAGAAGTAATATATGTTTAACATTCTTTTTGCATAGTGCTATTTGTTCATACCTGTTACTATTTTCTTTATAAAATGACTGTACAACTGAGGTATCAGTTTGAAAATGTTCAAGTGATTCTTACTTTATTAAGATTTATTTTACAATTTTGCAGCTTTTTTATTTATTTATTTATTTTTTTTTTTAAATTAGTTTTATTATAAAATAAATGACTAAAAAATATAAAATGGAAATTTTTTTTTCCCAATTTTATTGCGAGCATTAGTTGTCGTTGTAAAAATAAAAAATAAATGCATAATGGAAAGCTAGTTGTTTATATATCAGTCTGAATTTTTCATGTTGTTCAAAAGGCAATACGAAGTAATAATGAAATATTCTTTTATGTTAAAATCAGCTTTGATCATAAAGATCTGTATGTCTTCTCAAGTTCCAACCATTACTCCATAACTGGGTGGACTATGATCTTTTATAGTGCAGATTTTTCTGAAGATATCTATGTAATATCTCATGCTGATGTTTTATCATTAGAAAAATATGATTTGAAGCAAATATTAACTTTTAAACCATCACTGGCTCACTGTTTGTTAACTATTTTTATTGATTTATGATTGTTTTATGTTTTTTATTTCATTTATTTTTTTTTTTTTTTTTTTTTTGGTTGTTGACTTTTTTAAAATAACTGTCCAGTGCTATACTCAGCATTTAATTCATTTACAGCTGTACATTTTTATTAAATAAAACAGACAATAAAAACAGATGAATTGTTTAATAAACAGTAACAACAATTTAACAAGTGAACAATGAAGTCATTTGCAACAAAAAGTATCAGAATATAAATACAAAAGACTGAACATAGAATAAAATATATTAATTATAAACCATCAAATTATATAATGTAGATGTTAAAATCTCATTTACACCCTGAAGAACTTATGTCAGAGTATATATTTTTGTTTTTTTTTTTTTTTTTTAGAAATTCAAGTAACTTTATTAAATCAAACAAGTATTTTAAACAGAAATAATTATTTGTTTTCAAAGTTTTCAAATATAGTTTTGTTTTCTTTCAAATGAAGAAAAATGAAATGAAAAATAATACACAATAAAATAACCCAACTTATGAAACAATAACAAAAAAAATTCTGTCATAACAGCAGTTAAAGGAAACAATTTAAAATCCTTAATGTAAAACATTACATTCTTTTTTAATCTGTTAGGAAGAGAAAAAAATAATGACAATAAAAAATTAAAACAGCAAAAACAGTAAAATCTGAATATGAAAACATACTTATCAACTTGGCTAATATACTAAATGACTTTGTTTTTGAATTCACATTCATTTCATGTTTAAAGAATAAAATATTTATAAATGTATGAAATTTACTTTATATTTTTTTTAAGACGAACATAAAAATATAAAATATAAACAAAATATAACAATTTTAAAGCTGGCATTAGTTCATAAACTTCAAACACCATACAAAAAAGATAAGTTAAATTTGATTTGCACCACATTTCTAAAAAATGTTGGGCTAAAAGATCTTTTACATTCAAACATCACAGAAAAATATTTAAAGAATTTTTTTAGAATAATGCATCAGTAACTTTTGCCAATGCAAAATTTAACCATGGTCCCATTTATGACAAATATTTATAAAAAGAAAACCCTAAGAGGATTTATGATTATCATTTATACAGTAAAAATTAAAACTGAAAAATGACAATGTAAGATTTTTTATGTATCATAAAATGATGGGACTAATGATCAAATGATGGATTTCAATTACATGGCACCTTTTGTTTCTCCTTTGTTTTTTTTATCATAAAATATGCCAGTGACTAGGACCAGATCGCTGTAGATGTAAATGAAATGGAATCTCAGTTACTGTGTTTTAGGAATTTAATATTATTTATCTTATTATTCAGACTTCAATTGTTATCTTTTAAAACCAAATTTAAAAAGTTTGTACTGAAAAATATAAACTATTTTAGGTTGAATTTCATCTGAATTGTTCTGATTTTAATTTATTTTTATATAATTTTAAATTTCTTTAGGATCTGAATTAAAATGTAGAGGTATGTCTAGATTAAGTTTAGATTATAATATTTAATATTCAACAATTATTTTTATATAATTTCAGGATTAATTGTTCTTTCCATGGCATATTTTGTTTTCTGGAATAAGAACGTTATTAAACTGAAGAACTGTGATGAAGATCCTAATTAATTCCCATAATTATTTTTTTAACACCTCAATATATATATTTTATTGTAACTATCTTTTTTATTTGATATTTATTTTTGTAATATATTTGAGATTCCAACATTTGTAACTTGGAATTTAATATTGATATTAAGTGATTTAAATGAAAACTCTTTGTTACCTCTTAGCACGCGATTCACATTCATTAATCCAATTGGTTACATGTGTAAGCCTTTCCTTAAACATTTTACGAAACATACCGAGTGTTTGATCCCTTGGCACACTGTCATAATGAGGTTCGTGTTTTCTAACATATGATTCTAGCACATGGTGAGGATATTCACTCTTTTGAAGTTTTTTCACAGCCTCCACAAGAGACCGCTGAAATATGCACATTGTTTTCAGCATCCTCAAATGGTACTGCACAAATCGCTCACCATATTCAAAACTGGCGTACAGAAGTTCATAAGCATCCAGCAATCCACTCTCATTGTCTATTAGCCAGAACTTGCCTGTTGTTGTTGACTTCCGCAAGTTTCGAATGTTTTCCTGAATCACTGACTGTGACTTTTGTTCATCTGCTCCATCCTGCATGCTTGCAACTCTATAAAGAAAACGAAATATATTTATATAATTATGTGAAAAAAAAGAAGAAAAAAAACATTATTTGTACTGATACAATGACATGGATAAAAGTCTGGCAAAGTAGTTTTATCAGTTATATATATTGTCTTTTATTAATAAATAACTAGATTCTTAATCTGCAGCAGAATTTTTTAATGTTCAATTTTCTTTAAACAAAATGTTGCAATTTGTTTTAAAACCTTTTGGAGTTTTAAATATATACAAGCACACCTTAAGGCTATCCAAGTATAATTGCAAATAAAATCAAATTTGTTTGAATATTTGACATATCACAATCATCATCACATTCAATTTCATTATTACTGTTTTTATTGTCGTCATCAGATTCTTTTGAAAATGCTACCACTTTCCTTTCTGCATTAACAATACATAAAGAAGCCTGTCTGTACTAACCAAGCAGACATACAACCTCATTTTCACTTCATTCACAAAAGTTGGCCTTTGTTGGTATTAAGTAAATGATGTGAGGTGGTAAATCTTGTTAATTAATGTATGAGTATCTGTAGAGATGACAAAATTGATTGTAGTTATTTAGAGAGCCACACTAATTCAGATGGTCAGTTACCACAACCTTGGAAGCATTAGAGTGAACAAAGATAATTATTTTATGTGTAGACAGCAACTGGAAATTGTATTAGAATTCATAATTAGTTTCTTGGATGGAAATGATTGATCTTCTCAACGAAAAGCTAAATTTAATGATGATGTGTTATCCAAGAAATAAGATCATCAATAGTAAATCTTCATGTTCTTTTTAAGTTCTAAGTAAATACTTGTACACAGTTAACATCATGAAGTCTTTTAACGAAAAGGTTTTGCTTATTTTGATATGTTGGATACTTTTTTTAAGACAAAAAAAGAAATACAACAATAACAATAAAACATTTATGTGTTTAAATAAATAAGTATAGTTAAAGATTTAGTGAAAGGAGCAAGCCTTTAAATCTCACATTAACTTCCAGAGATTTGGTTTAATTTTTGTTATTTTAATCAAGTTTTATATTTTATGTTTCATAAACATATATAATAAAATTAAAATTAAAAATATTACTATATAAAATATAATGTTTGATTTATTTTCAAATTATAAATAATAAATTTATGAAATAACCTGAAATGAACAATCAACTGACATAGCACACCTCAACAACCATTTTATAACCATAAATGTGTAAAAATTAAGAAGACAATTAATAATAATATTAATAATAATAATAAAATAGAAAAAGGGAAAAAAGAAATAGCTGAATAAATACAAGTTTATTTCTATATATGCTTATAAATGAAAAATAAATGGAAAATAATAATTATTAAAAGGAAATATGTTTTAAAAAATATTCCTGCAAAACTCAAATTAAATTTTGAGAAAGGGCAAATACTAATTTTTATCATAGAGAAAGTAATTTTGTCAATTGGGATTCTCACTGACAGACATTATCTAATGGATTATACTGCCTGTGGTGGTCTTCAATCTAATCATGAGTTGTCTCTTTGCACAGAAGTGTATTTCCGTATAACCAGGTTATTAACTCAAAGTAACTGAACAGACTCTCATTTATTACTGGAACAATGTCCAGAAGATGCTGGCTCTCTTTTTAAGGTAAGTTACTGAATATTTACTTTTAGCATTAAAGCTATTTGTCTTATTTTCACAAGGCATTATAAAAGTTTGTTTTAAAGCATTCAGTGCAACAAGACAGTTTTTTTTAGGTTTTTTTTTTTTTTAGATCAGATAATTGATTTTTCAATCAAGATTATATTTAATTTAAATCTGCGTCTAAAAGGAAAATGGGAAATCTGTACTCTGTGAAACAATGAGTTAATGATGTGTCACTCCTTTAGATTTTGTTACAGTTAGTAAATACAAATTATGATTAAATTCAGTAGTTACATTAAAATTTTCTTTAATTTTAATTTTATGATTCAGCAAAGACCTCACAAAAAAGGATTATCTATTATTTATAAATATTTAAAAACACAACAAACAACAAGCCACAACCAATAATTTTAGTTTAATATATTAATAAAATTACTAGATGGATGTAGTACTATTCTAACAAATGGTGTTTTCAGAGTATTTCAAAATATAAACCTAACAGATACATACATATAAACATGTTCCCATTGTCATTGTCACCAATTTTAATTCTTAAATTTACAGAGGAAAGAAATAAATTAAACTTACCTGTCATAATTTCCTGTGAGATAATCAAAAACAACCATGCTTCCCCACTGTATAATATCAACAATAGTTTTAGGGGACAGTTTATATTTCACTATTTCTTTACAATCTAAAGCCCGGCTAGTGTTGTACATATCAAACAACAAGGCAGGTATTCTTACATGAGAACTGAAAACAAAAAGAAGTAAAATTCATTTTTTTTCAATCTTAAATAGTATTAATAAAATTTTATAGTAGTACAGACAAATTTCATTATAATTTTAACCTCAGGCTTGTAATGAATTCTGTGACATAAGCTGAGATAAGGAGTGGTATAATAAATTATATTAAAATGTGATAGTTGCATTATAGAATTATACAATAAAATAGAAAAGTTCACTGATCATTAATTTAAAATGTAACATTTTTAAATTAATAAAATTTTAAACATTTTAATTTTCAGATCTCTAAAACTGCTTAGGTAAGAAAAGTAAAAACTAGACAAAAAACAAATAAGTAAAAATAATAATAATAATAATAATAATAATAATAATAATAATAATAATAATAATAATAATAAAATAGATTATAAATTTATAAATTTAACATATACACCTGGCTTGTAAATTATACAATTTATTATTTCTTAAAGATAACTTTATTTTCTTTTTTCCTTTTATGGAGATCACCTTTGTTAATAATAAACCAGGACAACATATAAAAACCATAGAGAGCTGCCATTATTCATTTCGTAGCGTGTTCATAATTTCACTGAGAAAATTTCTTCTTATTTATTTATGTTCATATTTAAATAAAATATTATTTTGTTACTTACAAATGGAAATCTAAGTTATCTATCCATTGAATCAGAGCTACATATCGGCTGTTTTCCCAGCCCAATGATTTGGGTTCAACTCCTTTCCACTGAAATGAACTTTCATTAACCTTTGATAAAAGAGCAGCAGGCACATTATCCATCTTCAGCATCAATGATAAATAAAAAGACATCACTTCACCTAATTGAAAACAATAATGATAAAAAAAAAGGAAATTAAATATCATGACAGTAACTATCATAATGTTAATAACTTGTATATTATAATAATTAAATAATAATAACAATAATAAATGAAAATAAGCATGATAACATTCAGTAAACAAAAAAGATCCCATGCTGGTTATGGAAAAGAAATGCCTATGCTAATTTCTTATTTTACTCCATTAAATAAAACATACACATATTTCCAACCTAATAGTTTAATTCTGAATTTTTTTCTGTTATATTAAAAAAGTACTGAAAGTATTTTGATGTTATTACCCCTGTTTGTGTTTTTGTTTTGTTGTTTGCAATATGCCACCACAACATTTTACTTATTTTAAATTCATTAATAGAAGTTGATGCAAAGTTTAACAGAAGAAAAAAGAAGAAAAAAAGAAAAAAAGAAAATCAAACTGACAATGTTACTGAAACACAGAAAAGCAACAGATCATATACCTAGCACCATTTTGTTATAGGGGTGACGATATCTTGCACAGAGTTTAACTCCATTTGTCATCACTACAAAACCATTCTTTAGCCTTCCACAACGATCCCAAGACGGTGGCAAAAGTTCACTAACTTTTCCTTCTCGAACAACCTTAATCCATTTTAATGCCTCATTTTTAGACATTCCTAAAAAAAAAATTAAAAATAATAATAAAAATAATGTATGTCAAATATGATTTAAAGCCATTCCAATACTGACATTTTTACATGTACCTTTTTACAACTTTGAAAAAACTGGCGTTGACATTCTAGTAATAAGGATGCTACACAGGATCTGTTTTAATTCTTTCTTAACAAACATTACGGATATAAATAAAAATAGGAGACAACTCTGTAAGGTATAAAATTCCAAAGCCACTCCACATTCATAATATATGGTAGAAGACAGTTTTATACTACCATACATTCTCTTCAACAAATTGTTAATAACTGTGTAAGCCAGTTTTGTTATTTTGTAACTACAAAAACGGAACAAAAAACCAAAAAATTATAAATTGTATTGGTCAGTTTATTTATATTTCTAATTTTTTCCCCTTTCCTCTTGATCTTATGAAACATCTAGCTTGAAAAGAAAATTTTAAAGGTAATTTGTGGAATTTAATTCTTAGTATACATTAAATTTTTCCTTGGAACCATTTCCTCAAACTTGGCCCTGAAATTAATGACTATTGCTAAAAACCAGAAAATATCTATCATCTCTACCAAAGATGAAAAACAAATATTTATTTTTATAATAATTAGATGCAAAAGATAAATTATTATTGATGTACCTTTTTATAAAAAAAAACAATTTAAATTTTTTTTACAAATATTTTATAAAGAAAGAGTTTGTTCCTATTACTTCTCCATTTGGGGCTACTTATACAGCAGTATTTCTTTGAATGTTGTGCCTATAATAATATTAAGTACCTGTACTGAAAGTACCAACCTCTTCAAACACTTAATTTAGTGTGGAGAAGCTCTTGGTAACTTAAGAGATGAACAGTACACCTATCTGTTTGATCTACAAATCTATAAACTCATAAATCGTTTCATATTCCTTTTATGACTAAAAATATTTTATAATTTTTTTTTTTAAATTTTCCTTTAATTTGTGGGAAATGCACATTGAGTTTGAACTTATCTGTCGTTATCAAAATTCTTCAAGTGATTCATTTGGTAAAGGATTCATGTAAAGAACACACTTCTTTGTACATTTCTTATTTATTCAACAATTTAGGGGTTTGTCTGTATTACATTCTATTATATTTCAAACATCCATGTAATTTAGAATACTGAGGGGGAAATCAACACAAAATAAATACAAATCAATAATTAAAAAATTATCTTTTCCTTGCAAATTTTTAGTTAATATAATTCCAATAGTGAACAATAAAAAAATAAAAAAATTAATATCTTTCTGACCATCTCCTAGGCACTGCTGCTCATCTGAACATTTGTACATTATTGAAGACTAAATCACTACAAATGAGAAATTCATAACACATTCCAAATATCTCACTAATATTAAAAATAATCCTTTGAGCATTTGTTAAAATCCAATATTTATAAATAAATATGAGACTGTCTAAACAATCTGAAAGCAGATTTTTTAATTCATAATTTAACTGAGTGAAAATATTTGTATTTTAATTCTAGAAAAAGAAGTTGTTTTATTTTCTTATTTATTTATTATTTATTTATTCATTTTATTAAAAAATACTTCCTTTTCTGTTGGAAAGTGATTTTAAAAATCATGGTTGACTGCTGTGACCATGAAGGTGGAATCATCTCATGATAATCAATGAAAACTCTTAAAGTTTATAAATAAAGCAGTTTCTGTTTAAATAGTTTTTAGAAGAAAAAACACAGAATATTCATATAACTAGAGACATAATCAAACATCTGAGCAATACTCAGCTGCTGAAAAGTGCTTGAAGATGTTTCAGTAGACATGTTTGCACGTGCACTTGACATGTTAAGCATAATGTGAAAGCAGCATGTTTAAAATGAGTTCAGTCTACTTTAGTATATCAGCAACAGAGATAAGAAAAGATCAAGTTGTTCGTATGGTTGTACTTGTAGATTATCTTTATTGGTTGGCTGCCTCAAATCCCAAGACCTCACTTCCATCTTAATTAAAATGTCACCTGCAGTGTAAAAGTAGAACACACTGTTGCTATGGCAATGCCAATTCTTTGATACCTGAGTTTAATTTGAAGACTACGTCAAATAATTTGAGAGCTGTTCTTTTATTCTTTCTTTCTTTATTATATAATAATAATAATAATAATAATAATAACAAATAATAATAATAATAATAATAATAATAATAATAATAAAAATAATAATAATCATATCTATATATATTTTTTTTTTGCTAAGGTTGGTGAGATGGCCTGCATTGAGGTTTAATAACTCCTTCTTTTTATTTTCATACCGATAAATATAAGCTAGAATGTTAAGTAATTTAGGTATATAACTATAAGTTATTGCATATAATATTTTAAATGAAATTAAAAATAATATTATATTACAAACATGTGTGTTAAATTACCTGTTTCTTTCTGTAAATATTTACAAATAATAATAATAAATTATTTTATATACACATATATGCTAATAAAAGATATTATGAACTATATCCTATATATCCTTGTATAATAAAGTCAGAATTTAATTAACACTGCAAAACAAAGGTATAACACTGCACTGCACTTTACAGATAAAGAACAATTGTTCGATTGTTCCCTCTAATTCATAGATACTTCCCAAAATTTCTAGTACTATAAATGAAAATGAGTCATTTCTTTAAATCCAAATTATATTACAGTATTCTTAGTCATCGGCTAATCCCTGAATAATGTGATATCTTTTTAATCATACACAATGTTGTCCTTTACTTTATGTAATTATTCTTGTTCTATACCTTTTAATTTTTAATTTTATATTAATTTTCTAATAAATAATTATATTTTATCTAAAATTTACCAATAGGTCTAAGTAACAACAAAAGACAACAACCCAAAAATTATAAAGTATATCTGAAAATTATTTCATACATAAAAAAATCATAAAAAAAGAAAGAAAAAAAAAATCCCTTAATTGAAAAAGTATGAACAGAACCCTGTTTCTGCACAGAGTATTTTTTACTGTAACCTCATAGTTGTTTTTAATGTACATTTATTACTATTACAACATTTTTTTATTTAAATTATTATTATTATTTTTTTAAACCTCTGCTTTGGAAACACAATTAGTTCCAGCTGCATTTTAGATTTTTATAACATACTAGTCTCTGAAAACTAGATCATTTGGATAAGTGTGTTTGAAAATGTATGAAAATAATAACCCAGAGCATCATTACTGACACAAGAACAATAACTTTTAGGTACTGTAAATTATAATTACCTTTAGGAACAAGTTTTTCTACTTCATCTGACCAATACAGTCCATCTACTACAATATCTTTTATTGTGCTTTGTTTCTGATGAAGTGGGATAGGTATATCATTTTTATTCTGAACACATTCTGCAGTGACACCTTTGGGTTCATTTTTAGCTTCATCATCATAACTGTCATCCTCATCACTGTCAAAATCATCATCTTGGATTATTTGTTTACTCTCCTCATTCATGTGCATTTTCACCACCTGTTTTTCATTCTTCTTATCATTATTAAGTAGAACATCATCACTTTTTCCATCTTCTGGTTCCATTTTCTCTTCTAACTCTATAGGATATGCATCATTTGGAGAATAATCTTCTTTTTCTTTATTGCTGTTCGATACATATTCATTTGCAGCTTTAGGTTTTCGATCAGGTCCTTGCGATTCAATGTAATTTTCATCAGAATTTTGGAGTCCTGGTCCCATAAGCTGGCGCAGATTTTTTTGGTTCACAGAATATTCATTTACATCAGTATCTGTAGCATCAGTGGAGAGCTGATGTATCATCACATTTAGCAGCAGGACAAAACAAAAAGTAAAGAAAAATGCAGTGAAAAACATAGTCTTAACACTTTGAATTTTCCACTTTTTCATTCTTATTTATTCAGTATACATCAAATGGATGTACCCAGCTGTGTTAATTTATTTTTGATTTGTTTTAAGAACCACCTGTATGTTTGTTTAAAGCACACCTAAAAATGTTACTTTTGAAAATATATTAATTTGCTAGTTTATCTTTCTTCCAGTTTGTCCTTTCAGCTGTCTTCTGTGATGCAGTTAAAATTTTATGAACATTTGATTACAGAGACAATACTTTGAACCAGGAAAGCCAAATAAAACACAAGCCTTTCCCATTAACAGTGTTGTTATGTGGTGAGAAATTAAAACATGAAAGAATTAACAGTCTGAAAAATACAAACATCCCTCTATTATAGCTGAGCACTTGAGGCAATAAAAGTCCAATCACACTTGGCGGTGAAGTTGTTGTTCACTTGTCTGTTTTAACTGCAGCTGATGTGAGATGACAAAGCTATACAAACCATTTTATTGACAACAGGTGCTCTACTTCAAATTGGACCTCCACAAAAGATCATTTTTCGTTTCAAGTAATGGGAAAATAATTCTGACCTATCAAAAGAAGTATAGCAAACAACTTTCTTGTGTGGTCAATTTAGTTTCTTCTTACAAAGTCCACTGACCACTGAGTATCTGGTTTAATATTAAACACTTTTTCAATGTGGTCACTTAGAAATAATTTACTTTTATAACAAAATGTAGGCAACTACAAATGTACAATAATAAACATTTGATTTTCTTACTAAATCCTGAGTTAGAAACTTGAAAATGTTAATACTTCTGTTTCCTTTTTTCAGGTTTTGTACGTTTAATTTTTTTTAATTTTGTATTTTAATTTGTTTCAACAGAAGAAATTTTTACCAATTTGTTGTTTTTTTTGTAATATATAATCCAAACTTCTGTGACAGAAATTTATCACATCAAAAATTTCTACATCAAAATACAATTCCTCTCCAAGCCAATTTACAACAGATTTGCTTGCTCTAGCCTAAAGACTATCTCTGTTCAAATGCATTAATCACCTCCAAGAAATAACATATTTGCTGAAATATTTTTCCACACAAGAAAATAAATTCTCTGTTAACTGGTCTGTCAATACTGCACAAGAATCAGTTAGTTATACAGAAGCAAGACAAAGCTGAAGGATAAAAAAAACGTGTTATTATCATAATTTATGTTTTCTGCTGAATTTTTTTCAAAGCTTTAACACATGAATCTGGTCAGTTCTGCTTTCCAGACATTACTGATTGATCAGTGACGGACAACTGGCCTAACAAAACAGCAAACAGGAGGTTATTTGAAAGAGAAAGAGAAACACATGCGTTGCCAGTTGTTTGTATGCTGTGCTGAGAAGTCACCCTCTTTAAATTGTGTTTACTCGTCTTCGTTTGATGTCATCTGAGCTGGCACTCTTAGCTAGAGTTTCTACACTAGATGAGACACAAACTCTACATGGTAAACATTTTCTCCATCACCTGGGTCCACAGCAGCATCTCTCTTCCTCTTTTTTTTATAAAAGGCAGCATAGATGAGGAGTTAACAAAACATTCCACTGTGCTTTTATGCTAAGAAACCTGTCAAAATGGGCATCCTCTCATTATTGTCACAATTAATACTGCAGAGAAAACAAGTCCTGTTAACTGAAAAAAAAAAAAAAAAAAAAACAATTAATTAATAATAATAATAGATTATTAAAGCATTAATATTATTACATTAACATTTTTATTTGTTTATTTATTATTATTATTATTATAAATGCATTTATTTCTAATTAACTAAACCTAAATAATTCATTTCACCAAATGAAATAGCTAAAACAAATTTAATTTAAAATAAGTATATCAGTTTTCCTGTGATCTGAAACAAAAAATCTATAATCACTGACATTATATTAATGTTCATTTATATTCCAAAAGCTAATATACTATTATTTTATTCAATGTAACAAATAAACGTAATCTTTCTCCAACATGCATCTAAAATCCAAATTTGATCGTATGATTCTAAAAAGTTTTAAATTAATTATTTGTATTTCTTCAAATATTCCGATTATTGTTTGAAAGTAAAAATAATAATAATAATAACTGTGTATTGGTTTTAAGTGATTGCATTTATCAACAGATTAAATGTAACGCGATGATAATCCCGATACATGTTCTTTCTTATAATGGTTATTATTATATTAATATTCATTAGCAAAATCTCGGAAATGATCATGTCGGGTAAGCAAGTACGAAAATACGTTTATACATCTAACATTTGGCAATATAGCTGGTTGAATATAAAAGCTACTACTAGCTGATTCAAAATTCAAAAGTGCTGAATGCATTAGATGTAACAAAAGTATTTCTAATTTTACAGAACGAAACAGGTGTTAATTGACGTCATTTTTTTTTTTTTTTTCACATTATGGTTAATGTCGGACATACTTAATCTGGAGATGAATATATTTTTCTTTCTATTTTTTTTTTTCAAATCAATCATTAAGTAAATAAATGTCAAATAAGTATTTTATAAATGTTTGCAATGGAATGTATGTGCGATGCAACAACCATTCCGTTTCAATCTTACCGCCATTAAGAAATAACAAAAATGTACCACTGGACCGAACTAATGCAACGAGACTTGTTAATTAATTTACTTGATTCGAGATAACTTCATATATAAATGAAAACCACCATCAATAAATATAATTAAATTTAATTTCTAATAATAATAAACTGAACCAGTTATGCCGCCATTTGGCCCAATTAGCAGACGACACACTAGCCTTCTCGAACGAAAATTCAGTTCTTTAAAATAACACAATTTAATTTATAATTGAACTGCATATCGAGTAACAAGATTATATAAACTAAAGAAACGCTATATCTTACAATTTCTGGAAATTATATTTCTTGCCAAAAATAAATCAAAATATATAAGTGAATTAACATTTAATGATTTATCCGGAAATACATTCAAAATATTCTTGATTCTAAATTATTAAAAAAAAATAAAAAATAAAAAATAAAAACAATTAATTATATTAATATCTCGTTTAATATAAACAATAATAGAAATTAAAAAATAATAATAATAATAATAAATAAATAAATAAAAAAAAAAAAATTTAACTTTACAAATATGATTTGGATTGATAGATAACTGAATGAAAATGATAATTTTGACTGGTTTTGTGGGATTTGAAGGGAAAATATAATTGTTTACACTCCAAATCCCCAAAACTTTCCAAATTATTGTGTTGATTTTTACATGTTAAACCATTTAAAACACATCCCAGCATTTCTAATGTAATTACCGAAATGTTGGTGCTATTCCGATTTTATACATGCAAAACTAGGTCGCACTTTTTCAGACAACTTGGCGAGAGTCCATGAAGAAATGAATTAACTAACTACAAACGAAATAATTTCTCAGTTAAGTCAGTGTTAAAAAAAAAGTTTACTATTGTTTTTATTGTTGTGATAGCTGGGGTTGTTTTGGGGGTATTTTTATTTATATTTATTTTTAATTATTATTATTTTATTTTATTTTTATTTTTTTTTTTAAACGGCGCTTGATCAAAACAGCTGATACGAAATAGCCAGTTAGGCGGACAGACTTAATAAAACCGTCAAATAATACATTACAAAAATAATAAATGAAAAACAGTATTAAAAACAATTTGGGTAAAATATAATTTAATAAATAAATAAATAAATAAATAAATAAGAAAACAGCCACATAATAATAAAATAAATAAAATGTTTATATCATTAACCGACAGCTTGGAATAATATTATTATATATACTATTATTTATAATTTTATCAACATTATTTGTAGGATAATCCGCTTCCTTCTTTGTTTTCAAATTGTTTCTACTGAAACACATGACGAGGATAAAAATGAGAAGGTAGAAATGAAAACTGTTTGGTTATTTCTGAAACGAACGTGACAAAATTAAGAATGAGACGGCTTGTAGTGTGTTGATACTGGCATGTGAATGTGGACACAATATGGCCATCAAGTGCCAGAACTTTGGCGCAGGGTGTTGCAATTGACGGGTCATGGGTGAAGCACATTGATCACCTAGATTTGCAGGCTTCACAAAATGCCAAGGGGAGGTCACCGCAGTGCTCTCTTTTGTTTTTATGTTGACAACTTAAAGATAACCAAACAGTCATTGTTTGAATCCACGTACTGGTGATTTCCACTATTTACACAGCCATTTTTTTTTTCTTCTTCTTCTTATTTTTTAATTTTTAAAAAATTCTTTTATCACTGATTCCATGAAAGAAAGTGTCGAAAAAATGCAAAATAATTTTTGTACTTTGAGAAAAAAAAAAAAAAAAAGGAAAGAAAGAAAAGAAAGAAAGAAAAAGAATTCAAACGAAAAAACAAACAAAATTTATGAACATTATAACCAGAAAATATCAATATTAATTTATTAATATCAGTTTTAAATTTGTCTATACATAATATGGAAGGATATGTTTATAGAAAATAGCAAATGAGAAACTTTTAAATTAACTTTTAATTTGTGATATCTCCCATAGTCATTAATACCTTTTTTCCTTTCTGTTTTTGACATTTTGTCCGTTAACATATTGTCTGCACCCCATTTAAGTACATATGATGCCTGTACCATTACTCTAGAACAGACATTTTGTAACTATGGTATATTCATACCACTGGAGGTTCTTGTGCAAAATTCAGTAACGGCTAAAGTGAAAAAACAAGAACAGTATTGTTTGGAAGGCCATAATGAGGCTGCTCAGTTGTGATATTTGGAAAGGGATTTGCATGTACCAACTATTTTCTTCAAGAGGTAGAGTTACACAAATTTTTCAAAACCTCTGCCCTATGAGGTAGTTGTATTGAAATGAATTTCTTACATGTATCTTCTAATAACAACTTATGTATCAAGATTTTAAAATACAAGTTATAAGCACTAGTTGAAGCAAAATAAATAGACTAATGGGTGCATCTTTGAGGATTGAACCTTGGTCCCATCAGACTTCAGTCAAACACTGGATCAATGAGCTTATTTAATAGACATTAAAAACCCCCAGACTCTTCTGTGTCTGGGTAACAGTAAGCAGACTTGAAACCAAACACAGCCTATGTGTGTACAGAATGAAAATGTAAAATCATCTTCACTGAAATGTACCAAGTCATAACAGTTGCATAATTTGATTTATGAAATTAAGTTCAGGATATATTAGCTGTGTTATGTTACAAAATTAAATATTAGCACTTTTGTATTATAAAACTAGGATCAGGCTATGTTAGCAGTTTTACATCAGTGGTCTTAAATTCTTTATCTAATTAAGTTCAGGCCATATTAATAGTGTTGTGTTACAGACCATTCTGCAAATAGCGCATTTTATAGGAAAGAGCTGATGGAGTGTATCAAAGTATGTACATGTATACATATCAAACATCATGGCCCCTGCAGTCTTGGTAAACAGGAGCATGCTGGCATTTCACACTTCAGTACGGATACACACAAACAGTTTAAGATTGTTTGTTATTATTTAATTAACCATAACTACCTCAAGGCAGAAGATACACTGAAAGGAAAGCAGCCTGCTACAGTGATTAAAATTCTTCTATTTGTTTTATATTCATATACACAGACACCATTGTAATTATGTTAGAATAAATTAACTAGGTCCATTGAAAACATCATTCATGTTTCTTATGCTTTTCTGCCATTAGTTGTTTTCTTTTTTGTTTAACCTTTCCTAAAAAAACTGTTTAATCTTACAAATAAATTCATTATTCATTTCTTTTTTGGCCTAAGAAAAATGAATTGTACAGAATGTATTTCGAACCATAAAATTCAGCAATAAAAAGAAACAAAACAAAACAATCTTGTACTGGGAATTCAAAAATAAAATAAAAAAATAAAAAATAATAATATATATATATATAGAAATATTATTCCAGCAATATTCAATGACATTAATTTAAAAACCTGACTTTTTTTATAATGTATGTTGATGATGATAATATATTGTACATTTTTTAGTAAAGTCAGTTAACAAATTTTGTCACCTAGTAACACAAAGAGCTGACAGATTATGCAGTTAAAAATGGTGTACAGTTAGACCTACTACAAGCCTGCTGGTCTACACTTTATTCACAAAGAAACGACTGTGCAGTGGCTGCTACTAATCCTGTACTGTCAGCTTGAACAAACTAAATTGTACACAGCACTGCAGTGTTACATTTCTTCAGGGCAAACACACAGGTGTAAGGTGCAAGTATTAACTCCCAGGCTGGCTGGATTTTTTTTTCAGCATTAAATCCACATAAATGAAACTTGAAAAAGGAGTGTCTGTCTGCTGGGTAAACACAAAGCTAACAGAATGCATGTGCAGTGTGTCTGGAAAACAATTATCTTAGTACCTACTGCGGAAATGGCCTGTGTGTCTGTCTGTATGTTCAAGTGTTTATGAATCTCTCTGTGTGTATATGTGTGGGAGAGAGAGAGAGAGAAAGAAAAAGTGGCGTGTGTGTGTGTGTACATACAAGAGCGAGTATGAAAGCATGTGTGTGTGAATAAGAAAGAGAGAGAATGTGTGTGTGTTTATTGCATGCACTTAAATGAGAGAAAATGTATCGATAAGAAAATTGTTTTTGTTATAAATAATATCCACCATGTTTTATAAAACTCTATCTTCAAACTTTAACTTCAGTTATACAGATCAGTTGTTTTATACTGTCCCCACAGACACAATCAACTATCAATAACCAGCTGTGACAAAAGACGAAATCTTATTATTCTAAATATAATCTTAAATTAAATATTGTATCATTTTTAATTCAGTTTTTAACAATCTAATAATTAAAAAAAATCCATATAAATCAGAATATCTAATAAAAAAATACAGAAATTACTGCTTTTAAAAATCAATGATTTGCACAATTTAGACCAAAGTGAAAAAAAAAAAAAAATTATATTAATTTAAGACATATTTCATATATGCTATAATTTTTAATTCCAGTTTTCACAACAAAAACAAATATATATTTAAATCAGATTTTTTTTGTTTAAAATCATTGATTTGCACAATTTATATCAAGGTAAATAAAGAAATAAAAAAAGTAAAAACTTATTTTAAATTAATTTAAGACATATCTTAAATATGCTACAATTTTTAAATTAAGTTTTAAAAAATCTGAATCATAATTTCTAACAGAACAATATACTAACTACTGTTTCTAAAATAATATTTAAAATCAGTTTCCACAGTAAAATATGTACATATATATAATTTAAATTAATTCAAGACATTTTTCTCCTTACCTGCTGACAGCTACAAACAACATCATCGAAATAAACTTCTCGACTGACAATAAAAACAACACTAATCATCAAACGTCTGGCTTTTGTGTGTCATTGAATCTCTGTCGATATGAGCAGAGTAAATAGAAGTTGATTGGTGCATCTCACACTTGGAGTGTTTACTTTTTACAGGTAACTGTGTGTCTTTTCCCACCTTTCTCAGTCTGATAGGAGACGAAAGATCAAGGCTGAGAACTTGGTAGATGAGAGATCCTGTACACAGACAGCCTGTGTGATCTGTATATCTCCTGATCCATGAGCAAACACTCAGCAACGTAGCAATAGTCTTTGGTGCTGGAATGAATCAATGTAGTTGTTGTTGTCATGCTTCGACTTTAAACATATAATGTGGTCATGATAAATCTGTGAACCATATCACATTTGGGTTTCTTATATCTGAAAGCCTCTTATAATGGTGATCTTTGGTGACTGAAATAAATCAGTGTAGTTGTCATGCTTTGGATTTACTTTGAATGTACAAATGTGGTCAGGATAAATGTGCGAACCATGTCAAATTTGGGTTTCCTGTATCTAAAGTAGTAGCAGTTTCTGGTGACTGGAATGAATCAACTTTGTTACTGTTGTTGTTGTGCTGCAATTTCACTTTTATCAGGGCACAATTTGAGAAGTGTGTCACATTTTTGGTATACCTCTTATAACAGCCTCTGATCTCTAACCAAGAATATAATTAATGTATGAGAGAATGTGATAGAAAAGATGGTACGGTGGTCATAAATCATTCAAATTAAGTTGAGTAGAAGCCAGTACCAGAAGTAATGTACAAGTCTTGTACCACCAGTGTGGTATGCAGTGCTAAATTAGCAAAACATTTTCAGCATGTTTAGGAATCTAATCACAAAGACGAACTATCCAGCTGCAATTCCTCACTGAAGTGGTGGGTTTTGTAGGGTGGGTGGGTGGATGGGTGTTCTATTGATTTTTGTCTTAGCCATAGTAAATGTTTTGTTTTACTTCTGTCAAGAATTAATGGAAGCATTCATTACTGGTTTTTAAATCAATTTGTCTGGGGTTTTTGTAACTAACATATTTATTGCTCCAGGCAAGATACGTTTCACAAATCAAATCCTCCATTTTGCTATTTCCTGATCTAATTGGTGTTTTTACTGAAGATTTTAATCTGGGCTGTTCTATTCATGGGCTCCATTTCTTTTAGCGTGAAGTAGACGTAGTGACAAATTGACAGAACTTTACCTTGTTACAAAAATCTGAGAACTAATACGAGTAATAATCATAACTGAAAAATCTGATAATTATCAAATATCCATTAAGTCACTGACAAACATGAACATCTGACAAATAACACATGTAATAATCATTACTAGAGCATCTGTTGATATTTATAGTTGTAAAGAAATATAATAAACAGATAAATATTCATCAGGTAACAATATTAACACACAGTTATTACAAAATCATATTTGTATGTGCCAGATATTGTTAATTAAAATAACATTTGGAATATGTTATCCTGCTTGACAATTTATTACAGGTAACAGATAAACATTTCACAGATATGTCATTACTTTGTGTAATTTCTTGTAAACAGTTCTGCAGCTGTTCTATGAATGTACACCAGGCATACAGTGACAAAATAAAACAACCATCAAAGTGTACACACAGACATTTTCATCAGTAACTGTGATAAACAGACATACTGGTATAATAATCATTTTCAGGTAACAAGGAAATCAACTGACAGACAAAAATTTTGCCGAATGTTGTTAATTATAACCACAACAAAGAAGTCTATGTATGTTGAAACAAAAATGTCTGTTTAGATTCTTAAAACAGGTATTGAAAGGTAAATCATATTACTAGCTGTAGAAGGTCTGTATTTTTTGTTCTGTAATGAAAATGTCTGAACTACTCATGTCTGTATTTTTTCAGTTGTATTAAGCAATGAAAAATGTTGGTATTCTAACACTTCAATAACCTCTCTATTCAGTAAGCTTCTATTTTGTTTTTTTAATGGAAATTTGGTAAAATGCAGAAATTAGCCTGGTATTCTTCAGTGAACAAACTGAGATACTTATACTAGTACATCCTGATGAAAATAAAATGTATCTGCCATAATCAACACAGGAACAGGGAACTGGGAAAAATGTAAGGTGCTAATCAGAGCGAGCTGTTGTGAAGCATGCTTTCTGACAGAGAACAGAGGAATGAACTGATACCAAGATATACTCCCTCTACCTGTGGTGTTGAAAAATATGGCTTAAACTTTATAACTGTAATATAATGTAGCATCGTCTAAATAATCTGTATTATAGTGTTAAAAAAAACCCTACTTTATTATCATGTAAGTAAACTGTATTACCATAAACTAATATGCCATTTCTCTGATCAAACATTCTCAATGTGTTAACAAACATTCCAGTCCTGTGAGGAACATCAGAGATATTGAGGGTCTGGCCCCTACAGCCCAAGTGTGATATATCACCTCTAAAGAGATCTACAAACAAATGAAGACAGATTTGCCAGGCGAGATTTGCAAGTTCACTTGTTTATTGTGGCTGGATTAACCGTCTCTGACACCAGTTTGATTGAGTACAGGAAAATCGATGAGTAGCTTTTAACTTATCAACAGACAACTGATAACATTTTATCTGTGTTAGCTGAGTATAGGAAAATTTGTTTTTCTTGTTGAGTATTATCATGTAAAGTCTTGTCTGATTTCAAGATGATTTTGATATAAAATATCATACAAACACACTAACTCACACAGACACACACAAACACACACCACCCCCACATGCCCACATGCACACATACATATAACAAATAAATAAGACACCATATAAATGGCTAAAATTACATTACACTGTCACACATATACTGAAACTATCAAACACATATACATACAACATACAACATCATACAGACTTACACCCATAAACAAACATATGCACTTTAGATCATGTATGATACATATATAATGATTTACTCTTTAATGTTGATGTATAGACAGATCGTTGGTAGACAGATAAAGAGAGATAAAAGGTATATGTACTTTAGACAGCGATAATAAAGTAGTTTTATATGCTGGTTATTACTGCCTTTAACAACTGATTTTTGAAAACTTAAAAAATAGACAGAAAATAAACGTATACACCTACCTCCACAAGTTTATTTTTTTATATTATTATTATTAATTTTGTTGTTGTTGTTGTTATTTTTATATATATATATTTTTTTTTTTTTTTAAAGTAATAACTGATTTCTTTTCTGGATTTTTAATTTTTTTTTTTTTTTTTTTTTGTGTTTTTTTCTTTTGTCCATGTTATTTTGTTTCTCAGATGTGTTGTTATGTAACATTTAGTTCACAGTTTGTGTCACACAGCTAAACAGGAAAACTGTTGTTAACATTTATGAACAGCATTAAGGGAAAATGTAATTCTTTGTTAGTAAATAAATAATGATTTCAATTTTCTCTTTTACCATTTTGTTTTTGTTTCTTTGTCTGAAACTAATCAAAGCGTTTTTCTGATGAGCTGCCATGTACAGTTAGATTCTGATGCTACAAGTTGTTACATCCACATAAAGTGTAGATTAGAAGATATATATAATGCACAAATCTAATTGTTAACATATGGTAGTTACTAAGATACATACATAGTTTTAACTTATCCACATATATGTATTTTTACTAGGGAGTTTGAATATTTAAAATTTTAATTATAATTATTTGACTGTTTTTGTTTTAAATTTTTTAAAGAAAATTCTAATTAAACCTTGAATTAATTTCATAATATTATTCTTTTTTTTTTTTTTAATGGCTTTTTTCAATCGTAATTTTTTATTATGTGTTTTGTATCTTGATGACTTAATTCTCATTAACTAATTTTGTCATAAATAACTTATTACTTCACCACTGCTGATGAATGTAAACCAGTTGGAGTAATTAAATTATTTACAGGTTACATTTTTCCCTTCAGCTGCCTTGTTTATTTTTTTTAATTATTACAATTTAATTTTTAAAATTTTATTTTATATTACTTATTTATTTCTTTTTATCTTTATTATTATTATTATAACTATTATTATTATTATTATATCTTAGTTGTAATGATTTTCCATTTATCATATTATTTAATTAATTAATTTATTTTACATTTCTGAGTAAGTCACAATAATATCATAAACGCAAGTGAAAACAAATTAATTACAGCCTCCGGTATTCACCAGAAACTTGCCATACTTTATAATCATCAAAGATTAGTCTCCAGTTATTTACTGAATACCTTAAAAAAAAAAAAAAAAAAAAAAAAAAAAAAAACCAACCACAAAGAACATATTTTTAGTGAGAAGTGAAGTGAAACTTTAACTAAAGACTGTACAAAATTTACAGGTACTTAACTCTTTAACTGACAAAGGAAGCATCCTCTCAACATCCCACCCCACTGAGAGATGTTACTTTTATTATGAGGACATGCTCGTGTTACCCACAGTTTCCACCTCATTGCAGGATTTCACACGTCTGATTCTGAATAACTGAAAATCTGTCTCCAGCCCAGCTTCAATAAAACACAAAATAATAAAACTCAAAAGTAAAAAAAATAGAGGGCGTGTGTAAACACATAAAGAATAAAACTGAAGTGTTCGCTACTGTGAATTAGGAAATGGTGCTGAAATATTTATTCATTTTTATCTGTTATGGTGTTTATGGATGATCTTTTGCCATGAAAATAATTTCTATCATTCTGACTGCAGACAGCTTGATAGGTTAAATGAGATTTTTTATTATTGTGGGATAAACTGAAATATCAGTTCTCCTATGTGCTCAAATTAAAACTAATTCCCAATCCAAACAGGGTCTTACTAATGGTCTATGAAAAATTGTGGTATGTGTTTTCCTGTCTATGTCAAAACATAGATAAAAGTTTGAGGTGAACCTAGACTGCTGCCATTTTATTATTATTATTATTTGTTATCTTTTTTATAATAATAATAATAATAACACAATGTTATTACTGTTGCTAATGTTCCTAGTACTACTACTACTTTACTACCACTGCTTTTATTGCTATTATTACCATCATTGCTACTATTATTCCTACCACTATAATTATTACTGATACTAATGCTACAACTATTACTACTACTACTACTACTAATAATAATAAATATAATAATAATAATATTAATGTAATAATAATAATAATAATAAGAATGTAATAATAATATAATAATAATATAATAATAATAATAACAACAGTAATAAATTAATAAATTAATAAGTAAATAAAAACACAAAATCTGTTCATTCTTTTTTCTCTCAGAAAGATTACAAACATAAAAGATGAAGAAAAAAACAACATGATCTTATCTTCAAGCTTACAACCAGTTCACTTTAAAAAAAAAAAAAAAAACATCAACTTAACAAAAATAACAAATCTTCATCTAAGGTTACGACATTTGATATGTTTAAATTTTCAACATGAAAGCCTCAAGCAAAATTATGTTATTTTCTAAACTTGTATTTTTATCTTTCATTTCAATCTTTTTGGAAAAAAAAATCATAATATTTCAATTACAATTATCTCTAAGTGGTTGAATTAAGCTGCTTTGCTTCACTGAATTTCTGTATAATCTCTTCCTATCACGAAAGAATGTAAATGATACACATTAAGGAAGGCTGTTAAAATAGCTCTGCAGTGTAAAGGTGAAAAAAATTATCTGTCATTATGTATAAAGACATATTAAAAACAGCTTTTTAAATATTAAGACCAAACGTAGCTGACATTAATGTACCTCTTTGTTGAAGTAAATAAAAGATGACAAACTGGAATTGATTGTCAGAGTGTATAAAGTAATAAAAGTTGTTTTAAATTTCATTATTTCTATTTTAAAACATTCAATGCTAAAATAATGCAGAAAATGGAAAGTCCATTAGAAATCAAATAATAACAATAAATAAAAAATTTTTAAAAATAAAAAATAAGTAAATAAAAATAAATATGATGATATTCAATCTTCTAAGCAACCAGTTAAATTTTTCCATGATATGCAGTAAGAAAAAAATTAAATTTAAGTACTACTGTTACTGTTATTGTAATTACTACTACTAATACTTCTCTTTTAAACCAAATTAAATAAAAATAAAGTATTACTAGTTGCTATTACTCTGTATGATAAAATAGTAATAATAATAATAATAATAACAACAGTAACAGTAACAATAACAATAACAATAACAATGACAATGACAATAATAATGAAAATAAAATATTTACAGTATTACTGCTTGATATTATTACAATTATTACTATTACTGCTATTAATATTACTTCTTATACCATCACAACTTATAATGATAATAACAATAATAGTTAATATCTGCAAATTCTAGCTAATTTTCTTTAATCCATTTAGAAAAATTAAAACAGTTTGTTTCAAAATATTTTAAAAGATCAAACGTATGTGTTAATCCTGTGGACGTTTGCTGGACACCAAACAAGGATTTACTGGCAGCCAGTGAAAGCATAAACTCTCACATGACAAATCTTTCACTCTCACAGCTTAAAACACCTTCTACAGGATTAGCTACCTTCTTTGAAGAGTTCTCCCCCAGCATGAACTTAATCTGTTCTTATCACCCCAAAGAGTGGAGCTGATCCTTTCTGAGTAGTTGTGTTGCATTCTGGGTGTCTGCTGAGAAAAAACTAGTTAGGCGGTTACATTTCTTTTTTTTTTTTTTTTTTTTTTTTTTTCTTTTTCTTTGCAATTTCTTAAATCTCCTGGTTCAGCAAGTTAAGTTGTGTAGGGTTTCAAACTTAATTAAAACAACTGGAGGTATTAAATATCTTATGATGGCTGCTGTGAATTCCTGTCATGCCATGAAAGACCTTTGAGGCACAAGTCAGATGCTATGACCACAACAAGCAAACTTAAACAGTTCCTGATGCTGTAAAAGAAACTGAAGATCACCCATGCATCTGTTTATATTTTGTTTCAAAGAAAATAGTTGATTATTTTGCATGTTACTTAGGTTACTAAGACTCAGAAGAAGAATATTTGCATGGTATTCCAACCACAAGTCCATCCATCCTTTCACCATTGTTTGTTTTACTTCAAAAAATTCTGTCTACAACTGAAAAAACATCTTTATTTTGAATGTTACTTAAATTAGAAAGATTTGGAAGCAGACATATTTGTTTAGTATTCAATCTGTCCATCCATACTTCTGTCTATTAGTCCATTCATGACAATCATCCTTATTTTACTACTTTGCATTTTTCAAACAACTGAAAAAACATCAATTTTCTATAATGTGGTAAAGAGTATCTGTGGTGCTAAATTCAGCCATTTGAATCTTCTGTGTTTTAATTTGCCTCACTTTATAAACAACTGAACAAATATTTTTATTTTCTTGAACATTACTCAAGTTACAGACATTTGGTAGATACTGTTTTCTCAACATCCAATCCATTTATTTCAAGCTCTCTTATTTTCCTTTCCATCATTTTACTTTATTTAGAACTGAAATTTTTAAAATTTTATTTTATACATTACTCAAGTTACAAACATTTGGTAAATAGTATTTTCTCAATATGTCAATCCATCCATTTCAATCTCTCTTATTTTCCTTTGCATTACGTGATAAACAACGTAAAACAAAAAAAGTTTTTATTTTGAACGTTACTCAAATTACAGTGGTTTGACAGCAGCCCATTTGCTCTGAGTTCTCTAGGGGTTTGTGTGTAACTGTATCTATACACATGTAGTTGAGTTTCTTACTTGCTTCTGATTTATTTCCACAACTGCCGTGAAGCTGGCATGCTCCAGGGTTCACGCAATGTTAGATTGAAAACAGGATAGTGTCAAAACACACACACTCTGTCAGAATATATCAGTGTCTTGTGCATAACATAAAACACTTGTTTACTAATTAACAATACCACACCTGTGTGTGCGCTGTCTGTAAGTCTTTTTGTTGATGTGTTTGTCTGTCTGTTTTTATTTGTGTCTTGTTTAATATTCGCACAACATAAAAAAAACCCACTTGATTACTAATTAACAGTACCCCACATGTATGTTTGTTGATGTGTTGGTCTGTTTGTCTGTTTTGTATAATATTCACACAACATAAAACACTTGTTTACTAATTAACAGAACAACACAAATTTATGTATGTTGATGTGTTGTGTTGTCTGTCTGTCCACCTATTTGTAGATGTGTTTGTCTGTGTTTGTTGATGTATTGGTATGTTTATCTGTCTTTATTAGTGTTTTGTATAATATTCACACAACATAAAACACTTGTTTACTAATTAACAGTACCACACATGTATGTATGTTGATATGTTGTGTTGTCTGTCTGTCCATCTATTTGTAGATGTGTTTGTCTGTGTTTGTTGATGTATTGGTATGTTCGTCTGTCTGTTTTTATTACTATCATGTACAACATTCACACAACTCAAGATACTTGTTTACTAATTAACAGGTACCACTCATTTATGTGTGTTGATGTGTTGTCTGTTCACCTGTTTTTCTCTATTTATATCTAGTATAAAATTCACACAACAATTCACTCTACCAATTAACAACATCACATCTATTTCTTTGTTGATGTATTCATTCATATGTCCATCAGTTGAATCAGTTGTCTGTCTTCATTTGTACACTTAGTAAAAATACCTGTTTGTTGATGTGTCTCTCTGTCTGTCTGTCACTATTTTGTATTTATTATTTATTTATTTAACTTGTTAAAATGTATCACCTATGTTTGCTGATGTATTCATTTGTGTATTCTGTTTTATTATTTATATTAAGTTGTCAAAATGTAAATGTTATTGTTTGTTTTTTGATATATTCATGGCTTTGTTTTTCTAATTTGTTTGTTTTCTTTTTAAGACTTAATATTTGCTTTTTAAGTATTAAATTTTTTAAATGTACCAGACTTTTTTGATGTACATGTCCTAAAATTATTTTTTATTTCTTGTTTGTTTTTATTTAGCATTCATCTTTTTAAGAGTTGGTTCTTTTAATAATGTTTTACTGATGAGTCTTAGTAACCTAAGTAACATGCAAAATAATCAACTATTTTCTTTGAAATAAAATGTTTTTTTATTGATATACACATATTTTATTTCTTCTTTTTTTTAACATTCATCCTTTAAGAGTTTATTTTTGAGGTACTAAATAATTTTTATTAACTGCTTGAAATGTGTATTTACTGATGGATATGTTTGGTGGTTTTTTTGTAATTTGTTTTTTGGTTTTGTGTTCATCCTTTTAAGAATTTCTTTTTACTATTTAATAATTTTGTTAACTGCTTAAAATGTGACTGCATTGTTGGAAACAGTATCTAAAGAGGGAAAAGGAAACAAGACAATACATACACAGAGGAAGCATGTTCCCACAAAAAATTCTTCTCAAATTGCTACTTCCTGGGAGTATTATTTATTTACATTTTAGTCAAACATCACAAACAGGTTTAAAGTCCAGAATGTCGCAGATTTAACAATGATGAATGAGTCACATGATCAAATTTTCCGAGCATACACACTGTTATTTCCCATTCCAACTTCTACGTCCCTCACAAAATAGTTTATCTGAGATTGTCCTTTCCTGTCTGTGAGAAGGTGCATATTAAATATCATCTGTGCTCTGGTTTTTCTCTGGTTTGTTTTTGTTTTTGTTTTTGTTTCTCTCTCTCTCTCTCTCTCTCTCTCTCATAATTATCTCTATAATTCTTAACACATTTACAATGTTATATAACCATAAATTTAAAATGTACTATGCAATACATTAAAAAAAAAGGATAAAATATGAGGTTGAATAATGAGCTTGATCCTAGGCCATGTGATTTATTTCTGTAAACCATTAAAATAATTCATAAAATACACACTCAAAGAAATAAATTTTGCTCAAAACTATTTTGAATGCAATTACTTTTGACGGCAGGTAAAAATACACCATAAATATTCTAAAAATTAAACTTGTCAAAATTAATTTTTATTAAAACCTTTTGATATGCAATTAGCTTTAACTCGAGGGAAAACTGTTTGAAGTTTTAACAGTTGAAATTAATTTTAATTGAAATACAGCATGATTCCTCTAAAAATAGCACGTACACACAGTCATGTACATTATTGCAAGGCTTAACTGCCAAAATTAATCTTAATTAAAAGTATATCACATACAGTTAGCTTTGCCTGATAAAGGAGATAGTCCATAAGCAGATATTTAAAAAAATAAAAAAAGACATTAACTAAATTTAACGGACCTGTTCCTGACAGTGAATTTAATTAAAGAAAACTGGCAAACAGTAACTATAATTAGTATCAGAGTAAAATAAATCAAGAAAAAACCTCTTTTTTTTAACATTTTTTTTTTTTTTAACAGGTTTTTTTATACACAGAGAATGAGAAAGGTGTTTAAAAGAAAATGTTTTGGATAAAAGAAGATTTACATAAACAAATGCCTAGCTGTGGATTTTTAAAACAAAAGTTCATGGTATTATTATATTTCTTATCTAATTCTACATTATTACAAAATAATAACTAAGATATCATTAAATATTTAAAGTAGTGGAAATTGTATATAAAAGATATCTTGCTGTGGATTGTTAAAAAAAAAAATCCCATGAAGTAGTGTAAGCAGGTTTCTTCTCTAATATAATAATAATAAAGATATCAGTAAATATAAACAAAACAATGAATAACAAAATAACTCTTACTGTCAGTAAAAGTAGATCAGGTTTTTTCTCTTAGAGTTACATCAGAATTTTTTAAACAAATGTAGCACATGAAAAAAGATCCATACATTATGAATGAACTGAGTGAATCATTAAACTTTTCTTCATTCTTGTTTTAAAATTATGATTTTCCTCTCTAATAAATATTACCATAATACAAAAACTGTTTGCCTGACAACTATTAACTATTAATATTTTTTTTAAAAAGTACATGTGATAAAGCCATATATTATGAATGAGCGTATGATTAAACTTTTCTTCATTCTTGTTTTAAAATTATGATTTTCCTCTCTAATAAATATTACAATAATACAAAAACTGTTTGCCTGACAACTAGTAACTATTAATATTTTTAAAAAAATGTACATGTGATAAAGCCATACGTTATGACTGAACTGAGCGTATGATTAACTTTTCTTCATTCTTGTTATAAAATTATGATTTTCCTTTCTAATAAATATTACAATAATACAAAAACTCGTTGCCCGACAACTAATAACTATTAAGATGTCGCTAAGCTGACAACTGAAACAAAAGTGACAGAAATGGAAGTTTGGTTTGTAGCTGTCTGTTTGTGATGTATGTAAGTGTGTTTGTGATGTATGTAAGTGGGTTTGTGGTGTACACAAGTGGGTTGTGGTGTACCTAAGTGGGTTGGTATTGTACTTAAGTGTCATGAAATGTGTGTCATGTTTATACCTGACTACCTGTGTCTTGGAAACTTAAGTGACATTTTCAAGTTTTCTTAAGATAAAGACTGAAGCATGCTTGATATGCACCTGTATTCAAGTGTTTCATATATGATTTGTGAGCATATTTGGAAATACAGAAATATAGAAATAGTGACACTAAATTTTTTTAAATTTAAATCCATTTATTGGCTTTGTTTGTCCAGTAACATGCAGTTATGTCTAGCATGCACCTGATGACACAACTGAATGCACAGATTGCAAAAATACTTGGAAATAGAGATATCAGAATGTTAAGTGACAACTTCAAGTGCCTTTAATATCCATTTATTACCTTCGTTTGTTTGGTAAAGTGCAGGTTTGCCCAGCATGCATCTGGTGCAAACTGTTTCATAATTATATACGTGGACTGTAAACATGCAAATTTAGTTAGTATGACAGATTCAAGTCCTTTATTACACGTAACTCAGAAACATGAACACAGGCACAGAAATCAAAATGTCTAGTCTTTTTAATTATTAGCATGCTTAGTGTGATAAGGTGCAAACATGCTTGTGATGGGTGGAAGCTAACAAAACAGAATAATGGAATACAAGTAGTCTTCGCACAAAAATCAAATTATTAGCTATCGGCAAGGAGATTTGTTTGAAACCAGTTCAGGCACTGGGCAGACCCAGATTTGATAAATATATAAAAATACCTTTTTCTGTTATTTTCCATTACATGGCTCAAGAGCAGGGAATGCTTTTTTGTTTTGTTTTGTTTGTTTGTAAAGGAATAAAAATTATCTTTGCCAGTCGCATCTTTATCTTTGGGTGGGAGGAAGGCAATCTGAAACCTGTTATTTTCAATAAGCAATAATTTTTCTTTTTCTTATTTCTTACTGCTTTATATTTATAATAAAAGTAAATAATTAAATAATTAATTTAAAAAAAAAGAACTGACAAATGGAGATTTTAGTTTAATATTAATGACAGCAACAACAGCAACAAACAACAATAATTCTTAAAAGGATATTTTATCTTTATAATTAAAAAACCCAACCATTTTATTTCTATAATGGATAACACAACCAAACATGCTGCCCTTTGTAAAAAATAATAACAGTAAATAAACATATATTTTATTGTTGCAATAAAAAAAATAAAATGTTTTTTTTTTTTTTTTTTTTAAATGATAACAAATAAATAGCCAAACTATTTCTGCAATGGATAACAAAATAAAAAGTAAACCAATTTAATTTCAAACTGATAATATTTTGTAACCTACACCATGCTGCTCACACTTCTTATTCTGTTTTAGATTTATGATAATCTTAAACCAACAGAAACAAAACAAAGAGGCTTTCTACTTAACTGATGATTAATTAGCAGTACTTGTTTGGATTGCATGAAGCAGTCTCTATCAGGGAAGGCCTGCACCAGCAGGTCAAAAGTGGTTGTCTAACAAATAGCTTTTCAAGATGAGCTTTGAGAGAGGTCAAAATAAATCATTTTGAAAAATAAAGGCTGGATTACATCACTTGGAAAAGTGATAAAAACTTAATTATTTTTTTTGCTTTTTTTTTTTTTTTTAAATTAAAAATGAAGTAAAAGATAAATAAATAAATAAATAAATAAATAAATAAATTAAAAAATAAATAACTATTATTATTATCATCATCACTATCATTAAACAACAAACTGACCAAAGCCAGAACTCAAATAAACATTCTTCTTCATTTGAATTTAAATGTAACAGACTGGTTCTGGTCTTTATCCAGTTGTCTGTCTGTCCTGACATCTGACAGCTGATGTGACAGAAACAGTTTTACAGCAGACACAGATACCCATTTCTGAACCCTGACTTGATGGGTGGGGGGGTGAACAAAATTCATGGCTTAGATAGAATTTTTTCTTTCCTTTTCATTTAAAAAAAAATAAAAATAAAAATAAATAAATAAATAAATAAACAAATAAATACAGGAAAAAAGAAACAAAATTATTTTATTTCATTTCATTTTATTTTATTTTATTTTAAAGTATTTCATTTTATTTCATTTCATTTTATTTTTTGTTTTTTATTTTATTTTATTTTATTTTATTTTATTTTATTTTATTTTATTTATTCTTTGGTGTTTTTTTTTTTTACTGTTTGTTTCTGGTAACTGTTTTTCCTTTTTCTTTATTTTAATTTATTTTTTATCCAAAGGTTTTGGAGTATCTGACTATCTTCTCTTCTGTGTGGAAATTTGTTTAGGAGATGATCTGCTGTTGATGCAAGTGTCTGTCTGTGATTGTGTCAGTATGACAGCTTCATTTTCTTTGATAAACTGTTTCTGTCAGTGATACAACTAGTTATATCAATCTTTTCAATATTTCATTTTTTTTTTTATCTTCGTTTTCAGTTTTAATGTAAAATGTAGTTCAATGAATAACAATACAAAAAGAATGATTATTTTTGATATCAGAATATATTTAATTTTTTGCAGATTATGTAATTTAGAAATTATTTTTACTTTATATGAATATGTTTATGTATTGCATACATACATACTGCCTATCTACACACATACATGCGAATACATAGACACACCACCCACCATGCACACAAATGCATATTTTACACATTACTAACATCATTTTATGTATCTCTGAACACTATGTAGTTCAGTGTAAAAACAGCTCTTTTTTTATTTATCTCAGTTGTTTTAAATTAACCATGTAGACACAAAAAACATTATTATTTCTATTTTATTACTCTCACTTTGTACTGTTGATATTTTTATCACCATTTTATTATATTTACCTTTGTTTGACACCCAACTGCCACTTTGTTTTTTGTGCTGGGGTGTCGTTAAGCATTCATTCATTCATTTTCATTGTTATTTTTACTGACACAAACAAACAAAAAATAATTTTAAGATAATTATTTAAATTTTAGCATCAGCATTAATATAATTTCTTCTGCCCAAAAGTTCTATTTGAAATCTTTTTTTAATTTTCTTTACAGATTAATAAAACAAAAATAATAAATAAATATATAAAACATTTTTAAAATAAATTACTGAAATGTTAACACTGTCATCAGTGTCAGTACAATTCTTTCTCCCCATAAGTTAAATGAAAATGTAGTCTCACACATCAGTTTTTTTTTCCCTCGTGATTAATGTTAAAAATTCAGTGGTTTACTATGACTCATACTTGTTAAAAATTGGCAGACAATAGTCACAGACTAAACTGTTGTACAACCAGACTTTAAACTGGCAACTTTAAAAAGTGAGAAAAATTCAATTACCAAGCCTTAACAAATGATGACATTGAAATCCATGGCAGTCTTTAGAAAGAAATAATAAATGTTTTTTTTGTCCTTGCTTAATAATTCATCTATAATAAATAAATTGTAAAAAAAAAAAAAAATTATAATCAATTTAAAAAAAATTTAAATAATGATTTTGGTCAATGTATGACTAATGATACCAGGAAAGGCTTGCTTGAGTTTTTATTGGATATAAGAATATAACTACTAGCTCTTGGTTTTGATAGTTGTGTACTTGAATCTATAATAGATTAATACATTTAAAAATGTTTTAGTTGAAGTCCAAAACTGTGTACATGACAAGCATACTTGTACAAAGTTAAATTTATATGTTTATGAATGTTTTTATTAATTGATCATGTTTATTTGATTAGTGTTCTTCACCATTTAGTGTGTCTGTTATGGCTTATTATATCAGAGTATGCACATGCAAGGCATGCTTGAATCTTTAACAACAACTATATGAACATAGTTAAGATTTTTAGAAGTTCTTGAATACATTTTATATATCCATATAAATATATTATGTATAGTTACAGATATAGTATACACACACAAACACACACACACACACACAGATATAGATACAAATATTGATAGAGATGTACAGATATAATATAGACATAGGTACATACTATAGATTATAGGTATCTATAGTGATATAGGTACAAATATAGATACAGATATACAAATATAGATATATGTACACATACAGATAGATAGAGAGAATGAATGAATGAGGTATTAAAGAAGTAATGTGTAATGTCAACAAGGGTGATGGGTCTGACTGGAATGGGAAATAACTGTTTATGTATGTAAAGAAGAATAGATCTTTTAGCCATTGCTTCTCTTAAGAACACATACAAAAAAAGTGACAATATCAGCCAAATACATCCATTACAAAATATAACAGGTTTTAATAATATAATTAAACTTTGTTTTGTTTTGAAGATTTTATTTGAAGAAAATTTATTTTTGTTATAATTCACTGTGACCTGAAATCATAAAAATCCAATAAAAGTGTATGCATGAAAACAAAAATTTAATATTTGTTGTTATGATGCATTAAAATAACTGCTAATCAAAAATAATTTAAATTTTTTCTTTTTTCCTTCTTTTTTTTCTTTTTTCACATTATTGTTGTGTTGTGACTCAGTCATGTCCTGGTATAATTAGCCTTCACAAAATAGAATTAATATTTTCAAAAATACACGCTTCTATCTTGTGTACAATTTTAAAAGTTAGCAAACAGTAACATTTATATTATCTAGTTGTGGAATAAAATATTATATTTAATCTCTCTCTCTTTGAATACCTTTATCTATCTCTCTCTCTCTCCCTCTTTGAATACCTTTATCTAACTCTCTCTCTCTCTCTCTGAATATGATATATCTGTCTTTTTCTTTTTCTGTTCTTCTTTATATACCATATACAAATATACCATATTAATGAATTCATATACACAGAAACTAACACACACACACACACACACACACACACACACACACACATACATTCCATTATAGACTGATGGAGATAAGTTAATAAAAATTGATTAAAGACATTTTTTGTTTTTTAGTTTCTTTCATCATTTAGAAAATCTATCCTATTAGAAAAAGTATTATCAATATTACTTAATAAAAATCTCTACTTATTGTTATCAGATATCTTTTCTTAAGAAGAAAATCAGATTAAATGCACCAAGTCACGTAGTGTTATTTGTTTTTTTCATCTCATAAAATGTATATTAGTATATTCTAAAGCAATTATTTATAATTACACAATCAGTCAATATCAGTTATTCAAGTTCTTTCCCCTCCTGCAGTTTTCATTTTGCTCTTGGAAAAAAGAAAAAAAGAAAAAAAAGAACATGTAATTACTGTATTTCATTTTTCTTTCTTTTTTTTTTTTCTTTTTTCTTTGTTAGGCTACAAATCAAAAAAGAAACAGGTTTTCTTCTTATATTGTGCAGAATAAAAAATTCCCTTCTCTTTTTAATTTTAATTAAAGATTAATAATTAAACTTCTAATTTCCTGTTGTCATACAATTCATAATTGCTTCTTAAATATAAGAAAATTTCTTTTAACAAAATATTTTATGGATAAATAACTACTTTATAACTGATAGAATAAGACTGATTTATTATCAGAGCATGAGCTGGAATGGATAAAAATATTATAGACTGGCTTAGCATTTTTTGATTGAAAGAGTTTAAAAAGTTGGAATAGGTAATACTGTTATAAATCAAGTTAGGTCTTCATGTATTAGAACATTATTATAGCTCTGACTGTATGATAAGAAAACAAATTTAACAAACTACTGTCTCTTTCTGAAACCCATTTACAAAATTATCAGTGAAGCCCTGTTTGCTAATAAAATACTCTTTTAAGCCCCCCAACCAAAAATAAATAAAAATAAAACCCTGATTATATTATGGAAGAAAATATATATTAAAAACTGTGACATAACTGAAAGATTAGATGAACAAAATTAAATTAACTGGCAGAATCTTTTTTTTGAAAACAACTACCATGAAACTGATCATATTATGGAAGTAAATACTGAAAAAAAGTATTCAAGACTATGGTTATAATTCAAAGATAAAATGAGGAATTCTCATTTAAAACAACAAACACATTAAACTGGTTATATTATGGACGCAAATATTTTAAGAAGGTATATAATAAAAGACTATGATTATATCTCACAGATAACAGATAAAATGAAAGTAACTGGGAAAATCCTCCTTAAAAATTAAATCCAAAGAAACTGATATTATTTTTAAAATATTTTAAGAACATAATAAAAGACTACTTTTATAGCTCAGGATTATACAGACAAAATGAAATTAACTCAGAGATTACTGACAACACTGAACTTGTGAAGTGGAAATATTACAGATTCTAAATCCGTGATACCTGAGACCTTGCACACACAAAGAAAGGAGAAAAAAAAGGGTGGCTGGAAATGTGTAATTTTGTCAGGGATGAAGGGCTGTAAATGGGCTGGGTTTAAACGAAGACCTAACAAAGTTATGGCACTGATACGATCTGTGTTTTCGTCACCCAGAAACAAACAGTTTACAATGGGAAGGTCTCGAAATGGCAGACGTAACATGTTTTTATAGGCGCTTCCTTTGTCCTCTGCGGAACGTTTATAAATATTAGTGCCTCTACCCTTGGTCCGTTGTCGCTGAAGTGTTTCAACCACCGTTGCAGAAGAACACACAACGTTACACAAAAACAAGCAGCGACGTTGTTTGAGAGAATATGACAGATTATTTTGAAAGGTTAGATCAGAATTACTGATACACTAAAGAAATTATAATAATAATAAAAAATAAATAATTGACATTGTGATATGTTGGGATTACGTTTAGTGGAAAATGACCGAGACACTCGCACAAAAGCACACACAGACACTTGTACATTTAACATTGTGATTTACTAGGATTATTTTTTGTGGAAAATCACACACACACACACACACACACACACACACACACACACAATAAGTCAAAGGACAATTTACAAAAGTTAAGCCAATACAGCTGTCAGACTTAATATGATACATTGATTAATATTGTAGATTAAAACAAACTGAGGTACTCAGTTAATATTAATACTTTAGATTATTTTTAAAGTTCAAAGATCAACAGTTAATATTAACAGTGAAGATTATTTTCAAAGTTTAAATAAAAATTATCAGAAGTTAATAGTTTACATTATTTTTTAAGGTTTAAAGCAAACTGTCCAATAAGGAAAAAAGAAAATTCTTACTTTTTATTATCACTTTGTGCTGCTGGGTACATTAATAACAAAACAAGTTTTATAGATAATTTGTTAAGATAATTTGTGCTAAGATAATTTGCAAAATAAGAAAATAAATTTTAATGTTTATTTGTCATCATAGATATGTTTTTAAACAATATATTAAATAACAACATTTTATATGGTTGTCCATTATTTAGACATTTTTAAAAGATTTATCAAAGACTAATAATTCATTTTTTTTACAGTTATCTACATGTTTTTAAACAACTAATCAAAGTAATAAAATAAAAAACAGGTATAAACATTTTATATAGTTATCCACAATTTACCGATGTTTTTAAAACATCAAGATAATAAAATAAATAATAACATTTTTATATAGCTTTATCAAATTTTTAAAAAGACTTACCAGGGTAAAATAAATATTAATAGTTATCCATGATTTAGTGGTGATTTTAAAAGACTTAACAAAGTAATAAAATAGATATAAAGATTTTTATAGTTATCCATGATTTTGTAGATTAATGTTCTCCTTTTTTATTAGTTTCTGAATATGTTTCACTAGGTTTTTTTGGTGTATGTGTTTTATATCTATATATACATACTATATTTTGCCTTAAGTACCACTTAAGGTATGTAAAACTAACATGAATGCAGAAAGTAAACATAGAATGTTTTGTTTGCTATTGATATTATGACACCCATGCACAACATATTAAAAGGGTTAAATATTGAATATATCTTCTAGTAATAATGTATTTGTGTGTATCTATACCAGCTTTTGTGGAGAATAGCAGAATGAAAGTGTGGCAAGCAAATACGAAATGATAATGTGTGACAGTGAATGTGTGTGTAATAATAAAGCATTAACAGTTTTTTATTTTTATAACAGAGAGAAACAGACAGACAAAAGACAGAAAGACAGAGGGACAGCAGATAGATAGATAGACAGACAGATATAATAAATATATAGGTTTATTATTTTATATTAGTTTATTCAGAGAACGGGCAAATAAATAGAGACAATCCAATGCTAGATGATGAAGTATTGATGAAGTATTAATGTGTGTCTTTGTGTGTGTGTGTGTGTGTGTGTGAGCAAATACAACTAAAAATCAGTTTGTTTATATGTATCAGAATAACAACAATAACACGTTTGTTTATACTTGTTAATTCAGAGAACAGTTAAAAATAGCAGATAATCTGTGTGCCATTATTTTACAGTATTAACCTCATTATATACTCGCATGTCTTAAAATAATAATGCTGACATCTTTATATTGGTTTCTGCAACTTAAGTTAAGCAAATTCAACTAATAAATGACCCAGTGTGTGTGTGTGTGTGTTCGTGTTATGTGTAATATACATGTGTTTATACTGGTTCTCTGGAGACTGAATGTGCAGAAACAAAGACATTGAGTAAGGGATTTAAGTCTGATGTGTTGTGAAGTGCTAATGTGAACTTGTTTGTATTGGTTCCCACTGGGAATTGTAGAGGCCGAGTTAAGACAACGAATACAACATAAATAAATTAACAGTTCATACATAAACACACACACAGGTATACATGTTTGTGTGTGTGTGTAAATATATATATATATATATATATATATATATATATTAGATAGAGTGAGAAAGAGAGATACAACATACAGTATATAAATATAAATTTAAATAATATGTTTGTGTGGGTGTCTGCATCCATATGTGTGTGGGTGTGTGTGTGTGTGGGTGTGTTTATGGGTGTATTATATATATATATATATATCTTCTTTGCACAACAATCCATACATGCCTGGTATATAGATTTTTCTTCAAGGAATTGTGCTATTCAAAACTAAGACAATCAATATAACCATAATTATAACTGTATACCTTGTTTACTTAACTTCATACAATAATTCAGAGAGAAACAGATTGGCTAAAACAAAGAAACTATTACAATATCATATGATAAAAATATTAACACTTTATAATATGACTTGTTTAGTAGTAATTATAACTGAATTAATAGTTTGTTTACCTTTATTTATATTCCTATCGTAACTATCGCAGTACCAAACAAAACAAAGCCTAAAACAAAAACAAGACGACAAATGAAATTAACAATTTTCTTACCTTCATAGTTCAAACACGGCTGGTACAGATCCTGTACTGAACTACACAGTTTAAAAGAACGGTGTTTACAAACCTCCTCCGTTAAGTAGATGTTGCGTAGACAGTCGAGTCGTATCGCTACAACAGACGTTTGTATCACCTCGCCAGTGAGAAACAGCGCGCTGAAGCCGGGGTACGGATCGACTGCTACTTGCAGTTTGAAGTTCCGAGTTAAACCTGGGATTTTCTTCGCCGCTTGGTGATTGACAGTTGAGAGGGGGGAAACGTCCCATTTCTCGGGGGATTTCAGCTCAAGCCAGCTGGCCTGCTCTTTGTTTCTTTACGGATCTCTCGCCACGAGGCGGAGATTGAAAGAAGAGAAGAGAGAGATGAATGAAAATCACATTAAGCGTGTGTACGAATGGGGGAAGTGAGACTGCAGTTTAATAACGTGTACCTTGATTGTAAATTGTACAGATGTTCACGTCTGCTTTCGGAATAAATCGCGAATTGTATTAACAAAGAAAAAGATTATATTAAAAAAAAATAATAATAAAAACAAATTTAAAAGATTTTTTCTCACTATTGTATAACATTTCGTGATAGTTTATATTAAATTTTTTTTAATTTTTTTTATTGTACAAGTCTATATATTTTATTTATCACACACACACACACACACACATGAATTATTATATGTGTCACACTTCACTTAACTGTTCTTCATAAAGTACATTTCATTCACTGCATATAAACTTTGATAAAAAATATAATAAAAAAATCAGTTTTATTTTCTATTTAATATTTTAACAATCTGTTTATTTTATTTTATTTATTTAATTTATATTAATTAATTAATTTATTTATAATTATAGGTTATGCAAATAAATTATAATCTCTTTCTAACCTGATATACAACCAAAGTTCTACTGTACTAATCTGAGTTTCTGTTCAGTAATACTCAGTATTAAAGGACAGTGCTACAGAAAGACACTTAGATGAAATCAGAGATGTAAATGGTCAGACACACATACTGTTGATGATAAAATCAGATTCACAGATAGACACACTTTTATGATAAAATCAGACACTCAGAACAGATGGACAGACATATTTGTTGATAAAATCAGACATTCAGATGAACAGACACTTTGTTGATGATAACATCAGACACCGCGATGGACTGAAACTATTGATTATGAAAATCGGATACACACCATCGTAAGACTGAAGATGAAAATCAAACACATACGCATGCACACACAGACACACAGACGGATGGTCATGTGACATTCATCAGCTCTACTGACAGAAAAGGCAGCTGAAGAAAATCAGGTTTGTGTTCGTTCCTGATAATTTTATTTCATCAGCTGATAACAAACAGACAGACAGACTTACAGCCAGACAGACTGATGTTTGATCAATCAACAGCCAATTGAAGATTACTGAAAAAGATTACTTATGATACAAATAGACTGGAGCTTGCAGTTGGATTAGTAGAAATAGATAGGGTACAAAAAAAAACACACAGAGACACACACACACACACACACACATCTGTACCCACATACAATGTGCATTATAGTGCATACACAAGTACTTACATTACATAAATATATGAATATTCAAAAACACCTATACTTATAAATGAAGGTTTGTTCATATGTGAATCATTTCCCTAACGATGATATGAAAGAGGAAACACGCTTTCATCATTACATTTTCCACTCTTATAAGCACATCTTATATGTGCATCGTCCCACACAGTTTGACTTTAAGAAATCATTCGTGTGGTAGGTATGATAAATAGATCTACGAATACACTGCACTGGGTTTAGGAACAAGTTAAACAAGATGCAGCTTGGGGCCACACAATCTGCAGACTGGGTTTTATGTTCATTATTAATACTAATATGTGATCAGTAAGTGCATTCATCTGAAAACAGTTTGTGCTGTTAAATAATTAAGTTTTCAAGTTTTTTTAGTCCAGCTGATAGTAATTATTCCCCAAAAAAAAAAAGTGGCCTCAGGGCTTTATAAAGCTTTATAAATCTAAACGGGCACTGTGAATCAGACAAGTATTCTAACCAATGAACTACAGTTCATCTTGCAGAAAAAGAAAAAAAACAACTCTGAAGATTAAGATGAAGAGAAAATAAAACAAAAATAGACCATATAGTTCAGTTAGTCACCAAGAAGATGAATGGATCGCTTCATCACAAGTTTAGCATCAGATCAATACACATCATTAAATCAGCACCGTTTTGTTCTTCAATAAACATTTCCTCAGGTCTTCTTGTTAAGCCACTTTTACTGATTGATTCTCCCAGCTTACGTGGCTTTGCATTTCAATAAATGCTGAGGTTATGTGGTCTGTGTTTCAACGAATACTCTCAGATTGCTTGGTCTATGTTTCAGTGAATACTCTCAGATTGCTTGGTCTATGTTTCAGTGAATACCTTGAGTATACTTGGCCTGTGTTTCCATGAATATTATGAGGTTATGTGGCCACTATTTCAATAAATACTCAGAGGTTATGTGGTCACTATTTCAATAAATACTCAGAGGTTATGTGGTCCATATTTCAGTGAATACTCTGGAATCATGGCCTGCATTTCAGTGAATATGCTGAGGTTATGTGATCTGCATTTCATTGAATTCTCTTAGGTTACATGGAATCTTTTTCAAAGAAATACTTTGAGGTTACATGATATGTGTTTCAATGAATTCTGAGGTTGCATGGTATGTGTTTCAGTGATGCTTTGAGGTTATATAGCATGCATTTGAATGAGTACTTTTGAGGTTACATGATCTGTTTCAGTGAATATTCAGAGGTTATGTGATCTGTATTTCCAAGGTTAGGTGTGTAGGTGGATGTGTGTGTGTCTGTATCTGTGTCAATAACAAACATTCATACATACATATATCACAGGCAATCAGCATACATGTATTAATTTATTATCTTAAAACTATTTTACTTTTGTTTAATATTGCTTTACTGAGGATCATTTATGTGGTCACATCACCATCACTAACATCAACTGCACGATCATTATCATCATCATCATAAAAATTCATTTATAACAACTCCACACCTCATTGGTGGACAACGGTACTATTCCCTACACAACTGCTATGACATTTATCACCAAGGTTAAATACGACACCTCTGATAAATCTAAACCATGGCCCCAGAGTGACATGCCAGACCAGAGAACGTGGCTTATGACCTGAAGAGAAAATCCCACCAATATCCCACTGAGGTATATAATTTCAGGTGGCTTCTTCAAGCAGGTATTAAAAGCTTACAGGCAAGCAGACTGTGGTTGTGGCAAAGAATTAAAGATAAACCATTTCTAAGTCCGAGACTTTTTTTTTTTGTGTTACTTATCAAGTTTCTGAAGAATGTCTTCATCAGAATATCTGTCTGAATTTCTCTGTACTTTTATGTTATTTTATTTTACTCAGTTTTGTTATCTTCCTTTCTATCTTTTTTTCAAACCTTGTATGTAATTTTTATACTGGTTTGTATCCTAATGTCTTGTAAATATATCCTTATTTTAAAACTATTTTATTTAACTTTGATTTTTTGTGTTTACCCTGGCTTGCTTTGTCCAGTATTTGTTTTGCCATATGTCAGTGTACTAAGCTACCTGACTCCTCTATAAATTGTTCTGTTTTTTAACCTGTCTACTATATTACTTTTAACATCCTGATGTAGTATCCAGCATTTCTTTCATCTTTTTCTTTTTCTCACTCTGTCTGTCTACCCACCTATTTATTTATTGGTCTGTTTATATCTGTCAGTTAGTCCAACTCCTCTCTCTCTCTACACACATGCACACATATGCACATATACATAAATTAACATGTACACTCACATTTGTCATGTTCATCAGGTAAGTTAATTTGACTACAGGCTTATTGGAGCTGTGTTTATGACACATGTACACACATACATACATATTTCCATACACACATACATATATACATATACACACACAAACATATTCACATACATACATACAAACATATACATTTACATACACACAAACACACACACACACACACACACACACACACATACATACCCTACATAAAGATTATACTTTGAAACGCAACTTGCAGTTAGAAATTGTTTAACCTGTACAATGGAGGGACTTGATCCTGTATCCCCATGCTCCACAAAAAAGACTGCAGTATCCATGTCACTTCAGTTCAAGAATGTGGACAGGTAAAGCAAAGTGTTGTGATAAACTGTTTTGTTTTTTTTGCAGATAATCTGAATAAATGTGTTCTGTTCACAACTTTGAACCAATCTAATCATGTCATTCATCTTATCTCTACATAAACATGCAAATAGCGTGGATAACAGGCAGCAAGCAACATTCCACTTAAATTTTATTCTCCAAGCCATATTTTAACACTAAACTTCCATTTCCAAGAAGTTATTTTCTCAGTTTTTTTCATTTTTATATTTATTTTCTTATCTTACATGTCACAGCTATAAATGGCAAAACCAACATAGAAAAATCTTATCTACAAACGACATGCTGTTTTTAGTGTACATTTTGAAAGAAAACATATTTTGTAATTTAGAAAAAGATTAAGAAAAGATAGAAAGGAAGATATCTGTCTGTAAAATGGGTTGGGAGCAGTTGGGAATGAAATGAATAAGGATTTGATGAATTGTGTGATATTTTTAGAACATTAATTATATTGCAAGATCAAAACTGCATTCAGCCATTTCTGCTAACATATGTATGAAAATCATACCTGAGATGTATGTAAATGAGAGGGGTTTTTGTGAATGTTTGTGTGTGTGTGAGTGTGTGTGTGTATGTGTGTGTGTGTCTTGAATGTTTGCATGTATGTGTGTGTGTGTCTGAGCATGTATGTGCATGCATGTGTGTGTACACATACCAACATATTGGAAAAGATGTAGCTCAGTAATCAAATATTTCTTGAAGTGCAGATGGCCTCTAGATCAAATTTCGTATTCTAGTCAGTGCTCCTTAACTAATGCAAAATAAAATAAGGTTTGTGTTGTCCTGTATGTGATAAAGTGTAGGTATATATAAATAATAATAATAATAATAAGAAGAAGAAGAAGAAGAAGAAGAAGAAGAAGAAGAAGAAGAAAAATGTTGTTTTTTTTTGGTATCACCAATAAACAAAAAGCACTCAGATAACCTAATAGTAGTTTCAACAAAACACACGTGGGTAAATATTTAGGTACATAAAAAAAAAAAAAAAAAAAAAAAAAAAATGTTCTGTTACAGGAAATGTTACTGTCTTGCAGATATTGTACTCTGGATTTGTGCTACATGTTAAACTTAGCAGGACTAATTGCCAATCACCTCCAGGGCTGTGTGAACCTCCGTGTTTCCTACACACTCAATTAACGACAGTCTAACACAGTTCTGCCTCATCTTTCACACTCCTGACGAAACATGGCGAAAGGAATGCATGTCTGCCCTATAACCTCTCTGACAGGATTTACTGCTTGAACTCACATTTAAGGACTTCTGGTTCGTGGTTTGGTTTTTGTAGACTTGCTACCAAAATTTTCAATAGTTCGAATTTAAGGTCGTTTGGTTTGATTTTCAAATTTCTGTTTTAAGGAATCTTTTTTTGTTTTTTGTGTGCATGTTTTTAAAAGTTAAATTCTAATGTCTTTTTTTTCTTCCAATCTTTAAGATAGTTCTAAAATAAAGAGTTATGACATTTTGTAATAAAATACAAAAAACATTTAAAGTTTTTTCTGGTTTAAGGTTTTTGATACATTTTTTTTTTTAAAAAGCTCAGAGTTTAAGGACTTCTGGTCAGGTTCTTATACATTTAAGATCTTTTGACTTTTCAAAGCTCTGATTTCTGGATTTCTGGTCAGTTTTTAGTAACTCTAAGTTAAGGAGCGGTTTTGGGGTTTTTTTTTCTTTTTTATATAGATTAGGTTTAAGGACTTCTGATCATACTTTCATATATTCGAGTATTACATCACAATAATTTAAAATCAAAGACTTTCACTGTATTTTTCATGAAGTCAAATATAAGGACTATTCAGCAAAATTCTAACAGTTTGTATAAAATTTAAGGGTTTCTGTTCATGCATACTTCTGGTATGTTCATAAAACATCAAAATTAAGGACTTCTGGGATTATTATTTCATAATGTTTAGCAATTACATCAGATGTGAGAAATCCTGGATGTTATTTCCATAACAAAATTTAATTTACAATTAGAGAAATTATAGTCATATTTTCACATTCTTTTAGTCAAATCTAAGAAGCTGCCACATGCAGGGTTTTTAAAAAAAAAAAAAAAAAAAAAAAATTAAATTTTTTCTATCTTTGTAAAAGAAAATTTTCAAAACTGTTATGAAACAGCAGTTTTTGTTCCTCTGCTTGTACTCATTAAAAACACGTGAAGATTGCACGTGCATGCCTGCAGAATTTCAAATGGATAAAAAGGAGATATGGCAGGAAATTCTGATTTTATTTCCCTTTTTTTATTATCGTTCTTTTTTGGTTTGCATTTAAACAAGAACAAATATACAGAGACAATATGGTAGGGCCTTAAGAATTTTTTTTTTTTATTTAATTTGATTATTATTTTAAAAATATTTGTATTTTCAGTGTTAATATTATTGTTGTTGTTATTATTATTATTATTATTAGTAGTAGTAGTAGTAGTAGTGGTAAGATAGTAGCAATAATAGTAGCAATAGTAGTGTTTTGCATAGAACAAATACACTGAATCAATATAAAAACCAGGTTGACTTTTTCGTGTTTATATGAGAGAAATTTGATTATTTATTTTTCTTTAAAATTCTTTTTTGACAGCGTGTCAGAGAACTGACAATAACAAATGACAAATTCTGTCAGGGCGTCCAGCTAAGTAAACGTTGGATCAAAAAAAAAAAAAAAAAAAAAAAAAAATCACATTGCTTGTCTTGCAGTTTCAAAAAAAAAAAAAAAAAAAAAAAAAAAAAAAAGAAAAAAAAATTCACCCCAAACAAATATGGGGTGAAAAAAGTTCAAAATACAAAAAATAAAGCTCATATTTCCACCCCCCACAAATTTATGAAAACTACTACCACACCCTCTTAGTAACATTTTATCAAAAAATGTTTTTCTTCAAAAACATTCTTTCTGCTCCATTAAATGTTTTTTTTTTTTAAAAAGAGAAAAATAAAAGAAAGATTAAAACTGTTTCAAATATTCATACAAAAATATACCAATACCTCTTTCTGGTATATTATTTAAAATAATAATAATAATAATAAAAATAATTTATTAAAAAAAATAAATATATTTTTTACCTTCAAATACATTTTTGAAAAAACCCAACAAAAAACAGCCTCTCTCACCAATATTAAAAATAACGTCTTCAAATCACTCCCAAAAAACAAACAAACAAACAAATAAATAAATAAATAAATAAATAAATAAAAAATTAGAAAACATCAGAGCTTCTCCAAAACACCACCTCCTATCAATCCCTCCCATATTGAAAGGATATCCCCTGTACCTTTTCTCTCTGGCAATGATCAAAATCAGAAAAAACAAATGTCAACAGAGTTTATTGTTTCAGTGTGCAGCAAGGTCACAGTTCTACAGGAAATTTGGTCTTCTTTACTTCCGAGTGGCTGCATCAAGACTGCATTGTCTGTGTTTCCTTCAACTCTTCACTTTGACATTTCATTGTCAGATAGGAAGTCTGTATGTAAAATGTCAAGATGGACACATACAAAATATATATGCTATACACACACGTATAATATACACATTCAAACACACACACATATAATATACACATTCACAAACACACATATACACTGGTTTTTATTATACATGTATCTGTCCAGCTGTCCATGCATTCCAGGTTTCCCATATATCTTTATCATAATTTTTCTTTCTGTCCAGCTGTCCAGCATTCCTCCCATATCTTTTCATTCTTCTACCTCCATTCATCTTTTCATCCAACTCTTCATGTATCCTTCCACCCATCCCTTCATTCATCCTATACATATACATATGGATCTCACACCCACACGTATAAATGCATACACAAACACACGTACAAACTCATACATAAACTTGTATAAAATATATCAAGACACCACCTTTCTGTCCATCTCTCCTTTCTTCCATTCATTCTTCTATGCATATTTTTTTTATTAATCCCTTTCTTTCCTTCCATCCATACATCCAACATGTTACATTCTATCTGTCTGTTCATTTAGCATAATCTGTCTCATAATGTTAATGGATCAGATCTAATGGTTTATGAAATAAAAAAAAACAAGAAATACTGACAGCTATGCACGTGAACTTGCTGATAAATAGAACTGACCACCCTCACGGAGATCTGCTGAATTTACAAGAATGTCTCCAACTGAAATCTATTTATTCCTGACTGGAAGAGAGATAGTTCTTGACTTACTGTTGACAGAAGTGAAATGATGGAAAATGTCATCATAGACAGCCAAGGACATTATGAAAATAGTTTTATCTGTGTGCGTGTATGTATAAATATGTTTGTGTGTGTGTGTGTGTGTGTGTGTGTGTGCTCATCTTTTGGAGGAGTGTGATATCTATAAAAGTGTAGGTTTGTACATTTGTGTATTATTTATTTTTTGGGGAAATTGCTGTTTAGGCAAAAGTACAAAGCATGTCATTAAATAAACAAGGAACATTTGTTGAAATGTTATCTTGGAAACGTCTAAAAAATGTCTTTTATTAAAAGCACTTTATTCTAAACCATCTCTCTTTTCAAAAGCATGTTAGTGTTACAAACATGAAACGCACTCAGATTTATTTATTTGCTTTTCTGGTTAAGTACATTAAATTAGAATAAATTAGAATAAATTTTCAAAATATTCTCTACAAAGAAACAAAGTTCCACCAAAAATATTTCCGGGAATTAATCTTCAATCTAGCTCATTAATTTTAACTGCCAGTTTCCATCTGGTAAGTGATACTTTTACAATCTGTAATTGTTCGGGCTTTGAAAGCTTAATGTATCAAATATTTAAACTGGGCTACTGCTTATCGTATCACTCTGTCTAGTATCATTAACTGAATGTAATTATTAAACACAGACCACTCCCTGACGTCTGTCATTTCCCGCCGTAACGTTTGTTTTCTTACAGAAATTAGTCTCATTACATACTTAATTTTACAGAAAATTGTTGTCGATTTGTCTTTGTTCAAAATTATTGATTAGGTGTACAGGATGAAGAAAAACAACAACAATAACAACACGAACGACAAATAACAGCAGCAGCAACAGTAATAATATAATAACAAATGTGTTACTAACAACAGCATTAATAAATATTAATAATGATAATAAATGATAACAAATAGGAGAATCAGAAGCAGAAACAGAAGCTGAATAATAAAAGTAATAAAAACGAAAATGATAATAATAACAAAAACAGGAACAGCAATAATAATCGTAAGAAGAAAAAAACACCTTAATAAATAAGTATGTAAATAATGTACAATGCCGTAAAAAAAATAAAAAAAAAAAAATAAAAAAAAAATAATAATAATAATAATAATAATAATAATAATAATAATAATAATAATAATAATAATAATAAATAAAAAACAACAACAACAACAAACAACATATCATCCTTTTATCACTACATCATTTAAATGCATCTTCTGTAGACAGGACAAGTCATACCATACCTTTTGAGAAATCCAATGGACATGCTGAAACTGACGTTTCCAATTACATTGTAACTGATGGAGTGAGAAAAGAATATCAAGGGGGGAAAAATATGAAAGTTATTTATAATCTAGCAGAAACAGTCAGAAAAACATGATGTGAGAAAAATGCTATTCTGTGTTAAACAGACATTCCTCTCTTTCTGTTTTTTGTTTTACTTTCTCCCAGAAATAAATTGTTGGGAATTTTTTGCGCATTCTTATACCTTCGTGCAGAGATATTCATATTGCTACATGCAGAGATGTTCAGAATATATCAGATTGTTTGAAACTTGACACCAGATGTAAATCTTGCAGTTCTGTCATAATGAGAAATACATGTCAGAGTTATCCACTGCATGGAACTCTTTGCTCTTGTGAGGTTTGAAAAAAACCATGAAGCTGAATTTTTTGTAATAGCTTTAGCAGAATAAGATTGGATGACGTTAAATACAGATTTAATTTGATATGGTGTTTTGTTTGTGTGCATATGTGTGTCTGTGAGAATGAGAGAGTAAAAAATAAGGGGGGAGAGACCAGAGAGTGAAAGAAAGAGAAAGAGAAAAGGGGAGTTAAAAATAGTGAGAGAAAGAAAAAGAGATAGATGGGGAGAACATATGAGTGTGTTAAAAAGATAAAACAGACTGGATTGTATGTGAAAGAAAAAAAAATGTAGGAACATATTTTTGTACCTATGAATCTGAGTTGTTAATTATTATACATAAATAAACATACACAAAACAAAATAAAACAAAGAATAAAAAAAGCTTATTTGTGGGAAGCAAAATTCAAAATACAGAATCAAAAAATATGTGTGAGCTGTAAAAAAATTAAAATATCTTAGTTATTATTTTAATGACAATATAAATAAACAGCGAAAGTTGATACGTGAGAGAATTTGAATTTTTTATTGTTGAGAATAGCAATAGTTTTAGCAGCACAAGAAGACAAATGGAGAATTAATCAGGAAAATGATATCTGTATGTACATCTTGTGTGTGTTTGTATGTGTGGGGGTGTGTGTGTGGCAGTTCTATTGATTGTATTTTAAATGTGTTTGACAGATCTTCAAACTGTGAAATACATTAAATGATAATAAGCATGGCAGCATCACATGTAAAAATACTGTAGTAAAGATAGCCATTCCTTCGAATATTTCTTTAAAAATCCTGTTGAATAAATGATGATGATGATGTTGGTGATGATGATGATGATGATGATGGCATTGGTGATGATGATGATGATGATTATTATGATTATAGTAGTAAAAAAAATATGTTTACATAATTATTTATCTCAGACAAGAAATAGCCAGTGAAATAATCTACTGAGGTGTTAATAAAAACATTCACTATTTTATTATTTATTAATTAATAAGAAAATAATTATTTTCTGTATATTCATCTTTAACTAAAATTCAGTCCACATGTGTTTTAATTTATAAACTTTTTACACTCAGAAGATTAAACTCAAAATACAACCATTAAATTTCCTAAAGATTCATGATAATGAAACACATTATTTGTTCTTTGATGTCAAAAACCTCCAGCTGATGTCTGCCATTTGTTGCTAGGTTACCTCATCATTAGAGCATCTTTAAAACTAGATAATAAAATGGACTGATCATGAGGAAAAAAAGTGTTTTATTTGCCTTTACCAGCTGCTTATTTGCAGTCTCCATTTTTGTCCATCTGGTTTTAATTGGAAGTGATGATTATGCGAAACTGAGGAAATTGGTTAAAATTTGTTTTCTTGTTTTAAAAAATTTCTTTTCAGACTTTATTTTTTTTGTTTATATTTGTTATAAAGGAATTGAAAGTTTAAAGGTTTGAAAAATGTTTTGAAAAACATTATTTCCAAAATTGTAAATTACATTTCATAATACCAATGAACATGAAAAAAACCCAAACCTATTCTTCATAACACTATAAATTATAAAAAATGCTAAATATACATTTCTTAATACAATAGATTATAAAAATAAAAAAAAAAAAAAAAAAAATTAAAGGAAGTTCTGTATTTCATAATGCCATGGTTTATTTAAAAAGAATAAATAAAAAAGTTAAAAATCTACATTTCATAATACTACAGATTACTTAAAATGCAAAACATACATTTTATAATATTATAGATTATTAAAAATGGAAAAAAAAAAAAATATTTTATAATATTACGGATATAAAAAATGCAAAACCTACATTTCATGCTACTGATTATAAAAAAAAATGCAATATCTGCAACATTTTTGGATAAAACATAAAATCCAAAAATTACTAAAACTTGCTCTAAAATTTTAGTTTTGAAAAACTGCTGTGGAGTTGCAGACCACCACTGAAACAGAAAGCATGCCATCAGTGCATACTCCAAATCGCTCCAAACTTAATGTTCTTGTTTGAAGGCATTTGCAAGAAGCAGTTTAACTATAGGAGGCCAGATTTTATCTGTGAGATATAGCTTTCTAGTGGTTTACATTTGACACAGTGAATACTTTCAAATGCTGGATGGATTTGTAGATAATGAAGACCAAATTAGTCAAAAATATGATCTCCTTTACCTGCCAGAGATAAAATAATGGGCAATAAGCAAACAGGAATTCGTAGATAGTCATTTCAGCAAAACAGTTTAGAAAGCTTTCTCAATAACAGTAAATTGTTTAGATGTTTCAGTAATAATAAATATAAGAGGTTAATTTTGAAAAATTCTAAGTTGACCAGATGGTTGATTCAGTAATAATAAGTTTAAAAACTTTTTAAAAAATACTAAATTGAGTATTTCAGCATTAATTAATTGTTTAGCTCTTTCAAAAATACTAATTTGAACAGAAAGTTGTACCAACATTAATTAATTGTTCAGATGTTTCCAAAATACTGAATCGAGTAGACAGTTGTTCAGATGTTTCAAACATACATAACTGTGTACTTGTTTCAGTAATAAATTGAGTAGATAATTGTTTCAGATAATTAAGATTAAATTTCAGTAATATCCAACATAACAGTTTTATTAATAATAAAAGAATTGGTTTCAAAAGTACAAAACGGAGTAGACTGTTGGTTTGGTGATAATAAATTGTTTCACTACCAATATCATCAATAATTCATCTTGCAGAAAATTGTTTCACTAAGAGTACCTACCTCAGTTTTTCAACAGATATATGAAAAGACCCATTCCTGCCTAGAATTCTTCTATTCTCTACTCTCTGACTTGCAGCTCATACTAGTATTTTGTGAAAGAACTAATCAACTATTCTCAACTTTGTTTTCTTTGCTTTTTTCCCCACTTGTCAACAGAAACATATAAGACAGACCCCAACCACCTTTCATCTGTGTGATTAATGGCTGCACATTTGCATAGCATGAAATTCAAAACATGAATTTTAAATCAGGCAGAAAAGAATCTGCAGTTTGTCACTTTGATTCAGTCTGACATTAAATGTTTTTAATTTTTTCACTTGGTTATTGTGTTAAAGTGAATACCATACCAAGAGGATTAATTTTCCAACAACAACTTCTCAAATTTTTTTTTCTTCCAATGATAAATGGTTCTAACAGATTTTGTGCCAACGCAATATTCTGGTTTTTTTTTTCCCCCTTTCTTTATTTCATCTTATTTTTATCTTCTTGTATTTCCTCCCATATATTTATTTGAAATAATCAAATTTCTTTTATGATAGATGTTCTGCTACATTAGTTTTATTTTATTTTTTAATTTCTACTCATTAATATATTTTAAAGCATACCACTTTAATCTTGGTGCCAAAAGTTACATTAAATTTTGTATTTTAATGTTCTTCAGCTTTTGTAAAATAAAAATCTTTTAAATTAGCCTTATTTTGAATGATTATATATTGTTATGTACTTTCCTTTCATATATTTTAAGAATGTATTTGTCAAAAAAAAAAAAGAAAATCTAAAATATATAAGCTATAAAAAAGATTACTTTACAAATAATATTTTAAAATTGTTAAATGGCCAATAAAACTTTTTTTTTTTTTTTTTTTTTTTTTTTAATCCCTGTTTTAAATTGTTATTAAATGAGCAATAAAACTAAATTATTATTATTATTATTTTAATGTTTTCATCCATGGAAGACGATAAACAGGTAGTAGGCCTGTCTTGTAATGAGCATCATCATCTTTAGATGAAAGTACTGATCTACAAGGGAGGAGTCGTTAGTGTCAACCAGAGGGGCAGTGATTAATTACTGTGACCTCTGACATCCAGTGATCACTCCGAGATAAATTCTTGTGACAGAGGTGAAGAAACTGTTACATCTTGAAAAGAACAATACCAGAAAATGTTCTATAAAACCAGTTATCAAGTCTGTTAAGTTAGCTGTTGTTTTCCATTCTAACAAGTGCTCTATAAAAATTTTATAAATTGTTTAATTTGCTATAATTTCCAATTCTAACAAGTGTTCTATACATTTTTTTTTTTTTTTTTTTACAATTTCTGTTTAGTTTGCTATTTTTTTTTTTTGTTCTACAAAAATAATTATAAATTCTGTTTAGTTTGCTATAATTTGCAATTCTAACAAGCATTCTATAAAAAAATTATAAATTGTTCAGTTTACTGTATTTTCCAATTCTAACTATTGCTCTATAAAAAGTTATTTGTCCTGTTTAGAATTATTAAAATTTCCATTATAATAATCTCCTATAAGAACAAATCTATTTTATTATTCTCTGGAACATTTCCTGAGTCTGCAGGTAATCAGCAACTAGATGTGAAAGGCTACTGCGTGTGCCATACTGTCCAAACAAAGATACGAATAAAAAGATCTCATGTGGTAAAATGTAACAGATTTCCTGTGGATTTTTTGTCAGAAATAAGAAATAATTATTTTATTACATAGGATATATGTACGGGTTTTTTTTGTTTGTTTTTTGTGGGGTTAAATATTCCATAGGCATATTAATATTTATATTCTTGTGTGCGTGGCATAATTTATCCAATTACGTGCTCTCTCTCTCTCTCTCTCTCTCTCTCTCTCTCTCTCTCTCTCTCTCTCATACACAAACCTTCATCCATTAAGCATACAAATTCACATTTACATGCTTTCACACTTCACATTCCCTCTTCTTTCATATATTCTCTGTAACTACAAATAACGCGAATCTTTCAAGCTTGCTACTATTGACGTTCAGCAGTTCTTCCTTCACAATTTCTTGTTTGTTCTGCTAACACGATTACCAACCGAACAGACGTCTTCCCCGAAAACGAACATGATCTACAACAGCGAATGATGGACAACTGGTCATTCGCTAGACATCGCTAAATGATTTACTGCTCTGCTTCGTTTCCCGGCCTGCCAAGTATCACACACCATGGCATGCACCACGTGCTACTGACCGATTGAACAACTGCACAACAAGCCGACAACGGCAGCAGGAAGTGGTAAATTGAGCGCGCTGTTCGAGCGCGGCTGTTTGACCGTACGTCGTGGGGTGGCTTTCGGTATTGATAAATGACGTTGCCAGATTCGATTGCTGCATTGATTATTACAAAGTCAAAGTTTTCCACTTTAGCAAAGTAATAACGCTGTTAACTGTTTTTGTAACGCTAAACTAACGTGACATACAAGTTGTACATAGCTTTTAAATAATCTTTGGTATTTCGACTTCCAATTTGATTATGTTGAGGATATGCAGTAGTTAGATTTACAAGGCAAAGTTGAAAGTGTGTAAATCATGGATCACTCCTATTCATTCGGCTGTTTACCAATCCAGCCATTGCTCCCTACTTGTTTATTAAAGATTATGGGATATGAACGTTGTGACTATGGGAAGGCATATAATAAAGATGTTAACTTCTATTTATTATTATTATTATTATTATTATTATTATTATTATTATTATTATTATTATTATTATTATTATTATTATTATTACTATTATCATCACTATTATTTATTTATTTATTTATTATTATTATTATTATTATTATTATTATTATTATTATTATTATTATTATTATTATTACTATTATTACTATTATTTATTTATTTATTTATTATTATTTTTTCTTTTAAACAGCTGCATAGCAAAATGAATGTTTCTTCTCTAATTACCTGAATGGCTGCCAATCATATATATTTATTTTATGATTATAATTGTGGGTTAAAAATCTGATGAGAGTATTATTAAAATAAAATACTGATTCCTTTCCTTACATAATTTTTTTTTTTTTTTATTGAAACCAGATGTAAATAAAGAAAGAAATCAATGCAGTGCCAGACAGGTAAACAAAAATAACTGTTCAGTTGGTAAACTGTATCATGAAGCTATTCTAGCAATATCAGTTTAAGAAAACCCTTGACTATAAAAACACACACACACACACACACACACACACACACACACACACACACACACACACACACACACACACACACACACACACATCAGCTGCTGAAAGTCCTGCTGGGCTGATATGATGTACAGGTTTATACCCCACCTGGTTGGTGTGTGTATATCTGTGATATGTTTCACACCTATATTTAACCATCTATTTCTCTATTATTTATGTTGTATTATGTAACAGAGTGAGATAACAGCTGAGTCGTAACTCACACTCTATATATATCATAACTGAAAGTGTTTAGTTCGCAGAAGAATCGTGGATAAATTCGTGGATGATTTAAAGATGCAGAATGAAGTATACCTATCTAACAAATAATCACAGTGTGTTGGTGGAAGATACAACACTAAATTTTCTTCTTACGAGATAGCATTATTGCTCCAGGAAGGTGTAAAATTTTACTTCATAATAAATCAAAGCATTAATCAATGCTTGCTGTGGTGTTTATCAATATGGATGCCACCCACAGTATACAGTCAAACAGCTGCATGCAGAATGTGCACACATTAATTAAAACACTTGCAGTTTTAGATGCATGAAAAACAGTCTCAAGATTAGATCAAGTTAACAAATACAGTTTTATATGATGATGATGATGATGATGATAATTATAATTATTATTATTATAACAACAACATTATAGTAGCAACAACAATAATAATAACTCCATCACAGCAAAAATAATAAGAACAAAAAAACAACAATGCATCATTCTTTCAATTAATTCCTGCAATACAAACATAATCTGTATCCTTTTACATGTACCTAGAAACTATAAATATCAGTTACACAGCAGCACTGGTTGGAATGTGAAATTACCTAAACAGTGCAAAAAAAAAAAATAAAAAAAAAATAGGATAAATCTTGTTTTCTGTTGAATCAATGGAAGCTGTGTAACCAAAGTTTTGTGAATTAAAGTCTGAAATGACTTAATAAAAAAAGTAACTGAGAAATGTTTTTTATTTTATTTTTTATTTTTTATGATTTCATCTCTGCTTGTCAAAAGATGCATTAACAAGAAAATAACTGTAAATTACAAATTTTATTTTTCTTTCGGGGAAAACGTTTTACTTTTTTTTTAATACTTTATATGTCAGCTGTTCAAGCCATGTATTCAGGAGTAGAACCAATGGGTTGTTCAGGATCTCTGTATTGTGTGATGTATGATACTGAGTTTGGGGTTTAATTTTGACATTCATTAGACTGTATCATAAAAGCATGTTATATTATATGTCATAATAATGTTATACTATATGTCATAACAACATGTTATATTAAATGTCATAAAAACATTTATGATGTAAAATTCTGCTTAAAGCAAGGTATACAAAAATATAAACATATATATATATATATATATATATACACACACATACATATATATATATATAGAGAGAGAGAGAGAGAGAGAGAGAGAGAGAGAGAGAGAGAGAGATTGGTCAGTGTTATTTATTGATTTTTCTATTAAAAAGAAAAATAATAATAATAACTGTTCTTCAGATTTTAAAAACATAAATCTGTTATTTTTAAATATAATATACAACAAACTATTTTAATTAAGAAATCTATTGCTTATGTTATACCAAATTTCTTTCTTTCTTTCTTTCTTTCTTTCTTTCTTTCTTTCTTTCTTTATTTATTTATTTTATTATTATTTCTTTTGACAGGCAAACAAATATTGACAAAAATATGTCTTCTCTATTTTAATAATGTTATGAATTTTACTTTTAAAACTGTTTTGTCCATGACCTCCTTATTATAAACATTCTCCATTTGCTTTTGATATTTATTTGTTTATCAGGGAAAAACATTTTACTTCTGTTTATCAGTTCAGACATCTTGAGAGTGTGAAAATGTTCATGCATTTTTTATTTGATTTTTTAAAAATTTTCAAGTGAGTGGAAATGAAATTTAAGAGAAAAAAACTTCAATGATTTCATCACTTTAACTTATCACTCTTTCTATTCTGATGATAAAAAAAAAAAAAAAAAAAAAAAAAAAAAGAAATACTAATAAAAAAATAGAAGAAAAATAGGTGGAAAAAAGGTACAGAAGAAAAGATAAGACAAAAACATCTGCTGTTGATGATAACAAGTATTTTTTTTTTTTTTTTTTAAACTGAAGATATTTAAAATAAATTGCAGACGGCATCATCATTTCAGAAGTCTGTATGGGGGGAGCAAGACTTCAGGTGATAAAGTACATTTCTGAGGCATCACGGTAAACATGATAAATCTTCTGTAGTGAACCAGTTAAGCTACTTCCAGTTCCAAATTTAGCTCAAACCTCACAGATATATCATAGGTGTTATATTCTTTTGTATTAAAAAGGTTGATACAAAAGATCCTTTGCTGAAAGCTAAAATTAGCCCTCAAACAGATTTTCTTTTTTATAATCACCATGAAATCACTATTAATTGTGACTTACAATCAAAATTGTTAATATAGATCAATTAAATGTCATTAAACACAATTGTTTATCCATTAATTTGTTTATTAATCATTTGTAATTCATTAATGTATTTTTATTCATGATCTTCCTATTCATGGAATAAAGTTTCTAATTATTAAACTGCTATTTTTGTATTTCATTCACAATAATATTCAGACAAAACTCACAGATAATATATCTCATAATTTAAAAAAAATAATAATAATAATTTAGAGATGGCGTTCATGCACTCATATTTTTTTCTTTGTGAGAAAGATCTTTTCAAGGAATGGCATCTTTAATAATAATTTTTGAATTTTCCAAATGGAATCCCATGGTTGTCGTTTGTACGATATTTCATCAAGTGTATCGATTACCTGTCAGACTGAGTCAGCGTGTCGAGCGGCTCATTCTGTTTAGACGTAGTGTGATTGATTGATCGAGAAAACGATAACAATTTTTTTTTATTATTATTATATATTTTTATGGCTTCCCTGTAAGAGATAGATAGCAATCAGTCAATCAATCAATCAACCAGATAGCCAGAATACTAGATAACCTCTCACTGTCAATGTATTTCTGATCATTAATCAATCTGAGTGGTTATTAGTGTACGGGTAAAACCTTATATACTGAATCTACAGTGTAAATGTTTGGACGACACTGAATGCACTGGCTTTTTTTTAAAATTTTTGACTTATTTAAGAAAAAAAGAATTATGGATAGTTTTACTGGCAGTTAAATACAGTGTGTTTGTGTATATAGCCATATTAGAAGTCAGACTGTATTTACTTAGAATGTGTGTTATTAAATGGTTGAATAACTGCTAGCTGATCTAACATTTTGATTTCTATGGTACACTTAATGCACTGGCTTTTCTCTGATAAAGAAATCATCTGAAATATTTTTCTAGTGGAATAAGATATTAAAATTTGTTACAAAAAAAAAAAAAAAAAAAAAAAAAAAAAAAAAAGAAATTAAGAAGTTATATTGGGAATTGCACACCAAATGTTTATTTTTGTCAGTATGTTAAATTATTTTATATCTGTTACACTGATTAATAAACTGTCACTGTTGAGTTTTGGTTTACACCAAGAGCACAGGCTGTTCTCTGATAAGATAGAAACAACAAATACAACTTGGTTTCACTGGAATCACTTAGGAACTGTTTGTAAACAACAGTGCTAGGAGGATGAAGGATAAGAGTGTTTATTTTTGTCACTGTATAAAATTATTATCATACAGCTAACCGAATTAACGTGCTTGATTTCTGGGTTACACTGACTGCACTGGCTTTTTGATGAAAATATAGAAATATTTTAAATATGATTTTTTTGAAAATATGGTTGCAATGTAAAGCATATTTCATTTAATCAGTGAAATGTGTGTTCATGATATATTTTGTTTTATTAATTGATAATGTTGATTTTTTGTTTGCACTAACTGCTTTGGCTGTTTGTGTGTGTCTGTGTGTGTGTGTGTGTATGTGTGTGTCTATATTTAGTGAATAACCATTTTCCTTTTACTATCATTATTACATCTGTCTTCATTAAAAAGGTTGTAGAGGACAATAAAGAGACAAAGATGTAATGAGAAGAGTTGACAATGTAAACATTTGGTGACCCCTGAGTTAAATCTTATCTCTAAACAAAGAGACTGTAATTTAGAAGTGGATATTTGTGATACACAGTAACATAAACTATGATGTTTTATCAACAGTAACAATGATTTTACAACACAGACAAACACTCTCTGTTGGAAAGTTCAACAGGGAAGAGATGATAGGCTATTAAGAGGTTAATACAAACACATGTGAGAATGAGTTGAATGGACAAAGAAAGTAAAAATATAGAGTGGACAGACACAGCAGTTGGAAACACAGTGTGTTACTCTTTTTCAGTTTGCAGATAGGAATTATTTAAAATTCATCTTCCCATAGACAGCAGAACATATATCATGTTTTTTGGTACTAGATGATGTTGAAGGGAAATAACCAATCCACTAGAATCCTAACACAAACATTCATAGTGGAAAATGGAACAGATATTAAAAAATTGATGTTAAAACTGGAAAGTTCTTAATACTGGCTTCTAACCAAAACTATCTAACATACTAACAATGCCATGGGCAGACAACCCAGGTTCCTTAGATAAATTCTACGAAAATTTCCATAGATACAAGTTCATTTCAATTTTTTTTTTTTTTTTTTTTTTTTTTTTTTTATTAATATTTTTTGAAGAAACAGTTACATGAACAAAATCTCCAAGACATGCATGTTCCAGTCTTAGCTGGATTTAAGTAGATTCCTGAGTTTTGATTGACTGAACAAAAAAATCTCTTGAACTGTCTTCAGGAATGTTTATCATAGATAAATGCTTGAACTCTTAGTGGGTGTAAAATACTTTGATAAAATAAAAAAACCTCTTTGAAATGCAGGACTTTAGTTTTATAATTAATGGATTCTGCTTAGAATGGATGCTTTATTCACCTTGTTATCAACAAGTCTGGAAATTTATGTTTTAATGAATATTTTATGCTCTCATGTTATCTCTGAACGAAATTAAGAAGGGAATCTGGGTTTTGTTTGGTTTCTTAATGATGTATTACACTCTTGTATATAAAATTTTATTTAACAGTTTATGTGTGTGTGTGTGTGTGTGCAAGCATGTGTGGTTGTGAACATGTGTGTGCATGTGTGGGACGTAAATGATAACATCCAGAGACTGTTTGTGGAATTTTTATATGTAATGAATTTTTATCTTATCAGGTTAAGCTGGATAAAATATTTCCAAAGCAGACAGAGAAAACTAGCAAACTGGACAGTCTGTGTGTCCTGTAACTCAGTACTTCTTTAAAGAAGAACATTTACAATGCAAAAACACAAAAAATAAAACCCATGCAATGCAACAACATTAATATCTGAACTGAAATAATGTTTTTTAATTTATAAAAAAATTCAAGTTTTGATATGCTCATTACTTTAAACAATTTAAATCATTAATTTTGACTTAATTTGCTTTTGCATGTGAATGTTTATTTTTTAAGTAATGAATATTTAAACCTGTCATAATCTGGTTTTCATACTTTAATGAAAAAGAGCATGACTGGAACAAGAAAACACCAGTTACTACTACAATAACTTCTATTACTACTATTACAACAACAACTACTGTTACTACTACTACTACTACTGCTGCTGCTATTACCACTATTTCCACTTTTACAAGTATGACAACACTTGTGTCCCCTGCACCTTGCAATCTACAACTACTACTACTACTACTACTACCACTACAGCCCTGTCACTGATTTCAGTGAAAACATTTTCATGTCATGTTTTGACAATTTTTACTTGTGTCCCCTGCACCTTGCAGTCTTCAGATGTCTGTGATTCATCAACAACAACTACTACTACTACTACTACTACAGCCACAACATCTGAAACCACCTCTACAGCCCTGTCACTGACTTCAGTGAAAAACTTTCCCTGTGATGTTTTGACAGCAGTTTTTACTTGTGTCCCCTGCACCTTGCAGTCTTCAGATGTCTGTGATTCATCAACAACAACTACTACTACTACTACCACCACAGCATCTGAAACCACCTCTACAGCCCTGTCACTGATTTTAGTGAAACATTTTCCCTGTGATGTTTTGACAGGAGTTTTTACTTGTGTCCCCTGCACCTTGCAGTCTTTAGATGTCTGTGATTCATCAGCTACTACTACTACTACTACTACAGCCACAACATCTGAAACCACCTCTACAGCCCTGTCACTGACTTCAGTGAAAAACTTTCCCTGTGATGTTTTCACAGGAGTTTTTACTTGTGTCCCCCTGCACCTTGCAGTCTTTAGATGTCTGTGATTCATCTAACTTCTGTTGACACTATCAGCACAGCTTGTCTCCATGTTTTCTTAATCTCTCTAAAGTGATGATTCATCTGGATTTCATTGCAGATGTTATTGATCCAGCAGGAAAATAAATCTGATATTGCCTCTCAAGAAACGAGCCTAATTAGAACCAGTCTGTTCAGACTATTTGCAAAGATTTTAAACAAAGACATATGGTTTGATTCTCACATGTTGAAATGTTGTTGAGTTTTTTTGTTTTTTTTTCTAGTTCCAATGTAAATGTAAGATAAGAGATATTCTAAATAAAATAATATCACTGACCTTAAATTCTCACCATTTTTTGTTATTATCTCCCCTTATCTTCTTCTTCATCATCATCATCATCATCATGACCCTCATCAGCATTATTGCTATCATTATCAACATAAGCAATACCCAATAATATAATGATTTTTGTTGTTGTTGTTGTTATATTATTATTATTTTATTGCCATCATCATCATTATTACAGTTCTTGTTGTGTAAAATATTTTGTTTTATATATATGTTCAGAAATTGTTGCTTATGGACAACAATAGGGTAACACTGACAAATGATAATTTCAAAAATAATATTTATATATGTGTGTGTGTGTGGGTATGGGTGTATAGTAGAACTGACCAGATTTGTATAATTTCTGTAGGATGTAGCAATGAAGCGAAAAAAAAAAAAACAATTAAAAAAAAAATTCCTACAACAAACATACAAAATAAACAATAATACAAATTAAAAAAAACAAAAAAACAATAATAAATAAAATGAACTGATATGAAATAAAATAAAACAAAATATATCAAACCAAACCAAACCAATTAAAATAAAATATATGTGTATATGTGTGTTTGTGTGTGTGTGTGTGTGTGTGTGTGTGTGTGTGTGTCTCACATTTAGTCATTTTTATTTTCTTAGCTTAATATGTGAAATCCATGTTTTAATATGGAACATAGTAGCATTTAAGACAATATTCCTTAATAAGGTCTGTATACACTCAGTCTTTGTATAATTTTGCTTTTAATACTTTTAATTCATACTTTTAATACAGTTCTGGTGTATTATATCTTCAAAACTGAATACACTTTACAAGCTGTTTCATCTTCTTTCTTTCTTTCTTGTAATAAGATATTGTTACAAAACTATACTCGGAAGAAAGAAATCAACTGTTTGAAATTTTAATTATAATTCTTTTATTTCAATATTAAGTTATGTCCAAAAAATATTTATTGTATGTTATTTTAAAACTTGTTATCTGTAAGGGAAGAACATCATATGAATGCTCAAAGTTATCTATCTGGACTGTACAAAAATAATATGTAATAATGATAATAATATTTTTATTTATTGTTGTTGTTGTTGTTGTCATTGTTAATTTTAATTATTTATTTGTTTGTTTGTTTATTTATTTATTTATTATTATTATTATTGTTGTTTTTGTTGTTGTTATTTTTAATTATTTTTAATTTTTAATTTTTTGGCTTAGCCTTTTATATGCACAGGAGAAAGCATTATAATGGCAAGTGAAACAGTCTTGAAAGGACAAGTCAGCTGAGAAAGCAAAAACTCTATATTACTTGAGTATTCGGTAAAAACTTTAACATAGGAACATTACTAAATGTGAATGATAACTTTATCACTGCATTTCCTTGGATTGCCTTTATTAACTAAAAACTAAACTGAAATATAAATAACACTGTTATTAATTAATGTTCTGAAGCTCTGTTTGGAATGGCAAATTAATCAATAAAAGGATATTTAACATTTAAGAAAAACATTTTTGTTTTCTGTTTTTGTCATTAGAAAGAATTTTAGAGATTTTATATCTAATTTAACTGTTTATTTATTACAACTGCTATTTGTGTTATTATTTTGTCAGTCAGAAGGTTAGGATGTTAAATTATATATTTTCTTTGTTGTACAGAAAGGAGAAATCTTCAGTAGCATTTTGTTTTTAAACAGCAGAAATAGTTTACCCAAGTATTTCAGAAATAAAGTAGATTTTGAAACAACTTTGAAGACGAATGTAAAAAGTTACAAATAACAGAAAATGGTGTTTTATTGTTGTTGTTACTGCTGCTGATGTTGTTGTATTTTTTTTTTTATTATTATTGTTGTTGTTTTAAGTATAGCTGTTCTTATTATTTTTGTTTGTTATGTTATTGTGTTATTACATAATTATTGTTTTGTTTTTTATTAATTATTACAGCTTTACATTTATTACTACAGCTATTATTATTATTATTATTATTATTATTATTTATCATTATTATTACTATTGCTCCTACTACTACTATTATTATTATTATTATCATCATTATTATTATTATTATTATTATTATCATCATCATCATTCATCATCATCATTATTATCATTATTATTATCATCATTATCATCATTATTATTATTATTATTATTATTATTATTATTAGAAATGAAACTATATTCTAACACATCATACTATTTGTAAAATTTTAATTTTTTTATCATAAAATAAAAATCTATTTGAAAATGTCATTCACATCTGTCATATTTGTGTGTTTTTAAATAACAATTATGAAATAAAATATTCAGGTCACTTGCTGGTTTTTGGGGGGGGTTTAAATTTATATATTTTTATTATTTTTTTAATGTAATTCTAAATTTTTTTTTGGTTGTAGTAAATATGGATGTCAAAGAATTATTACCTTGTCAATTTTAAATAATTTACTGAATTATGAAATATTTCTATATATTTATTTTTTTAATTGTCCTGCTAGAACAAATTGATTTATTTTCAGCTGAAATGTAACCAAATATCTGACATTTAAAAAGTATTTGCTGTTTCCATTTTTAGTTACCAGTCTTTTACATATACTTTCCAAAACAGGAACTCTTATACTTTGAACTTCAGTAATTCAGTCACAAAACATCACATACCACAGACTTCAGTAATTCAGTCACAAAACATCACATACCACAGACTTCAGTAATTCAGTCACAAAACATCACATACCACAGACTTCAGTAATTCAGTCACAAAACATCACATACCACAGACTTCAGTAATTCAGTCACAAAACATCACATACCACAGACTTTAGTAATTCAGTTGCAAAACAAAACATACCACAGACTTTAATAATTCAGTCACAAAACATCACATACCACAGACTTTTAGTAATTTCAGTCATACCAAAAAGTAACACAGTCACAAAACAACACATACCACAGACTTTAGTAACACAGTCACAAAACAACACTTACCACAGACTTTAGTAATACAGTCACAAAACAACACATACCACAGACTTTAGTAACACAGTCACAAAACAACACATACCACAGACTTTAGTAATACAGTCACAAAACAACACATACCACAAACTTTAGTAACACAGACACAAAACAACACATACACATCATAAACAATAGTTGGAACAAGAAACAACCCACATACACATATACAGATACAGATATAGATACAGTTAGATAGAGAGACAAATAGACAGATAGATAGACAAACAGATAGACAGTGAGATAGATAGATAGACAACAGACAGATAGGTAGATAGACAGACAGACAACAGACAGAGATGCATATTCAAACTGAATTGAAATGACAAACACAGAACTCTCTGATTTTGTTTCTCATGACTGCTGGTTTCTGTCAGATCTCGTAACAAGGTAACGTTATTAAAGGAACAGTCCATTCCAGAATCTGTCTGTACGACCGGCCTCAGGGATGTATGCATGCCTCACTGACCAATTAGTAAAATGAAGCTATCTTCAGCAGTTTATTAAATAAATACTGTTACTCTGTTAGTGTCTCTGTAGGCTTCAATTATCAGTTTGTGATCAATGGAGGTTCAGGCTTCTCTGCCCTGGTCATACAAATTAACAGAGTAAAAGACAATGTGCTGTGTTAAATTAACATAGTCTCTCCAGACTTTTATTAACAGTTAACGCCAGCGAAGGTTCATGCACGCCTCTCCAGGGCATTCAAATTAAGAGGGTAAAGACAGCGTGCTGTGTTAAACAAATGTAGTTACAGTGTCTCTTCAGACTTTTATTAATGGTTGATGTCCACTGAAGGTTCATGCACGCCTCTCCAGGGCATACAAATTAAGAGGGTAAAGAGAGTGTGATGTATTAAATTAATCTAGTTACAGGGTCAGTTTCTCTGCAGATTTCAGTTGATGTTTATGTCCACTGAAGGTTCATGCATGCCTGTCTTGGGAATACAATATCTGAGAGTAAAATTTGTGTGTTAATTTAAAGGAGATAAAATAGAATTGCTTATTTCTCTGTTGACTTCATCAGTTATTTAAAACAGCATTAGGTTCAAACATGCCTGTTCTGGATTTAATGAATTCTATATTTAATGAAAGTTATAATAGTATTAATCTCTCTACTGGTTTCATCAGTTATCTAAAACATGCTGACACCCATAGTAGGTTCAAGCATGTCGGCTATGGGCATACAATCCAAAAATGTGTCACTTAACCAACATGTACATCTAGACTTTTGGTCATTACAACCAATGTCCATCCATCTTTTAACCATCACAGAAAAAAAAAAAAAAAATGAAAGATAAATAATGATTGTTAATTTCGTAACTGTATAAATTATCTGGAACTGCTGAAGTACAAGTATTAACAGAAAACATCTGAGTTCACAATGTACCCCATACCAAAAAATGAGGATATCACAGAGCATAGTTAAATATAAACAGGATTATATGTAGACTGAGACACACATAAACAAAGAGAAGAGAGAGAGAGAGAGAGAGAGAGAGAGAGAGAGAGAGAGAGAGAGAGAGAGAGAGAGAGAGAGAGAGAGAGAGAGAGAGAGAGAGAGAGAGGGAAGGAAAGAGAAAAAGAAAGAAACAGAGAGCTAGAGTAAAAAAATCAACAACCAAAAGCAGAAAAAGAGAGAAAGTAATAAGAAGATAATGAAATGAAAGAAACAAATACTGAGAGAACGTGAGAGACACCATACAACCACATTTGCTGCATTGAGGATTAAGGTTAGATTTTTCTAGTTCTTTTTATTTTCATATTTTTGTATTCTCCTTTCACTTTCTCTACTGTCTCTCAATCTCTTTCTCTCCCACCCGCCCCTCCCTTTTTTCCCCCCTCCCCCCCTGGATGCTTTTTTTACTGCAGAACTGAATGTCCTGACTGGCCCTGCACACTGACTGATATTTCATAAAGAAAGTTAAGTACACTGTGAGTAACATCACACTGACCACTATGTCTGGATGTACGTAGAGGATTGTCACTGCTTACTTTTCACAGAACACAAGTGTGTAAAAATCAGCGTGTTTTGGTAAATGAGAGTAATTACAGTGTTTTGTGTGTAAAATTAGGTGTTTTGGTAAATGAGAGTAATTACAGTGTTTTGAGTGTAAAAATCAGTGTGTTTTGGTAAATGAGAGTAATTACAGTGTTTTGTGTATCTGCAGTTAGCTGTGAGATATTCAGCCACCAGATCATGTGTGTGGTACAGCATGCAACAGACTGTTCGTGTGTTAGTAAGTTAGATGGTTTGTCAGTTAGAAGAAAGTCTGTAAGTATCTCACTCTTCCCAGATTAGCTGTTGGTAGAAGGCATCGTTGAGTTGTTTCTTTATAACTGTCGCTTGTAAAAAACATACTCATTTATTGGGTTCACTCTTGTATTCAGTGAGTACTGTGTTGTATGTTTTCAGTGAATGTTGTGTTGTATGTTTTCAGTGAATATTGTGTTGTATGTATTCAGTGAGTACTGTGTTGTATGTATTCAGTGAGTACTGTGTTGTATGTATTCAGTGAGTACTGTGTTGTATGTATTCAGTGAGTATTGTGTTGTATGTTTTCAATGAATATTGTGTTGTATGTTTTCAGTGAATGTTTTGTTATATGTATTCAGTGAATGTTGTCTTATATGTTTTCAGTGAATATTGTGTTGTATGTTTTCAGTGAATACTGTTATATCTATTCAGTGAATATTGTTATATGTATGCAGTGAAAAGTGTGTTATATGTATTCAGTGAATATTGTGTTATATCTATTCAGTGAATATTGTTATATGTATTCAGTGAAAATTGTGTTATATGTATTCAGTGAATATTGTGTTATATCTATTCAGTGAATATTGTTATATGTATTCAGTGAAAATTGTGTTATATGTATTCAGTGAATATTGTGTTATATCTATTCAGTGAATGTTGTGTTATATCTATTCAGTGAAAAGTGTGTTATATGTATTCAGTGAAAAGTGTGTTATATGTATTATTTTAAGTTAAATGAAGAGTTGATTTGTGTTTGAAAAACGTCTTGCCTTGAACCATGTCCCAAAATAGAAAATATATATATATATATATATATCTTCCTTCAGGAAACAAAATTAATTATTTTCTTTTTTCTAAATTCTTAATTCTCGAAACCCAGTATGTATTGGCATATCAAATAATCGTTTTTTCTAATGTGTAAGTCAAAAAAAAAACTACTTCTGAAATAACTTGTACCAAGAAAGATCTAGATATATCTGTGTTCTCCATTATCTTCAACTACAACAACTGGTCCGTTAATACATTTACCACTGCAGCCACCACTACTACAACAAAGACTATTTCTACTGCTACTACTACTACTGGTAGTCCTGTTACTGTTACTGCTAACTAATATTACAACTACCACCAGTGTGTCTGTGCATATGTTTGTACATATGCATATCTATATATGCATGCATGTGTGTGTGTGTGTGTGTGTGTATCTGTGTGTAACAGAGAGAAATTATAGAATTCCATTAAATGCCATTATATTAAATCATTAAAATGTATAATAAAAAATGGTTTTAAATTTAAAATGTAAATAAATCTATTCAAAATAAATGTGTGGTAAAAAATAATAATTGTAAGTTAATGCTGACACCAGAAAAATATACATAAAGTTTAAAAAAAAAAAAAAAAAAAAAACAGTTAAGAAAGAAAATTTTAAAATTAATTGTAATGCTGAAAAAGAAAATTTTAAAATTAATTATAATGCTGATTGTAAATAATAATAATAGTATTAATAATAATAATAATAATATGCATGTATATTTGGGTGTATTATATATGTGGTTTTTTTTGTTATTAGTAAACATATTATATATCTGTGTTAATGACAGTTTCCCCATTAAATTGTTTTAAGTTAGACTTGTCAGATGAATATTTAAACAGTTGTTTTAACAGTTCCTTGATTTATTACTTTCTCCTACTCATCTAATTAAAATGTAGTAAATAGGATTAATGGATGGATGGATGGAAAAATGGGTGAATGGATAGATGAATGAATAATTGGATAGATGCATGGATGGAAAGATGGATGTATGGAGAAATGGACGGCTGAATGGAAGAGTAGTTTGAAAGACAGATGGAAGGATGAATGGACTGATATGTGGACTGACAAATGGATGGTTGGATGGATGGATGAATAAATGAACTAATGAATGGATTGATGTATGGATGAATGGATGGATGAATGAATGGATGATCAAGAAAATGGATTGATGAAAAGGTGGATGGATGTTTCCCTGGATTGATAGATGGATTGCTGTTGAAATAATTTTAGCAATCACTTTAAAATTTACCATTTTTTAGATTTGGAAAATAATAATAAAAAAAAAAAAACAACAAAAACCCTAATACAAGGAACCAAGCATTTTAAAAGGTTAATGTAAATATCTCAGATGTAGAAAATAGCTCAGCAGTACACAGAACAGCAATACTTTCTTTTTCACAAACAGACGTCTTTAAAACAAAAACACATTTATCTTTTGATTTTTCAATTGACATTCACTGAGAGTATATCATTTTCTTTACATCGTTTCTTTTTATGTTTGATTAATGGCTCCAAAAAAAACAGTAAAATTTAAAATAAAAAATAAAAAATTGTTACTGTTACAGATAATGACAGAGAAATGAATTAAAAACGAATAAAAAATTTCAGTACTAAAATAGGATGTTGACTGAGAATTCCTTTAATTGTTTCCTGCCTTGTTCAGACATTTTATGTGTTGTTGTTATTTTTATTGTCATTATTTTTGGATGCAATTATTATCATTGTTCTATTGTTGTTGATATTATTATTATTATTATTATTATTATTATTATTATTATTATTATTATTATTATTATTACAATTTGTATTCTTTTATAATTTTACTTTATAAATTATTTTATTCTTAAAAGACAAGTTTTCATCTGCTACTGTAACATACTGGTTTTAAATAGATTTATTTAGAGCTTAAATTTAAATTATAAAAAAACGTTTTTAATTATGATTTTTAATGACATAATAAACATAGTCTGTTGTGTCCTATCACTCTGTTTTATTTGTCAACAGAGTGTTTCTTCTTCTGTTGTCACCTTATCCATATGTGTGTGTGTGTGTGTGGATGTATGTATGGTTGTATCTGTGTATCTGTGTTTGTGTGTGTGTGTATGTATGTATGTATGTATGTATGTATGTATGTATGTATGTGTTTAAGTATGTATGTATGCATGTATATGTTTTGTAAAAGTATATATGTCTGTGTGTATGTATATGTGTCTGTGTGTATGTGTATATGTAGCTATGTAATATATGTATCTATGTGTCTAGCTATCTACACACAACACTAAAGATAAAAACCATGTTGAATGCAATTCCTTCCTTCCTGCTGGTTTAGATAAGGGTGTAGATAACCTTAAGCACATTTCCGTAACACGGATGTTAATGCACGCCTGTTATGGGCATAACCTGAGACAAATCATCTGTTTTCTGAGTGTCAGAGATAAGCAAAATGTGCTTGTCTGTCTGTACACTGAAAACATCATCACACAACAGCTGGCCACCTGCACAATATCACAACTACAGCAAGGCTGTGAGAAAAGCTGTTACATTAGTGTGAACCACTTGTAAACTTCGGTATCAGATTTCATATCAAATCACTGAAATGTGCTAACTGTGTGACATCCTCCCATTTGTTACACATCCAAAGTGTTAAATGTTGTGTCGTCTGCTTTTTAGTTATTTATATCTATCTATCTATCTATCACACATACACACACACACACACACACACACACACACACACACACACACAGGCCTATATCTCACTAACTATATGCCTATTTATTTATCTGTGTATCTCTCTATTTATCTATCTATTCATCCATTCATCCATCCATTTATCTATTTATCTCTCCATCCATTTATTGCTCAGTCTTTCTATCAGTCTATCTCTCTCTCTGACCATTCATCCATCAATCCATCTATCTGTCTTTCTATCTATCTATCTGTCTATGTGTCTGTCTGTCAGTCTCTTTATTTGTAAAGATAGCCATCATTTTTAATTTTCTTAAATTTCATACAACATTATTTTTTCCTTTAAGATATGTCATTTTATAATTTTTTATTCTATATATTATTTTCATTTTTTGTTTTTAAATTATTTCATTTCAGTTTACATTTTTTTTTTTTTTTTTTCTCTAACGATATCAGTCACATCTCATATATCTCATTCTTCTCAAAGGTTGCCGCAGAAATAACTTTTACAGTCATTGAGATTAACTTTCTGTTGACAACTTGGTCATCAAAGATTGAAGCTATAATACTGACTTTCTATTATTGATTGCTGCAGACAATAGACATTTTTATGTTATTCACAACTTAAGTCATCCTAGGGGCTAGAAAAGCTGCTTCCATTTTCCCTCCCATGGTGAAAGGAGAATTACTCTGCAAAGGGAGAGAACTTGGTCAAATGTCAGCAGGCAAAAATTTGGAGTAAAAAAGAAAAGAAAGATGAATTCAGAAAGAAAAGAGAAGTTAGGAGAGATTAATGTGAGATAGGACATTTTTTGATATAAGAAAATTAAAATAAGGATGAAGAAAAGTTTTGATTAAAAAAAAAATGTTTTTTTAAGAAGGAGGGAGTTGAGATATTTAAAGAAGTTTGTTATGAATGTGAAGCAGCACAATTCTGCTTCTGTCTCTGTCTGTTTGTTTATCTGTCTGTACATTAGTCTGTTCATATGTTCAAATATCTATTTGTCTGTTCGTTCAACCTTCCATCCATCTGTCTATACATTCATCACTCTCTTTCTTCTGTATATGTGTGTGTGTGTGTATGTGCATATGTGTGTTTAAAAAATACAACAACAGTGATGATAATAAAAATCAAAGAATAACAACAACAACAATAATACAAGTAATACATGTTATAAAATATTTTAAAATACCTTAAAAAAAAAAAAAATTTAGACACCTATTTGCTATTTCCTTTTTCTTCCCTTTTAAAAAAAAAAAAAAAAATAAATAAATAAATAAATAAATAAAGAAGAAAAAAAGTAGAAGAAGAAAAAAATCTTTTTTTCATAAGAGTTATGTTTTTGATTTTAAAGAAAGAAGAAGAAGAAAACACAAATATAGTTTTGGCATCGGAGAGCTGCTCTGTTTATTTTTTTTTTTTTTTTTTTTTTTAAAGTCAGACGGTTTAATTAATGACATTTAATATGTCAGACACCCGGCACTATACTGTCGGTTAGGCGTTTCATTATGGCAAAAATCTCCCATTACTTCTCTTTGTTCTTGAAGAGCAAAATAACCAATTTGGCACTGAACCCCGTGTTAACATGCAGCATCAAGAGTCTGTGCGTAATCCGATCTTCAGCCGTTTTAACTCGATTTGCACGTAGCGGTAAATTTTCGCAAACTAATTCGTTTAAAATCGATTTAGCTCGCCTTTACGAAACGGGCGTATCGTTGCGTGTGTGGAATTGTGAAACTATAGCTCTAAGCTGTCGCTTGTAATTTGCTGATTAATTCGGAGTTTGATGGTCCGTGTGTCTGTGTTTACATTTCTGCCGTTCATTTTACTTGTGTCTTCTTCGTACAGGTGGAAGCGGGAGCGACAGTGTCCGTTCTAGCTGGGGTGGCCGTATTACCGAGTGGAGGTTACGTATTGGTTTTGGAAGAAGGAAACAGTGCAGAGATACCGTGTAAGATTTAGCTGGTGTCCAAGTTTCTGATGATATTTGAATGTGTAAAGTAATCCGACTGTCTGTGCATCTGTCTGTGCATCTGTCAGTGGACTTGTTGTCAGGATACCAGAGTGTCTAATATCCAGGATATTTAAGAAAGTGTCGGCGTCAGATACACAGGATACTATTTAATACACAGGATATTCAACTGTTTGAAACTTACAAAGATATTAAAGTGTCTGGTAAACAGGATATTCCACTGTCCGATAAGCAGGACTTCCAGTGTCCGATAAGAAGGATATCCAGAGTGTCACAAACAGGATTCCACGTGTCTGTCAGACAGGTGTCTGTCCGGAGATGGAGGTGTCACAAGGCACAAACGAATCATCGTCCGAGCCGTCTGTCTCCCGACGTCAGAGCCAAGATTCAGATTTGTTAGACCCAGGATATACACCTTTAAGGTAAGTAACCTGGTTTATACAGGTAGATAATCCATTTATTATTTTATGATAAGTTATCCATTTTATACTGACTGACTGACTGAACAAAAATCAGAGTAAGCTGTTGTGAAGCACGCTTGCGACAGTGAGATAATTTATTTATACTCTAAAGGTAAGTTACCTATTTATACAGGTAGGTAATCCACTGACACCTTTAATATCTGTTAACTGTATTTTACCAAAAGATAATCCATTCTCATCTTTAAGCTGTCTTATCTGTTTTATACACACATATAATCCATTCACTTAAACATTCACACCTTTAAGGAAGAATACGTTTTTCGTAAGTCAGTTATACAAAATTCACAAAAAGGTAACAAAATTTACATTTTCAGGGATTTGTTTTGCTTAAATCATAACTTGTATAATTACGTATACAAGTATATCTATGGTTCAACTGGTATACATTTCAAGTTTTACTGAATTTTTTTTTTTTTTTTTTTTCTTCTTAAAATAACCCATCCGTTCTATTAATGGCTTGTCTGCCCCTCGGGGTAAAGGGAAATTTACTTGTAAATCATTTGTCTTTTTCACTCCTACGCATAGAAAGTGATCAAATAATTCCTTTTAAAGTAATCTTTTATGCAAACACATGGATGAACGCTAAAGTTAATTTATCAATTTAAATATCGGGTACCTCTTTTTTTTTTTTTTAAAATGACGTCGTAAAGTTATTTAAATAGATTAGGTTCGAGTGATTGGACAGATAAACTAATTTAAGTAGACGGCTCAACGATCTCGTATAAATGAAGTGATTTAAATGGATCGTTATTAGTGACTCTATATTTAAATAGACTAGCTTCAAGTTATGATATAATGTAGTGGGTTTTTTTTAAGTAGCATACCATTAATGATATAAATAGATTTAAGTAGTCTGGGTCAAAGACGTATAAGTAAAGTAATTTAAGTAGACTATTTTAAGTTGTACTAAATGCAACAACATAAGTAGAGGGATTATAAATATGTTATTAATAGATTTAAGTAGATCTAAAGATGTGGAATAAAAATTAATTTAAGTCGATTTTTTTTCGCTTTGTGTTTATATAAAAGTTTTGTATGCAGCAAAAATTTATGTCACAAACAGAATTAAGTAGACATCTTAAAAACGTATAAAATGTTATTTAAATAGACTTGCTTAAAGGTATGATCTAGATTTAAGTAGACTGTATAATGGTATAATAATCAGTTGTGTATGTTTGAATGAACACAAATGAAGACAGTCAGTCGAATCAAATTAACTACAGTTTAAACCAGGAAGTGTAAAAGAATCAGTAAATAAATACAGATCAACATATTTAGATCTTTGCGTTATTTTTAGTGAATGTTTTTTTTTTTACGTTTTATATATGACACATAAAATAAAAATGTTTTGTCCCTTTCATGATTTATAAAAAAAAAACATTTTAAATTTGTGTTCTGTTTTAATTATGATTGTTGTCTTTATACATTTTTTTTTAATGTGTGTATTTGTGTGTAAAAGCGCGCGTTTGTATATTTATATGTGTAATGACATATTCGTTTGAACAATATTAATAAAATTTAAAAACAAGTTTTTCTTTTCTTTTTGTTTTCCAAATATTTAAGTCTTTTGTGAAATACAGAATGTCACATAGATTTATTTTTCAGATTATGCAGATCCAACAGTTTTTCATTTATTTGAAATATGTTATTACCATATATAATCTTTCCCACTCTCTCTGCCAGTATGTATGTATGTATCTATCCATCTGTCTGTCTGTTTGTCTGTCTGTCTAGCAGTTTAACTACCTATATATATTTTTATGCCTCTCTTTTTGTTTGTCTGTCTGTCTATATGTCTGTCTATGCTTACATTTCGTCTTCAGTAAAGAATTATTTTTTAATTTCAATTTCAATTACGTTTTTTTCTTTAAATAATGTATTTTACATGAATATGTCATTAATTCATTCTATGAAATAAGTTTTCAATATGCATTGTCAAAGCGTACTCTGTTTCATTTTTCAGTTTAAAATAGAATTTACTAGGTAAACCTTTCATATTTCAATATACCAGCTTATTATTTTAAATACTACACACTACGACAATGAGCTACATTGATTTATTGCACCAACAGTCATTTTTATTCTTTCAGCTTTTAACACGGTAGAACCGCTTCGTTAAATATTGATTAAGTAACTGTAAAATAACGAAACTCTGTCATTAAAGAAATCTATTCCTTTTGTTCAGCAGATTGTATCTTTGATACATTTCCATCACAGCTGTGGTGCTTTAGGTCACGTGAACGGTACTTTTCAGAGAACCCTTCAGGTTATTCTCCGTTCTTGCCATTGCTCCATAGCCTGTAAAAACAAGATAGAGTAGACCTTTCCCCCCCTGTTTATGGGAAGTTGCTTTCGAAAGATGTTTTGCTGTTTATTATCAAGAGCATTTTATGGATGTCGTTAATTTTCTATTCCAGGTATAGCTCTTTAGCTAAAAAAATAAAATAATAATATATAAATAAATAAAAAAGTAGGTGAATTATTCATATTTGTGGGATAGTTTGTGTAAAAGTTTCATTGTTCTTTATTGCTACAAGGTTGCTTCTCTCTCATGTCATAATTACAGAATCAATGATCTGGGAATTAATAAACAACTATGTGTCATTATGGTTAATCATTAATTCCTTCATTTTTAAATTCATTCGTTCATTCATTCATCCATTCATCTATCCATTCTTCCATTCACCCATCCATTTATTCATCCATCCATCCATCTGTTCATCTATTAATCCATCCATTTATTTAATAATTCATTCTTTTATTGATTGATTGATTAATTGATTCATTGACTCACTTATGCATTAACCAATCATTCATCCATCCATCCATCCATCCATTCATTAATTAATTTATTCCTCCTTCACTCTTTCATTCTGTTTCAGAAATTAATTTTCCTGTGCCTGTTGCTATCTCAGTGGTATCTTCCTCTTCCAAGCTTATCTGTTTTATTTCTTTGTTGCAATTTCGTTTCATAATTACATTTTTCTACAATGCTACACAGACAGACAACACACTGACAACCTGTTTACAGAGAGCTAACATCTGTTTATTTATTTATTAAACAAATGAGAATAAACGGAGATAGGAAGACTTAATTTAGAAGATGTAAAAAAAAAAAAAAAATAAAATAAATAAATAATAAAATTCTCTTTGTAATCACTGATGATGTGAAGCAGATGGTGAAACAAACAGAAAAACATGATATCAGTTGTGTTAACACTGCTATATTTTAATACTACTACTGCTACAACACCTTCAGCTACTGCAGCTACTACTGTAACCACTGTTACTACTATAATATTACTATTATTATTATTACAACTGTTTGTATATGAACACTACTACTATTCCAAAAAATGATACATCTACATCAACATTGTCATTTTACAACTACTACTACTGCTAGTACTACACCAACAACTAATACTACAGCTACTGCTGTAACTACTATTACCACTCTACTATAATATTACTATATTTGTTACTACAAATGTTTGTACTCATACTACTACTACTACTATTCCAAAACACCCACCATGATTATGATTACAATTACTGTTGTTGTAGTTGTTGTAACGTTACTATTACTATAAGTACTTCATCAACACATCCATCATTATTAACGTAATTACTGTCGCAATTGCTGTTGCTGCTGTTATTACTGTAGTTGTTATTGATTTTTTTTTTCTCATGCTGTTATTTTCTTCTTATTATTATTACAATATTGATGTTGTTGTTGTTATCTGTAGTGGTTTAAAAATAATGTAAATAGTTCTAACACAAACATGTTTACTTCTATCAAAAATGTGAAAGTAATAATAATAATAATAATAAAAATAACAACAACAACAATAATAATAATTAACAATAATAATAATAATAATAATAATATAAATAATGATAATAATATATATAATAATGATAATGATGATAATAATAATAATAATAATAATAATATAAATAATAATACAAATAATAATAGTAACAACAACAAACTAACAACACTAACAACACTAACAACAACAAAGAGTAATAATAATAATAAAAGAAAAAGAAAAAGAAAAAGAAAAAAGCTGTTGTGTTCACCTTGCAAGTGTTTTGGTCAATACCGTCCCAAGGAAAGGTAATCAATCAGCAGTGACCATTAACTGTTGACAGAAAAATCCAATCTGACTTTGTCTGGAACCCTGAATATGTACACACTAATTAACAATGTGTCTGTCTCAAAAACTGTTCAAGCCTGCCTGTAATGGGCATGACTTTCACAACATGATTTGTTTCAAACTTTACAGTGCATTTGTAATGTAGATCTGTTAAATATGTTCATGTGTGTGTCTATATTTATGTCTGTCTGTCTGTCTATCTCCAGATTTTATTTGTTTTATTTGATTTGATATTTTATGTGTGTGTGTATATGGATGTGTGTGTATGTATATATATGTGTGTGTAAATATATTTGAGTGTTTGTATGTGTGTGTGTGTACATATGTTTGTGTGTATGTATGTTCATATCTATATATATGTGTGTATATATATATGTATGTAACTATGTATGTATTTATGCTTGTGTGTATGTGTATGTATGTTCATATCTATATATATGTGTGTATATATGTGCATGTGTGTGTGAATGTGTGTGTGTGTGTGTGTGTGTGTGTGTTTTGTGTGATTGTTAATATTTTGAAGGATGAAATATATTTCCATTATTTCCTCTCTTTTTTTATTCATTTTCTTCATTCTTTCATGCTTTTACTTTCTTCTTTCATTTTTTTAATGTTGCTATTCAGTTATTTATTTTATTTTTCTTTCTCTTTCTTCATATTTATCATTACTTCCTTTAAATTTTATTTCTCTTTTTACCATCTTTGCTTTTTTTGATATCTTACATTACTTTCATCTTACATTTTTTTTTTAATTTGTCTTTTTGTTATTTACTAACTCAATCATGTTTTTCAGTTTTAATTCATCTTTGTCTCACAGTACCTGGGGACTCATAATGAGCAGAGTTTTTTATTTTTTCTAAGTTTAGAATTAATCTCATCATTAATTTGTTTAGTTTTCATTTTCTTTTTTTTTTCCTAATTACTGGTTTTTTTTTTTTTTTTTTTTTTCTTTTTCATTTTTCTTAGTTTTAATTTTGTCTTAGATCTTATTTAATTTTCTCTTAGTTTTAATTTAATTTTTTCTTAGTTTTTATTTAATTTTTCTTAGTTTTAATTGATTTTTTCTCTTTTTTTTCTTTTTTTTAAAAAAAAAAATTTTTTTTTCATAGTTTTTAAGATTTTTTTTGTTTGTTTTTATTAAATTTTACTGGTTTTTTTATTTATTTTTTACTCTATTTCTAAAATAGTTGTATTCATAGTTACTTTTTCTTTCTATCCATCTCTCTCACATTCTTTCTTTCTCTCCCTATATATTTAAGCAAATATAATCTATCTTTCTGTGTATCTGTTTCTTTATCCATCTATCAATGTATCTATCTATCTGACAGTCTATCTATCTATATAAATGTCTGTCTGTTTATTTCTGTATATTGCTATATATCTCTATGTATCTGTCTGTCTGTCTGTCTATCTCTCTGTCTAATCATCCATCAATCTGTCCATCTTTTTTGCGTTCAGTGAAAGACTGTTTTATACACTGTTTGTAATTTTTAAAATCAAACACAACTTTTATTTATTAGTTCTATTATTCATTCATTCAGTCTTTCATTCTTTCTTTATTACATTACATTCTCTCTTTACACCATACTAACTAATAATTCCAATTTTTGTTCACTTTTATAATTCAAAAATGCCAATGTATCAATTTTTTTTTTTTTATTTTTTTTAATTCAGATACATTTTAATTTTTTTTCTTCTTCTTTTCTTCTTTTTCAAACCAGACAAAGATGACGGTTTTTAATGAACGAAAATTTGTATGGAAATAAAAAAATAAAAAAAAAAAAATAAAATAAAAGGATTGTAATGACATGGCATTTTAAAATTCACAGAAAATCCTGTTGTGCTGCTCTTGTACAAATTCTAAAAATAAACTTCTAACAACATTCTATTTTAAACTACTTCTGTCATTCTCCAACTGTTGTGTACGTGTGTGTGTGTGTGTGTGTGTGTGTGTGTGTGTGTGTGTGTGTGAGAGTGTGTGTGCGTGCATTTAGTAGAGAATTTGTGTGTATGCCTGTTTATTAATATGTGTGCTGTGTGTCTATGTGTGTGGACAAAAATTTATAACTGTATATTTATATGAACTGTAATGAATTATTTAAATAAAACATATATTTATTTTCTTTTTGAGAAAACATTAAAAGACACACACACACACACACACACAAATTTAAGAAAATACATAAAAAATTTGTAACTATAAAATATAAATTAAGCTGTAGAAAATTCTTAATATTTTGCTTATCTTTTTTTTAAAATTGTTAATAATAATATTAATTATTATTATTATTATTATTATTATTATTATTATTATTATTATTATTATTTATTTTTTTTTTTGTTAAAATTTACATATTTTATTCTAATAATCCAATCTATGCTGTTTATTTATAACTATTTCATACAACTTTTTAATATGAACTGAATTTAAAGAACACATTAAAAATTAAATAAATAAAAATAATTTTAAAACCCTGCCATAATTAAATAAATAAATAAATAAATAAATAATAATAATAATAAATAAATAAATAAGTAAACAAATAAATAAATAAATGATAATAAAAAAGGAAATGAAAAAAAGAGGAAATTGAAAAAAAGGAAAAAAAAAAAAAGGAAATAAAAAAAAAGGAAATAAATATTAATAAAAAATAATAATAATAAAATCCCATAGATAAAGAGGAAGAGTTCATATCAGAACAAAAATAGGTAATTTTAGATAAAAATGATAATGTTTTGCTGTGATTATTATTTTATATGTTTGTACTAAATGTTCTGGCTTAGTAGTGAGATAACTAAACTGAGACATGTTAGGTCACTGGATCTATCCTTCTCAGTGGACACATTAGCAAATTTCCTATTCCAGCCAGAGTGCCACCAATGATTTTTCAGATACCATGATTTTTTTTCTTTCCTGTTTATGAGAGGGTCTAGATTAAAATATTTCTTGCAGCTAACTATAAAAGAGTAACCTATTGCATTGTGACAAGATGTTTCAGCTCTCATTATCTATATCATCTTTAACACACACACACACACACACACACACACATATAAATATATCTATATGAATATACAAACACATACACATATATATGTATATACATATGAATGTATTTATATATACATATATATATATATATATATATATATATTTATACACACATATATATGTGTGTGTGTATATATGTGCATATATATATATATATATATATATATATATATATATATATATATATATATATAAGATATTGTATAACCATGCAATATAATGGTACTGAAAATAATGTTAAATAGAATATTTCTTTCTTCGTTTGACTAAAACCTTTCGTAACTTAGACCAGGAAATTTCCACAGCTGTGTATTCTGTTTGCTTCTGTTCCTTATCTCAATCAATAGCTCTAACAAACATCAGTTTTGTCACACGCTGTAATGCTTTGCTATTGATATTATGCAACCTGATAGCGAAGTGGCAATGAAAGTTTGAACAAAATGTCACCTGTACTCATTAGCTGCACAAAGTACATAAACAACTTAAACAAATTCTCCCAAAAACCTTTGTCCCAAAATTTGTAAACAGTTCAGTAATGTAATTCTTGTTATTTAATTAGTTGTAAACATTTGTAAACAATGTAACAATTCCTATATTGTTTACATAATCATAAACAGGATACATACGTATGTAGATACAAACACATAAACATATACAAACGTACATACTCAGAAACAGCTACACACACATGCATTCACATTCATGCATGCATGCATACATACACACACATATACACAAATATGAAAACAGTTTAATGTTTTCCATGTTTTACAAATAATGGTGTTCAGAAGGTAAACAATACATTGTTTAGAACATGTGTATAAGCATTTTAAAGAATGAAACCCTGTACCAATGAATAGGAAGAAAAAGAAATTATGTAAAGAATTTAATAGTTTTACATATCATACTAAGCATTAGCTTAAAAACATATAAACAAATTCTACACTGTACATAATAAAAATATGTAAACAGTTTAATACCATTCATCATTTAGTAGAGGTAAACAGCATGTAAACAACAAATTACTAAATTGTATTTTGCAATAAACCTTCTATTTACAATATTCAGCCACAAAAACAAAAACTTGTAAACATTTTTGCTGTTTTAAAACAAACAGTAGACGTGTTATTGTTTTTTTTTTTCAAAAAACCCCAGATAACCCTTTATCTGTACAAACATGTATTAAGGAGCAGTGAAGACAGAGGCTGGAGTCTCAGCTCCTGTTTCCCAGCTGATCTGAACAGCTGAGATAAACTCTGACATGACACGTGGGATTTCTCATGTCTTCCCACTGACACAGGCTTAACACCACTGTTATACAGGCTGATGTTCATACACTGTGTGTGTTGTTATACAGGCTGATGTTCATACACACAGTGTATGTTGTTATACATGTTGATGTTCATACACACAGTGTGTGTTGTTATACATGCTGATGTTCATACACACAGTGTGTTGTTATACATGCTGATGTTCATACACACAGTGTGTTGTTATACATGCTGATGTTCATACACACAGTGTGTGTGCTGTTATACATGCTGATGTTCATACACACTGTGTGTTGTTATACATGTTGATGTTCATATACACAGTGTGTGTTGTTATACATGCTGATGTTCATACACACAGTGTGTGCTGTTATACATGCTGATGTTTATACACACAGTTGTTGTTATACATGTTGATGTTCATACAAAGTGTGTTCTGTTATACATGTTGATGTTCATACATAGTGTGTGTTGTTATACATGCTTATGTTCATATACAGTGTTGTTATACATGATGATGTTCATACACACAGTGTGTTGTTATACATGTTGATGTTCATACACACTGTGTGTTGTTATACATGTTGATGTTCATACACAGTGTGTGTTGTTATACATGCTGATGTTCATACACAGTGTGTGTTGTTATACATGCTGATGTTCATACACACAGTATGTGTTGTTATACATGCTGATGTCCATACACACTGCATGCTGTTACACACTGTGTTTATACATGTTGATGTTCATACAGAGTGTGTGCTTTTATACACATTGAAGTTCATACATAGTTTTTGCTTTTATGTATGTTGATGTTCATACACAGTTTATGCTTTTAATCATACTGAATTTCATACAGACTGTGGGTTTTTCATGCAGTGAGTGTTTTTATACACACTGATGTTCATACATGTGTGTGCTTTTTGTATACATATTAATGTTCATACAGAGATGGTGATTTTATGCATGTTGATATTAATACACATATATCCCATAAATATAAAAACACACACTACAGCCATCACGTCATACAACTATAATAGAGCTTTGAGTGGAATGGGAAATTATTCAGCAACTGCACCCACTGGGGACTGGTCCTACAACCCTTATCTTTCCACAGCTGAATGTGCATCACTGTGCTAAACCCAGCCTCTGTCAGATTTCTAGACAAAGCTTTTCATGTGAAACACCAGGCCTAACAGAAGGAGTGGTGTTTGGATTGCTTGTATCACTGAAGAATTGCCTTCAGCTCTGTTGAGTGGTAGATAAAGTTTGAAATCCTTGGGATAAAAGCAGAGAAGAATTTACCAGTAAGAGACTAAAGACTGGCTTGTTCTGTATTACCCTCTGTCTGACTTGTGTAAGCTTGTGTTGAAAACAGGTGGTTCGTTTTTGAGAGAGAGAAAAGAATACAGAGAGAGAGAGAAAGGAAAAAGAAAAATGGAAAGAAAGAAGAAAGGGAGAACAGAATCCAAAATTATAAAAAAGATTTAATGTGTTGTTTAAAATATATTAATAATAATAATAATAATAATAATAATAATAATGATAATGATAATGATAATGATAATAATGATAATGATAATGATAATAATAATAATAATAATGATAATAATAATAATAATAATAATAATAAAATATAATTATTTAAACAACTTGATTAAAATTATAAAATAATAATAATAATAATAAAAGTAAATATATAAGTAACTAAAAATAAGTAAAACTGAAAGATAATAAATAAATATATAAAAAAGTTAAAAATAAATAAATAAATAAATAAAAAATAAAAAAAAAAAAAAATAAATAAATAAAATAAAAGTAAAATAAATTATGAATTGAATGAAGAGGCTGGTTTCAGGACATTTATTTCCTGACTGTCTGTATCTGTGTGTATTTTTAGAATTTTGTTTTTGAAACCATAATTAAAGAGTGTTTATACAACTTGTGTCTACAGATAATAACAATACTTTAACCACGCATCTAGTGAAGCCATTTTTAACAAGCAGCTATGAATTCATTTTTTTCAATGATTTTTAATGTTAATTCTATAATAAAATGACATAAAAACTGTTATCACAAAATGTCGAATTGACAGAATATCTGTTATTTATCCCGTCAAAAAGTAATTTATTTAAAGATGTTTTTTTATCCTTGATTTTTAAGTGTTGTTTGAATTCATCCTGTAGTGATAAGAAAAAAAAAAATTAAAATAAAAAATTCAAATTAAAATTACAAAACTAATACAAAAATATAATTATTTAATGATGAAAACAAAAAATTCATTCTGTCTATTGAGAATATTATATTGAAAGCTTTTCTGTATGTGTATTTTTGTTAAAACAAATTTTTTGGTTGTTTGTTTTGACTTTGGTTATTTATATACTAATTTTATTTTATTTATTAAAATTAATTTTAATTTTAATTGCAGTTTTAATTGTCATTTTAAGTTATTTTAAAAACAATTTTTGTTTTAATAGTAATTTAATTTTTTTGTACAGTTTATATTTTATTTTTATTTTTATATCACAATGCACTCTGTTGCATTATTACAGTTATTGTGTTACTTTTTATGTTATAATTCTGTTTTTAACATAATTTTCTTTTCTTTCATTTTATTATTTTATTTTATATGTTGTGACAATGTATGTATTCTTAGCATCTCAGTTTTTGTAAAAAAGTTAAAACTTAAAATTCTTTGTTCTTTATGTTGTTTTATAATGTTATCGTATGTCCGATGACTTTTAATTTAAAAACCTGCTAGAATCCAAATAAAATTGGTGGTAAAATAGATACATGTTTTAAGTATGCTTAATGAGAGAAGAAAGTGACTGTTCAAACTGCAGGCTACTCTTTTTGATTAGCAGTAAGAAATGTCACATATGCACCTTCTCTTAAACAGGACAACAGATGCAATGGTTTTTGATACTTTAGTCAAAATTCGTGGACATAGCAGTCTAGGATTGGTCTGTAATCCTAAAAAGCATTGAAAAAGGATTGACCCCTACAAGGATTGGACCTATAAGTCCTACAAGGATAGAACCAATGACATATCAAGAACTGAACTTGTGGCTCCTATAAGACTTGAATCTATCATCTTCAAAAATTGCTATATTTGTTACTGATGGATTTGATATTAAGATAAAATGTTAGTGGTACTCATTATTTTTTTCATATTCATTCATTCAAATTTTAATTTTTTCATTTATTTTTATTTACTCATGTATTTATTCATTCACTCATTCACTTATTTATTTGTTAATTCATTAATTTTATTTTTTAATTTTAATTCATTTATTCACTTAAATAATCGTCTGCATATTTACTTATTCATTTTATTATTGGCTCATTCATTCATTCAATTATTATTTCCCTTATCAACAACGTTAATTCTTATAAATTTGTTTCTTTAGTTAAAATATTTTGCCCCGACATTTTTGTCATACATTAACGTAATTTATTTATCTCTGAACTCTGAAGTAAACCTGATTATAAATATTTGATCTCAGCTTCCCACTTTGTCTCACTTGAGCAAGTGATATTTAATAACATTTGCATGAATCCTTGAATCCTAATTAATTTCATTATACCCTGAAGAAAGTGATTAACTGAGTTGTGAAAATTGGACATTTTGTAAACAGCTCCAGTTTCAGAGAACATCTCCAGTGATGTTGTCCTTCCTCGAACAAAATGAATTTTTAATTAAAGTATTCCTGCCTTTGTGTGAATAAATGGCGTAATGAAATTATTTATGCTTCCAAATTTTAATTGTGTTGTTTTGGGTGACTTATCATTGTGAATAACAAAATATGACAATAAAACAATACAGATACAAAACATGCCTGTGCATATCTGCATGTATGTATATCTAGATATATATATATATATATATATATATGTTGACTGATTGATCAAATTCATATATAGCAATTTTAGAAATGCATCTGTTTGTGTATGTGTGTGTATGTATATTATACACACACTTACATAAATGGACACATTTTTAAAAATTGCTATCTATGAATTTGGTCAATCAAATTACAATTACACTTTTACCAAGATCATTTCATTTTTTTTGCAAGTCACATGATAAACAGAGATAAACATTTTTATGAAAATCTTTTTTTTTTTTTTTTTTTGTTTTAATGTCAAATTTCATGATGCCAGTTTTAGAATCAGACTGTTAATAATAACTGTGTTTATAACACCCTGGAATTACAAAGGTTTAAAGCTGTGATATCACACTTAATCTCTTGATTCCTGTTTCAGTTTGTAATCCACTTTTTCTGTCTTCTGTTGTCCAGTTCTGTCTAAGATGGATGATCTTCATCTCTTGACCATTTCCCTGGCTTAAACACTTTCAACTGTTTCAGTGATTTCTCTAATAAATCTTCATTCCTCAACAATTTCTGAATAGCATCACATTTCTCTGATCACGTTTTATAACAGCTAATGTGAAAAGATTTTTCTGTGTCAGTCTTGAAGTAAACATTCATTCATTTGATATAATAATATAATAAATTATATAGATCTGTTTTCAGATTTTAAAGTTCAAAAGAAACGCACTTTTCACAGTGATATATTTGCAGTTACAACCTGTACTCTTTAACTGATATATAAAAGCTGTTTATGGGAGGGTTCATATTGAAGATTCCTTTCTGCTATTTGTTAAAATTAGCTCACTCGGCTTGCTCTCTATGACATTATTAATAAAAACCATGTGTCTGAAAGGTAATATGTGATAGTTTCTACATTTGCTGATGTGTTTTTAAACAAAAGTTAATTAATTTATGAAATGTGAAACTGTCCACCCAGGTGAAAACGTGATGTGGCTAAGGTTTATGGATTCAAATGAAATTACTGTTTTTTCTTAATAAAAATAATAATTTTAGTTTAGAAAACGTGAGAAAATTCTAGAAACATTATGGTGGTCTGTTTGTGTATGTATTGTATATATGTATGTAAATAGCTGCATGTGTGTGTGTGTGTGTGTGTGTGTTTATCACTGTGTGTGTATGTATACATCTATGTGTTTTTATGTATGCATGTCTGTATGTATGTATGTATGCATTAATACAAACTGTCAAACATTAGATACAAATAGTGTAATTATAATAAGCTTTTGTCATTCTTTGAAATATACATATTGTAGTATGCATTTTTGTATGTTTGAATACCTATATATTTGTACATATGTGTATGTAAGTATGTATACATATCTGAATATAACTAACCAAAGTTATATTTACACTGTTTATTTTCAGAATAGTTCTTTTGGTATTAACTATATATGTATTTAAATGGATAGGCATATATATGTGTTTTTATGTATTATGTTTGCATGTCTATATATGTATGTATCATCAAGCATGCCTGTAATGTCATACTTACCAGAATGTTCCAAGATAAACACTATTTATCTGTGTGTCGTGTAAAAAAAACTGCAAATCTTCTTGTTATTGTAAATCTTTCTCTTGTCTTGCCCTCCAGCTTCACAGATATTTTTGAAACACAACAATTGTAAGCCAATTATCCCTAGGTTACATCTACTCTGCTAGCTATTTATTCTTCCATTTGTTCTTCTTTCTGTTTTCTTTCTATCATTGTGAACAATACTATGAAATCAGAATATGAACTAGTGTAGTGTGTATGTGTGTATGTGTGTGTGTGTGTGTGTGTGTGTTTGTTTGTGTTTGTATGTTTGTGGTTATATTTTTATATATGTAAATCTGTAAATGTGTTTGTTTATGAGTACATATATTTGTGTATAGGTAGATAGGTAGGTTTCTAGGTATGTATGTATGTCTGTATCTGTATATGTATGTATGTTATTGTGTATATATATATATTTATTTATGTATTTATGAATTTTTATATATATATATATATATTTATTTATTTATGTATTTATGAATGTTTATATATATATATATATATAAATATATATGAGGAACACAATATTTAATAAATTTTAATACAAACTGTCAAACATTAGATAAAATAGTGTAATTATAATAAGCTTTTGTCATTCTTTGAAATATACATATTGTAGTATGCATGTTTGTATATTTGAATATCTATGTATTTGTACATATGTGTTTGTAAGTATGTACACATATCTGAATATAACTAACCAAAGTTATATTTACACTGTTTATTTTCAGAATAGTTCTTTTGGTTTTCTTTCCATTAACTTTCTGCACTTCTGCATTTCTGCAAGATGAGACAAAAACATTACAATAGGAGAGTGCCAGTATTTGCAATATCTTTCTAAATATATCATTGTGAGTTACTTATCCAACTGTATTCTTTGTCTTAAACTAAGCATTTCCTAAAATATTTTGTTTGTTAAATTTCCTTTAGATTTTTGTTAACATTACTTTAAGTCGAATGGTAATAATATAATAGGATAATATTCGTATTTCAACCATTAAATTAATATCATTTATTTTTACTGTTATTATTATTTATTAACTAACGAATTAATTTTTATTTCATAATAATGATAATATTCTACTACTACTATTACTACTACTGTCACTACCAATACTAATTATATTGCTACAGCTACTACTGCTATTAGTATCAATATAAACAATAGTCACCAAAACACCAATGGCTTCTCCTTTTCTATTTACGATTTTTAAAACTACACATCATTTCTACTTCTTTAAGGCAAATACTGTTTGTATAAGAGTTATTTTTTTCTTTGCACACACACACACACACACACACACACACACACATGCACACGCACACACACGCATGCACACACACTCGCACACACACAGATTATTCCAGAAACTGAAAATAAAAGTACAAAAAGGTCACTACAGAAATAATAATAATAAAAAAAAAAACCCATAAAAAAGCTTACTTCTGAAATGATTAGATGGAAAGACATAAAAATATTTATCAATAGTGTTAATGATTTTGCCAGAAGAAGAAGAAAAAGAGAAAAAGGTGTATTTTTATATGAAGATGTTAATTAATGTTTGTTCAGTATTAAAAAAAATCTGAGTTGTTAAGCTTGAAAACTATTTTGGTTAGTACTTGTGTGTGTGTGTGTGAGTGTACATGTGTATATGAGTAAATGTATGTGTACATGTGTATGTGAGTAAGTGTATGTGTACATGTGTGTGTATGTGTGTACATGTGTATATGTGTGTGGGTGTGTGTATGTGTTTGTGTTTGTTTTGTTAGTGTGTGTGTTACATATATCTAAATATGACTGCTTTAACTCTTATTCACTGGATAGAAAATGAAAGAAAAAAGAAAGGAATTATTTCAGATTTATCACCATCCTATTTTTTTTTTTAAAACCCAGAAAACAAATGACACTGTTAACAAACTCATGATATTTTTTAACGCACACTATGCTGCTTAATACATCTCCACAACTGTGTTTATAAACAAAACAATAATCAGACTGAAAATCGTTTAGTTAAGTAAAAACAAATGTTTGTTTTAAAGATTAAAGGTTTTTCACAGAATCGTATTAAAACAGTCAGTCGTTTCAGTGTATAAATTATTTTTGAATTTGGCAATCTTCTCTGACATGGAATTGGCTATAACTAAAATGTATAATTATGGCATTCACCTGTGGTCTGATAGGTACTGAGGTCAAATCAATTCCCAGAGTTCAAGTTAGGATGTTTCCCAGTCTAACTCATATATCAAAGATGGTGGTTTTAGTTTTCCTGTATATGTGAAGGTAGATGTAAAGGATAATTTACTGCTACTTACAGTACATGTATATTCTTTTGGAATAGTGATAGTTCATTCTTTTCTTACATATTATTATTCTGTTATTATTAAAAAAAAAAAAAAAACATTAATTTGATGACTAATGAGATTAGTACATACTATTTCATTCATTCATTCATTCATTCATTCATTCATTCATTCATTCTCTCTTGTCACTGATTTTTTTTTGTTAAATATATTACAACATGTCAGGATAATTTCCACCTCCACATGCAGAGTGGGTTAACATGGATTTAGTGATGTGAACGTGGATCTAGCTAGGTGAATATGGATCAACGTATTAAGAACATGGGTTGAACAAGGATCTATTTGGATGGAAATGGATATTATGGGGTAAACATGATGTACATTGACAATTCTTTTTTTTCTGTTTTTTTGGCACTTCTAACAATAATTATAATTTTTTATTTTTTTTATTCTTCATTGTAATAAAAACCAGTTTATCTGAGATAGTACAACCACCATTACAATAAACCCAGTTCCTGAATCCATCCCTGACATTATTAATCCAGTGAAACAGAGACGTTGAGATGACGTTGATCTGGACAAATGAAACAGTATCATGAAGAGCACAACAGTATCAGTGTATCCCGGGAGATGCGGAGTACGATAGTGATGACAGCACACAGTCGCACGTTCTAATGCACAGGGAAATCTTTGATATTGGATCTGTCAAGCAGAACTCTCTCACTAATAGAGATTTGATCCGTTTTAAAGGAACAGCTTGCTGTTGGGTGCAAAGGAAAGGAATATTTTATTTAATAACGCACTCGGAATGCTGTTAATCTGTGAGTGCGTAGTTTGATTAAAGATAACACAGGACACTACTGACGCCATATGGTGGAATTTACTGTTGTTGTTAGCAGATAGGGATTTTTTTTTACATTCACAGTCTCCGATTTAAAAAAAAAAAAAAGGAATTTCCTAAAAATAACTATATAAATGAATGTGTATCTGTGAATCCATGTATTTTTCTTCTTATTTTTCTATCTGTATATAACTCTATATCTATCTACCTAGCTTATTATCTACCTACCTACCTCCTTACCCACCTACATACCTATGTACGGATCTATCTAATCCACACACACGTGCGCGCACACACCTCTCGTATCAACAGAGAAACAAAAACTTTGACAGCTGCCATACTTTCAAAATTTTAAAACTGTTAGTATGAGAAATGTTACATTCACTATTCATGGGACATTATGATTTTATCTGGCGTAATTTTACCGTCTATTTGACTCGATCGGATAATTAATGTTCAGTGATCTCTTTTCACTTTATGTTATTTACGACGAATGCGCCATTCATGTCGGACTTTCTTTTATTTCTTCGTAATAAGATCATCATAATCGCTGACATCAAATCACGCCTTTTATTTATTATTATTTTTTTTTATCAGTGACTAGAAAGCGTAGGCGAACGTTTGAAAAAAAAAAAAAAAAAAAATTATCAAAAAAGTTTGACTCTTTTTTCAAGGCAACGGCAACCAAAAACCTTCGACATCTTTCAAAGAAATCTTGTCTTGATAAAACAAAAACATCTTTGTTACAAGCAGGCTTGTTATTACACAAGATTTCAACCTATTTCTTTTTATTTTTTTTATCAAGCATCTTTCAAGCAAAACCAGAATAATCTTTGACTTTTCATACATACGTTCAGCGCGCGTCTGGCAGTTTTCGGCGAATATCGTTATAAGCGGCGTCCGACTCACTTTTACCTGTGAGCAAAAATAACTCATTAAAGACCTTTCTTTTTTTTTTGCTTTTTTTCTTTTTTTTTCTGTTTTTTTCTGTTTCTTTTTTAAAAGTTCGTTTGATTATAATGACCTGCTGTCATCTTCTTCATTTGTGAGTCAGATTACTCAAGGATATTTGCAATAATATTTACACGAGTACAGAATACAGCCCAAAGGTTTTCGTTAGGAATTTCTGTCTTCGTTTATTAATGATTAATTTCCATTTAAACAACAAATGCAAACCTCCTCCCACAACACACATACAAAACAACAACAACAACACGAAAAACAGCAATAATAATACATGGCCATAACTTAACTAAGGCAAATGCCTCATATCGAAATTGACGAATTTATTTTATTCATTTATTTTATTTATTTATTTATTTATTTATTATTTTTTATTTATACAAGGGTTTTATTTTTAAAACATAAATCTTTATTCCGATGGAAATGATATCCACTGAATGAATTCGTTTATGTCTACAGGTTACCGTTTGAAGTCTACTGACATCGTTGCGATTAAGAAATTTTGCCTCATTTCAGAGAGTTTAGCTGAGGCCTTGAAGTAGTAGTAGTGGTGGTTGTAGAAGTAGTAGTAGTAATAATAAATATTTATTATTATTATTATTAAATATTTAAAAAACGTGCGCCTTCAGAAATCCATTTTCTTTTTTTCAAAAATATTTTTTACAGTTCTAATTTTTTAAACACAGAACCAAAGTTTTTAAAAAAAACAAGTCTAAGCATGACACTAACACTCTGATGCTCCTGTGTGTTGGAATTTACTTTAAAAACGAATTTCAGTTGTACTCTCATAACAACTTCCTCTTCTACAGAAGCATTCTGGGAATTCTCTGTTCTTCTGGACATCCTCTTCTTTGCGTTCACACACTAATTAATTGATTGCTTTACCTGTGGGTGTAACCTGAAGCAGACAGGAAAAAAAAGAAAAAAAAAAAGGAAAAGATTTAATGTTGGCACGTCTCTAACCCCTCAGCCATTAATTTGTCTCCGTTGATTAAACCAACTCAAAGTTTTTTTTAAGGTGAAGATCTTTTTTTTTGTTGTTGTTGTTGTTTAATACCTTCTTGTACATTTGTTTTTATTTTTTATTTACTTCATTTTGTTAACAGATAATTAACTTCGTTAGTTAAAGAAAGAGAGAATGCTATTAAAATGAGATTTTTCAAAAATGTCAGGATTTCTGTAAAATGGTGGGAATGTGAAAGAAAATCTGATGATGATGTCTGTTCGTGGATTGTTACACTTTCTGTTCAACAGCAAGGATTCTTTTATATGAATCTTTCACAGTCAGGATATGTGCTTGTTTCAGGTGGTTTGCAAGATCAGTCCTTCATGGCGTCCTTTTGGGCATTTTTCCATTGTAACCAGAGCTCCATGATGTTATAATCAAAGACAGTGGTCTATGATGTCTGGTATAATAAAATCAGTATACATTATTTACTAGAGGTAAACAAAAATATGAAAATAACAGATAAAGCTGATGAATTATTAAATGTAGTAAAATCCTTCTATTTATATGAGAATGGAACGAAAATGTAACACTGAGACTTAAGATTTCTTTTTCATTCTAACATTATGAAAAAATCACATATTCTTTGCATATATAAAACATTCCTTGTTATTTAAACTGAATTTCCTGTCTATTTATCAATATACTCTTTAACGTCTGAATAATGTTCTGCTTTAAACTATTTTTTAATCATGATACACTGAGAAAGTAGTAAACAAATTTTCGTTCATACCACTCATATAACAATATAAACAAACTTAGACATCACAGAGAACCGACCCACTGACACATCACACCTCATTATAAACACTGTAATCATTTAAAAACATCCTATTAGTACAAAAGCTGTTTTTCTGGTTTGAAAACTCGACTTAACTGCATGAGAGATAAAGATGTAGAAGATCGTTTCAGACACATACTTTGTATGATGCTAGAAAGACCTTCTTGTTACTCATAACATCAGTTTGCTGCTAATTGGGATAAACAGCTTGAAGATGGGAGTTCAGCAGACTGGGTTTATCATAGTACATCATCATCTGTAGTTGCGTCTGTGTTAAAAACATGCTTGTTTTTTTAGGGTTGTTTTTTTCCTGAATGACGTAATTACTTCACAGATGATTTTAAAAATAATCAAGAACGTATGAAAAAAACTGAAGAGAAAATGTGTTAGTTACAAAATATCATAATTTTATTTTAGAGCAATATTTCAAAATGAGTAAAAATTTAAGTTGAAAACGGGATGATGAGGTTTTTTTTTTTTTTTTAAAGCAGAAACATGTCATTGTTATTAAGAATTACTCCTACCAACAGAAGTACTTCACATTCCACCGCGCATGGGCCTGTTCCAGGATAATTCGAGGACGCAAATCGTGAGATCTCGCCAAAATAGCCCTACTTGCAAGTTGGTGGGCAAAAGTAATCATACTGTAATGGCAGGCCATGACCATTGTTCAGCTGTTTAACTGTAATAGTAGCAGAAGTCCGAGAAATTCGTTAACCTTCCATCGATATCCATATCAGAATCTTTTGTGGGTAATCGTTTTTAATGTTACTGCAAACACGAGGATTTGTTCGGCACAATTTTTGAACTTAATGACATCGTTCAGATAACTTCAGAGAACAATACTTTCAGTTATGTTCTTAATTATTCAGTCTACTGCAACTAGTTGAGGTGTTTGCTGCTTGGAGTCACAAATACTTAGTAGAGGTTGTACAAGTATGTAGGTGTTTGTGTGAGTATATGAGTAAAGGTACAATCTTCAATGTAACAATTATATGTTATTCCAAAATAAATGGTTCATTTATAGACTTTTTTTTAAGCATAAAGCATGTATACTTGACTGTGTTTGTACTAATTACACCTAACACTAACTGTAATTAGACAAGTAACTGGTTTTAACACTGTAAGGAATGAAGTTGCTCACATTTCCTTCATAAACAAAAGATTTAATTAATCATGTTACTGTATGTTTTGTTTGATCGTCATAGTGTGCGGCCATGTTGTCAGTGTTCAGTCAGAGATGTGTCTGCAACAAAGGCGTACATACTCTGGCTGTAAATGGTATCACTGCAAAGATTTGCCGAATAAACAAGTTATTGCCAATGTTTGTAGTGTCTGTGGGATATCAGGATGGATAACAGCATTTATGTATATTAATATTATGCTTTTATATACATATATACAGAACAAAAATATACATATATAAGCATACACAGTTTTTTCATATTTACATGTATATGTATACATATATGTGTTTGTGTGTGTGTGTATATATATATATATACACACACACACACACACACAGACATATATATATATATATATATATATTTACAAATTATACATGTATATATGAAAAAACTGTGTATGTTTATATATATATATATATATATGTGTGTGTGTGTGTGTGTGTGTGTGTATACACAACACACACAGACACACACACAACACACACACATATACATTTTATTAATATGCTGAGACTCACACGTGATGATTTTGACATGGCGGCTTATTTACAATATTTGTGCCTGCATGTGTTTCCAGTAAACAAATTGTATATATCCATCCGAGAAATATTCATAATTTTTCAAACTTTTAAACGCCCGTATGGAATCCCTGTCAGATATTTTGTTTGTACTTTTTACAAAATAGTTTTTTAATCTGGCGTTTTCGAAACCCTCGGGTACGAGTCGCAGACACTTTGTCCAAGTTGTTGCGCTGCTTCTCAATTTGAACCATTCTGCTGTGCATTTGAGTGGACCATTTTCTACGGCCATTATACCATCTAATTCAAAATATGTACATGTTAGTTGCCAATGTTTAAAATCCGCTATGAAGCTAACCATGTCGCCCATTACAAACTGTCTGTCACGCCCCTCAATTTGTAAATAGATTAGTTTCAGTCTAGTTTGTCAAGGGACGTTACTCTTCGCGCATGCGTAATAGGAATGTGAAAACTATTACCACCGATGGATATTTATAAAATATGAAAACACATAAAACACTTTGATGTTCTAGTCATGGAGTAGTTTTTTGAAAAGGAAATTACACAGTGAGTATCCACTGAGGAAAATTAATTAACATGATTTTAGAAGAATTTTAATTTTGTTTTCAAAATTTATTTCTTTTGGTTAGACTGATTGTTTTATTTTATTATATTAAATGCCATAATTCTATATTAAAATTATATACATCTGTGTGTTTGAATAGGAATAATATTTAAAAAAATATATATGAAGTTATTTAACACATACCTTACATAAAAAAAATAATAATAATAAAAAATAAAAAATGATAAGAATAATTAAAATTAAAATTAAAGAAAAATCAATACAAATAAATACACATTAAAAAAAAGAAAAAAAAGAAGCAATATATTCATAATTTAATTATTTTTTCTAAGTTAGTTTATTTTATAATTTATGTTTTAAAATTTCCCACTAGACATCTTGCATTTATCTAAAATTACAACAACTGGAAATGCCAATTATTTCTGAAGAAATGTCAAAATAGCCTGGAGCCGTGCGTAAGGTTATATATTGAGACAATACGAACTCCGTACCACTAATAAGAGTAAATAGCCAGGCTCTCGCTCCGAGTGATATCAGGAGAAACAGAATGACAGCATCGTTGCAAGCAAATACAAATGAACAGAAAAGCAATTAAAGAGTATTCTGGCTGACAGCGGCAACAATGTCGTTTATGTCGCGTCGATCATTAGCGGGTGACAGTTATTGAGTGGCGTTGTCGCGGTGAGTGATGGCGATGTGAATTAGATATCTTTAATCACACAATACTCATGTTGTACAGTGTGACACGACATGTTTCTATTGTATACAGCGACAAGACTTGTTTGTGTTATACATGACTTGTTTGTGTTATACATGACTTGTTTGTGTTGTACATGACGTAATTGCGTTATACACTGTGACATAACTTGTGTTGTACACTGATATGTCTTGTTTGTATTGTATACTGAGACATGAGTTGTTTTTGTTGTACAGTGAGACAAGACTTGTTTGAGTAGTACAGTGAGACAACACTTGTTTGTATTGTACACTGTGACAAGACTTGTTTGTGTTGAACACTATTGAAGACTTGTTTGTGTTGTACACTACGACAAGAGTTGTTTGTGTTGTATACTGAAACAAGACTTTTTTCTGTTACACTGACACTTGACTTGTTTATACACTGAGACAAGACTTGTTTGAGTTGTACACTGTGACAAGACTTGTTTGTGTTGTACACTGAGACAAGACTTGTTTGCGTTGTACACTGAGACAAGACTTGTTTGCGTTGTACACTGAGACAAGACTTGTTTGTGTTGTACACTGAGACAAGACTCGTTTGTGTTGTACACTGAGACAAGACTTGTTTGTGTTGTACACTGTGACAAGACTTGTTTGTGTTGAACACTATTGAAGACTTGTTTGTGTTGAACACTATTGAAGACTTGTTTGTGTTGTACACTACGACAAGAGTTGTTTGTGTTCTATACTGAAACAAGACTTTTTTCTGTTACACTGACACTTGACTTGTTTATACACTGAGTCAAGACTTGTTTGAGTTGTACACTGTGACAAGACTTGTTTGTGTTGTACACTGAGACAAGACTTGTTTGTGTTGTACACTGAGACAAGACTTGTTTGTGTTGTACACTGAGACAAGACTTTTTTGTGTTGTACACTGAAACAAGACTTGTTTGTGTTGTACACTGAGACAAGACTTCTTTGAGTTGACTGTGACAAGACTTGTTTGTGTTGTACACTGAGACAAGACTTGTTTGTGTTGTACTCTGAGACTTGACTTGTTTGTGTTGTACACTGAGACTTGACTTGTTTGTACACTGAGACAAGACTTGTTTGTGTTGTACACTGAGACAAGACTTGTTTGTGTTGTACACTGTGACAAGACTTGTTTGTGTTGAACACTATTGAAGACTTGTTTGTGTTGTACACTACGACAAGAGTTGTTTGTGTTGTATACTGAAACAAGACTTTTTTCTGTTACTCTGACACTTGACTTGTTTGTACACTGAGACTTGACTTGTTTGTGTTGTACTCTGAGACTTGACTTGTTTGTGTTGTACGCTGAGACTTGACTTGTTTGTGTTGTAAACTGAGACGACATGTTTGTGTTGTAAACTGAGACGACTTGTTTGTGTTGTAAACTGAGACGACTTGTTTGTGTTGTACACTGAGACATTACTTGTTTCTGTTGTACATTGAGATTTGACTTGTTTGTGTTGTATATTGAGACTTGACTTGTTTGTGTTGTACACTGAGACTTGACTTTTTGTGTTGTACACTGAGACATGATTTGTTTGTGTTGTACACTGAGACTTGACTTGTTTGTGTTGTACACTGAGACAAGACTTGTTTGTGTTGTACACTGAGACTTGACTTGTTTGTGTTGTACACTGAGACTTGACTTGTTTGTGTTGTACACTGAAACTTGACTTTTTGTGTTGTACACTGAGACAAGATTTGTTTGTGTTGTACTCTGTGATATGACTTATTTGTGTTGTACACTGTACATAACTTGTTTGTGTTGTACCCTGAGACAAGACTTGTTTGTGTTGTGTATTGACTATAAAACAAAGGACCAGTCTTCTTAAATAGTTTTAATTTATCAAAATTTTTACTATTCAATACTTTTAATTGCTTCATTCAAAGTGTTTACAATTCATGACTCTCCCCATCCATTCACACAGAACTGCATCTTTACCATTTCATCTAGTTAATTATTCTTGTGTTTGTACATGCCTCCACTTCCCAGAGCTCTCCACAGCAACCCGGCTTGCACCAATTAGGAGAAGTCATTCAGAATGAACCAAGTCAGCTATCATGACATTCAACTCATTGATTTTTTAATCTCTTCTTCTTCTTCTTCTTTTCTTCTTCTTCCTTCCTTCTAGATCCAGAAAAAAATGTTTTTATTTCATGTAAATCAAAATGTAACATTTTTGTCACATGCTGATGAGCACATTCATACTTCAAGAAATCCTCTGTGATGTGTCTTACTAAGCATAAACAGATTTTGTTTTTCTAAATTCAGTCTATTTTAATTCTGTTATACATCTTCTTCCAGTTAACTGTGAGTCAAACACTGATTGTATTTACACTCTTTGTAATGGTTTGACTAACAACATAGTTTGATTCTGTAATTACTGATGTAGCCATAGCTTTTATTTTTTTAATTTATAGTGAAAATTCATGTCCCTTAACCTTTTTGGTTAGTATAAAGCAAAATTAATTGTGTGTAATTTTCAGTCATTTATATTAATAATCCAATGGTAACAATAACCAGTTGTGATGTTTATTGTAAATTTATTTATCATCTCAAATTTGTCTTTTTAGCAGGTATTTCATACTTTACAGATTCATTCACATACACAAACATATATTATGATTTATATATATATATATATATATGTATATATTACAATTTACTATACAAATTTAATATAGTTTCATCAGTTTACATTTATTTCCCAGAAATAACAAATAACAGTGATTATATTTTTCATGACTAAGAAATTACAGTCACTCTGTGTTTCAGTTCAGTCACTAGAAAAATCTCTTAGTGTAAGTGTTTCATTTAGAGTAATGTAATTTGAGGAGTCACTCACCTCACTTTGAAACTAAGTGTGAAACAAGATGGCTGAGCAGACACACCTTACAATAAATTCAGTGTGGAACAAAATGGATGCTTTACCATATTATTACCTGACAAGATGTAAACTGAAACAAAATGGCTTTTCTGTTACATCTGTAGATAAATAGAGAGAGAAAGCAAGAAAGAGTAACACAGGGGAAGAGAGAGAGAAAGAATGAAAGTATGAAGGAGAGAGAGAGGGAAGAGAGAAACAGTAAGAGTATGAAAGAGATAGAGAGCAAGAGAGAGAGAGAGAGAGAGAGAGAGAGAGAGAGAGAGTCAAAGAGCAAGAACATGAATAACAGAGAAAGAGAGAGAGAGAGCATTAAAAAGAAAAAAGAAGAGGTGTGAATGAAACCAGTCATTACATAACCATTTTAAGCAATGATAGAAATGGGATGCCATCTCCCTGTGTATTTCCCCCCATGTCCTGAATGAATGAATGAATGAATGAATGAATGGGTGGATGGATGGATGAATGTTAACAAAATTAACTTAAATCAAGGCAGATGTACATTATTACAATTCTATTTTTTCAATTTTCAATTTTTTTTAGGCACCAGACAAAACCTATTATTTATAAAAACACTATATTTTTATTCTTAGCTTCATTAGCACAATTTTCCCATCTTTCATGGGAGTCAGTTACGAAAACCAGGCTGTGCAGTTTTGTGTGCACAGACATGAACCAGATTTCCATAATATCAGTGATTTTTTGTATATATTAATAAAATAATACCATCAAGACAGAATAATCAGCACTCACAGCAAATCAGTTCCTTGTTGTGTGACATTCACTCAGTAATCTTTCTCTTTCTTTTCTGAACTATCTCAATTAACATCAATGCGCTTGTCTCTGTAACATGTATCAGTGAGTTGTGTCTGGGTTGTAATGGAGTCCTGCATATGAATGTTTTAATTTTGTGTCTGAAGAAAACATAATTAGACATACAGACATTATAATTTACATTTCAAAACACAGAGTAATGTGAAAACAGTCAAACAAAATATTTATGATGGACTTAAACATTATAATTATATACATCTATCTCTCTATCTGTCTATCCATCTGTCTGTCTGCCTTCCTCCTATCTATCTATCTATTTATCTATCTATCTATCTATCTCTTATCTATCTATCTATCTATCTATCTATCTATCTATCTATCTATCTATCTATCTATCTATCTATCTATATATCTATATATCTATCTATCTATATATTAAATAACAATATATAAACAGTGATTGACATGGGGACTCTAAAGGGGATGGCATCACCTGCTTTTTGGTTTCCAGTTTATGTCCAGTTTCTATATTAACATACAGTTAGAGACATTTATTAATTATTCTTTGTAAAGCTTGATGTCAATATGAAGTCAGGTTGCTGTCACATTTGTGCCAGTTTGCTGTCAGTCTTCTGTCAGTTTCATGATAAATCAGTTCAAGTGTCTGTACAGAAGATGAGTAATAAAGGCAGCTAAACAGAAAACATGTATACAAATAATGAAATACCTGGTTTTCTAAGTGTTGGCAATCTTCCTAAAGTATATTTAAACATTTTGTACATGCTTTATTATATTATATAACAATTAAGAAATATATAATCAATTTGGAATGAAATACATGTTTGTTGCTATGTAAGGGAGATAAATACATCCAAGATTTTGTTCATCTTGCTTTATCTCCCTTTTTAGCTTACTGTCATTTCCCAATCTAAACAAATCTCACCAAATGGTCTACCAAAAAAAAAAAAAAAAAAAAAAAAAAAAAAACTGTAAATGCAAAATCAGCAAATAAAAGATCTCTTCCTGCTAACTGGTAAGAATAACCCAGGTGGTAAGAGTGGAATGTTTTATATCAAAACTATATCTCTGTGTCGAAATTTTGTTAAATTAAACAATCATTTATAAGAATTATAATTTCTTTCTTTTTTTTCTTTTTTTATTTGTTTCATTATAAATTCTAATTTCAATGAATAATTTTTTTTTTTTTTTTTTTAAATGTTTTTCTTAATTATTTTAAAAGTTTGCATTTAAATTACATTTTAGTTTTTAATATAATGAAAATATTATTTCATATAATGATGCTTGTTTTTATTTAGTTTAAAAATAATGAAGGGCAATAACTCTGTTAGGATTAATGTGACTGATAAATTAATGTTTGGGCAGTCATAAACTGTAGAAAATAATTTATATAGTGATTTGATAACATACAGAGTTATTAATTTACAAATCACAAGGGAAATAAACAGCACTTACGCAGAATGTGTCTTGTTAATTTGACTTCTCCATAGCATTAGCAGTTAATACCTTACCTAAAGGGTTTTGTTCTCTTAACTGTCTGTGTATTCTGTGGAAAGCTCTGATAGTGTGTCTGACCTTTAACTGATGTTAGCACATAGCAAAAAAATTTTTGAGAGGAATTTCAAATAATAAATTATTTCATTATTTTGTGAATCCTCGATTTGTATCACATTTATAGAAGTGATTTTATAAGATTTCCCAGATTTCATTGCAGTTTAATATTAATTAGATAAACAGAAATTTATTTTATTTCTGAGGTATGTTATATGAGGTTTAACACAGTTTGATGTCATTTAACCTAGTCATATTTCTTTTTATCTATCTCTCTGTCTGTCTGTCCTTCTCACTGTCCATCCATTCATCCATTCATCTGTCTTTCTACCTACCTACCTACCTACCTACCTATCTATCTATCTATCTATCTACCTGCTTATCTGTCTGTCTGTCTGTCTTTCTATCTATCTATCTATCTATCTGTCTATCTATCTGTCTGTCTGTCTGTCTGTCTGTCTGTCTGTCTGTCTGTCTGTCTGTCTACCTACCTCTATCTGTCTGTATGTCTGTCTGTCTGTCTGTCTATCTATCTACCACTGTCTGTTTGTGCGTCTTACTGTTAATATATATATTTGTTTATTTCTTTTTTCAATATATCAGTCTACCAGTATTTTTTTTTTTATCTCTGTGCATCAGATTATCTGTTTGTCTGCCTATGTATCTGATTATCTGTCTGTCTGTCTGTCAGTATGTCCATCTCTATATATATGAATAGTGAGGATGTTCAAGACTGTAAAACTGCACCTAATTATTTGATTGGTTTTGAACAGGTCATCACTTGGAGAAGATAACAAGTGTGATGTTTTCTTTGATATGAGACTTGTAAATAATTTACTAAGGATGTTTTGTCTGTCATTAAGACAGTTGTTAAACCATCCTTTGTCTTTGAAGTTTGTTATCATCTCTTGAGGTGATCACAGACTAGACAGTTGATAACCTTTCATTGAGGCACAGTTTGGCCAATGTTGATAGTACCAGTTCAGTTTGTGTGTGTGTGTGTGTGTGTGTGTGTGTCTGTTTGTGTGCATATTTGTGTGCATACGTTTTTATGTGTTTTTGTATGTGTGTATATGTATTTGCATATGCATTGTGAAGAGTTGATAAAACATTTGTGAAGCTGAATATGTGTAGACATGTATATGTGTGTATATATTATATATATATATATATATATATATATATATGTATGTATGTATAATATATAACAGACATAATGAAATAATAATAATGATGATGATGATGACAGTAATAACAATAATGACAACAACAACAAGAACAACAATAATATTAATAATAATAGTAATAACAATAATAATAACTGGCATAATAATAACAACCACAACAACAACAACAGTAATAGAAAGGTGAAACAATTCCCTCACTATTGCTAAACAAAACACTCTTTGGAGAACACACACACACACACACTGAACTGGTTGCTGTATAAAAATTGATATTTTCCTGGCCCCAGTGTCCTGTGTAAGTTTGCCAAATTGTGTTTATACCACAGTCAGCTCCTGTAATGACAATAACCATTTCACTAAGCATTCAATGACAGTAATTGCAATCTAATTTTTGACATGGGTCCCACTTGCTGGACTGCTAATGGACACAACAGTGAGCTGTGATGATGGGAGAATAACCTGAGAAATTGAATAACCTGTCCAAAGTGTGCAGAGTGTTGCCGTTAGAAACAAAGACAGGAAGTGAGTGTCTCCAAGGAAATGGAGAAGTGATAGAGGTCTATGGTGAAAATTTCCATCACAAAAGTGTTGACTGTTTCAATGGCTTTTTTTTTTTTTTTTTTTTTTTTTTTGAAGTTGTTTACACAGGAACAACAAGTTGTATTGGCTCAAGTGAAATTTCCATGATAAAACTTTCAGGTTTTTTTTCAGTGGTTTTTGTTTTTATGGTTGGTTTGTCTTGATAATGTAATATTAATAACTCTTTATGTCAATCATTGAAATATCTGTGATGAAATTATTAATGATTTCAGTGTTATTGTTTTTAAAGTTGTTTTGTCATTGTTCTGATGGTGACTAAAAAACAATTTCACCTCAATGTCTTTTTTTGATATTTGATATCTGAATAATATATATAAAAATATGCAGAAATACACAGATAAGTTACTAATAATTATAACAACATACAATACAAACAGACATGCATGTTCAGACACAATCAAATGTGGATCCAAGTGGATAGGTACATACAAATCCCTACTGTTGCATACAGATACATACATAATCTCTCTCTCTCTCTCTCTCTCTCTCTCTCTCTCTCTCTCTCTCTCTCTCTCTCTCTCTCTCTCTCTCTCTCTCTCTCTCTCTCTCTCTCTCTCTCTCTCTCTCTCTCTCTCTCTCTCTCTCTTTCCCTACAACATATTTGTAAATGCAAAAACTATTCCATTTTATGTCAACCCTAAATTAAAAAAAAAAAAGCATTCTGTGATTTTGTTTCAGTTAGTTTCTGAAATCTCCAGGACATTACAAATGATTTCAACACAGGAAGAAAAAATGTTTAGGAAGAAAACATGATCTTAAATCAAAATATTGTTCCAAGTTCTTTTTGACAGAGAACAACATTACAAGATATTTTAAAACAACATTATAAAAATTTGAAAACAAGCAGTTGAGTTATCCATACTGAAATCTTACACAGATATATTAGTCCCCAGGGTAATATTATTTCCTCATTTACAAAGTTCAGCTGTGTAATTAAGTATTTTTATTAGTTTTTGTCCTTCATTTGTAGAAAAAAAAGTTATTATTTTAATGCATTTTTTAATTTTATTATTATTGTCTGCATGTATGTGTCTATGTATGTATATTTATCTGCATGTATACATATTTTGTATATATGTATATATCTGACTGTACATACATAAATAACTAACAGTAATATATACCCTGTAATCAAAATGCAAATGAAGAATAAACCCTGAATTAAGAGATATAATTCATATTCAAAGAATATTTATCTCATAAAGCAAGCTCTGTATATCTCAAGTCAGTTTTCATTCTGTGTTGCCAATCAGATCACATTTCACAGACAGAACTCAAAATTCAACTGCGCCAAAATTATTTAATTTTTATTCATAGAAAAATTATTAACAATCTTGATATACTGGGCCCGAAGGGACGTGGGATTGTTGCATTGAACCTGCAGGAGACCGCAGTAAAAATAAGTTAATTAAAAGTGGCTATTTTAGAGTTTTAGGAGAACCAGCTAGTCCATGCTGCTTAGAACAAGGCTGATTTTTGTTGTTGATCTTTCTTTATGAATAAATAACTCCGAATATTGTAATCTGCATTAATGAAAATATTATTAAAATCAGAACACAGCAGGTTATATACTGGTCATGTAATCTTAAGCTGTCTTTGAATGGTTAAGCTATATGCTTCAAAGGTGGCAGGTTCTGGGCTAAAAAAATCTGCTATCTGATTCTCTTGTAAATTCTGTTCGTGATTAACTGTTAATGTCTTCTGTTTAATTTACATTTTAACAAGCTAACACTAAGTGCTCAAGAAAGGCTTGCATGAACCTTCAACTCAACAGACAGACAGACAAACAGACAGACAGACAAACAGACAAATAGACAACAGTAAAACAAAATCAGTATCTCATTTCATATCATCATTAAAAATATATATTTAGTTATATAAATACTTTCTGTTGTGATCTGGTTAAAGTTAGTGTTTAAGTTCATTACAACAGTAAAAGTAAATCAGAATTTACTTTCTTATCATTAAAATTAAAGGATATGTTTGATAATAAAAATATTTTCTGTAGCAATCTGAGTAAATCTGGTGTCTAAGTTCATTAAAAATTGGCTGAATTAATTTGAACAAGAAATGCTCAGAGGAAAAATGTCTTGACAATGACAGAAGCAGTGACAGGTAATAATGAAAATAGCCACAAGGCAGAATTGCTGAATGTCATCACTTTTTCTCAATGGATTTCAGAATTCTGGAAATCGCATTTTTTTACTGCACTTGGAAAATGTAATGATAGAGAATGTGAAGAAGAGTGAATGTCTGTCCATGAGTTTTATTTGACCTTATTGATTTAAAGTTTTTAATTGTTTTTAATTGAAGGTTTTAGTTGTCAGATTTTTTAATTTTTTAATTTTTAATTTTTAATTTTTGTAGCATTGTTGTGGTTCCAAAACTCTCTTTCCCTTTGTTTTCCCCACATATACACATACAAACACATACACATACGCATCTATACACATACACACACACAGACACACAAACACAGATACAAACACACATATACACATACACCACACAGGCATACACACAAACATGAAGACACACACATACAGACATACACAAGACTGATTACTTGCTGTTTACGTGTGTCAGACATTTTACTCTGTGTGTGAGGATTTGTTTTCACATCTAATCACACATGAAGGCAAGTCTCTCCAGGCTTATTTCACTCACTTTTATTATAATCTTCACCAACCAAATAGTCAACAGCTTCATAACAAGGACTTCAGATTATAAATCAGTTTTCTATGTTTGGACTCAAAGATGTTTTACAAAATTTGAAAATTTAAAAATTCTTACAAAAGGTTACTAGTACAAATGATGATTTTGTATATTACTTTCTCTATATCTATAATTTTTCAGTTAATTTCTTTTCATAATAGTTTTCATTTTCTTCTTTTCTCTCTCTCTATGTTTGCTTTTCTTTCTCTGTCTCTCTTTCTTCTCTCTGTGTCCCTCTTTGTCTCTCTCTTTCTTTCTATCCCTCTCTGTCTCTATAATAGTAGCTCTATAAAATCATCAGCAATAAAGATAAAAAGATAAACATATTTGTATATAGACTAAGAAAACCATATTCACCAATACTTACATACACAAACACATACATATTTATAAGTATATCCATACACAAACATTCTCACATATACAATAATAATAATAATAATAAAAGAAACCCAAAAGAAACAACCAAGAAACACACACACACACACACACACAATCATCATCACTAATCATCATATGCACAGACACACAACATACACTGTCATCACTTTTAATACATACACTTTCTTTCTATTTCTATAATTTCTATTATTAAATTTAAAAAAACAAATCATATCACACATCTGGCTGCTGCAGTTCCATGCACAGAAATACATTTTTGACGTAATACAAATGCAGCAAGGAGAAGGTATATTGACTTTTCCGTTATATCTGTTGTTTTAATTTCTCCTGCATTAAATCATGCACACTAATGCAATGAATAAACATGGTTAAAGGTTCAGTGTGTTTGAAGAAACCAGGAACAGAGGGGAAAAAAAAAAAAATCAGAGTCAGGACTACAAGGTGAAACAATCGGATATGAAAGAGCTCGTTTAGGACATAAAATCTGGAACAACAATGTTAAAAAGGTCAAAGTCTTTTATGTTGGCTTTTACTTAAAAATATTGATTTTATATTTTTAGAAAATACCAACAGAATTATATTATGTTTTTTATTGTAATAAATTAGATGTTGTGGAAATATTTTCAATAACAAATAGTTTAAATTATTTTTCTTTACTTTTGTTTGTTTGAATATCTCTTTCCTTTCTAGTTTCTGTGTCTCTCTTTCTCTTGCATTCTGTGTCTTTCTTTCTTTCTTTCCTTCTTTCAGACTCATCCTCTCTCTTTCTTTCTCTCTCTGTCATTCTCTTTCTTTTTCTCTTTCTCTCTTTCTGTATCTCTGACACTTTCTCTCTCTCTCTCTCTCATATTTTTCTTTCTTTCTATTTCTTTCTCTATACACTCTTTCTTTCCCTCTCTTTCTCCGGTTCACATGATTTCTCAGAGAAATCTGTTGATTTAGTGCTAAGCCTGGCAGGATGTTATGGCAAATTTTATAGGCAGAGTGGAATAAATAGTGAAAGAGAAAAAGAGAAAAATAGGCAGAGAAAAAAGAGTGGGAAAAAGTTAAGGAGGAAGAGAAAACGTAAGATAGAGAGAGAGAGAGAGAGAGAGAGAGAGAGAGAGAGAGAGAGAGAGAGAGAGAGATCGAGAGACAGAGAGCAAGAAAGAGGGAGAGAGAGAGAGAAAAAAAGAAAGAAGAGAAAGGGGAGAAAGACAGAAAAGAGAGAAACATAGATAGAGAGACAGGAAGAGATAGAGATAGGCTGAAAAGAGAGAGAAAGAGAAAACACATCAAAAACAAACATTAAATGGTTCAAGAAAGTAAAAAGCTGTTTTTCTTTCTACATTATTAAGAGGAAAATCTGCAGTGTTAATACAGTGTAGAATAATTAACGTTTTTTTCTTCTTTTTCTCAGCCTGGTCACAAAAACTGCTAACTGTAAAACAGCTTCTGAGTGTTTGATGAGGCAGTCAGGACTTTCCTGAAGGTCACTTTTTCCTTGTGAAAATGTCATTGTTCCCTGCACAGGATGTTAATCTAAGCAATAATTGGATGCTGCTATTCAATCTTGCAAATGGCAATTAAAGCCAACCAGCTGAAGATGTTAAATCCAGTGTTTGTGAATTTGTGTGTGGCAGAGATTAATCTGCATTAGAGAGTGAGATAGGCAGAGCTGGAGGGAGGGTGTTTGAGAGAGAGAGAGAGAGAGAGAGAGAGAGAGAGAGAGAGAGAGAGAGAGAGAGAGAGAGAGCGCAAAGAAGAAATAGAAAAATTTAAGGTGAATCAACAGAATAAACATGACAAAATCATGCTTGCTCCTAAAAGATTAAATTATCTACAACATGACTGATTGTGTTGTGTTCTTCACATCAGATATCTCCACACAACAGAATACTACTATTAAATATTTATAATATGTCGAAACACACACGTTTCTTAAAATTAGCTTCTTCCCATTTTCAGAATTGGTCACGTCTGAAATGTCACCTCACAGAAACACACTGTCAAAGCAATGCATGTGATCTGGTAAAGAAAATGATGTCGCCCTAAAAAGTCTATTTTTTAATTCTGAAAGTTAACATGGAGATGAAATGTCTTGCACTACAGTCAGATGTATGTGTATTTCACTTCTTCTAGCAATTAACTCTGTGACATCTCTGGGTAATTGTTTGCTTCCAGAGTCTAAAAGAGACAAAAGTTTGTTTTCTTTTAGATGCTCCTTTGTAGCAACTTCATTAATTTTCTGACAAATATTTGTTTAACAGCATCACTAGAACACACTGATTAATTCTGTGTCATCAGTTACTGGAAGTCAAATGTTTGTTTAAAGACATCATTAGAACTGTGTTCCTTATGCTACAATCATTAGAACTATTCTGTTACAATTACTATTACTACATTTTATTATTGCTACTACTACCACTACTAGTATTTTATTATTACTATTGCTAACTACTATTATTACCACTACTACTGTTATTATTACTACTACTACTATTACCACTACTACTGTTATTATTACTACTACTACCACTACTATTACTATTGCCAGTTTTACAATTAATACTATTACTATTGTTACTACTACTATCACCACCACTCTACTATTACCACTACTACTACTGTTGTTACTACTACTACTCCTACTACTAGTACTAGTACTACCACAGCTGCCACTACTACCTCTAATCCTAGAGCACATTATCTGATTTTCTATTGTCAACACTAGAATATCGAAAATGTCTTATGCTAAAGTCAAACATACAACCATTAACAGAAATCCACAACTTTGTGTCCTCTTTTCAGCAAGGTATGTTTTAAAACACTTTCCCAAAGGCATCACAACCCTTTCATAATCTTTGATAAACTAAATTCTAGACCATGGTTGGAACATGACAAAATTCCAGTGGGGACTGATCCCTGGGACATCCAGAATACAAATGTTCTGATAATAAAAATCTCCTGCTGGTAAATCACTGAAGTTAATACATCACACTGTTGTCTGTTGTTCATTAAAGGTCTGATTTACGTCATTTTGTCACATTACTATTCAACTCATGCAGAGAAGATTCCAGCTCTGACAACACCAGCAGTGACAACACCATTTATCTGATTGTCAGATGACATCTGTTGAGTAGTTCTCTGAATATTCAGACTTGATTATTTTCCATTTTTGCAGTTGCAAAGATAATATTGATCGTAGCAGTGGGAAAAGATAATGAAAATGTAGTAATCTGAGTTCATTATAATTGAATTACTACTATTACTACTAATACGACTACTACTGCTATTACTAGTACTACTGCTACTACTTCTACTACTAGTACTCCTGCTACTACTATATTAGTACTATTAGTACTAACATAGTAGTACTTTTATTAGTACTACCTCTACTACTAGTACTACTACTACTATATTACTATTGCTGCTACTTCTATACTACTACTGTTGTTCTGCTGCTATTACAAAGACTATTTTTTCTTTTACTATTACTAAAACTATTACAAAAACTACTACTGTAAATCTTATGGTGTTGTTATTTCTATTCCTACTATTACTGATATTATCACTGTTCCCTCTACTATTACTATTATTACAACTACTACTACTACAATTTCAACAATAAAACTACTACTACCAGTACCATGTCTGCTACAAAAACAACAATAACAAATCAAATTAATATTAATGATGATGTTGATAATTATACTGGTGGTAGTGGCAGTGATGATGGAATGGTGATGATGATGTTCATTATAGTGGTAATCATCATAATGAAGAGAATGATGTTGTTCATGGTAGTAGATGTTCATTATTATGTTTAATAAATTGATGACATGAAAAATATTCTTTTTTATAGTACTGTTTATCAACCAGTTTTTAAAAAATCTACCACATTACTTTTATTATTATTATTATTTTCTTTCTTTTTTAACAAAACTTTTATTTAAACATAAAAAAAAAAAAAAATCTATAAAAAGAAAAAGAAAAAAAATTAATTAGAATTTGATCACGAGAATCTATTTCATCAGTTTGATTTATCACAGTTCATTTCCTCTGTGTGTCTGTCTGTCTGTCAGAATAGACTGGTGTCTGTAACATATTACATTTAAACTACATCACTGATTTGTTTCCTCTGATCTGAGACAGAGAATAAATGTGAGTTTGTTTAGCAATGTGAACAGATTGCATCTGATAACCAATATTAACAGCATACACAGTAGTATGTTCACGTTTAGGAGTGGGATTCAATAATTTGTTATTTATGCTGTTTATTTGAATTCTATCATTAATAAACTAGATATTGTTTAAACTGAAATGTAGCCAAATTGATAAACTATTGTAAAACCACAGTAGAAATCTAAGCATGAATTAACTGTACATTATTCTGGAAAATGTTTTGCAGCAAGATTTATATTTTAATATGCATGTTCCCACAAATTGAGAAATGCATAACAAAGATAAATTCTGAAACTCTCTCTGGAATTGAAAATATATAAACAAGGCAACTCACTGGTACTGTTGCATAGGTTACTATTATCAAGTGATTTTTGTATTTACCCACCCACAGACAGGAAAATATTATTAATAAGTTTTGAAACACTATCTGGAATGGGAAATATCGTAGAGAGTGAAAGCATGTAGGTTATTCCTTACTGATTAGCAGCAAGGAATCTGTTTTATCTACCTGCCTACAGAACTGAAAACACATACAGAGTAACAACTTGTTTGTTAATACAGTTCTTGCAATTAATAAACAAATTTACAAAACTTATTTTACTTTAGCATTCACTAATTGCTATGCACATTATCAGCACATTATTAAAATTAAATATTTGTCCATTCTCGATTCTGGTTTCTGGGTTATCAAGTAAAATGTCAGATATTCGTTGTTCATTTCTGATTTATTTAATCTCAGATTACTTCCTAATCGTGTTCTTGGACACCCACTGAAAAACTGCAAGAGAGAAAGGTTGTAAACATGCACAGCTATAAGCTTTGAGCTAACTTCTTACTAAATGAGTAAATCAGAAAAAGTGTTGAACTAAACTATTCTTACTGTATAAGTTAGGTAAACACATTGCTAAAATACTGGTGGGAGAACACAGGATCAACCTTTCCCAGTTCCTACTATGAAATATTTCCTGTTCTAGCCCATGCCCATGCTTTTTAATGCACATATATTACTGTTTTGGGGAAGGTTGCTGTGGATGGTCACTTGATGCTAATTAATGAATAGTCAACACATTAGTGGTTTTATTTCTCATATTATCATTTATAAAGAAGAAATATATTTGACACTAAATTATTGCTGATACTAAAATGTTTTGAGACACTGTTTAATAAATATTTGCTACTTCATTCTGTGTTACTGTTTATAATTTTATCAAATAAGAGACAATATGTTATCCTGAAAATGAGAAGGTGTTAAAAAAATCACTTGCTGCTAATAAAAAAAACATTAATCAGCTTTTGTCTGAAAAGTTTTTATCAGAAATGAATGAATGAATAATAAAAAAACAAATAAATAAATTTTAAAAAATATTAAAAAATATTTTTAAAAATATTAAATATAAAAAATAATGTTATTGACAAAATGCTTGACATCCAATAGCTTGAAATTAACTTAGGTGCTCTAGTGATGTCAGTAAACTTTCACTAAGAGTTATTTTCACTTAAGTAGACATAAAGTACTTAATGCTATTCATTAGAGAAAAATAGAAATCAGATGGTTGCCAAGGTAACAACATCTGTGGAAAGTCATAAACTGTCAGTAAAAGAGGAGAGTTTTAGTGACTAACAAAAGAAAATATTGCAGCTCAGAAAAGTGCAGTAATTAAGTGCTAACATTAGCTTGCCACAGATAATTGTTGTGTAAAAACAATTTAACATGGGGATATGTACATCAGATATAAGTTATGTGTGTGTGTGTGTGTGTGTGTGTGTGTGTGTGTGTGTGTGTGTGTGTGTGTGTGTGTGTGTGTGTATGTGTTTGTATGTGTGTGTGTGTATGTTTGTATGTATGTATTTATATGTGTATGTGTCTGTGTGTAGATCTGTAACTATATATATATATATAGATAGATAGATAGATATCTCTGTGCATGTGTGTGTGTGTGTGTATGTGTGTTTTTCTAAATAGATATATAGATATACATATATAAATATATGAAATAATATTGTGTACATACTTGTCATTGCTGGTATCTGTCTATGTCTGTATTTAAATCTATATATCTTTCTATCTAGATATATAAATATATGAAATAATATTGTGTACATATGTGTTACTGCTGGTATATATTTGTATTTGTTTTTGTATATGTAAACCTATCCATCTGTTTTTCTTTATATACACATACATATCTTGTATTTAATATAACATCTCATACACAATAGTCTTGATAATCACAGATCATCTGTTACAGGAAGTTGTTCCTATTTCCTTCCTTCATTGATTCTCACAGAACATGAGAAACTTCTCAAGCAAAATGAGAATTGTATACATCATACTTTGATGTATCTCAACCTAAACACACTCAGATCATTTTTACTCTGATACAGTGTAACCCAAATCAAACAGATAATAGGTATTAGATAAAACAAATGAAAAAACATTTATTATGTGAAAAAAAAAAATGATATAAGATAAATAGAAGTTATATATATATTAAAAATAATGGAAAAACATTTTTATCAAAAATACTTTAAAAAATGTGGTAAGAAAAAAGAATGCAAAAATTACATAATAATCAAAAAAAAAGTTTATTGTAGAAAAGATATCATTGCATGCCATAATGGAAAATCTGCTATAACAAAAATATCAAGAATTGAATTGTAATTGTGACAAATAAAAAATTAGTGTTGTTTTCCTATGATATTTTATTGCTTAACTTTATATATTTTAATAATGGGATTATCTAACAGATGCTATACATTTCATCTGCTATATTTGAATATGACCAACTTTGATGTTCCTGAACTTTTGTTTATCAGTATACTATTTTGATTATGTTTTGTTGGCAAATGTAATCTTACAGTGAGTGTGAACACAATTATCAGTATTGATGGATTTGTGAAATCAAGAGGAAAATGAAAACAAACACAGTTATTGGCTGCTGTTAAACTGTTACCACTACTAACTCCACTCATACATTTCTGTCTCCATCATATTGATTACCTTCTCCATGCCTGTTTATAGCAGTGTTTTATTTACATTTTATTTCAGTTTAAATTAATTTCTATTTAATTTGAATCGTTTTTAATTTAATTTAGATTATCTTTAAATTAACTTAATTAGATTAATATAAAAATTAATGAAAATGATTTTAGATTCAATTTAAATCATTTTAGATTTATTTTAAATTTAATTTAAATTAACATAACATTTTTTTTATTTCATTTGTAATTAATTATTTTCAGCTTTATGTCTTTATATTTCCTCTTTAAATCTTCTGTATTTTATCTCAGATACAATTGAAAAAAAGCAAACAGATAAAAAAAAAGTTAAAATTGGAAATGGAATAAAACATTCTTAAAGTGACTTTTATGATGATCAGTTTACCAAAGGTATGTGGTTGGAGAAAATGTGTGGATATATGTGTATATATATATACATATACATTCATTAAAACCAAAGATTAAGAAATTTTCTGAAAAAATATATTCAGTTTTAGATAAAACATTTTTCCTTTTTCTCTATAACCAAAGAATGAAATGTTATGTCATTAAAATTATGTCAGTTTTAAATATAATATTTTTTTTTCTTTAAAAGGAAAGATTAAAATGGTTCATTTAGCATTTAAAAATTTGTTGAATTTTAAATAAAATATATTTTTATCTACCTTTTATAAACACATTTATTAAAATTTTATTGAATAATATTATATCTTTAAAAAATACGCTTTGTTTTAAATAAAATATTTTGCCCTTTTTATTACATTTGATTAAAATATAACATGTAAGTCCTTAATATATATATATATATATATATATATATATATATATTTTTTTTTTCATATGTTTTTCAAACCCGTGGATCAAAACTTTATTCCATAAGCCTTTGTATAAGCTCAGTTTTAAACAAAATATATCTTTCTTTCACCCAGTTATTGTATAAAACAGTTGATTAAAACATAACTTATACATCCTTGGAAAAAGAAAATAATATTTACTCATTTTATAAACCCATGAATTAAAACATCATTGACATTAATACTAAAAAGATCGCTGAATGTTAATTAAAAAATGTCTCCACTATGTGAATGCTATTACTGCGGTTACTGGCCCTAGCACCATGTGGAAACTTGTAATTGGTCGTCATAAACAGAAAGCGATCCAATTGTCGAAGCCTGACTGGCTAAGTGACAGGTAATTTCTTCAAACTGTAAATTAATTTCAACTGACAACAGCAGACATCTTCACCATTATTATTAGGAATTAGAAAAATCGGTGTACGGTCGTCAACGGAAATTTGCGGCACTTTAATGACGTTACTCCTGACATGGATGTAAATTTGTGGCATGTTAGTGATTTTGCCAGAACCTGCAGATGTTCGTAGCTTTTTGAATGTTCCAGTATTTATTCAAAGATTTCTTCACTTAGTTAGTTGATTTTAATTGCTTTTATCTATTAAAACTGGAAGCATTTTTTTTCTTTTTCCTGTTACGTAACTTGTTTTTAACCTTTGTGGAAAAGTTCTGGAATGTGTTTGTGTGTGTGTGTGTGTGCGTGTGTGTGTGTGTGCATGTGTGTGTGTGTGTAAAAAGATTTGAATGTTTTTGTGGATTCATTTATACATGTATTAAACAATATATGGGTTTTAGTGTATATATTTAATTTTTTAAGATTTATGTTTTTATGTATGTTTTTGTATGTATATTGAGTTTTTTTATGTATCAGTGTATGAATTAATGAAAACTGAAAAGAACTTGACAACTAATTAAGAATAAACATTTTAATAGAAATTCTTAAACAGACATTCATTAGCTTAGATATTCTTAAAAAAAAAATGATAGGCATAATCTCATAAAAAGAAAACAAAATATTTGAATCTTTATGAAAAAATGTATTTTCGTAATCTTCATCTTAAAAAATTTGATTAAATTTCAGGAATCAGAATAATTTTGTTTTTCTTTTTCTTCATGGTGCTGTGTAGTAATGTAATTTCTTTATTTTAAATTTGTCTTTTTTTTATCTTTATTTATTAAAATGTAATGTAAAATTTCCTTTTGTTATTTAATTGTTAGATAGTTTATTATTATTATTATTATTTTCACTATTACTATTACTGTTGTTGTTGCTATTTATTATTGTTTTGTTATTATTATAATTATAGTTATTTATTATTTATTATGATTGTTGTTGTAGATATAAAAATAATAATTACTGTTATTGTTGTTTTTATCATTATTGTTGTTACTGATATTATTTCCACTGTTTTATCTTATCATAATCATCATCATCATCATCATCTAATTTCGTTGACATAATTTTTTCATTTGAAATAAAAATTATTTTAGCAACTGTTCCCCATTGAGACTTCTGAATTGAATTAGCGTCATGAAATAGTCACAGGTTCTATTTTAGTCTTTTTAAAGTTGTATCCATTTTGTTCTGAAACCTTTATTTTTTTCCATTGCCATTCTCTCGGAAACAAACGCGTCTGCCAAATTGAAATTACCTGCCTCATGGCTTTGTGCAAGTTCAATATAATTTTTTTAACTATGTGTTTAAATTAAATTTTAGATGACATCAGTTTAACACGATACTGGAGCTCCCTCCCAAAACGAGAGCTCCCTCCCAAAACGAGATCTACAAATTCAATTTACAGTTGAAACATTTTTAAAATGTCATATTTATAAATTTTTAATTCTGTTTTAGTAAATGTGCTGTCAAGTAAATGTAGTACTGTATAAATGCTTTAAAAATAAAAAATGTTCTTACGAAAAAAAAAAAAAAATAAAAAATAATTTCTATATTTAAAACTAAACCACTGACTTTTTTTATTTTTTTTTATTTTTTTTTTTTTTAAGTTGATGTATTATCCATTTTCTTTTCTTTCAATTTAACCTTTCTTTTTCCCTTTTTTTTTTCCTCTGCACCAAAAAATCCAGTAATCCAGAATGAAATTACTTTTCTTACTTTTTGACCAGTGTGATTAAATTTGAATCTAAATGGATCTGGTAATTTTTTCTCCTGCTTTACTAATGTGATAATAATTTTCCTGGCAATAGACAAAAGAATGAGGTATTTGTTTTTTCATTACACTAAGTCTGTCATCTCTCTCTGTGTCAGTTATTTTCTGCTTTAACCTCTCTTTCCTCTTTCTTATTCTTCTTGGTAACTCTTTTTGTCATTAACTCTCAAAGTCTGCCTTTCTTTTTTGTTTCTTTTCTTCCACTCTATAATCTCTTCATTTTTCTAAGTTATTTTTTCTCTCTGTTCATCTCTTTTATGTCTCTCACATTGTTTATCTCACTTTTTCTCTTTCTTTCAGTATCTCAATCTTTTTATCATTTCTCAATTTTATCTCTTTTTTTTTTGTTTATCATTCTGTTCCAGTCTCTCTCTCTCACACACACACACACACACACACACACACACACACACACACACACACACACACACACACACACACACACACACACACACACACACATTAACTCACTCTAAACTATTTGCAGAAGTAACAATATGATTTTTTTCGAAGCCTTGCCACACACTATCTCTCACTTAAAAGCTCATAAAAAATTATTTTCCAAATACCACGATAACTGTTTTGTTTATTCTCATGATTTATTGTCTTCAAATTTTGGACGCAGAATTTTTGTTTTTCATCATTTATTTAAGTTTAAGTCCACAGCTTGTCATAAAAAACAAGTTATGGTTGTTTGATACTGGATGTCATTCAGAAGCAATGAATTGTGGGATCTGTCCTCATTGGTGTACCTACCAAGTTACTTTCCATTCTAGTGAGTGAGTGGGCTATAACTGCAGTGTCTAAGATAATTTTGGTTATTATCTTTTTCTTTTCTGTATGTGGGAAGGTATACAGGTTATAAAAGATCCCTTGCTGTTAAAAAATAGGAGTAGTCCAAGGAATGTGGTATTAACATATTTCCTTCATCAGATTTCAGTAAATGAATGAATAAATAAAATAAATAATAATAATAAGTAGATAAATTCGTAAAATAAAAAAAATAAAAAAAATAAAATCATTAAAATAAATAAAAAAAATAAAATAATTTTAATAAATAAAACAAATAAAATTAGAAACCGATAAATAAAAATAAATTAATTAATTAAATGAAATAATAAATAAATAAATTTGTTATATTGGTTCAATACAGTGGTTTTAAATTTTCTTTTTTTCTTTTTGGAAAACCGCTTTTCAAATAATTTTCTAGATTGATGCCATCTAAACTGATTTTTATACTGATCATGGAACTGAAGTTAATGCCTCTGCTGAGAATTACTGATTTAATATTTAAATATAAATCAACTCCAGCAAATTGGTCCAGTATTTAAAATAACTTTACCAAACACAAAATTATTTCATCACTTCTTTATTATTTTATTTGATGTTTAGTTTCACTTCAAAGATGTCATTATGCACCATTATTTAAGGTAATATTAGGGAAGATAACTCTAAAAACAGGAAGCTAATTTAATTACCTCCCCAACAAACTTGAGTTCTTTCATTTTTGTTACACTCTTTCTAGATTTCCACTGAGTGCTTTTTTTTTCTCTTTATCAGAAATAAAATAGGAAAACTATGATTAGCCAAGTCTTCCTGAAATAACCTAATTTGATCAAAAAATTCATTTGTAGTCTCATAATTATTAAGAAAAAAAAAAAATCACAGTAATTAGACTGATAGAATGTATTCAAATGTTACCATGACAACAAACAACAAATTCAAAGAAAAATGATGTAAATAATATATATATATATATATATATATATATATAAAATATAATAAAAAAATTAACACACACACATATTTATTTATTTTCATTCATTTGTTTTATTATATATTATTTAGTTATTTTTATATATAAAATTAATACCAAATAAAAAAAAAAAGGTTAAATAACCAATCAAAATAAAATAAAATAAAATAAAATAAAACAAATAAAATAAAATAAAATAAAATAAAATAAAATAAAATAAAATAAAATAAAATAAAATAAAATAAATAAAATAAATTTATAAAAGATTCAAATAAAAACATTTCAAAGATTCAGTTTTGCTCTTTACAGTCCTCACTTATTTTGATGGTTTCTTTTTATAGACTGAGCCTGTGTTTATGATCATGTACTAATTAACATCTAGTTTTACCTGGGGAGACATTTCAGGTAAATGTTTATAAATAAAACAGTTAATTAACCTGAAGATGTAACACTTTGTTTGTCACGTCTTCTTTAACAGTTACAAATATGTGATTATCACTATTTACAATACAGAGATATACATATTTATATATATATATACCTAGTAGATAAACAGATTATATATATACAAAGATAAATATACATACATACATATAATATATATGTATGTGTGTGTGTGTTTGTGTGCACAGATATGAAGAAAAACAGATATATTTACGTATACAAATAAATTGATAGAAATACATATATGTATAGATAAGTATAATATACAGATAAATATATATGCTTATATAAATACATTTATAGATATATACAAACACACATACATATGTAGATACATACATACATACATATACACATATATACATGCACACACAAACATTTACATACAAGCACACAGATATGCATATGTATATCTACATTCTTACAAATATATATATATTGATATATACATACATGCAAACACAAATACATAAACAGTAACTCATAAATATACACACATCTATACATTCTCTTTTTTATACTTTTCCCAATATTTAGTTATATAATTTTTGTTCATAACACTCAAAAAGATTAGAATATGATTCTATTTCTGTTTATTTATTTATATATTTTTTTATTTTTTTATTTAGATAATATTTTATTATTTATTTGTTTAGTTATTTACTTACATATTTAGTTATACATCAGTTTATTTACTTACTTACTTATTTGTTATTTATTTATTAATTTTTTTCATATTTATTTACTTATTTTTCTATTATTTATTAACTTACAATACTTATTTATATATTTATGCTATTTATTTATAAACAGCAACAACAACAACAACTCTTGTTTATGAATTCATATGTTTTCCTGTGGTTATTTCTCACCCATGTAAAACTCAGGTTATCCTGTTTTAATTACCTGCATTGAGATGATAGCTAAAAGTCAGTATGTTACATCTAACTGTGAATTCTGTACAGGATTGTTCACTGAGCTAGAGGTAGCAGATGACCGGCTATTGATCCGTATTTAAGTGACTGTGGTTTTAAAACAGGTAGCTGCTGCCTGCTCTGGCATTCATTCTGAGTTGGTGCCATCGCAGTGGATGTGGTAGAACATTCTGTAACAGGAGAGCGGGATAGTGTAGTTGCTGCTGTCAGTGTTTTTGTGTTTCCGTCACTGCATGGGGATTTTCATTTCAGTTGAGCTGATAACGTATATGCTGTAACTGTTCAGTGCTGCTGTTGTTGATGTTATTGAAAACAGGTGACTTGTGACCCTGTAGTTGTTGGTGTCCACAGTTTCATGATTCTGTCACAGATGAGTTTTTTTTAAACAAATGTGACATTCTGCATTTAATTCTTTATCAGTTGTGGATGTTTTAGAAAATTTCTTTCATATTTGTTTAATAGAAATATAGTTGTGTCGGATGTCCATACTTCTGTGATTCTGTTATCAAATCTGGATTTTTAAATTACAATAGCTGTTGAAAGTGAAAAGTAAATGGTTTTTTTTATCACATTTAGATGTTTTTAAAGATTGTATGGATTATTAAATTTATTTGTTTATTTAATATTTAATATTCTGCTTGCTTTTGTTTTGTGAAAATAAGATCTCTGATGTTTTTCTTTTTATATAACAAAAAAAACCATTAAAAAAGTACAAAAAATTTAGTTAGAGTAAATGCTTTAAAACAGATTTTTATAAATTAAACAGTAATTGATTTTAAGAATTAAAAAAGAAATTAGATATTTTAGTTTTAAACTAAGGATAATATTTAAGTGTTGATTTATTTTATAATGTTTTGTTAGTATTTTTTCATGCAGTAATATTTTGAATTTTACTATTTATTACAAAAAATATAATTGGCTGCCAGTTTTACAAGAATACTACAAATATTTTTTTCTGGATTCTGTTATTTTACAGTCAGTCAAATAATTAAAAAATATATAATACTGAAGACTTTAAGTAATTAACAGAACAAAAAATATTCATCAAAATAAATAAAATGTTGTTTTGGGATATAATTTACCTCTGAAGCATTTTGACTAGACATAAACTTTTTTTGTAAATTTCTTGATCATAAACAGAACACCCTACAAAACACTCCCCCCCCAGCAACCACCCCTAATAATCTTTCTGAATATCATTTGAAAACACCTGTAATACTGCCAAATCGGAACACCTGTGTTATTTCATTAACGATTCTGAGTACCTGGATATCTTACCTGTTGTGCAGTTCATCTGAAGTTTAAACATTTCCATAACATGGCACAGAGCACCATCATGGAGGAAAACATTGAAAAAATAACAACTCTTTTACAAAATGAAACCAGAAAAGATGAAGATAATCCCCAAAATGTTGCCGATATGAAAAAGGCCAGTGCAGCAGCTGACGATACCGTGAAACAAAAAGATGATGTTGATGCTGTAGCAAAGCAAAATGACAACACTGACACTGTTGTAACAAAGCAGAAGGATACTGTTGACACTGCTGGTGCAAAACAGAAGGACAGTGTTGATGCTGCCAAACTAAAGGCAGGCAGTGACAATGTGGATACAGTGAAATCAAAGTCGGAAATTGTTTTACCTGGAATTACTGATGAGAAGAAGAGGATGGATGCTCCAGCCCAGGAAAGGCGTCCTTTGACCCCTACACACATACCATGGATGAATTTAGATGAAGATGCCATCTGTTCAGGAGTCAGTCCAGTCCAGCCTCGACGGATTCCTCATCTTCACAAGTTAGAAAAGTAAGGCTTTCCTACTTAGTTTTCTTTTCTATTCTAGTCCAGCAGATAATATGTTGGTGTGGCTAGTGAGTTCTGTTAGTATGTTAGTGTGTCTGAGAAGTCAGTCTTTTAGTACATGTCTTTGGCAATTAATCAGTTAGTATGTTAGTGAGTTTGACAAGTTAGTCTCATAGTAAGTGTGTTTTGCAGTTATAATTTTACAGATTGGTGTGTTGGAGAGTTTGGCAAGTTAGTATATGTATGAGTGTGACAAGTTAGCATGTTAGTAAGTTTGAAAAGTTAGTATGTTTTTGAGTTTGGCAAGTTAGTATGTTAGTTAGTTTTGTAAATTAGCCTTTTAATATGTTTTTTCACTGGGCATTTAATTGAATAATATCCTAACCCTGTTAATATATTAGTGAGTTTGTTAATAAGCATGTTAGTATGTTAGTGAGTTCGGCCAATTAATCTGTTAGTATGTTAATGAGTTCGGCACATTATGGTGTTAGTAAATTTGACAAGTTACATTACTTTTCTATCAGCTAAATTCTTTTCGTTTGGTTAATTAAAGAGATAGTTAACTGGATAGGTTGGGAAACTGCTTTTGTTTGTGGTTAGTAAGTTAGTTAGTTCATCAGTCAGTGAACATTTCCACTCTTGTATTTACAAATGTGTTTAACTGCTAAATACATATATACATACTTATTTATTGACTTACTATTTACTTTATGTTTTATCTTACTTATTTTAGGCAAATACTTGTGTGCAATCATATGTTTTGAAGCAAATGAGTGAATATATATATATACTGACATGTATATTTGTCTATCTCTGCATATGTCTGTTATGAATGCATCTGTACTTGTGTGAATGTTTTTTTGTATTTGAATGTACATGTGTGTGGTCTGAACATGTTTTTGTGTTTCTGTTCGCTCATAATATAATTATCATATAATTATACACATGCAAAATCTTTGTGCACCGGGAAGTAATTTTTAGATAAAAAAATATTCATCTTCTTTTTTTTTTTTAAATTATCAGTTGACAAATAGCAATGGCTTTAACTCATTCTTATCCCCTGTTAAATATTTATTTTATTTCTTGTTATCTCCAGTGAATATTTTTATAAATAAAATATCAGATATTTTCTTTCTGACTTTATCTCTGTTGTAAAATCAGTTACACTATTCTTGAAAATCAATGATACACTATTAACAATTCCATATATATGTACTATGTGTATGAGTAAATGTATACACACACACACACACACACACACACACACACACACACACAGTGATATACATGTCCTCTCTTTCCATTAGTAATTATTACTTTTTCATCAGTATAAAATAATTCATAATAAATAACCTATTCTCCAAACTCTTCAATCCATTAAAATTATTACTAGATTTTGAAATAATATATTTTTATCACACTGTGTTTGCTTAAAAGTCTTTCTTTTTTTTCTTTTTTTAAATTGTTTTTAATTTCCACTTTATTTTCAGAAATATTTTTCAAAAATATTTTTCAAATTATATTATTTTCTAAATTTCTGTCCCAGTTATTCACCAAACTCAGAAAAATGCAATCTCTTTTGATTTCCCGTTCCGGATGCATGTAAGATTAGCTAGCGTTGCTGTTAGAAATCTATTCTGTATTAATGAGCTGCTGGAATGTCTGCAGGGTTAATCATTTAATAATAGTAAAGTTTGACAGTGACTATTCCTCTGTCAGAGATAAACAGAAAGCTTTGTTTTGAAAACATGCTGATGTAAATAGTGACATACAGACTAAACAATAGATATATGTACAAACTCACATACACACACACACACAGACACACACACACACACATATACATACATATATATATATGTACAGACAGACAGATAGATAGATAGAGATATAGATGTGTATAGATATAGATACAAAGAGAGAGAGAGACAAGTGGAAGACAGAAATACTAAGGGGTACTAAAAGATAAACAAATAGATTAGATATGACATATGATATATAAATAGACAGAATAGCAGATAGAAGAAAAAATAAAGATGGCAATAGATTATCCTGCCTATTTTTGAGACAGTGTATGAGAGAGAGAGAGAGAGAGAGAGAGAGAGAGAGAGAGAGAGAGAGAGAGAGAGAAGGAAAGAACAAGAGAGAGACAGAGTGATAAAAAGAGACAGAGGAAGAACGAGAGAGAGAGAGAGACAGAGAGGGAGTAAATAGAAAATAAAAATAAAATGAAGGTACACAGAAAATGGAAACTGTTTAATGTTTCTTTATTAACTTTGACATGTAATAATTAAACACATCAGTTAGCTGTCATTTTCTACTACACATATTTTATCTTCCCTTGAGAAAACTTTCATCAGAGAAACAGATATAAGTCATCTGTGGAATAACATCTATAATTTGATGTCTTCAGTGATTATCATTTATTAGTTATCAATCCCATTCCAACCAGAGCTCTGTAATTTTTATTATCTCCAAACACATGATCTTCATAACCACTAGTATTAACCTGTGTGAGAGTTCACTGAACAGCTTTCTTTTTATTGATTGTTAATTGAAAACATTTTGGGTCGTAGAAGGAAAAGTAAAAATGAACAACACATTCAGTACATTTTTAAAAACATTCATAACATCCTACACAAAAATAATCTTCATCGTATTATTTTTTATTCTTTATCTTCATTTCTTCCTCTTTTTGTCTTCTTTTTCTTCATCTTCTCCATTTTCTTTATCTTCTTTATCTTCAATTTCTTCATCTTCATCTTCTTTATTTTTTTCTTCATTTTCTTCATTATCATTTTCCTTATCTCCATTTTCTTCATTATCATTTATCTTCATCTCCTTTTTTCTTCATATATTTTAAAATGATTTCCAAAGAGTAACAGACATCACTAATAACAATTTTTTTAGCTCAGAGCTAATTGTCTGATGTGATCCAAATTGAGGCTGCAGACACTAGCACTTTCCTATTCACCACAGGCCACACAATGTCAGTGTGAGGCTGGGCCTGGTAATTGACGTCTGCTAGTCATTGGGAGGTGTAAAGTGCTTGATAAAACCAGATAATTCCTGTGTCTCATCATAATGCTTATAATCTTAAACATTTAGCCTGCTTAGAGAACTCACTGGATGGGGTATTCGTTAGAGGGTTATATCCAGTTCCACACAGTGCTCTTGCATGATTTTATAGTCGGTGTTTATATATGGAAATTTATTTTGATACTTTCTGATGAAAATATGTGCATTTATGCAAGCATACATATACGTGTACACACACACACACACACACACACACACATATACTAATTGTTTAAATACAATGACACACACAGACACATACGCACACGAATAATAATTATAAGTTGAATATTTACTGTTACATTCTAATATAAATTTACCATATTTACTAATGTAAATCTATAACAGAAAGATGGAATATATACATTCAATCTTTACCAATGATAAAGAATCAAAAACTTGATAGGAAAAGTGTGCCATGGTTATCAGTTGAGATATGAGGATGTAAATCATCATTACATTAGCAAGTCTTAAAAAACATGGCTACCCTTATCAGTCCTGAAGACAGGTGTTTACCATACTAAGTAATTTTCATCTTTCAGAACTCTCCGCATGGTAATTAAACATGTAATGAAATTAGAGAAAATTAAGTATTTCTTCCTTTTTTTTTTTTTTTTATCATGTCTCATTTACTGTTATAAACCAGATGTGGTGTAAAATTTATTCTATGTTTCATCTTGATCTACAAATCATAAATTTGTGCTGTTGCCAAGATTGAAAACATAACAGTATTTGCAGGATAGAAGGAATGGTTTACAGATCAGCAAAAGGGCACAGGTTCAAACACCCCCACCCCTTTGGTGTCCTTGAAAGACTACTCCAATTCCAGACAACACCCTGTGTGAACGTCTTAGAAGATATCAGATCAATTCAGTTGCATCTGCTAGATAAGTTATTTTCCATTCCAACCACGTTCCCACAACGTACTTGATTTATGTCAAGGTCCTTAGAAAATAATCCTTGCTGCTTTTATTAAAGCTAGTGTGGCAGCAACAGGTTTCTGCTCTAATATTTAACTATGTGATAAATTTAATAATAACTGTTAATATTAAAATATGCTGAGTAAAAAATATACATGTCTTGTACTGGGTAGAAATGACATCAGTATTAATGATGATGATGGTTATTATTATATTATTATTATATTATTACTACTAATTTTACTACCACTACCACTACAATTATGTCTATAACATCTACTGTCACTGATACTATCAATTGTTACTACATGTACTGTTGTTGATGTTGCTGTTGAGGTTTTTGCTAAATTACTGCTAACTTTTTTATACATTTTTCTGTGTCACTTTGTTTCATTTTTGATATTTACACTTTCTACCAAAAAGTCTTCTTTGTATTTTAAAACTCCTTTTCAACACTTTTTCAAATTCCAATTTTGAAATTTTTAAAAATACTTTTTTTTTTCCTTTTTAAACTGAAGATTCATTTTTATGAGGAAACATCTTTTACGCTTGAAGGGAAAGCAGAAAAGTGGAATTACTTTTTGAAAAGTTTTGTTACCAAGCCAAAAAAAAAGTTATTTATATTCATATCCTCTGGTTGTTCTCATGTTTTTAAATATTTCTTCATTGAAATTTGTTCTTCATGCCTTTCATGATCCCTTTTAATCCAGATGGATTTTTTTTTAATTGAAAATGATGTTTTTTATGAAGACTCATTTATATGAAAAGAATATTGTTCCTTACAGCTATTTTTAGGTTTCGTTTCTTTTCTGTCACTGATAATATTTTTGAAGAAATGATATTCTTTGGCAAAATGTTTGTGTTTTGTGATATGCCACAAATAACTGTTGTGTTTTTTGTTGTTTTTTTTAATTTATTTATCATTTTTGATAAGAATGAAAAAAACTATTTTGTACAGAAATTTACATCATCAACAACAACAACAACAACAACACTAATAATAACACAAATAACAATAATAACTAATCATAATAATAATAATAATAACACAAATAACAATAATATCTATTAATAATAATAATAATAACTGTATTACTTGTCCCACTACTATTACTGCTATTACTACTACTACTAATAATAATAATAACAATAAGATATAAAAACAAGAACAACAACAGTAATGCTAAATATCTATTAAATATATTCAACACATTGCTGTGAACGATTATGAGACATTGAGACATTCAGACACACGGGCACTCTAACCACTCACACATCAACTTACATACAAACACCCACACCATGGATTTACATCAAATAAACTTCATTATGAAGATTTCTTTTATAATCACCTTCAGCACGAGGAAGTGAAGAAAGTTTTACTAAATTAAAAATTCACAAACAGTTAATTTGATGGCAAGGCACTCTCCTCTCCATCTCTCTTCCTTTAATCAAACAAGGTGGTTAAACCCATCTCACAACCACGATGTTTGTCACATGTAATTCATCAAGAGAGTTCAGTCTCTGTTTTAATACCCAGTGATTTGGTTTGAGATGATTTTTGAGGCTTCGTTAGCAATAAAGTGCTGACATAGTTTTGCTCTTTTGATGAAATGATAAATGTTTTCTGTCATTTACGTGTTTTTCTCCCCTTTTTTTTTCTTCCTTATTCATTTTTTCATTCTCAGTTGTTCTGTCTTCTGCTTTCTACTGCTGCTGTCACCTTATCTCTGTTTCTGAATTTTTATTCCTCTCTCTTTCTTTACCGTCTTTTCTCTCTTTTCCTTTTTATATCAACCTCTGTATATTTACTTCATGTATGATACATCCTCTCCATTATATCCGTCTTTTTATCTCTCACTTTTCTCTCGTTCTTAATCTCTCTGACACTTTCTTTCTTTCTCTCCTTTTCTGTCTCACATACTTTATCTCTCTCTCACTCATTACCTCTCTTTCTGTCTGTCTGAAAATCATGCTAGCATAAACTGAGCTTATTTGTACTAATTATCATGAAAAAATTTCTAATTAAAATAAATTGTCATTCTTGTCATAAATAAGAAAAACAGACATGCTTTGAAGTCTTGTGCTGTTTGTGAAAAAAGAAAAGAAAAAGAAGAAAAATATATATAATGAACAGAAAACATGAGAAGACAAAGTAATGAGGTGTAGAAAAAAAAATAAAGATGTCATAACTGAGATAACAACAGAAGAAAATATAATTCTTTTTTTTTTATGAATAATAAAAATAATTATCATAATAATCATGGTAATTATGATGGTAATTAAAAAGAAAAATTATATTTTTAATGGTAATATAATAATGAGCTGATGATAACGATGGTAATGATAATGATGATAATGTACTACTACTACTAATAAAATAACAACAATTATAATAATAAATATAAAAGTAATAATGTTAATAATAATAAAATAACGACTCATCTATCTGTTAATCCTTTTTCTTTTCTTCTTTCTTTCTTTCTATTTTCTTTACTTTTCCCTGTAAGATCTCATATGATAAACTATATTATTATTAGGAAAGACTGGATCACTGAAACAAATGTGAAAATCACATGTTAAACTAACAGACAGAGACTTGAATATGAAACAAATAAGTAATAAATGTATATGTATATGTGTGTATGTGTGTGTGCATGCATGTGTTTGTGTTTGAGTGTGTGTATTCAAGATATACATTAACACCACTAGAGTATATGTAAGAAGAATCAATACAAAATCTATAACATACAAGGCACATATGCATTCACTCACATACACACACATACACACACACATAAACATACACACACACACACACACATACACAGACATGAAATGTTGTTTGACAAACTCATTGTTTGTATGTTTGTATGATAATTGTGTTTGTGGTTTGTATCAAAACTATCAGGTCTGACAAAAAGTTAGATTATTGTTGAGATCTGGATAATTTCAACTGTAAAATTCACTGTCATGTTAAATGATGTAGTAATGTCAGTAAAAACTAATTACTTTTTAAATATGAGATGTAACAACCAAAAAACCATTAGTACACACATATATGAAGACATAATATAAATATACACACACACACACATACACACATTTTTTTATTCAATAATGTTTTAAACTAATATTTTTTTTATACAACTATTTCTTAAGCTACAGTTTATTTTTTTTTTATTTTTTATTTATTTGTTATTATTATTGTTTTGTACTACCATTCATTACACTTCATTACCACATCACCAGTTTTGAATTGTTTCAGTAATACATTGGTTAAGACATTAACTTGATAACTGGCAGGAACTTAGGTCAAATATCCTTGGGTCTAACTAATATACATCTTATCATAAGATCATACAGGATTTTAGACTGTACTGAAAATGGATGTGTAATTATATTTCAGAAAATTGAATGATTAAGTGCATGTCATATAAAATTACTACAAAAATTTTCTAACTGTCACACTAATACTAACAACATTATATACAGATAATCCAAGCTTTCAGATTGTTTGCCTAGCAGAGATATACTTGAATCTTCACTGGCTGGATGCAAGCATATTTTAGATAACTGACTGTCTGATAAAGTGCTTATAATAAAAAGGACCACTAGACACTCTATTCTATCATAATTAATAATCTAACAAACTAACAATGTTATATGCAGATGATCCAGCTTGCCAGGCATAGATGTGCTTGAATGTCCACTGACCATAAGCAGATTTCAGAGGGTTGATAAAGAGACTCTCAAGAAGGGACAAGTGTTGTCTGAGAAAGAAGAATGAGAGCTCAGAATTCACAAATCTGATTATTTTCTTCCTCTACCTCTCCTGAGAATGTTGTTGGAGAAATGGACTGGACAGAAGTGAAGTTAAAATGTACCAGATTCGTGTGCGGCCATTTGTACTGTCTGTTCTTTGAAACACTGTTGTGTGGGCGTTCAATTAGTTAATAGTGTGTTAGATTTATATATAAGTCCACAGTGTTTGTTCTCTGAAAGATTGTGGTATGTGCTTACCTGTTTGATGGAAAAGTAAATATTAAAAAAATATCTTTATCAATAATGATAATAATAATAATAATAATAACAACAACAACAACAACAACAACAATGATGTTGATGTTAATGAACAACAACAATTAAAACAATAAAATAATAATAAACAATAATGATGTTAATAAAAATAATGCACTATTGCAACTAATACCACTACTAGTGAATAATAATATCACCATAATCAATCATCATCTTAATAATAATAACAAATAAATAATAAGCTTATCTTGAATAGAAATACAAAATAATAAAAATAACAATAACCACTCTTCTCATGTTGCAACTAATACTGGTTTCTACTAGTGTCATTATCTTAATAATACATCATCATGATAAAAGGTCATTAATATTAATATTGAAACGACCATAATTTTTTTTTTAATTCTCCCATCTCATTAAGCCATTTTGAATCCTGTTTAGTATCTGCAGTAAATTTATAAACTCTGTGGGGTGTGTTACCCAGTCTGTCACAAGATTCTTGTAAAAGATTTCTTGCTGGTGTCATGCAAATTTCATTATTTTAAAAAAAAAATCATAATTTACTCATAATAATTGTTATTTGTGGTATAAAAAAAAAAAGAAGAAAAGAAAATTGTGATCTTCATAATAGAAAATTAAATCAGTTACTTAATCAAAAATTAAAACTACTTTTTTATTTCAGTTGGACACACACACACACAGACATACACACACACACACACACAAAACTTTCTTCATTTTCTTGATGATAGATGAGTGTATTTAATAAATGTTTGATGAGAAGATGTGGAACTGTATAAAAGTAAACATCATAGAATTTTTCAGTCTTCAGATCTCATTGAAATAAAATGTATTTGTAATAAAATTTATCATTGCAAAACTAAGCTTAATTTAACTTTTTTTTTTTTTTTTTTTAAATTATTTATATTTATTTCTTAAATCCATGGCTTTATGGTTATTGTCTTTTGTTGTTTTCGGTTTTTTGTTTTATTATTATTTTTTGATGTTTTGTTTTCTTTCCTTCTTTTTATTATTTAAATTTTATGTGTTTGTTATTTACTAATTCAGTTGACATTTTTCAAAATTAATAACATAAAAGCAAAATCAATTTTAAATATTTTTAATTATTGAAAAAAAAAAAAAAAAAAAAAAAAAAATTAATATCAAAATAACCCTGTCTATACCATAATGTGAATATATGTATACTTACAACAACAGCAACCACAACAACAATAGCAATAATAATAATAACAATAACAAATTATTTTAAACAACAAAATAGTTATAGAATCTTTTGAGCTGAGATTCAAGCGTTCAGTTAGTATGTTACAAGGTTAGACTGAGGAGTTAGTGGTTGGTGTTGTACATTTTTAAAATCACCTCATTTGTTTTTGTGATCTGTCGTCTCCTTTAAGTCACGTTATTAAAGAATGCGAAAGTGATGACACTATAACAGAATCAGCAAGGTGCAGTTTGAACCTTAACGAGACTGACAGCTTATCTAATGGGGCATTTGTTGATAATCATTACATTTAGCAGCCTAACAAACAGAGTGTGATGAATTTTGAAAAGAAGAACAAACAATTAACTAGACATAAAGCAAACCAGTGTTGACTTGTGATGTAACAGAGACAATTACAGCGGCAAAATGGAAAACCTCACAGCACCTGTAATAGAGTCTTATGTAACGTCTTGTTATTTAGTGATAACTGTACATAAATATTTTGACCTTTTTGTTTTGGTCATTTCTGTTTTTATTTCTTATTTGCCCATGACAAAATTTTGATGATGATGTAAAGTGTAATTTAACATTTTTTTTTTAATTGTCTTGTCACTAACACCTGTAGAATTATTTTACATGTCTGTTGTTATTGTTATTGTTAGAGATGGAGAGGAGAGTGCCTTGCTATCAAATTAACTGTTTGTGAATTTTTAATTTAGTAAAACTTTCTTCACTTCCTCGTGCTGAAGGTGATTATAAAAGAAATCTTCACAATGAAGTTTATTTGATGTAAATCCATGGTGTGGGTGGGTGTTTGTATGTAAGTTGATGTGTGAGTGGTTAGAGTGCCCGTGTGTCTGATGTCTCAACGTCTCATAATCGTTCACAGAAATGTGTTGAATATCTTTAATAGATATTTAGCATTACTGTTGTTGTTCTTGTTGTTACTGTTATTATTATTATTATTATTAATAATATTGTTATTATTACTATTATTATTATTACACTTATTGATGTTGTTATTATTATTATTATTACTACAACTGCTATTATAACTATTATTATTGCTTATTATATTATCACTATTATTATTACTGTTATTATTGTTTATTATTATTATCACTGTTATTATTATTATTATTATTATTATTGTTTTTATTATTATTATAAATATTATTATTATTATTATTATTATTATTACTACTATTATTACTATTAATATATTATTATTATTGCTATTATTATTACTATTATTCTTACTGCAATTTTTATTATTACTAGTACTAATATTTTATCATTTCTGTTTTTATATTTAATTACTACAACAAAATTCAAATGTAAAATATAACATAACAAAATAATTTTGTTTTTTTGGTTGGGGTGTGTGTGCTTAATATGTACTGTTGGATCTTATAATTTATTTTTTTAACCTTTCCTGAATTATGTGTTAAACTATTATCATGAAAGGTGTAATTTAAATCATACATAATATTTTCTTATTCAACATGTAACAAAACACCGCAGAATTTTTATGATTATTTTATCTCTCCTTTTATAAATAACTGTTTTGATGAAAACTGAGATAATGTCACACAGAATTGTTATTTAAAACTGGTATACACATCACAGAACTAAAATGATTATTTCTATATTTGCAGTCTTCCTGTTCAATATTTATATTGTTATTATTATTATATTATTTCCTGTAACAGATGTGTTTATGTTGGCGTAAAGAATTTCATTTCATTTTGTTAATAATACTGCTGTTATTAATATTTTTATTATTTTTGTTTTATTATTGGTATTATTATTGTTATAAGTATTGTTAATGTTGTTGTTGTTGCTGCTGTTATTATGGCTATTAGCTATTATTATTATTATTATTATTATTATTATTATTATTATTATTATTATTATTATTATTATTATTATCATCATTATTATTATTACTACTACTACAACTTCAATTACTACTATTATTATCATTGTTTTATTATAACTATTATTACTATTATTATTATTATTATTATTATTATTATTATTATTATTATTATTATTTATAGTTGTATAAACCATTGCTTAGATGTTGTTTTATTAATACCTATATATATATATATAATAATACTCATATTAGTAAACTCATAAATATCTGTTAATGTTGAAGGATGTAGAAAAATGATTGCAATGGTGGACACTTTCTTCTGGATGATCATTATTTTAATCTCTCTCTCTCTCTCTCTCTCTCTCTCTCTCTCTCTCTCTCTCTCTCTCTCTCTCTCTCTCTCTCTCTCTCTCATATTAAAATCAAATTAGGTAAATATTAACTTCTGTGTTGAGATGCTGATTTAAACAAATAATCATTCCATCATTAATTTATTTCTAGCCACATCTGATACTTAACTTCATAACAGCAAAAAACTTGAGAAAACACTAAATGTATTTATTGATTACAGACATGCAGAATTTCTTAAAGGGTCTCTTTGGTTTGTACTTCAGATGTGTCATTTTTCATTATGTCTACAGTAATTCCTTTGAGGAAGGCTGTAACTCAGTGCTAAAAATTTTTTCCTGAAACTTCACTGCTGCCCCTATTAAGATATTTCTCAGTCCAACCAGTTATCACCATGTGTTTTATCAAATGTTTTACTTCCTTTCGTAATTTCTTTGTAGTTTAATATTTAGCTTACAGATCTGATATGCAATGGGTCAAAAATACTGGTATCATTTTCTTGAATGTACTCTTTGAGCTATATAGCCCATTCCAGAAATGCTCCTGTCTTTGTTTTTTGTTTATTTTGTTGGGTTTTTTTGTTGTTGGTTTTTGTTTAGGAAAAAAAAAACTAACAATAATTGCTCCCTCTTGTGGTAAGTGATTGGTTCATTTCTTCTTCATTTTCATGTTAGCTTTTTTCCATTCCAGACAGAATCTCATAACTTGTTTTTCAAAGTAAACACTTTTCTGGCTTTGAGAAGATATCTGATTTTTTTCTGTTTATAGGAAGGTGAATGTAAAAGTATCCTTTATTGCTAATTGGTAAGAGTAACCCATGCTGTTGTAATGAAGAGGTTCTACTCTCACAGTGTTACAGAAAAATCATTTGTCATACACATAAACTTTTTAATTTTTTTTTTTTACAAATAGCTGACTTCATTAATAAGTTGTTTCCTTTTTGAAATATATAAAAAAAAAATCTGTTCTGTCTATTTAAAACTCTACAAATCTGCACCAGCAAAAATCATAATGTTTTTTATAATGTTATAAATTTTAGATTATTTTCTTTCATTCCATTTTCCCCCCACATTTCTGCACTTGACAACTTGTAAAGAAAAAACAAAAATCAATACTCTGAGTCAATGCTTTGAGTTATTTTCATTTACGTTTTTGAAATATCTGCGTTTTGAGAATATTTGTAAATTAACAGAATTAAATTTCAGTTGTTTAGAAGAGAAAAACAAAAGAAATAAATGTTGCATTAATATCGTAAAACATCAGCTGAAATATTATACTACCTAATTAATGTATTTTTGTTAGATGGTGAATGATGTGGAATAATTATTTTAGTGGAATTTCTTGTTAGGAACATAATTACGATTTTTTTACAGATCTGTATTCGTTAACTTGTATATTCAACATCAGCTGTGTTGTGCTAGAATTACATATAAGTATATGCTTCAGTACCCACAAAGAAAACTTGTATTTCACTGTATACAAATATGAATGAATATAGTGTCTGTTTGTGTGTGTCTGTGATTGTATATATGTGTATTTGTGTGTGTCATTGTGTATGTCTGTTTCTGTCTGTCTGTGCATGTGTTTGTGTGCGTGTGTATGTTTGACAGTGTGACTGTCTCTGAATGTGTCTGTGCATGTCTGCATATCTGTGTATCAGTATGTTTGTATGTGTATGTGTGTATATGTGCATTGTGTATGTGTGTATGTATGTGTATATGTATATGAGTATGTGTGTATTTTTATATGTATGTGTGCGTGTGTGTGTATTTTTGAATGTATGTATGTGTGTGTGTGTGTGTATGTTTGTATATATGTGTATGTGTGTATGTTATTATATGCAGGTTATTGTAACAGACATTTATTCTCTAATAAACAAAATTTTATATCATTGTAGGTATATATAAATATATATATTATGTGTGTATGTATGTGTTTGTGTGTTTGTATGTTTGTGTATGTGTTTGTTTATGGTTCTGTATGTTGTTTATCAATGCCTTTTTTGTTCTATAATTACTTATTTTTATTTTATAGTAATTATATCTGATATTAAAAAAAAATACAAAAAGACATCATAATAATAATTATGTTATGACCACTTTACTGCTTTATTATTATCCTCATCATCATCATCATCATCATCATCATCATCAGCTTCACTGCTACTACCACAGTTCAATCAACAACAGCACTAATCACAACATGCAAAGTGCAAAATGGCCACTAAAGTTCTTAACAGAAAGAAAAATAATAAAAAATAAAAAAATCTCTGTCTCCAATTAAAGCACATTGAATAAGATTTTTTTATTACACACAATACACATCCACCCACCCTGTGTCACACACACAACATTAATTTCATATTTGTTCCAAAAACCCATTTCACCGCCCAAGCAAGAACTAACGGAAGCAGCCCAGAGTAGTTCGAGATTCTTTTCCCCCACCTGTCAGTGTGAATGTTCATTAGACAGTGAGAAACACACACACTGACAATTTCCTGTAGACAGCCTCCATGAAGAATGGGAGCCATTTTGAGTCCCAAGTTGCCTTAATACGTTTTAGCCTGACACAAAAGTATTAGCCGGACATAAAAGGTATTAGCCGATGTGAAATTATAAGTGTGTCTGAATGGCGATTTCAGTCAGTGCCTGCTTCAAAGGAAACAAATGAGAGTGTAATAAGTTAGTATTAATTAATTAGTTCTTTGAGGTGTTTTGCCTGTGCGATATCTCTTTAAATGCCACTCGTATGATTCTGTTTTGATACAGAGTTGAAAAGGTATGACTATTGTGTGATGTACATTTTGTTTGAATATCAAAGTTTGTAACCTTACCAGTATCTACTTGTTTAATGTTTTTTTTTTTTTTTTAAAGAAATATTAAATGTAATGTGTGTGTGTGTGTGTGTGTGTGTGTGTGTGTGTGTGTGTGTGTGTGGTGTTAATACACATACATATATGTATTAATATATATAGAACTGTAATTAAAAATAGCTGAGCTGTAATTTCTGTTTACTTATCATGATATAGAGAATTAGAAATACTTGATTCTATCTCTATAAGTCTCTATAAAAACTAGTAATTTCTATTTACTTAACATGCAGAGTTAGTAATACTTGATTCTATCTCTATAAGTGATTAAAACTAGATGTAACATCTTGATAATTAGTAATACATGTTTCTGCATCTGTAAGGCTGCCTCTGTTAAAACTAAATTATATTTACTTAACATGGTAGAGGAATAGTCTGTACAGACTGGGCTGTAGTCCTTTGGATAGAGTGACTGTTCCTAGATTCATTCATTCACAAAATCAGTTTCAGTTTTATCTTCAGTGGACATCTTCTAATTCAAGCCAATGCTACATGACTTATTTATAAAACTCCACGGGACGTGCTGTCCTGCTTTGTAGTAAAATTCATATAAAGACCTCTTACATGCTAATTCTCCCAAAGTGAGTAAACCTGATTTTTCTGTCTTATTTTATATTACAAACAGTACTGTACAAAAAGTCTTTGATAACGGTTTGATAGCTGAGGACTGTAAAAGGTTGAAATCTGCAGTTTCTGCGTCCTAGTTTTGTTAAATATTTATTTGTTTGATCTCTCAGTGCAAGTGTTAATGTAATTCCTACAACTTGTTTTGTGAAATGTTGACGTACAAATGAAAGTGACTCGGTGAATGATGAAAACTGAAATCTGTTTTGACATCAGTTCAGATCTCATTTCACTCAAATGTTTGGATCAAGATCAAATATGCAGATTTGCTGACGTACACCCACACAAACACACTGCATGTTATGTGCTGTTTTCAGAACTGATTTGAAAACACATATACATGATAAAATACAGTGCTGATCAAATCTATGTAATGTATACTAAATATAAAACAAGTGTTGTATATGTACACACAGATATCAGTAAATGCACAAGCCCATGTTATGCATGTTTTTAGTGCACATATCAATACATACACACACACATATAGTGAAAAACAACCCAATGTGTGTGTGTGTGTGTATATATATATATATACATACATATTAAATATAATGCACATGCAGTAGATGTATACTTATATCAGTATCCTCAGACTCTGCATTGAACATAACAAAGTAAATATTACATATACAATCATCAACATACACACTGATCATCACATAACCTTGTACTACCAGCATACATAAACATTTACATACTGTATATAATATCCAACACATTAAAACATACTGTATGTCATATACTAACACACACACACAAACACACACACACACACACACACACACACACACACACAAAAAGTGCATCACATAAACACATTAAAACTAATAGATGTTTGTCATTATACTTATTTTAATATATACTAACACACACACACACACACACACACACACACACACACACACACACACACATGTATACATCCACAGACATTAAGTGCTGATATATAATCATTTTTTCATATTCTGATAAAAAAAAAAATCTTTTAAATATTCTGACACATGTACACCATTTTATAATCTATATACCATACATACATTATTTATTCCTAAATGTTTTATTATCTCTAGTAACAAAATTTCAACTTTCTACCCAAAACTTCAAATTTTAGTATCATTAGTAATTAATTTCATACAATGAAAAATTAATTTAATTATTTTTTGAGAAGAAACAACCTACATTTGTTTCTTATCAGCAACAAATTATAATCACATAATACATTTTATTTTAATACAAGGCAGCATATACCTCAACCATGAGACAGTTTCTGGAATGGGAAAATATCTCAATGGGTGCAACATCAGGGTTTGTAACAAACATTTTTGTTAGCAGATGGTATTGAAAAAAGTATCTATTTTATGTTCTGTTTGCTGACAGTTAATGAGTTTTATATTCTCTGCAGTTAAAAACAATAGTCCAGACGTTAATGAGTTTTCCAGTTTCACTGTAAACATTAATTTTCATCAAGTGGCAGACACAGGATGGGATGATTGAGAAATTAATGTCTGCAGTGACATGTATGTATAAATCAGTGTGAAATAAAAAAATAATAAAAATGAAATAAAAGCATAAAAGAGCAAAAAAAAATAAAAAAAGAAGATGAATAATGAGTTAAGTGGTAAATTTAGAAATTATCATTGCTTTTAGAGTTTTTTTTCTAAATAAGACATTAATTGACAATGACATTTAAAAATTTTTGGTGAAGTGAAAATAGATTCAAATGCAACCATTAAAAAGCCATCATTAAGTTTGAAGCCAATCTGCTTTCGACATTCAATCTGACATTCAAACTATCTCAGAGTGGTCTTTTAAGACCTGATCCATCAATTAAACATTTATAAGTTCACTTTGAACACTATGTATATATGTCTGCAGCCAGAAATTTATCTAGTCATGATATCTTGCCACAATTTATAGGGATTGCAGAATAAACATAATTTATCTGTAGCAGAGAAAAGCAACAATAATCAGTTATCTACATAACCTTAATGATTCACTTAACTCTTGTTAAAAAAACTGTTACAACAGTTGATTAACAAACATACGTTATTCTGTTTTAATTAGTATTCATCAAATATCAGTATTCATTCTTCTCACTGAGACAGAATCCTGATGTCATTTCCTGTGAAAACCTTTTTAGGGGAAGATAATTCAAAACTGTAAGGAATGACAAATGAACCGAATTTTTGGAGATAGTTCCAAGCTATTTAGGAAACAATAAATAGTCCACTCACAGCTACAAGAGGAGACAACTCAAAGCTGAATGGGTAGATAACGCAAGCCTATTTTACGAGATAATTCATAGGTATACTGTTTAGGCAATCCAGAGCTAGTAAGGGAGATAACTCAGAAATATATGGGGAGATAACTCATAGCTATTTTCAGAAAGATAACTCATAATAACTTTAAAACAAAAGTTTAAAGCTTTTTGGCAAGATATCTTTGAACCATCAGTAGTTCAAATAACATTCAAATAATTGACCAATCAAAAGGAATCTAGATTGTGCATCATTAAACATACATGCATCTCATCCTGTTTCCCTGATTAGTAAATTTAAACCCTTCCAAACTGAGGTCAAATTAAAAAGTTTAGATACTTGATGAACTCATTTAGTATTCATTAAAAGTTTCCTAATCCAAATAGCAAAATTGGCTTCTTGAACTTATTAAATTAGCAAATGAACACCATCACTTCCACAAAAATATCAAAGTGTTTCTCTCAATAAAACATTCATCAACACTCTGTCAATCCCATAATCAAACATAAAGTATCCTGAACTCATTAAGTCTCAAACAGAATAAATTTGGTCCCACGAAAATGGTAAAACAATGTTCTTCCAAATAAACAGTTCATTACAACCTTCCCAAATCAAAAAGCAAAACATCCCAAACGCTTTAGATTAGTAAAAGAAGTATTTCATTTCAGCAACCATGGCAGAGATTAATACAAGTTTTATTAGTGACCATTCATTTTTCAGCCAGTTATAATTGGATGCTTCAGATTTTCCTTCCCTGCACATCAATCATGTTAATGTGTGGTGTGTAAGACATAAATATCCCATGCTGCAATGAGAGCTTTATTGCTTTTACACGACACTGTCGTCTGTTCACCAACTGATTAGTACACCAGACATACCAAATAATTGATGACGTCTTTTAGAGAATGGGAAATCATGTCCTGTTTGCTTCAGTAAGAGATACTGGTGTCTTTTAGAGATAATGGTGTCTGTTAGAGATAATGGTGTTTGTTAGAGACACTGGTGTTTTGTTAGAGATTTTGCTTTTGTAATAGAGACACTGGTGTTTAACAGAAAGATTGGTGTTTGATACAGATCTGGTGTTTGATAGAGACACTGGTGTTTAATAGACTGGTATTTGCTAAAGACACTGGTATTTCATAGATACACTGGCGTTTGACATACATATTGGGTTTTTTGATAGAGACAGTAGTATTTAATAGATTCACTGGTGTTTGATAGAGACATTGGTGTTTAATAGACTCTGATATTTGCTAAAGACACTGGTATTTCATAGATACACTGGTATTTGACATACATATTGGGTTTTTTGATAGAGACACTAGTATTTAATAGATTCACTGGTGTTTGGTAGAGATGTTGGTTTTTGATAGAGAAACTGGTGTTTGACATACATATTGGTGTCTGTTAGAAATACTAATGTTTCATATATATATATAGAGATATATATAGAGAGAGACAGACAAATATATAAATAGATAGAGAGATAAATTGATGGACGAATATATAGAGATAGAGAAAGTGAGTCTGCAGGGAGATCAGAATGAAAGATTTATTCACACACACACACAGACAGACACATATACATGCACATACAGACACACATATACTAACACATAAACACATACATATATGATTTAATTCCAGTGAGAAGTGAAGTCTCAGCAGAGTGATAGAAGCAGACGTCTTCTCACCATTACATTCAAATATGTCTGACACCTAAATCCTTTAACACTAAAATACACTGAGCTGTCTTCACATATTCATCATGTATCCATCAAAAACAACATTTATATCTCCTGTTACTTGTAACTGTAAATTGTCTTTCACCAAAATCTTAATTATTTATTCACAATTATCTTTTTATTTTTCAGGTAAGTACTGCTGTTACATTATTAATTTTTGAGTGAACAGAGGTAAGTTCATTTAGTTTCAACTATAAACTTCTCCAGTTATCACTTAATGGAGGGCTCATAAAGACAATGGAAAAAGAAGTGGATGAATTTGTGTGTGTGTGTGTGTGAGAGAGAGAGAGAGAGAGAGAGAGAGAGAGAGAGAGAGAGAGAGAGAGAGAGAGAGAGAGAGAGAGAGAGAGAGAGAGAGAGAGAGAGAGAGAGAGGTGAAAGAGTGAAATAGAGAAAGAGGGAAAATAAAGAGAAAGAGAGAAAGAAAACAGAAAAAAAGCTAAGAACTAGTTTCCTGTTTGTTTTATTTGGATGGGCTGTTTCAGTCACAGGTGGATTATATTTAAATTTAAGCACATCCTACATTCCACATTATAAATCTCTCTGGGGTTTTTTCATTTCCTGGTTTGTTTTATCAATTAAATGAACAAAACAACATTAAAAAAAAAAAAAAAAAAAAAAAAAAAAAATGCTTTAAATTTTATAAACAATATAATTAAAAAAAAAGAAGAAAATAAATGGTTGTTATTAAACATGGACTGAAAATTATATTGCATTTTAAGTTTTAATTGTATTGTTCTGTTATTTTTTCTTTGTTCTTAATTATAGGAGTTATTTTTCAAAACTGTTGCACTATTTTGTGTTACTTTAATATTTCCTGTTTGAACCACATCTGATCAATAAAGAGTACATTAAACTGAAATCTGTGATTAGTATGTTCCTGACCACGTGAATGTAGTTATAGAAGATTCATTTTTTGGTAATTATTATTTATATATTTATTAATTTTGGTAATTATTATTTATATATTTATTAATGTTAGGAATTATTTCAAAAAAAAAAAAAAAAAAAAAAAAAAAAAAAAAAAAAAATAAAATAAAAGTCTGGTCTTATCATTTATTCATTCATGCTTTCTTCTCAAACTGATTCATCCATTAACAGATTCATTCGCCTGTTTATCCATGCTTTTGAAACTTGCACACTTTGTCTGTAAGAATGTTCTTTCCACTCTCACGTGTTGATCCGAGCACTTTGCCCTTTCAGGATAAATCAGAAACACAGTGTCAAACTGTAATTAGTTCTTCACAAATCAGCCCACGTCGTAAGACTAATAGTCTGTCCATCCTTCCATGAGTTATGTGTCCGACAGACGACACTCGTAGCATTCTGCCTCGTTTCACGTAGACTGGATCATCCAGGCAGAATGAAACTTCTCAGAGGCATTTGTGATCTGGTTTCAGTTTTAACCCTTTCGCAGCCAGGACCGGTGCATACATTATGATAATGTCTGTCAGTAATGCAACACACTGATGACACAGGAGAGTCAAAGGGTTAACTGTCAGTTTTGTTCTGTTAGTGTATCAGATCCTCGATTCACTCAGTGAATGAGTAATTGACTTTCTCGCTAATTTAATAAATGACTAAATAAATTGACTAACTCAAATTGTGACTAAACAAATTGACTAACTCATTAAGACAGTGACTAAATAAATTTGACTTTTTTGTAATGAAATCAGTGACTAAATTAATTGACCTACTTGTGAAGTCAGTGATTTACTGAATTGACTTACTGGCAGAATAAATCAATAACTTGTAGACTTAAAATTTTCATCTCTCTATCTCATTATGTTTTGGACTGTCATCCCGTCATTCTCACTTTCTCTGTATCTCTATTCCTCTTTCTATCACACTCATTCTGTGTAATTAGTTTATATTCAGACTGAATACTTCAGTTACTTTTCTAATCTAGTTAACATTCTAATCTCAAATTGATTTCTATTTTTACATTAAAAATTACATCAATAAAAAGGTAATATGGTAGACACACGTGAAAGTTATTTATTTGTAATTTACAGTATTTACCTTAATTAATTACATAATTAGACAACCAAAGAATTTTGATATGCACTTGTAGTTCAGTTTTACTTACTGTTACCGACCAGTAAATATAAAAATTAGTAATTTAGATCTAACATTGTCAGAAAATTTATGTTCATTCACTGATTTGCAGTCTTTTACTCTTTCATATGTTTACCCAAATACAGAACACTCTTTTTATGTGTATCTCTCTGTCTTTATCTCTCTTTCTCTGTCTTTCTTACTTTCTCTTTCTGTCTCTCTCTCTTTTGTGTCTCTCAGTCTTTCTCTCTCTTTCTTGGTCTCTGTCTTTTTCTTTTATCTCTCTCTCTCTCTCTCTCTCTCTCTCTCTCTCTCTCTCTCTCTCTCTCTCTCTCTCTCTCTCCTGAAAACTCATTTATTTTGTACTTTAATTTTAAAATTAATTTATAAATCAAAGCATCATCTGAAAACAAAATCCCAAGCCAACAGCTGATATAATCTTTACAAAATGATTCCATTAAACAACACAGCCATCTTGAATGAAGCATTAATATTATTGAAATACTCTTCTAAATGCCCTTGAGGATGTTTCAGACAATTACAATATGATAACATTAATGTACGTCGCCAAGTTTAATCTACCACAGAGTGGACCCATTCATCTACAGACCACATTATACAGAGATAGGTTAGAACGGGAACAAAACAGCTTTTTTAGGGACTGTTTAGTTAACTGGACAGATCTCTGCTCCATACACCAGGGTGGGGGCAGTTTGATAACATCATTAATCAACCTGTAACAGTTGTGACCTATCAGAGTTACTGCATGGATTTAGATTTTGATTTGCTGTTTGTTCAGTTAGCTGAAGTCAATTACTGCGACATGCAAACTCTGTTGTGTTTGGGGATTTTCATTAATTTGATGCTGAAATTTGCCAGAAGTTGATGATAAGCTGCTAACACAGTTATAGAAGATTGGAGTTCGTGCTGGATGAGTTACTGCTGGTGATAATCTGTTTGTAATGATCTTTTTCTTCCATTTATTGATTGATCTGTGATCAGTGTTACTCAGAGTTTTAGTCTATTTCTCATTCCAGCCACACACACACACACACACACACACACACACACACACACACACTCTCTCTCTCTCTCTCTCTCTCTCTCTCTCTCTCTCTCTCTCTCTCTCTCTCTCTCTCTCTCTCTCCATTTCTCTCTTTCTGTCTCCATTTCTTTTTCTCTCCAGCTGAACTGATTTACAAAAGTGTATGGTATCCCCCTTCCTTTCAACACATTTTTTCTGTAAGCTGTACGTCTGACATCTTGTATACACGTCCTATAATACAAAGTATGTATGTTTTATTCAATATACTCCAGTGTCAAAACTAAATTTTATCTTTATAATGATTAATTCCACCAGTTCAAATGATTTACTAATTAAATTTTAGTTACACCCCAAAACAAACAAAAAAGGTAACTGAATTATAGATTTATTATAGTGCAGTCATACTTTATTTTTAGTAAAGATTGGTCTCAAAAAAAAAAAAAAATTCCTTCAGATTTTATCACTTTGGTTACATGATAATAATGTTAACATATTTTTTCTTCTGCTACTTGCTATAACACAATACTAAACATCAATATAAGAAAAGAAAAAAAATTCATATATTTAAAATTAAGCGTATATTATACATGCACTATATATATATATATATATACACACATATATATTCTAGCACAATTCCATTATAATATAAATGAAATATAACAGCCGCAGGGCTATTTCAGTGTAATTAAATGGGCTAATAGATTTGCTGGGCTGGTCAGTAAGTAAAATTATCCGTTCTAAGACATAATTCATAGCTAGAGGGCTGTGTGTAAATTAACTGGGTTAACATTTTGTGAGAATATTTTCAGGTCAGCAGTTTGACATATTAAAAGGTTCTAGTGTAAGATTTTGTAATTAAATTCACAGCTGCCTTTTAAATTATTAAAGACAATATAATTAAGGTCAGTTTGGCGACCTGCATGACCTATTTTCATTAAAGACACTCAGGTAACAGATGGAAGTCAGTGGTTAGAGTGCTTGCTTGAAAAATAATAGGTCAGAAGATCAGTTCATGTTGATATCCTTTCAGATGTTAATTCCCAATCCACCAAAGACTCATTTCTGATTATCATGGTATGTGATGCCTTGGCTGTGATTTTAAAGGTGCAGGCTCAGACACAGTGGTTAGAATGCTTGCTTCAAATATGATGGATCCTAAGATCAGTTCTTTTTAATGAACCCATCAGGTTTTTTCCCAATCCAGCCAGTGACTCATGTTTTGCTTATCAGAAAGATATTGTATGTGCTTTCTTGTCTATTTTGAAAAGACCATTTAAGTATTACAATACCATAACTAATTGATAAAAATACCATGAAAAAAATTGAAATAGATTTTATTTCTTATATTATCATAAATTCACGTATTCGACATTTAATAAACCTTGATGTTAAACATCTTTTTGATTTGATTACAGCAATTTCATACACTAAATGAACACATTCATTCTTTGTTAATCTATAGACATTCTTTCTTTCATTCCTTGATTCAGCTAATAATTAATTCAAATTTGAAACTGCTGACAGTACAAGTTGTTCTGTTTGGTACAAACATTAACAAGTCTTTGAGCTGCAAACCAGTCTCCAGTGTGCATTAAAACTGAATTAACCAGGAACAATCCAGCCGTGCAGCTCAGGTGACAGAACAAAGACAGATGGATGTGATGTATAATGAGAAAGAGAAAGCTGGCTGTATCTGGTGACAACAACAACAACTATGGTGACAATGACTGACTGCAGTGACTTGATTAATGTTACTGGCAGCCATATTTACTGATGGTTTTTTTGCTGTGTTTTTTTTTACAAATGTTAACCTAACCAGTTTGCCAAACATTATAGAATATATATATATATTTTTGGAAATGTGTGGTAAATTCAATAATAATAATAATAATAATAATAATAAAAATAATAATAATAATAATAATAATAATAATAATAATAATAATAAAAGTAATAAAGATGATGATGATGATGATGATGACAGCAACAGCAATAGTAACACGTAACATATTGTAATTACAATAATAATAATAATAATAATAACAACATCAATTATAGTAATAATAATAAATATAATATTAAGTTACAATAACAATAATGATAATGATGATGAATTTGATAATTAAATAATATCTGTGATAATGGTGATAATAATTGTGATGATGATGATGATGATGATGATGATAATAAAATCAACTAATCTAACCACTACCCTACCTGAAGTAACATATCTCTGTGTATCTTTCTCTCTAATTTTCTGTGTCTTTAAGTGCTTATAACTGTCTATGTACATATACATATTTCATACTTGATACATATGAATCTTGAAAAAAAAAAAAATAAAATAAATAAATAAATAAAAAAAAAATAAAATTATTTATTTAGTTAGTTAGGTTTGTTTATTATTATTTTTTATTTAATAAAAAAAAAAAAAAAAAAAAAAATTGATAAACAAATTAATAAATAAATAAATAAATAAAATAAGAAACATCTTGCTGATTGCATGTGTAACACTGAGCGGCAGTGAAAATTAATTTTCCAGTACAGAAAGGCAAGGATTAAACAGAGTTCAGTAATCAAATGAAATGAAACATGAACTAAATTAACTCAGTTATTTTTTTTTACCGCACACAGTCATGTTATGTGAGTCTGTTTTGAAGCTTTCAGTTATCAAGGATTTTGCACTAGTGTTTTTTTTATTGTTGTTTTTCTCTGCTTCAATCAAATCCTATGATGAATTAGCCTGTTTTGATAGAGCTTGTGATTGGTGTGGTATGGGGGGGTCATGAGGTGGGTGGCTCAATCCTCTATAACAGTGTTGAAGTTTGGTGGATACTGAAACTGATGTATATTCAAGTATCTTGATGTACCATGATACATCCGGATGATTTATATATATCTATGTGGTATGGTGGGTCATGATGTGGATGACTTGGTGGATTGTAATATTGGTGGATTTTGGTGGATTTCAGTGTCATTGTTTGGTGGATCATAAGACTGATGTATCGTGATGTATCTTGAAGTATCTTGATGTACCATGAAGTATCTTGATGTACCATGATGTACTGTGATGGTTTGGATCACAGTGTTGTTTTTGTTCTATCAAAGATTTAGGAAAAATAGAGATAAAATCAATTGATATGATGATGATGATGATGATAATAAGAACAAAACATTAAAGATAATAATGACACAACAGTAATAATAAAAATATTAATAATGATGATGATTATAATAACAGCTATACTACTACTAATACTAAACACAATAACAATAGCATATTAATAATTATAACAATAACAATAATGGTAATAATAATAATTATTGATCATAACATTTATAATTATAATAAAAAGAATAACACTAGTAATGATGATAACAGCAGCAACAACAACAATGATGTATTGATGATGATGGCAATGATAATAAAAATAATAATAATAATAATAATAATAATAATAATAATAATATAATAATAATAATAATAATAATAATAATAAGAAGAAGAAGAAGAAGAAGAAGAAGAAGAAGAAGAAGAAGAAGAAGAAGAAGAAGAACAAGAACAACAACAACAACAACAACAAAAATAGTTGTAAGAACAGTGATTATAATGATGTTATTGATATTATAATGATAATGATGTTGTTGTTAAAACTACAATAAAAGTAATAATATATTAAGTTTAATGGGTTCACGTCCTTGACTGTTTTTGTATTGTGACACACAATAACAAAACTATGACAGCTAAGAGTTAATAACAAATGTAGTTTCTAGTTTACAAGTCATGGAACTGAGAAAAGACAAAAGAGACCAATAAAACAGATAAATAAATAAATGACCACAGAGCCATGGACACTGGTCAGTTCATTCAGGGTAATAAAAAGCTGACTGTACTGTTAATAAACAAATATATAATGATAATAAAAAAAAAATAACAATAAAAGTTTATGTGAACTGATACGACTGCATGTCTGTTGGTAAAAGTTTTTAGTTAACCGATAAATATATAAATGATGAGATACTGCTACATTTTGTGTTAATGGCTGCTAGGTTAAATATTGGATTAATCTTAACATGTTGAGAAACAAATGTTCAGAATGGTGGCCTGTGTCTCAGTTTTTAACTTATGTGACAAATGTACAAGAAGATTTTGTAAAGTCTAGGTGAGAAAACAGACTACAGTTTTGAGTGTGTAATTTTATACATATATATAATTCTTAGTGTATGAACATGTGTAATTTCAGTATTTGCTTTGAAAGACACTCAGTAGTCAGTTGTTTTGTGCTGGGGTGTCATTAAACAAACAAACAAAATGTGTAAATGTATTGTGATGTATACAGATATATTACATGTGTATGTGTTTACATTTGTCTGTATGTGTATGCATTTGTATGCTTATGTGGATATATATTATACAATAACATATGGAAGACTTTAATTCCAAAATGATATAAATGCCAAAATTAAAATCAGAAAGTTCAGCATTTGATGGCTGTTCAACAATCAATAATCATTTTCCCCAAAGTTCTATATCCATGACTGATCTACACAGTTTTTTATAGACCTTCATTACATAACATTATCAACTCCACAGCAGAAATAGTTGTTAGTCTCAAAACAAAGAAAATGGATTTATAGCGATTTGGAACCAAATTCTTCATATTTTTATATATGACTATTCATATGTTTATATATGACTATTTATATGTACATATGTCTGTAATTATAGACATATATGTGAGTACATTGTTGTATGTATGTCTGTACGGCTATGTGCTTATATTTTTTGGCAGTGTACATGTCATCACACAAAGAACTTTATTTACTTTATATAGATTCTTTTTCTTTATCCTAACCTGTCTGTCTGTAATAATCTTTGTTTTTTTCTCTGAATCTTAGTTGATACTGGACCTCTGAGATGACAGATTATGTTCACAACACTTTAAATGACTTCTAATGGTTGTGGAATAACAATAAAGCCAGGGAGTCCAGATACTAAATGTCAAGGTCAAATTACTCTTGCAAACAGCAGCTTCATTGAGCTTGTTTCAATTTTCTTAAATTAGTGCCTGAAAAATAACTCAACCTCATTGGTTTCTTTATTCAGAATTTGAGACAGAAATGGATGTAACTGTTAATGAAAACAGAAATTTCTTTCTTTTAGTTTTGTTTAATAGTATCTTTTTCAGTAACATGCTGTTAATTTGATTTTGAAAGTGTTTATGTGAGTGTGGTTCCTGAATTCATTTGTAATTAGGTTTAACACGAGAGTAAGTGAAAGTCCAAATAGGCAATTTGACAGTTGTGTAAATAAAAGTCTGAATAAATGTAATGTCTTTCTTCAGCTGATTTATCCCTGTTGTGGTATCAGGTTTTGGTTTGGACGAATAAAAACTTTTCAGTTCTTCATTTCCTTTCATCACTTATTGTACAAAATGGCCTCTGGACACAAAGCAAACTATTTTAAATTTCCTTCCTCATCACATTTCTGATGTTTTCTTACTTCGAGTTTCTTACTTCGAGTTTAATTTGATTCCATTCACTCCACTGAACTGTAACAATTACTCCACACACATATACTACATCATTTTTATTAGTATTAGAGCACTGGCAGTTGTTTCTATGTGTAGTAGTAAAATGAAACATTTAAATTCACAACTTCATGTCATGTGACACATTAAACTCATAAAATAAACCTTACATCAGACACATTACAGTGAATTATTCATACAGGTTCTGATACTAAATCTATCAGATGATGATACGAAAAAAAAAAAGAAAAAAAAAAAATACTACTAATTCCTAATTTTACTTAATACCACAAATTAAGTCTTATATTGCATACATATGTACTTTAATTATACTAACTATAGATGTTTCTAGACAGTGTACTATAGTGTTTCAATTATTTATAGAGAAGTTTATAGACAGTCTACTGTGGGTTTTTTAATTGTTCATAGAGAAGTTTGCAGACAGTGTACGGTGGTGTTTAATTATGCATTGAGAAGTTTCTAAGCCTGCTTGTATGAACTGACAGAGGAGACACAAGAGACTTGCTGACTGATCTCTGACTCTGTGGAATCATTAAATTATTTCCCCTTCCTGTAACTCTTTCTTCACTTCCTGTATATCAAAGGTCACACGATTAATTTAAACAGAGAAGATTTTAGAAGATTTGTTTTTCTTGTGTTAAAGACACTTGTCTGAGTTCATTATTTTTATTTTTATTTTAACTTCTTTCTTTTTTCAAATTTTCAAACATTTTCTTCTTCTTTTCTCAAATTGTTTTGGTTGTTTTTATTTTCCTTTTCTTTTCTTTTGCTGGTGCTAGTAGTTCAAATACCAGACCACTTATCAGGCTTCCAGAAAACCCTGGTTTAGAAGAGTTTTTAATTTGTATCTGTTTAATACGTTTCACTGTTTACTTTTCATTGCTTCTTCTATCTTCTGAGTCTATTAAACAAGAAAACTGGAAAATGAGAAACCTCTAGTCCACACTTACTGAATCGACAGTCTGGTGCTTATAATTATGTTAAATAAAAAATGCCAGCAACATTCATGTTTCGATTTTGGTTTCTTGAAAGATGTATTTTTGTTCTATGCATCTTAAATTAACAGATGTATGTAATAATGAATAGTCATTTAATGTATATTATTTCTGGTTATTATGATAAAATAAAGGAGAAGAGCTTGTTTCTAGGATGTTACAATTCTCTTCCATTCTTTTACATGTTTTACTTCAACCATATGTTCTACTCCTACCAGTTCTTCTACTGTTTACAATTATATTCTGCTTTCAGAATAGACCTACTCTTACCAAATGTTCTACTCCTACTAGTTCTACTCTAAATAATGACCTGGTGATTTCTGAAAATGTTGTCTCAAAATGTTGTAATTTCAATTTGTCAAAGTATAAATAATAATAATAATAACAGTGATAATGATAGCAATAATAACACTAATAACAATAACAAAAACGATACTAATAATAAACTGTAATCATAATGATAATAACAATAACAATGATAAAATAGAAAAATATTAGTTGTTATTATTATTATTATTATTATTATTATTATGATAACAATAATAACAAAGCAACATTAACAATCATAATAATAATAATAATAATAATATGCCATCATATCAGTGGGTTTTTGGTTGTTGTTTTTTTAAATGTTTATTATCAGCTTGAAAAATAAATATCAGTCAGTGTTGTTTTCTGTAGAAATTCTTCTCATCAATATTTGCTTTGAGCATCATACATTTTTTTTTTCTTTGATAAACATTTACTGACATTAAATCCAAATTGGGTCTTTATTTGTTTTTCATATAGGTTGCATTATTTACATTTTTTGTCATTTCAATTTATTTATTTTTATTCTTAGATTTATGTTTTTTAATTTTTGTTTGTAAATATTTATAATTTGTTTTAAAATGTTACTATATTTGATTATGTAAATATAAAAAGAAAAACTATCTTTAAAAACTGATCCAAAAAAATAAATAAATTCTCACTTTATGTTTTATATGAACTTTTTTAGATTAATTTATTATCATCATGTTTGTAACATTTTTATTTTATTTTTATATCCATTTTCTTTTCTTTTTTAAAATATATTTTCATTTTTATTTTTTAAAATTAATTTACTCCAATTTTATAAATAGATTAGCTCATATTTGAATAGTTTTCTTTTTTAAAATTAAATTTTATTTATTTATAAATAGATTTTAAATGATTTTTTAAAGCTAATTTTATAATTTATTTATAAGAAAAAACATTTAAAAGATCTTTTTGAATTTTCTATTTTTCCAAAAGATTATTTTTACATTTTAAATGGATTTTCTTTTCTTTTGTTAATTCCATTATTTCTTACTCTCTTTCTCTCCATTTTTCTTTTTGAAATGTCAAGCTGATGTGTGTTTTCTTACAATCAAGAAAACAGATTTTCATTCAGCTATTATTCTGTGGTTATTTCACTAAATGGTTTTTAGGATATTTTAGTTTTTAAACTTTTATATTATTCACATATGTGTGTAGATTTCTGCGTGTTTGTGTGTGTAAGTGTATGTGTTTATAAATATAAATATACATACACACACACACACACACACACACACACACACACACACACACACACATATATTAAAAACAAATAAATATACATGTAGTATATATATCAAAAACAAAAACATTTTATTATTATTTTAAATAATTTTGTTTTATCAGTTTTTAAAAATTCTTTCTGAGGAAGTGACTTTGTAGTAATAATCTATTAGCAGTTTGCCTTCTATTTATTTTATTTTTGAAATTCCTAACTGTTATTATTTATTGTTGTTGTTCATTTTAATTGTCTTCATCATGGTTATCATTATATTAACATTATCATGATATTGTTTTCATTATTGTTACTGTTATTATTATCATAATAGTCGCCATCATAATAAATTATTATTATTACTATTAGTATTAAGTATATGCATGGTCTTTATGTATGTTTTATGATATATGTGTGCACTTGTGGATATTCTTTAATTAATTTATGTATCTACTTGAGTATGTGAATGTATTAAAAATGATGTGTCTTTGTTTGCTTACTTAAATGTGTCAGTGTGCACATGTGTGTTTATGTTTGTATGTAGGTGTGTGTTTGTACATGGATGTTTCTGTGTATATGTGTTTGTATGTGAATATACATTCATATATATATGTGTGTGTGTGTGTGTGTGTGTGTGTGTGTGTGTGTGTGTGTGTGTGTGTAATTATATGTTTATGAATGTGTATATATGTGATTATTTATTAAATTATTTATTAACAGCTAAAACTGGGTTTTTTGCACAGAATAACATCATCTGATATACCTGATCTGCTGGTAACATGAAACATTTTGTGTTGCAAACAGGAAATGTTTTACTGGAATCATTTGTAAGATGAAAAATGTTTTTTGTTGTTGTAAATAATCTCCAATCGTCACAGAGAATCACAGGCAAGTGTCACTGAGAGACAAATTCATTTCATTTTATGTTTTCACCAAATCAGTGCTATGACTTTACTTCTCCATAATACGAGGACTGAAAGGTTTCTGTTATTGTAGAAATGGTGATTCATATTTCTCATACACAAAATCAATCTAAAGTCACTCAGTTAATTTCTGTTCCAACCCAATACACTGTAACCTGTAAATATCCAAGATAGTGTGGTGTTCAGTAATTTCCCAATCCAACGAACTTGGTGCATATCTTTCCCATTCCAAACAATGTTTGATTTAATATCAAATTCTGTGGGTGTTTGTTATACTCACTGAATTGTCCCCAGCTCTGTCTTTCTCATTCCATATCAAAGACAATGTTCTATCCATGCTTTTTCTCCTTCCTACCAATTTTACACAGTTTGTATATCAAATGATATGGATGTGTTATCTGGTTTGTGTTTATTTCCAAATCCAACCAATGTCACAAACAGCTGCTGTACACTTTTGTCCTATTCCAACCACATTTTGTATGTGCAGTCTATTTCTGGCCTACATTCTGTTTCCAGTTCCAGCCAATGTCTCATTTTTCACAAACATAGTACAGATACTGTATATAATACTTATTTTTCTAGTCCTACCACATCTTGTATGCCCAGTCTATCAGATGATTTCCAGTTCTAACCAGTGTCTTATTTACAAAATCATGTTAATGCCATTATATGATGCTCTTTTTTCTTGTTCTCTTCCAACAGTTTTTTGTTTGTCCAGCTTATGGTCTGTTTCCTGTTTCAGTCAGTGGCCTGTGACTGGGTTTTTTGAAAGATCACTTTTGTGTTGTTTCCTGTGCAAGGTAAAAAAATCCATTTTGTGATAATGGGGAACTGTGGTGAGTGTACACTGAAGATAGCTAAAGTGAAAATACTGACAACTGACAAATGATCACAAATCAATGAGTTTCTGGGTTGTCATTAAAACAAAACAGACCTCACTTTTCTTATAATCTTTTTTTTTTTTTAAATATTGAATATATTACTTTAACAATTATTTTGGTTTGGGATAAAAGGTGATGGCAGTGTGAACTGAAATTCAAAGAAACAAAAATGATGTGATCAAATGTTACCATTGAAAAAAATGCTTTGAACTTTTGTTCCAACCCTATAATGTTGATATGCATACTCATACATACACACACACACACACACACACACACACATACATACACAAACACATACATATACAGATACATACATACATGCACATAAACACATACATTTATACAAAGACAAAATAATCATAATTCTGGTACATGCAAAATTATATAGAATAATAATACTCAGAAGTAAATAATTGAATAAAAATAAAATATACTTAAAATTAAAAAAATAAAAATAAAAAGAGTAAATCAAATAAAATAAATAAAAAAATTAAATAAAAATAATAATAAAAATTTTCAATTCCACTATCTGGAATTGATCCCACAACCTACCACCTACAACTTTCTTCACTTAAGCTGTGTCATATTACACTGATGCAATAAATGCTTCCATTTCAGATGGATTTCTTACAAATTGTCCTGTCTTGATCTGTTTAAAGCAGGGATTTGGTCCACCACAAAGATGTCTAAGAAAGATATTTCTGACTTTTAGACAAAAAAGCCTTTTTCTTTTGTTGTCAAAGATAAAGTAAAAAACATAATAATGCATTGGCAAGCACACAAAGTCTTCACAGATGAAGAATTTCAAAAGAATGAGATTATCAAAAAAAAAAAAAAAAAAAAATATCTTGGGTAATGGATGATTGTAGAATAATAGCAGGCATTGCTGATTCTGAGACTGTTTCAGGTCATTAACAATGATCCTTCCTTTTACATCTTCTCAAAAAAAGTTTTAAAAATTAAAAATAAAAACCTTGCTTTTTATAACATTTCATTTTTTTTTTTTTTTTTTTTAACTCAGCATTATTTTGGAGATTTCTCTTTTTTAAATTGATTGAAAGATTTGAGTGTAGTTTCTGATTTGTAAAATATTTTCTCATGGAGTGATTGTCAGAAGTTCATTTCTTCTTTGGTGAGACTATCACTGAATTTCACATTCCATCCAGTGCTCTGTGATTGACCTACCAAAATTACAATAATATTCTCTTCATTTTTTTTTTTCTGTAGGAATGTGTGTGTGTGTGTGTAGGTGTGTGTGTGTCTATAAATATATATACATATATATCCATACATACATACATATATATATATTGCGTTCTTGCAGATTAGAAATATTTACAAATAGAAGACCACACAGGCAAACTCTATTAACAGTTTTAATGTTCAGACCCACATGCAGGGGTCTGTCTATATGTCTGTCTGTCTGTGTATCTGGGTGTACTTTTTTGTTCATTAGTGAAATATTAGCAACCAGCATGAGTTAGATATATTGTTTCATGCCATAAAAGCCAGGATGGAGTAAATAGAATTATTTCTAACTGCACTTTCCAAACATTTGGGTTCCCTAGAGAGTGACAGTAATTTCCTACCGACAAAATATTCACTGAGCCAGACACTGCTTTTATTGAAAATTTTCTTCAAAGTCGAAGATGTAAAAAAAAAAGAAAAAAAAGGTGGAATACAAAACATAATTGTATAGTTTGTTCACGGATGGAGAAATGTAACATGGTTATTGTTAACAGGAGCCTTCATGTGTAAAATATCCTAACAGATGAATATTTAAACACTGGAAAGTGTTATTATATCCTCAGCAGAGAGAGAAAACAAGCAATCATGATTATTAATTCAAGTGCTTCATTTTAGTTTAAACAAGTTTTACTCTCTGGGGAGTTCAGATCTGGCTATATTAAGGTATTTTAATTAGTTTTATAAATACACATTTTTTTGTGGGTTTTTTTTTACAGTCAAAATGATGAATGGGTATAAAATATTTACAGTTTTATTATCAGTTTCATATACTGAGAGATAGAAAATAAGTGAAAATTTAAACCGTATTGTAAGAGATAGAATAATTCAAAATAAGGTAATAAAGAAAAATGAAGAAAAAAAAAAAAAAAAATAATAATAATAATAAAAAAAATATATACATGGATAAAGAATGAGAATGTAACTGATAAACTCCAAATAAAAACAAAATTATCTAAAACTATTACACCGAAATCAGAAAAACAAAATAGTCAAAATTTTTTTTTTTAAAATCAGCCTATTATTTATTTTTTTAACTATTTACCAATAAAATGATCTTCATCACATTTCAGAACTTTAGATTTGGTTACACAGATATGTAGCTATGTTACATTTACATTTAATTTACCAATGGTATTTCCAAATTTACACAGCTAAATCACATTTACATCTGTTTCACCCAAGGACATGGATATTTACACCAGCTAAATTGATTTCATTGTGTTGAAGAAGATGTTAATAAGAAACTAAGTAAATATATTAGATGTGGGTTTATTGCAGTTTGATTAGATACGAAAACATAGAAAAAATTCTCTGACTTGTGGTTGATGACTTTATCAAAGTTTGAATGCATTGTTTTTTGTGTGTTGTTAATGTTGTTATTGTTATCATTGTTGTTGTTGTTTTTATTAATTATTTTAATTATTATTGTCAATATTATTATTATTTTGTTTTTAAAATTTATTACTATTATTACTGTTATTATTGCTGTTCTTATTGTTGTTGTTGTTGTTGTTGTTCTTCTTCTTCTTCTTCTTCTTCTTCTTATTATTATTATTATTATTATTATTACTACTACTGTTGTTGTTAATTATTTTAATTGGTATTTATTATTAAATATTACTTCTTCGTCATCTTTTTTTTCTTCTTCTTATTTTTTTTGTTATTATGATCAATTACTATTATTTATCCATGTTGTTATTGTTATTGTTATTATAATTGTTAATTTTTTATTTTTTTTATTTAATTATAATTAATATTATCAATAATCTCTCTTTATTTAATTATAATTATTATTATTAATTTTCTTCTTCTCCTTCTCCATATTTTTCTTAACATCATTTGCTATAGCGGACACCAAAATTTTCCAGTTTCTGGTATGTTTGAGATCTTCTATGTGGAAGATAAACAATTTCTTTTTTTCTCTAATCTTTGATATTTATTATTGATCTCTCGTTTCCCTGATGTTCACATTAATACTGAATAATTTTTTTAAATGGAATTCTATTTTGGAAATGTCACCCAATGTTTTTTCAAATGGCAGGTTTCAAATTTCTTTTGCTTGACTTCATCTTCTTTCAGTGAATTTTTATTCTGTCCTTTAGTAAATCATTATTTTATTATCGATTGGTAAATAATCATTACTTTATCATCAGTGAGTAAATCATAACTTTATCATCACTGAGTGAATGATTGATTACCTTATCATCATTGATTAAATGATTACTTTATCATTGTAAATCATTAGTGAGTAAATCATTACTTTATTGTTCATCAAATCATTACATTATCAATACTGATTAATTCATAACATTTTTTCTTCTTTTTTTTTTTTTTTTTTTTAAAGTTTTTATTTTATGAATGAATAAAGGGAATCTCTTATGGCATTTTGTTGACAAACTTTACTGTTAGAATAAGGGACCCTAAAACTCATCAAAAAAAAGAAAAGAGAAATCAGAACAATAAAAAAACTAATATTTAATAATAATAATAATAATAAAATAATAATAACAACAATAACAAAAACAGTAACAATTGTAAAAATTATAATAGTAATAATAATAATAATAATAATAATAATAATAATAATAATAATAATAATAATAATAATAATAGTAAGAGTAATAGTAATAATAATAATGGTAGCTCTTTATTTAATTAAACTAAGAACAAAAAGATGAATAAAAATCATTTGTATTTGACAGACCAATGTTCTTAAAGGACTTAGTGTGCATCTTCAAGTTCTCCATTGTTTAAAACTGCTATTATATTGCACTTATTGAACAATACATTCATAAAACTGTGGCATGTAAATGTCACCACACTGTTTAGGCTGTTAGCAAGAAAAAGGGTAAATACATTTTAAGCATCTTCCCAGACGACTAGATTCGATGTTGATTGTAAAGAGCCAAGCATCCATTTTCTAGGTTTAAGTCATTTCATCCTATTTAGTTTTTCTAGACAAACTCTCAAATTACTGTTACGAAAATAACATGACATTTTGCACAGCATTGTTCAAACTGAATTACATTGACTGGTAACAAAGCTAATTATGTTTGTGTGTTTTATCTGTACAACTTGTTTAAGATAATCAGTTTGAAAATTACGTTTGCGTGTAAATTAACTGATGACATTTCAAGATGTCCATTGTTGCTGGTTTCTGTCTGGTTGTTTTGTTGGTCTGAAGATGGTGATATTCATCAGTTATAATTACATAGTCACCAGTGACATCATTTGACTTGACTTATCATTGCTCAGAGATTTTAAAAACATATGTTCATAAGTTTGAACAAAATGCTAAATATTTGTCTCATTTTGGAAGTATAAGATGTAAGACTATGGTTTGAAAATAATTTTGAAGGCATAAGGATTCATCTAAGATGGTCCACTTCCTAAACATTCTTCACTGGAAAGGAGATCTTCTCATATTCCTTGACATTCACCTTGTGTCTAATAATCTAATGGATTTCATTTTTTATCTTAATCATTTTAGACTTCATCCATCTGTAAACTACATCACCTTGTGCAGTATGATTCTCTGACAGAACTAATCCATCATCCACTGCATTACTTTAACTAACACTGAAAAAAAAACTCTTCCAGCAATAACACTGTAATGAAAAACAGCACATCCAGACTGTAGCTTTTTTGTTTCTCCCCGTATTCAGTTTATTATCACTCCAGGCTGAGCCACAGGGCAGTCACTGATTACTTTAGAATAAAAGGCAATAACTGAAGTCTGGGCAACAACAAATAATAACAATAAAAAGAGTAATCCATTATTAATCTTCTGGCTATATACATTCCCACTTAGTACTATGAAAACAATCCTGTTTATCAATTAGTGACCAGATTTTACAGAACATGATGGGCAGGTAATGCTGAAACTTCATTTAATGAGGAGATCACCCTGAAACCTCACTTAATGAGAAGATAACTCTGAAATTTCATTTAATGAGGAGATAACTCTGAAACCTCATTTAATGAGGAGAAGACTCTTGGATTTTATTGATGAGGATTTAACTGTCAAATCTGAGTTAGAATATATGGAGGGATAACTATGAAATAGTATATGACAGGGGAGATAATCATGGAGGTTCAGTTATAACATGGAAAAATAACTTTGAATTTTCATTTGTAAAATGTAAGGATACAATTATGAATTATTATCTATAAAGTATGCAGAGATAACTATGAATTATTTGGTTTATTAAAGGCAGAACAATTTTAAATGATTGAAACATTTGTTTTAATGGCAGAAGAATTTTATTAAAAACTACAAAAGAATGTTAAACTTTTTGTTAGTAGAAATAATAAATATTTCTTTATTTTCTTTAGTACTTAATAATATACTTATTTATTTAAGTAATGTGTTTTGAATTTTTTTATAATTTATGTAAAAAAAAATTAATTACCCACTCCATTATTTTAACTCCAACCACACAACTATAACTCCAACCACAACTCCTATATCACAGATTATCAAAACCTGTTATTAATCCCAGCTATAAAACACATCTAAGAATTCTTTATCGATAAACAACTAAAATAACAAATTAAACAAAAATCATTAAGTAATTATAACGTTTCTTTCAGAATTGTATTTTACAAAATGCTTTTTTCATATTTTATTTGATTTGTTTTCATGTTTTATTGGAATTAATGGTTCCATATTCAGACCAAGTGGAGCCAGGCAGAAAATGGTAAAATAATGAAATAAAGAAAATGATTTCTCAAAATGTTAGGGATCTAAATTACAACAGCAAACTGATTTGTAATATTAAATAGAGGATGTAGGTGAAAGTATATGTGTAAGTGTGTACTCAAGTCAAATATAGGTGAGTGAATTGTGTGTATGTGTAAATATATATGTATATTTGTGTGTGTGTGTGTTTTGTGTTTTTTGTGTCTGTGTATATATATGTATATGTGTTTGTATGTATACATAAAGGTATGCATATATATATATATATATATATATATATATAAATGTATGTGTGTGTATGTACATATGTATGTGTGTGTGTGTGTTTGTGTCTCATACATATATGTATATATGTGTGTATTGTTTATAGTTAAGTGTGAATTATTTAGCTCTGTATCATGTGTTTGGATATGTTTCATTTTTGTCAATAAGGATATGTGAAAATCCAAAAAATAACAATGTCAACAACAATAATAAAATAATATCAACAGGAATAATAATAATAATAATAATAATAAAAGTAATAGTAGTAGTAGTAGGAATAGTACTTGTAGTAGTAGTAGTAGTAGTAGTAGTAGATGTCATAGATATTTTAGTATTAGTAGTACTAGTAAGAAGGAGAAGGAAAAAAGCCACAAGAAAACATTCAATATTTTCAAGATTGTATCACAATTTATAAAAAAGAATGTGAGAGATTGATTTATTTAAGAAATACCTCAGCATAATGATACACACATTACTGTAACAGTGTAAACACAGGATTTTCAGTTTAAGCAAATTCAGCCATTTTGATTTTTGTCTCAAAACACACACACCTAAAAGCTTTTCTGTTGACAAGGAAAATATTTTTGAATAAAAAAACCCTCCTGGGTCAGACAATAATTATTCTGTGAAGCAGAAATGATCTTAGAATTATCAAAATCAGATGTGTGTTTAGTTATAAAACATACCTGACTTTGTTTGCTGCTTTTGTTTTTTCATTTTGTTTGTTTTTGTGATTTTCTGTGAGTGATTTCCAGTAACTGTAAATAATTTGTCACTGAGATATGTTTTTGTATCTTTCTTACTTGAGCTGTGATGTGTTTGTGGGAAGTATATAACAGTTTCTGTTCAAATCAATGAAGAAGGAAGATACAGTTGTTTATCTACACACTTAAAATCATCTTAGACTACAGTTTTAAGTATTTTCTTCTTCTAGTCTTTTTTTATATATCATGTTTGTTGTCATCTTGTCTTATTCTTCATTTTAAGTTTTTCTTCAAGTTGTCTTTTTCTTCAATTCAGACTTTTAGTTATGATTTCCTTTTTCTTCATATTATCTTTTTCTTTATCTTGACTTTTCTCAATTTTGACTTTTCTTTATCTTGTCTTTTTCTATCACCTTGACTTTTTCTTCACCTCCAGTTTTTCTACATCTTCAGTTTTTACTTCAGGTTACCTTTTCTTCCTCCTGCTTTCCCCTTCTTGATTCTTCACATTTAATATTTTTCTTTGTCTTGATCTTTTAATTCCTTTTTTGTTGAAATAAAACCCAAATCTTTCAAAGGTTATTAATCTCTGCTAATATTAATTCTTTCTTACACTCTGTGTTATTTTTGATACAGCAGAACTGGAATAACCCTTTGGTAAAAAGAACAGTAGAAGATGAGGAAGTATATTTTTTATTTTTTAAATCTGGTTTTAGTCTGTAGTTTCAAATTACTTGTAATTTGCAGTGTGAAATTTGATGCTTCATTGTTTAAGACAGTTTTGTTTAGCAGTTTCTAGATTGTAAAAGTATATCATTTAAAAAAAAATAAAAATAAAGAAAGGTTTATAAATCTGATATGAAGCTGATCCTGGATCAATTCTTGCAAATAGCTCAAGCTGTTATTTACCATTCCAAATAGTACTCTTGTGTTATATGTCAAAATATAAATTAATGATATATATATTTTTAATAAATAAATAAATAAATAAATAAAAAGTAAATAAGTAAATAAAGTAAGTAAGTAAATAAATAAATAAAATAAATAATTAGACTAAAATATAATAATAAAATAAAATAATTATAAAGTAAAATAATAGTATAAAAAAACAAAATACAAAAATAATAATATGAAATAAATAATAAATTATTATAATAAAATATAATAAACAAAATAAAACAGAAAAAAATAATAAAATTTTAAATGGTTTAAAACAATGGAATTCAGCAAAAAAAAAAAAAATTATTAAAATAAAATATAACAAATAATAAAAAAAAGAAATGAAATAATGAAACAAAACAGAATAAAAATAAAAAGAAATCATAAAATATAATATTTAAAATAAAATAAAGAAATGAAATAATTATCTTTATAAAATAGGAATAAAATAATTTTTGCAACAAATGAAATTCAAAATAAAATGAAATATATAAAAAATGAATCAAATGTAATTTAATATAAAAAAAAATAAACTAAAATAAAATGAAATAAAATAGAACAAAATATTTAATTTTAATTTTTTTTTTTTTTTTTATTTTTTTTTTACGTTTTGTTGTTTTTTTAGTTTTTAAATTTTTTATTTTCTTTTTTTTTTTTTTTTATTTTTTTTTTATTTTATTTTAAACTAAAGTGAAATAGAATATTTATTTTAATTTTTTTTAAATTAAATAAAATTTATTAAAATAAATTAAAAAAAAAAAAAAAAAAAAAAACAAAAGAAATAAAAATAAAATAATAAACAAAATAAAAAGAATTATAATGAAATAAAATAAAATAAAATAACAAAATAAAATTAAATTAAATAAAAATAAATATATATAAATAAATAAAAAAAAAGTAAAAAAAAAAAAAAATAAGAACCTAAAAGAAAAAAAAAAGTAAATAAAAATAAATAAAAAAATAAAAAATAAAAATTTAAAATAAAATAAAATGAAATAAAAAAATAAAAAAAAAAAAATTAAAAATAAAAATAAAAATTTATACAAACTAAAAAACACAACAAATGAAATACAAAATAAAATGGTAAAATATAATAATTAATATAAAGAAATAAAATAAAATAAAAATTTAAATATTTAAAGTAAAATATTATATAAACTAAAATATTAAATAAAGAAATAAAATAAAATAATAAACATAACAAAGAATGAAGTGTTATAAAATAAAATAAAGTAAAATTAAATAAAATAAATAAATATATATATATATCTATGTACAAAAAAGTTTTTTTAAATAACTAAAAGAAAAGAAAAGAATTCAAAATAAAACTAATTAAAATAAAATAAAATAAAATAAAATGAAATAACAAAATAAAAACAAAACAAACTAAAACAAAAGTTATAATTTATAAAAACTAAAACACAACAAATGAAATACAAAATAAAAAGAAATAAGAAAATAAAATGGTAAAATATAATTAATATAAAGAAAAAAAAAAAAAATTATTATTCTTTATTTTTTTTTTTTTTTCATATCTCTGTTTTTATCTCTAAATTAAGAAATAAAAATAGAGATAAGAAAATAAAAAAAAAAAATAAAATAAAATAACAAAATGAAAAAAAAACTAAAATAAAAATAATAATTTATGAAAATAAAAAAAAATGAAATACAAAAATATAATGGTAAAATAAAATAAATGAAAATTTAAATAAAATAAAATAAATAAATCAAATATTAAATAAAAGAAATAAAAAAATAAAATAAAATAATAAATATGACAAAAATGAATAAAATAAAATATAATATGATAAAACAAAATAAATTACTGAAATACAACAAATAAAAAAAAAAATAAAAAAAATAATAAATAAATTATTAGCATAAATTGAAGTAAGAATAAAATATGACAATGAAATTAAATATTAAAATTAACAACAACCAAAAAAAAGTAATAAAAAACCAAAATACAAACATAAATGAAATGATGGGAAATAATAAATAGTTAGATCAATAGGTAGAAAGATATAAAAGTATATATAATTAATGAATAACATACTAAAATATTAAAACAAAATAAAATAAAAAATATAAAATAAAATGAAGATTACAGTACTACTACTACTACTACAACTACTACTAAAATAATAATAACAACAATAACAACAACAACAACAACAATAATAGCAGAATAATAATAGAGAAATAAAAATAACTTATTAAATTTGTTAATATAAACTGTGTAACATAATGATAAATATTTTGACAGTGAAACAGAACAGCCTTGATGCTTTTTTTTGTTATAGATTTTTTAAAAATTAATTAATTAATTTATTATTATTATTATTATTATTATTATTATATCTGCAGTTTTTTTCTCAGGCTTGTAAAAAGAAACATATCTGATGTATGATAACCATTGTAGAGTTATACATACACACATATGAAGATAAGCACACACACATACATATATACCTGACTACATATATATATATATATATACATTTGCACTAAAAAAATATATATATATATATATATATATATATATCATATAGTTCATTCAATGTAGAAAATCATTAATACAAAACTGTGTCTTTCACTGGCCAATATCCAAACTGTCCTGAATGTCCAGTAATCAAGGGCCTATTTCCATAACAACTTTTATTTCCTTTATTTATTGAATCAGTGGGCAGCAAAATGGCTTTCATTGCTGTTAAATTTGCCATAATCTGATTTACAGTATTTATTGAGCTACTTGTCGTTTGACACACATAAGAAAAATCAATTATTTTCAATTGTTGAAGTTTCTGTGTCCACTTAATTGTTTGATCTGCCATTAGGAAAATCTTGATTTTAAAAATCTGCATATTTTATGTCCACCTAGCATGAAAAAAAAAGAAGAAATTATTGCTGGATTTTAATTAGTGATTAATACAACACCGAAAAAAATAATTTGTAAAATTTGAATTTTGTTTCTTTTTGTATTAAGCAGAGAAGATGTTAAATTGTAATTTTGATTTATATTAGTTGTTAAATTCCAGGAACAGACTGAGGAAATAAAAGTAATTAAAATAGAAAAAAATAAAATGGAATAGCAATATAAAAACAAAACAAACTAAAAATAAAAAATAATTTGTGTTTTGAAGTAAAATTGGAAATGAATCTACCTTCTCATTTCGTTCAGTTGTTTTTGTCTGTCCTTGTTGTTTATGTTGTATAATAAAATATATGTCACACATATTTAGTTATAATTTATTTATTTATTTATTTATATTTTATTTTATTTTATGTTATGTTATGTTATTTTTATTTATTTATTATTTTATTATTTTTTTTTATTTATATTTTTATTTTATTTATTATTTTATTATTTTGTTTTATTTTTATTTATATATTTTTAATTTTATTTATTTATTTATTGTATTTTATTTTATTTATATACTTGTAAATTATATTTTGTTTTATTTCATTTTATTTCATATTTTTGTAGTGCCCACCATCATTTAGTAAACTCCATTATTACTAAATAACTATCATTATTTTCATTATTTTTATTTTCCTTCTGAAGAACAGTTTTGATAAAAATATAATAAAACACATAATATGTAATAACAGATGGAAAGCCACATTTATTTATTTAACTGGGAATATAAAAAAACCCGAAAGACTGAGTAATCCCCCCTCCATGCAAAGTTGTCTTTTCATGCCATGGATGTAATTTATAGATATTCACTCTTTCAACAGAAGCAGTTTTTCTTACAGTTGTGTGTTAAGAAAGGCATAATTTACTTGCATTTTTTAACTAAGTTTCTCTTAATTGTTTAAGCAAATACAATTTCAGTAATCTATTAACATTGTTTTTATTTTTAACTGATGAAGCAAAACAAACATAAACAAGTAAAATAATATTTAAAAAAAATAATGAATAATAACAAAAAAAATGAAAAGAAAATATTATGCCACATAATTCATAGTCAACATAAATTTCAAACAACATGACTTAAAATTATATTATGGATTTTTTCCAGACCTTGAAAAAATAAAGATTGTTGGTAATAAAAAGAACATTTTTAAAGAAAACAACAAATATTTGAGTATTAAAATAGAAAAGATAATTAAGAAACAACAAGACCAAATATTTATAAATATTTTATTATTTAGAAAATTATTTTAAGAATCATACATTAAAAGCCTTTTATAATAATTTCAGGCCATAATATAAATATGGGAGGTAACTCTTTACAATATTTCTGGAATAGGACTCAGTAAGAAAGATAACTCCAGATAAACATTTGATTATACTGAACCATGACTATTTTCTCATGTACATTTATATGAAAGTTTATGCATTTCAGAAAATAACTAAAATCATGAAGTTGCCAAAATATATTGGAGTGAATGAATATAAGAATAAATGAATAAATAAATTAATTAATTACTTAAATATCAGTTAATGAATGTGTCTTTAAGTTATTTGTTTTAAGTTATATTAAGGTTTAAGAATAGAGGTGTTATGAAGTTTTCTTGCATAACAAAATCATGAGAGTAGAAACCAGATATAACCACTTAATAAATCATACCTTTCAGGAATCAGCAAATTAATTTTTTATACAAAACTTCCACTAATAAAACACATTATCTAGTTTCAGCATGTATTAAAAAAATATTAAAATGTGCTTGCTTGAATGGGTAAAAAAGTCTAACACATAAACCAAAAAAAAATCTAGTTCTCTGAAATGGGATATATTTAATATCTGGAACTGAGAAGAATTGATCCTGCAGGCTATCATATCTCATGTAAACATGGTGTAATATTTCTAAACACTGGATTATAGTCTTCTACATGTCATGAAAGGAGATTATGTTTAACTGACTGAAAGACTGAAGTGGATAAAATTTGCCAGAACACAGTATTACTGTAATTACATATTTTATGCAAGAAATCTTTTTGAAAAAAAGATGCAAATTTATTTTAATGTCCTTCAAATAATACATTTTTTTTTTTTTTTTATTTTTTTTTTTTTACCTTTCTGTTTTACCAAAATTATAACAAAAACTGAGTAAATAAACACTGCGATCAGGTTATTTATTTGAAGTGGCTCAATTTCACTTCGTTTCACTTCTTCTCATTTGTGGATGAACTTCACAAACTGTGTGACAGTTTATATTAAGTTTCTCCGCCAAGTTCTCTTATGTGGCAATGGTGGGTTTAAAATGCAAATTGCGTTACCGAGTTTCCGAATCAATTTCCATTTAAAATGAACACTTCCTTGCTTGTGGTACAGACATCCTTGTTGACACCTTTCTGTCTGCAGTGAGGAAGTCTAGCTGCAGAAACTGTCAAGAGCTTAGCAAAATGTTCTTGGAAATCAGTTAATGCATTACTGAATATTTTGTGTGCAGAAACCATCTGTCTAATCTTCAACCTTAATTCTGTTGTGTGCCATATCTTAAAGAGTCCACATTGTACTGAGAGACCACCTGTCTAATGCACAGTCTTTTGTTTGTGATAACACAATAATCCACTCTGCACACAAGGACCACCTGTGTAATGTACAACTCTAATTCTTTTGTGGATGATAACTTAAGAGTCTGCACTGAACACATCATCCACCTGTTCAGTGGATGCTTCTAATTTTTCTGTGTATCCAGACTGAACAAACAGAGCAATTGTTTATGGAGAATTCTATTTCTTTGTGAAAACCTTTGTATCTGTCTTCTCTGAACAGACCACCTATGTAATGAAAACCCTAATCCTCAGTCTTATCCTGTTTAGAAAGGCCACCTTTCTAATGAAAAAAAACAATAATTACCTTTGTGATTTGATATGCTAAGTCAAATAAAAATAAAAATATGTATTCTTAAAATCGCTTCAACTTTCAGCATCTTTCTTAGTCAAACTATATCTCTCAATGATAACCAAAAAATGTTTCTTCTTCTTCTTGGATAACTAATAAAAAGAGAAAGAAAAATTTTAAGCTTTTAAATAAATCCTTAACTGCATTCTTCATCGACAGTTGTTTCTTTTTTTCTTTTTTCTTTTTATATCCACCAAATTAATGGCATCCACCTTTCTTAAATCTTAGATCAATCTTCCACCCACTCATCTCCAGTTTCTGTCAGGTGAGATTTAATATTTTTACAGGTGTGCTAAAGAAAACACAATTAACTTGACTACACATCAACTGCAGTGTTTTAATTTAACTAAATTGTTCACACCTGTAAGCCTCATTTAACTCACCTGTTTTTCTTAGAAGGAGAAGAAATTTTAGGTGTTTTTTTTCAAAATTACTAAACCTTTCTAAAAGAGACATGTCAGTTTTGGCTTCGAAAATTATATTAAAATTTTTATTGTTATTATTGACCAGTATTTTAAAATATAAATACAGTGTGTCCTCAAATTTCCAAAAACAATTTAAAAATAATTGTTAAATAATATATATAAAATTTCAGTTTTAATTTGCTTGTCAAAACAAATAAACTTTTAATAAAAATAACAACGAAGATTGGTATTTTTTTAAATAAATAATCAATTTACAATCATGTGCTTTAATTTGAAATGACATTTTCTCTATCATTCTGATCTTGAAGAAGCACAGCCCAGTAAGAAGAATGTTTAGCTGACATGATATGAGTTTTGGAATCTGATTTCAGTGGTGAATCTACTCAATTTTTTCCCATTCCTGAGAGTGTGTTTAAAAGAGACATCTATATCAAAGTGGAAAATACTACCATTACAATAACAAAACAACTAAATAGATAATGTTAATAATAAATAAATAAATATGTATATAATAACAGCATTATGTTATTTATATATTTATAACTACTACAACTACTACTATTAACAATAATAATAATAAAAAGAAGAAGAAGAAACAGAAGGAGAAGACATCAAAAACAACAATAAATAAATAAATAAATAAATAAAAAAGAAGAAGAAGAAGAAACAGAAGGAGAAGGACATCAAAAACAACAATAAATAAATAAATTAATTAATTAAATAATAAATATTATTAAAATCTTTTGTGGTATTATTTTATACAATATCGAAAATAAAGAAACAACAACAAAAAAACAACCTAAAAAAACAAGTGGAAAAAAACAAAGTTGGTTGAGACATCACTAATCAGACCAGTGAGTTTCATGTTGGAAATATTTATAACTTTAACCAGTAAATTTCATCCTGGCTGTTGCAGTCTGCCAGTGTTTTGACAGCAGAGTCACTGAGTCTGTGAGAAAACCAGACACTGGGCTCCTCTACCACCACCCCATGAATAAATGAATATCTGTTCAATAACCTGTCAAAATATTTTTAATATTAATGGTTATTACATGTCAGACACTGAATTTGGTGATAAAAATTTGCTAATGCTATTCTGTGGTTGCTTTTAGTTTTTCTAAATTAGCAGAAAAAATGTTTCAAATTTACCTTCCCATAGACAGGAAAACAGTTATTATGGAAGATAAATGCAGATATTTTGACTTATATTTGGATTCCTAAACTGTTTTCATTTAGATTATAAAATAGAGAAAAGAAGAGAGAGAGAGAGAGAGAGAGAGAGAGAGAGAGAGAGAGAGAGAGAGAGAGAGAGAGAGTAGATTTACAATGGTACAAAATAATAATAATAACAAAAAAACAACAACAACAACAAAAAACTAGAATAACTAGCAAATAAACATGCAAAAATGATATCAATAATAAAAACTATTGTAACAATAACTATTAATAATAATAAAAAGTTTAAAAATAACAACAACAGAAATATCAATATTCCATAACTTTGATTGATGAGTATACATCTTACATTATTTTTTTTCCTCCCAGTTTCAGATTTGTGGCATTCAGCGACTTAGAGAAGCAAATTAAACAACTTTATGAGCATCTAATAAATCTTTTTTTAAACCAATTTGACACTTTTTCACTTCATTTTGCAAATTTAGAGATAAACTGCAGACACTCTAGCTATCTTGAAAAGATAACACTTTTATTTTTATTCTGTGTTCAGCTGTTTATTTCTCATAAAAACATGTTGGAAATCAGATAATCTGCAGTTTTAACTTTTGTTATCCAAAAATGTATTTAATTCTGGAACATGTTTGAGTGATTTGTTCCGTCTTGTATTTATGTGGATGCTGAGAAAGAGAGAGAGAGAGAGAGAGAGAGAGAGAGAGAGAGAGAGAGAGAGAGAGAGAGAAAATCAACAGAGAATAAAAAAAGAAGAGAGAGAGAGAGAGAGAGAAAACAGCTGAAAAATCAAAAGAGAGAATAAAAAATTTAAGAGAGAAAGAGAAAACATTAAAACATTAAAAAGTAAATAAAAGAGAGGAAACATCTTTTTAAATTAAATTTGTTATTTTTAAAATATTCACATCTTTATTTTACTGCTTCTATTACTACCACAACTGTAGTTACTGATATTCTTATTTTATTATTAGTTCTGTTATTATTAACATATTATAATTATGGTCATTATAATTTGTGTTTTATTTATCATATTTCATTTTTCTTAATATCATTACTAGTATTACTGTTATTATATTTTTGTTATTTTATTATTATTATTTTGTTATTATTATTATTATTATGTTGTTGTTGTTGTTTTTGCATTTTTTTTAATATTGTTATTACTGACTACATTTTATTATTTTTTGTTTTTTGCAGGTAAGTACTGCAAAACAACAATTATTTTGTCTTTTCTTCACCAGAGGTAAGTGTGTTTTTGTGTATGTGTGTGTCAGTATGTGTGTTTGTATGTTTGATTATGAGTGTGTGCATCTGATGTGTATTTGTACATGTATATTTCAGCAACATCATGGACTAAAGTAAAAACTTGATATGCTGTATTAAATAGTATAATTATATTGTAATGATTTTCTGTCTTTCTGTCCTATTTTCTATCTCTCCCTCTTTTTATATCTCTCTCCATTTCTTTCTATATACTTCTCTCTACAATCCTCTTTATGTCTCTCTCTCTCTATCTATCTGTCTATATATCTGTGTATCTATATATCTCTCTATCTATCTCTTTAACTATCCATATATCTATCTATTTATCTATGTATTTGTTTGTTTATCTGTCTAGACATTTCTCTCTCTCAGCACCTCCCTATCTTTTTCTCATTCATATTCTCTTTTTACAGCTAGCCCATTTCTTGTTCTAAACAAGTTTGAATTTGTGCTCAGACTATTTTTAAAATACTGTCAGCTTCCAATGATGCCATTGAACAATTAACAATTGATTAGAACAAATAAACACTGCAGACTTAGCCGTGACCTGAACTTGTAATGACTGGGTGCAGTTTGCACTTATTATTTACTGTTGATTAGATAAAAACAGTTAGTACACTTATAAAATTAACTTGATCTGATACATAATAAAGCACAAAAAAAAGAAAAATAAAGAGTAAAGAATAAAATGAAAGAGGGGTATGGGGATGAAGGGAGAAAGGGAGCAAGAGACAGAGACAAAGAGATAATCTAGAGATTATGAGAGAAAGAGAGTGAAAATGAAATAGAGAGAAGAGAGATGTTATGCAGAGAGATAGAGATTATGGGAAAGAGAGAGAGAGAAAGAGAAAGAGAGAGAGAGAGAGAGAGAGAGAGAGAGAGAGAGAGAGAGAGAGAGAGAGAGAGAGAGAGAAAGAGAGAGAGAGATTGTGAAAGAAAGAGTAAAAGTGAGACAATGAGTGAGAAAGGCAGAAATGAAGTGAGATGTAAGTAGATAGACTGATAGATAGACAGTCACAGAAAGAAAGAATTAGAGTTATACAGAGAAAGATAGAAAGAGAGACAAAGCGAGAGACAGCCAGTGAGAATGAGTTACAGAAGAAAATCTATAAATCAGATAAGACAGAAAGGATATAGAGATAGAAGCAGAGAGAAAAAGAGAGTGAAACCATGAGATATATATATATATATATATATATATATATATAGAGAGAGAGAGAGAGAGAGAGAGAGAGAGAGAGAGAGAGAGAGAGAGAGAGAGAGAGAGAGAGAGAGAGAGAGAGAGAGAGAGAGAGAGAGAGAGAGAGAGAGAGAAAACTGAGACAGAAAGAAATAAACAAAGATTAAAAAATGATAAAAAAAATATTTACATTTCACTCCTTAGACTGTCTCTATTACCCTCATTAATTTTAAATTTTCTCTTTAACTGTGAAGTGAGGATATTTCTATTTTTTTATAATTTTTATTTGCTCCAAATTGCAGCATCATATAATAACACTGTACATAACTGTTATCTGGGAGATATTTTTGCACACGTTAAAGTTTCTGACTGTTAAAAAAATAAACAAAAAAAAAAATCTCTTGGTGAAATTGTATTAGTTAATGTGTTTACTGGATATTCTACCTGGCAACAGGTGAAAACAGTTAAGAAAAGTGTAAGAAATGTTTGTAAATACCTGAACATGTATCATTATGGATAAATGGTAATGTTTTCCTGGAAAATATTTTCTTGTTTTACTGAGATTTAAAATAAATGTTCTTCTTGTTTTGTGTCATTTTTGTCATCATCAGTAAGATCTTTTTTTATTATTATCATCTTCATCATCAACATCATTGTCATAAATATATATAATTTTCATAGTTATTGTTATGTATGTAAATATATCTGTGTATGCACACATGTAAGTGTGAAAGTGTTTTCACACATAAATACTTTATACATTTTCTTTACATAAATTATCTGTACTGTTATCATCATAAATTCATAAATATTTGCAAATAAATAAATATAAATACATACATACACAAAAATACATGTAGGCTGATTCACAAACATACACACAGACTCACATATATATGGACATTAACATACACATGGCTACAGACAGACAGTCAAACATACATATACACATACATAGAAAAACCCACAAACACATGTACACACATACAAACAGAAATAAACACACTCATACAGACACAAACAGACAGATGCACACACAAACAGACATACAGACAAAATGATATAACAAATTACTAAGAAGCACACTGCATGAAAATAAATACAGTATATCCATTATACTTAAGGGCACCATACCTAACTTATTTCAAAAAAGATTTACAAAAAAGTAATAATAAAATTAAATAAAATAAAGAAAGAAAAAAACAACTTGCAATCTTGGATTTAAATAAATAAACATCACCTGTTTGAAATTTATTTATTATGCAAATCATGTGTTTTGAGTTAAACAGCTTTGAGTACTCAAAATCCTTATCCTAATCTTTAATATTGAAGGTGTTCCCATATCTGTCTGTCTGTCAATGTGTTTGTTCTTGTTAGTGTTATCTTCATCAAAATAATCCAGCAGATGGTACAGAGATGGAAAAACAAAATATCCACCAAAAAAAGACAAGTTTTATTTGGTGAAGCATTTTAGAGCATTTATTTTATTTATGGTGTATATAATTGAAAGCCACACAAATAACTAGAAAAATTGCTTCTGATATACAGTGAGCTACACTTTGTTCTTTGTAATTGATCTTATATATATATATCAATAAATAGATCAATAGAGAGAGAGAGAGAGAGAGAGAGAGAGAGAGTCTTCTGCATGCAGGATAGCACACACCCTTGAATTATGTGTGAAGTTTGGGTGAGAAAAAGTAAAAGCCCAGTTTAAACCACTGTTTGGGATTCATTCAAAACTGACTGCTTTTTGCAAGTATTTTCCACCTTTAACAGTATGTGTCAGCTATATGGATATAATTAATAATAATAATAATAATAATAATAATAATAAGAAGAAGAAGAAGAAGAAGAAGAAGAATAACTACAACAGTAATAATAACAATAATAATAATAATAATAAAAACAACAACAGTAACAACAACAATAATAAATATTATAATGATGTGAATAATCTTTTCTTTTCATACCTTCATTTTTGTTTTATCTTTCTTTATATGTATGTATATATGTACTTGCGTGTGTATACATATATATATATATATTCTTTATTTGTTATTTATTTTCTTCACATTTTTCATTTACATTCTTTCTATATTTTTTCATATTTTCTGTTTCACCTTTTGTTTTCATTAATTCCTTCTGTTTGTCATTGATATTTATTATTATCTAATATCTACTATAAGACCATGAAGAGAATTTGAAGAACACATACACACACAGACAAACACACACACACACACACACACACAAATGCAGACACAGACACATTTTGAACAAAAACGACACAGATTCTAAATGCAATTACTTGAGTTGAAATCACACAAAAACGAAATACTACTTTCTAATTAGAGTTTTAATCAAAACCAGCCCTTGGATCACAGAGGTAATCAAAGGTATAGATTTAAACGTGCCAAGTTCATTTTCAGGTTATCTGAATTCCCACCAGTCTCCTTTTAATTAAAAATGTTTAAAAAATAAATGTACTCCAACAGAAAGTTTATAAAAAATTTGTTAATTATAATAATAAAATAAAATTTTAAAAAACATAAAACCAGATTTAAACAAAAACAAAAAACTGTTAGGATGATTGTTAATAAGACAGTTTATGGTGGGTTTTTTTTTGCTAGTAAAATTTCCATAATTAAACAAATGGTTCAAAAGGTATTTTTTAATGAAGGGGGAGATTCTTTGTTTTCATTTTCTTTTTTATCCTTTAACAATTTTTTGGTTCTTTTATTTTATTTTACATGTTATTTCATTCATTTTTCAAATTTTATCCATTTTTTTTGTTTTTCATGTTATTTCATTTTTTCAATCTTTATTTCTGTTTTGTCATTTTTTGTTCTATCAACACACACACACACACACACTGTTCTACAATTCTCTCTTTCTTACTTTTTAAAACATTCATCTTTTTTCCTTCTTTTTTCTTTTAATGGGTTCAGTACAAAGATTCATCATTTTTTATTTCTGCCTAAAGAGACATTAATAGTATTTATTCCACTTCTCTTTTTTCTTTATCACTGGCTTAGCAAGCTTTTTAACATCTTAACCCTTTTACCACCAACCTCATTTCACAGTTGTAGGCACTGAATTCTAATTGGCAGGAATCTTCACAACTATTCAACATACTGTTTATGTAGCCATCTTGTTTGGAAATGTGTCCTGCATTTTGATTGGCTTGCTTGGTTTTTAGCACCCCATTACACACAAAGCTTAGCACAAAACTTACAAACCCCATTACATACTTGATCTGTTGCCTGAAGCATTATAAGTCACATGGTTGATCCTTCTAGATGCAAATTTCCCATTCCAACTCATACATAGAATCTAGATAAACTGCTGTATGAAACTTCTGGGTCTGATATATTACTGGATATGTCTCCAAGGTCTAACATATTACCAGATATATCTTAAGGATATGATATATTCCCAGATATATCTACAGGTCCGATATATTTTCAGATATATCTACAGGGTCTCATATATTTCCAAATATTTGTACAGGGTCTGATATATTTCCAGATATATCTCCATAGTTTGATACATTGCTGGATATATCTACAGGGTCTGATATGTTGCATGATATGTCAGAAGATTCTAATATATTGCTGGATATATCTCCAGGTATCTGAGATATTTCCAGACAAATCTAGATGATCTGAGATATTTCTGGATATCTCCAGGGTATGACATATTTCCAGATGTACCTAGAGGATCTGATGTATTACTGGATATATCTGTGGAGTCTGAGATATATATCTGTGGAGTCTGATATATTGCCAGGTATATCTACAGGGTCTAATATACATATACTTTAGGAGATGATTTTGGTTTATTCTGAAGTGTCTGCCCAGTGATGATTTAGGGGTTAAACTGCAAAGGAAACTGTCAAACCATTCAGCAGACTAGAAAACCTCATTTACATGATTTACTGACACATAGAGGTGAGAGACACTTGTGTTTGATTACCTGCCTCATTCTAATTGCTAGTGCAAAGCCATTTCAATCTACTTGTAAGTTATATGCTGTGAAAAAAAACATGTTTTACTCGGGTAATGGCCATGGTTTGAACTCAGACTCATAACTGGAATGTTTACTGGAGTCTTAATAGATCACATGATCACTCGTTCTCTTTGAGTTATTTCTCACTCCATGAACTGAGGTATTTCACATTCAAATCACTGAGCTATTTCCCATTCCACCCATTGAACTATTTCCTATTCCACTCACTGAGCTACTTCCCATTCCATTCATTGAACTATTCCCATCCAATCATTGAACTATTTCCCATTTCAGTCATTGAATTATTTCCCATTCCACTCAGTGGTTCATATCTGCTTTATTAACGTGTACGTTCATGTTCTTGTTGTCTAATCAGTAATAATTACCTCCCTGGAATACCTCTGTGGTTGAGTTTTAGACTCAGCAGTTCCTTGTTGAAACAAGCTATATTTTATCCACCCATAGTCTGCTAATAATTCATAACAGTGAGTTTCTTCTCTCTTTTAATCATCAAACAAAATCCTAATAACTGTTGGAATGTACCATTAGAATGAGTCTAAACATATCCTGAATTCTTCTAATTTGTGAAATTTTCAATATTTTTGGCATCCAATCTTTACTAATAACAAAGTATAACAACAAAAGAGCATAATTTAAAAATATGAGAATTCAACAGTTTTTTTGTATTTGAGATGTCATCATGTTCAGAGAGGACCAGTTTGCTCTGAAGTTTTTTCTAATGTTGACAGAAAAAATACATCAATCAGTGAACCACATCAGTAATGACTTCACTGCAAAGAGGAAAATGACGTCATCATGATTCCAGTTGTGAAGGGTAAAATGGCAACTTTTTAATGTTAGATAATGATATTATTTAATAATTGCACTTTGTTATGGCTTAAGCAGTTTGCCCAAAAATAATAAAAAAATAATTTGATAATATAAAGATTTTTATTAGACCATTAATTTTACTTTTAATGCCAATCACTTTAAAAATTACATCAGATACTGTTTTTAAAATATGTATATTATAAAAAAAAAACACTTTTAATTTACAAATGACAGTTTGTCACCAAATATGATCAATAACTACAGCTGGCTTCTTTTTTTTTCCCTTCCTTTTTGTCATTAAGTCCTTTACATAAATTATCAAACAACAGTTGAAATTAAATATGAAATTAATTTGAAAAACTTAATTTGCAAAAGCAAAAAATAATCTTATGTTCATGAAACTGAGACCCGGAAATTAAATTCAGAAAAAAAAAAAAAAAAATAATAAAATAATAATAAAAAGTAAAAAAAAAAAAAAAAAAAAATAGAAAAGAAAGATAGAAAGAAAATGACAAAAAATAAAAAAAAAAAAAAAAAAAATAAATAAAAAAATAAAATAGAAAAAATTATCAAATTTAAATTAAATAAAAACACTACAAAAAAAATAAATTTGCATTTATATTAACAAATTTGACCAATGAAACTAATTTCAAATATTGAACAATTTATTTACTAATCATCAAATTAAAAATTATTTATAAAAATTTTGTTTTATTATTATTATTATTATTATTTGTTTATACTGGCACGCTGTAATAGCTATCAGTAACAACAGTCACATATCTATATCAGTGAGTCTCATTGTCACTGCTTTGATCTTAACTCACAGAAAGAGATGACAGATGAACAGACAAACAGACAGACAGACAGAGTTTATTAATGTAGATAAAATACCGCTTTAACCTCGGGGTAGTTCTAAATTAGGACTTCTCGCAGAAAGAAAGATTAATGTGTGTTTGTGATGTGGCAGATCTATGTAGCCAAGTACTGTATTCATGTGTGTATATCACTGTGTATAGTTTATTAATGTTTTTAATGTGTTAGATGTATGGCCTTTTGTGACAGATGTATGCTTTTGTGTTTTAGAAATGTTTTTATATGTTAGATATGTTTTTATGTAAAAAGACTTTTATGTTAGATATATATATATATATTTTTTGTTAGATATATTATTTGTTATGTTAAATATAAGGTTTTCATATATTTTAAACATTTGTTTTGGTAAAATTTTGATGAGAATGGAAGCCATCTGCAATCATTTTGTTGGCTGCTATAATCTTTTAGCAGTAAAGGATCTTTTATATGTTCCATCCCATAAACAGGTAAGACATAATGACCTTTGATATATGAAGTATAGTGGCACTGACAATGACTGATCACATCTCAGGCAAAGACTCTTCCACTTAGCTGCATCCCAAATGCAGTGAAAGCATGTACTTTTGATATGACATCATGGAACACTAGTTGGAATGGAGAATTACAACCAGTCAGCCATTTTACCACTACCAATCAACCAATGTACTATAACCTGTCAATCATTGTTGTACAACCATTCCATGTTTCAACCAGTCAACCATTGTTACAACCAGTCAACCACTGTTACAACCAGTCAAACATTGTTACTAGTCAAACATTGTTACAACTAGTCAACCATTGTTACAACTAGTCAAACATTGTTACAACCAGTCAACCACTGTTACAACCAGTCAACCACTGTTACAACCAGTCAAACATTGTTACTAGTCAAACATTGTTACAACTAGTCAAACATTGTTACAACTAGTCAAACATTGTTACAACCAGTCAACCATTGTTACAACCAGTCAACCACTGTTACAACCAGTCTACCATTGTTAAAACCAGTCAACCAGTTACAACCAGTCAACCACTGTTACAACCAGTCAAACATTGTTACAACCAGTCAAACATTGTTACAACCAGTCAACCACTGTTACAACCAGTCAACCACTGAGCTACAAGCAGTCACCACTCTAGCACTATTTCAACCAGCGAACCTACATTCTGGAACCAGCTCTCGTTTATTTTTTTTTTTTTTTTCACAATGTATATAATTATTTTTGTCTTCTGCTAGTGTCATCAGCTCATTTCCTTACAAACTGAGTCACCAAATCAGATTAGCAGACTGGTCAAGAAACAAAACTGTCCATTTCTTTTCTCCTGGTCTGACAACAGAATTAGAGTCAGACATGAATAAAATTTCTCTTCCACCGCCACAGCCATTATTTGTGTACATTTTGCACGCCACTGGATAAAGGGGCACTTATAAGGTTCAACAGATTCTTGTAGCAAAATGCTGTTAGCTTGATTAATAATTATTGGTTTATTTAATTAATTCAGTAATTGTCTGTTTTGTGCAGGAGGGTCCAAAGGGGCACATCTTGGGTTCAGTTGGTAAAATTATGATATTTGATTAATAATTATTGGTTTATTTATTTAATTTGATTTAAATCCATTCGGTGCACTATTGACCACAGGGCCCTATTTAGGTTCTTCTAAACTAGTTATAGTCGCAGATTATTAATAATTAGTTTATTTATTTAAGTCTCCATTTTTGTGCACCATTGCCCCAGGGGGCATTCTTTAGGTTGTTACAACAAAATAGAGATGGTCTGATTGTTAATTATTGGTTTATTTAATTAAAATTGTTCCAACAAGACATTTTTTTCTACTTTATGCTTCAGGTGAGGGTTTTATTTCAGTTGTAAGAGTGCAGGACTGCAGCATGAAGATCAATATTCCTTGGTGGTCTGTTATAATGTACTGTTCTGACTTGAATCAGAGCTTCACTACTGATTTATCAAAGACCACAGTAAATTCTTTCCTTTCAGTGGGAAGGTGCAAATTAAAAGATCACTTGCTGCTAACTGTAAACATATTCAACTGCATTTAATAGTGGGTTTACTTTCTAAATATATACATAGTCCTTAACACAAACTTTAATACTGTATAAACACAGACTGAATGTATTTCAAGTACTCTCTTTTTTTAAATAAAATATTAATCTTCTTTTTTGTCTACATCTTCTTCTTCTTCTTCTTCTTCTTGCTCATGCTGAAACTCTAGGTTTCTGCAGAAAACGGTTAGATTATTAATTATTGGTTTTACTTCATTATGTTTGTGTATGTTTATGCTTCACTGCTCAAAGGTGTACAATTTAGAATCATAAGACACAGGGCCAGCCTGTCTGGGTTTGTTTTATTGGTTTATTTAATTGATAGGTTGTTTTGGTACAGATTAATGCTGAAAGTTGATTACAGAATGCCGTCAGTTTCAAACAAAGATCAAAGAAATCTAATAAATCAACAAACTGACATATTTATGAACAATTGCAGAATTAACTCAGCTGGGTTTCATTACATTAGGAACTGAGAAAAAACAACAAAAAGAAAAAAAAAAAAAAAAAAAAAAAAAAAAAAAAAAACCAGGAAAAATAATAAATAATAAAAAGAAAAAAAAAAAAAAAAAAAAGAAAAGAAAAGAAGAAGAAAAAAGAAATTAAAGGAACAGGAAAGAAGACAATGTTTTTATTATTTCACAAATTCTTTTATATACTTCTCACTGAATTATCTCCCATTCTTGCCAGTGTCTCGTTAAATGATTGCATTATTACCTTTCCTGTATGTGGGTAGGAGAATCTGAAATATTCTTTATTGCTGTTTAGTTTAATATTCTAATATGCAGTGGTAATGGTGGTATCAGTAGTTAGAGTAGTAGTGGTAGTAATAGTAGTAATATTGGTAACAGTAGTTGTAGAATAATAGTAGTGAAACCATCAACAACAGCTATTGTGACAGTAAGAATAGTAAATTTAAAATAATTATATAACAAGAACAACATTAATGTAATACCACCAGCATCACCACCCCTACCACCACAGCAACAACAGCAACAACACTAATAATAATAATAAGAATAATTACAGTTAACAGTCACAACAACAACAACAGTAATAAATAAATAAATAAATAAATAAATAAATAACAGTATTACTTTCTGCATACGCAAACTGTAACAAATAAATTTGTAACTGCACATGCAAGATTTCCTGATATGCAACGTTTAAAAAAATCTCGTAATTTTTATTGTTCAACTGACTACAGTGAAGACTAGTCTATTTTTAAAACTGTCAAGATTTGACCTAGAAAAAATAAACCGCCAAAAAAAACAACAACACAAAAGCCCTGTGTGAATGTCATTAAATTTGTTTTGAATGAAAACTGGTGCTGGCCCCTGTGTCTGCGTCACTGTGTGATGTAAACAGCTTTGCTCTCAAATGGCTAATAATAACTACGGGTAAGACATTGTTTTACACTGTTTTAGACGGGATGTTGTAAACTGTATTACGCAAACAACCGCTGTAAAGCGTTGTTACGTAAATACGTGATAGTAGTATTACCGTGTGTTATATATAATTACAAGTTACTATACTGCGTATTGTAATTATATAAAGCAGTTGTTACACAATGGTACCGCACTTCTGTTAGTATATTCAGTTATATGTAAGTAACTGTTACAGTCCACTGGCATTACGTATGTTTGTGTAACAGCAATATGAGTACTGCGAGTTATATATTTAACCAATTACTGTTCAATGATATTTCAATGATGTGTGTGTGTGTGTGTGTGTGTATATATATATGTGTGTGTATATGTAATATATATATATATATATATATATATATATATATTAAAGGATAATCTCTATATTATATATATATATATATATATATATATATATATATAGAGAGAGAGAGAGAGAGAGAGAGAGAGAGAGAGAGAGAGAGGGGGAATCCATTTTATGGTTTTATATCCTTAAAAAACTTCTATAACAAAATATTCTTCCCATATAAGGTAAAAAAAATAAAAATAAAATTTTTTTTTTTTTTTTTATATCCACACTCAATCAAATCGGCACTGTTTAGAATGGGAAAATAAAGCCAATAACTTCAGCTGGAAATTGATTCTAATTTTCAGATTGTCTCTGGGATAAAACAAGTAATTTATCGCGGAGCTCTTCCATGCTTCAGGTTAATGTCTCGCCTGTAGTAGATAATGTAACTGATGAATCAATTACTGGGAAGGTTTTCACATCACTTAACGTAGCTGAACACTTAATGTGAAGCTGAATGTTTTCTCCTGTTACTCGTCTGAATAACAACACTCCAAGCTCACCGCAAAAACTGAATCAGTAGAGAAACATGTGTATAGCTTAGAGAGAGAGAGAGAGAGAGAGAGAGAGAGAGAGAGAGAGAGAGAGAGAGAGAGAGAGAGAGAGAGAGAGAGAGAGAGAGAGAGAGAGAGAGAGAGATGAGATGATGTTTTGTTTAGTCTTACCTTTATCTGGATGCTGAGAGAAAGAGAAAGAGAATGAGAGAGAAGGAAAGAAAGAAAGAAGGAAAAGAGAAACAGAAAGAAAATGAAAGGGAGAGAGAAAGACAGATGAAAAACAAGCAGAGAGAAAAAAAAATTTAAGAGAGAAAGAGAAAACATTAAAAAGTAAATAAAAGAGAGGAAACATCTATTTAAATTAAATTTATTATTTTTCACATCTTTATTTTACTGTTTCTATTTTTTATCATGTCTGTCATCAACACAACTATTCTACCACATCTGTAATTAGAGAGAAAGAGAGTTAGAGAGAGACAGAGAGAGAAAGAGAGATAGAGAGAGACAGAGAGAGAAAGAGAGAAAGAGAGAGACAGAGAAAGAGAGAGAAAGAGAGACTATTACTAATAGATCAATTACTACTGTTATGATTACAACTAGTACTATCTTTTCTATACCATAGCCAATAGTAGTACTGCTGCTACATCTACCACTACTGCTACAACCACTGCTAGTATCACTGTGTCTGCAAACAGTCAAACACAAACACACATCACAGTCATTAATAAAGCAAACACAGATCACTGAAATAAATAACAGTCTGATAGAATCTTGAAGGAGATTTGAACTGGTCACCTACTATACCTCAAGCCATTAAGCTCTGACACACCACCCACTAACAATAAAAACAACAATAACATCAAAACAAAACAAAACAAAAAAAATTAAGAAAGAACAAAAATAATAAATAAAAAAATAATATGAGTAAAAATTTGTTACAAAAATTGAATTACATAATACTGGATGAAATATTGAACACAAACTTGAAAAATATTTTAATATCAATTATTTGCCAACCTCTGTGACATAAAATCAATATATCACTACCTAATTACATATTCAGTAATGTATAGTACATAATGTAATAAACATACTTTGTTAATGAGCACATATAAACAAATAACAATAATAATAAAAACTGTTTACAGAATAATCTAATCCAACTGTGAGGTTTTTTGTTGGACTGGGAACTAATGTACACTCCAATCAGAATGTGTTTATCTTAGCAAAAAGGGATACATAGTGTTTTCATTAAGTGACACACATTTTTATTTATTCATTCATTTATTCTGTCATTCATATATTCATCCTCATGCTTTTTTACTCACTCACTCACTCATTCACTAGGATTATAGTTACTGTCATTAAGATAATATACTCACATCTTTGCACTCACTGTGATCATTATTATTGTGATAGCACATCAGAATATTGTTTTGTTACTCACACTTACTCACTCACACTCACAGTATTATTATTATTATTATTATTATTTTAATATTATGACAGTGTATCACAACATTAATTTGTTACGTGCTCACACCATTACTCACATTGACTCACGTATGCATCAAATCACAGCTGTTGATGAAACTTGCTCTGTTAGCTACATCACTGTCATCATCATCATCATCATGTGTTCTCAATAACATCTTCACCACAACAGTGATTGCTTTTCCAATAATGTCTTCTAAAACAGCATTCATCTATTTCAGTTTCTTATAAAAAAACAAAACAAAGCACATACACTGGACATTAAAAATAGATATTGTATATTAAAACACAGATATTGTAGATTAAAACACAGGTTTTATACATTAAAACATTGATATTGTACATTAAAACATTGATATTGTACATTAAAACATAGACATTATACATTAAAACACTGATAGTATACATTAAAACAGTTCTTGTGCATTAAAATATAGTGATTTACATAAAACACAGCCAGTGTAAAAGAAATATACAAACACTGAAAATTAGAAGAAAAAAATGCATTGTACATTAAAACACAGAGAACATACAACACACTGTATGTACATTAAAACACAGAGAAATACTGAATATTAAAAAACACAGATACATACAAAACACTGAATATTAAAACATAAAAACATTGAACCACAAAACAGAAACTAATAAAACACAGATACATTGAACCATAAAACAGAAATACTGAATATTAAAACACAGATATATTGAACCACTGAAACACACTGTACATTAAAACACAAAAATACTGAACATTGTACACAATCACACAACCATTGAGCAATAAAACACAATTTATTGGATGAAGTTTTTGAAAAAATAATTCTAACTTAATACATTACTGAAAAAAAATATATAAAAAAATTGATTTTTAAGTAACATTTGTCCTCCAAAAAATCAAAAAGATAATAACGTCAACAGTATATTCAAATAAATAAATAAATTAGAAGGTTAATGAAATATTATGAAGAAAAATAAAAACTTATTTTAAAGATTTTATGTCTATTTAGGTTCTGCTTGAAAAATATTCTATTTGAGGTGAAAAAAAAAAAAATAAATTTATAATTAAAGTTTCTTTGTCAATATAATGTATGAGATATTTTATTTCTACTGTTTTTCTTGTAAAGAATAAATAAGTTGTATGTATTGGTTTTTTCTTTCTTTCTGCTAAGTGATGCATATTGTTAGTTTATTTCTTAGTTGTTGTTTTTTGTGGGTTTTGTTTTGTTTGGTGTGTTTGTCAAATAATTTTTGTCATGAGAAATTCTGTATTTTTATAATCCTCAAAATTCCAGTATAGGTTTTAGATGCTGTTCTTTTTTAATTGTACTAATGCTGTTTTAATTGTTGTTGTTGTTGTTCTTGTTCTTCTTCTTCTTAATTATTATTATTAGTTTGAAAATAGTAATTTAGGATTTTGGTTATTTTTATTCATTAAAATATTTTTATCATCATACAATTATTATATTGTATCTGTAATGAAATCTCTAAATTTGGAAATATTTATTTTGAAAATAGTCATCTTTACTCAAAATTTTCTTTTTTTAATTAAATATATATTTATTTATTCATCATCATCATCATCATCATCATCATCATTGTTGTTGTTGTTGTTATTACCACAATCATCTTTAACAACAAGATAGAGTATTTTTCTTCTCTTCTTTGATTCTGAATTTTCTTTCTAATTGCAAATTTTAAAATGTCGATATAATTACAGCTATGCTTATTTCCGTCTTCTTTTGTAATTAAAGGATTGTTTTTCTGCAGCCCATCATCATTATAATTGTCTTATTTTTTACAAAAAATTTTGTTTTTTGTTTTGTTTTTTTAAATAAAGATTAGTTATTAAATTCAATATTTTTTTCTATTACTGCATGGTTCTTGCTCTCTATGTTTCTTACTTTCTCTGTATCTGTATATATCTTTCTATGTCTCTCTCTCTCTCTCTCTCTCTCTCTCTCTCTCTCTCTCTCTCTCTCTCTCTCTCTCTCTCTCTCTCTCTCTCTCTCTCTCTGTCTCTCTCTCTCTCTCTCTCTGCTTATCTATCTATCTATAAAACCCAGTATAAAAAGGTCAGGCAAGATATTCGATTTATGAGGATTCTGTTGTCAGCTGATTTACCTCCTTTATTGAAGCTATGTAAAAAAACATGTAATATTATTATTATTATTATTATGATTATTATTATTGAATATCTGTCACTCTCTATCTGTCTCTCTCTCTCTCTCTCTCTTTGCCTCTCTGTCTGTCTATCTGTTTCTCTGGGAGTCTCTCATTTTCTCCAGTAATATCTCTTTCTTTCTGTATTTATGTGTGAGACAGAACAATTAGCTGTTAATATTAAAATTCAGAATGTTTGCTTGAAGACATTACAGTTGTCTGCAGCAGAGTCGTGTAATCTGTGGTAGTAATGTGTGTCGTCAAAAACAAGATTAATGTTGTCACAGTTTCACCAGAACCCGCAGTAGCATCACAGGAAAGATTTACATCTGTATTTAACCATTATCTTTTCCTTTAATATCTGTGAGAGCAGAGAATTGTTAATAATTTTACTTGGTTTTGTTTTTTGTATCAAGAATAAGAGTATTGGTGTTTGCTGGAAGTATATAAAATTATTATGAAAATAAGAAGATGATTATTGAATATATGTAAATGCTGGGGGGGGGTGTCATTGGGTGTGTTTTTGTATGTATCAGACATTCAGACAAATTGATAAAATGAGAAAATATATGTTTTAGAGACTGGTTGTTTTATGATTAATGAGTTTTATTCAAATTTGTAACTGTTTTTAATTTCATGTTCCATCCTCCAATTCTTTTTCACTAGGCTTTTTGGTGCTTTTTTTTTTTTTTTTTTTTTTTTTTTTTTTTTTCTTTGTTGTTTTTGTTTTTTTAAATTGTTTTTTTCTAAAAATAATTAAAATCAATAAACTATAATTAAAACTGTAAGAAAGACAGTAATATGATAGTTATGTTTTTTTTCATCAGAATAGTTTGATGATTAATCAATAATTGATTTTGTTCTTACTGTCTACAGTTAAATTTCAGACTAAGTCTTGAGCATTTCTTTAATTTCTGTTGATTATGTTACATAATTATAAAAATATTATGAGGTTCATGTCATTTTAATTTATAAATATATAAAAATAAACTATCATAAAATAAATTATTTAATCATTTTGTTAAGTAAAACAAACTAATATTATCAAAAAAAAAAAAAAAAAAAAAAAAAAAAAAGAAAAGAAAAAAAGGTAATAAATAAATAAAATAAAATAAATAAAATAAAAATGAAAAATACAAAAATACGAGTATTATTATAAAATAAATAAAATTATATACAAATAGAAGTTAAAAATAATAATAATAATAATAATAATAAAATAAATTAAATATAAGATACATTTAAAAAAATTCTTTAGAACATGAAAAAAAAAATTAAAATATTAAATATAATAAATAAAGTTTAAAAGGAAATAATGAATAGAATTAAATATTAAAAAATAAAACAGTATGCATTCATAAAGACAAAAAATTCTATAAACATAGAAATAAAATAAAATACAAAATGAGATAAAATAATAAAATAAAATAAAATGAAAATATATTCAATTAAAGAATAAAATAATATAAAATAAGAACAAATAAAATAAAATATTATCTTCTGGCTCCAAGTTTCAAAGGTGTTTCTTTGATGATGTTTTTTTTAAATATTTTTTATTTTTTTTTTATTTTTACAAATATGGAATTCTATTTTCATTATAATATATTTCTTTTTACTCTATGAATTTATGAGGCTGACATCATACACCTTGGTTTTGATTAAACTGATGCTAAATTTAGAAAACTTAATGATACTCTGTAAAATCATTTCTATTTTTTGTCTTCATCAAATTGAATTTTCAGTATCCATGGTAACAAGTTAATAGAATCCTTAGCATCTGCAATTTATGAGTTCATTCACACTTAAGAAATAAAAAATATGAATTGATAGAAAAGATGGAAAAAGATGATTATTAAAATTGAATGTAAAAAAAAAAAAAAATGAAAAAAAAAAAAAAAATAATAATAATAATAATAATAATAATAATAATAATAATAATAATATATATATTATTATTATTATTATTATTAATATATTTTTTCACCATAAAAAAGCAGTTGATAAAAACAGTGTTAACAGCATTAGAAAAAAGAAAGGATTACGGAGTATAGCCTGTATGACAGACATTGTGTTTGATCAGGCACTGTTGAAAACATATCAACAAGACAATAAAACAAATGTCATTTCTCGAAATAGTCTGACACTTTGACAGTTCTGTGTCAGAAAAATACAAGTAAAACAGAGATAATAAAAAAATACACTGTGTGTGTGCGGCTGTTTGTTAAGACTTTGCATATTTCAAATAGTTTTGATTAGAATATGATACTATTTTCCTTAAAAGTAGTTAAATGTAGATCTTTGGTTATCTTTCATATTTCAGATAATTTGGTTCATAGAAAGATGCTATTTTCCTTAACATTAGTTAAGACTTTGGTTATATTGCATACTTCAAACAGTTACAACTAGAATGTCATACCATTTTCCTTAAAGCTGGTTTCAATGTAAACTTTGTTTATCTTTCAAACAGTTATATCCAGAACTTTTTCTGTTTCATTAAATTCACCACAGTTCTGCAGTTCATTCATGTTTCAAACAATGAAATCTGTTTTACCCATGCTTTATTTACCACTGTTGACCTTTCTGTCCTGTCCCTTGTTTCCGGCAGACACAACTCCATGTTCATTGTTCAGGTTAGAAAGGAAAGAAAAAAACTAATCGTCTCTTAGTGCTATGTTAATTTGTCTGGCAGTCTGTGGAGACTTTTTAACCGGTTCTCTGGCTGGGTGAGATAAACTTGTCTTGTAAATTGATTTCCGTGCAGCTCGATAAAACTCCAGGTTCAGGTTTAGGTGAGAATTCTGTCAGAGACTGTACAAAGGTCAGTGAGAAAAATGCACTGATAATGACTGAGGAATCTTCTGTTGACTTCAGCAAGTCAATGAAAACACCTGAAAAAAAAAAAAAAAAAAAAAAATGTAGGATTAAATATTTCTGTATCAATATACATTGTAATTTAAAAAAAAAAAAAAAAAAAATGAAATAATAATAATAATAATAATTTAAAAGAAATTAAAATTAAAATGTATAGTTGGTCTTTTTTTATTGTCTTGTTTTCTTACATATACATATACATACATATATATATATATGTATATATATATATAAAGAAATAAAAACGTAATTAAAAAAACAAAAAAAATTAAAGAAAAAAAAAGCAAGCACAGAGAAAAATTATCTTTTTAATTTTTTCTTTTTTTAAATTTTTTTTTTTTTTATTTATATATTTAACACATATATATATATATATATATTCATCATATATATATTTAAATTGAATATAGTAAATCATTTTTCTATACAAATTGTTATTTTTTGCTTGCAATATCACATTATACAGTGAACATGCTTTCTACAATGATGATTTTAAATAACTCAAAGTCATGAACTGTATTTTCATTTTACATAACCATACGTCATGAAAGAAACACATTATTCTGTGTTAGACATTCACATCTAATTTGCTTTAGTCATGTTGTCTTAAATTTCAATCTTTCCTTATCTTGTTACTTATTTATTTTTTACTGTTTATTTATTTATTTGTTTTTGTTTGTTTATTAATTATTTTGTTATATTGTTTGTTTATTTATTTGATTATTTTTTCATTTATATTTTATTGTTTAATTATTTATTTATTATTTATATTTATTTATATTGCTTGCCTGTTTGTTTTATTTATTATCTAAATTTATTTGATTATTTTGATTGTTTCTTTGTTTAGTCACTATTTTTATAATTTATTTATGTATTTATTTGTTTGTTTATTTTGTTTTTATTTGTTTGTGTATTAATTATTTATTTATTTTCATGTTTATATATTTATTTATAATTTAAATTTATTTATTTATTTTGATTGTGTATTTCTTTATTTATTCACTATTTTTATTATTTATTTATTTATTTATTTATTCCATTATTTATTGTATTAGAGTTTTATTAATGTCATCATCATCAATATTACTATGATATTGATATGATTATTGGCATTAATGTAATCACTGTTGCTACTACTACTACTACTACTACTTTATTAATACAGTTACCTACACAGACATTGCCTGTGTTATACAAGCAGACACTAAGTGACAGTATAATTAGTGACTTGCTGTGTTACAAAACTTCCTTCTTACAGAGTAGAAACACTTCACTTGAAATAACTGATTCACTTCCTGTGAAAGCACTTAGAGCTGTAAAAGTGAATTAGTTTCGCCCAGTTTAATTCTGTCCAGTAAAATAAAACATTTTTAATAGACTCTTCACTTTTTATATTTGTTGCGAAAAAACAACAACATCATAACAACACACAATTTGAACTTACGTGAATCAAACAGTTAAATACATAGCAGTGAAAAACTAAATTCTTCTGTTAAAATAATGTATGCATTGTTGTTATCCATTTGTCTGTGTGACAGTCCTTCCACTAATCCATTAATCCATTAATCCATTCATCCATCTAGCTGATGTGTCAGTCGTGGACTAAAATTTGCAATATATATATATGCTCAAACACACATGCTGCACACACATTCTACACATGCACATAAACACACATACATATATACACATATGCACTATATACATATCTACAAAGACACTCAAACACAAACACACATACACACAAACAGAGGCACACACTGATGTACATACAAACACATGGACACATGTATATATGCACATACACATATGCACACTCACATTCACACAGACATAAATAAACATCACATTCAAACTCACTCACACACACACACACACACACACACACACACTCATACACACACACACACACACACACACACACACACACACACACCAGACTTCAACAAAGCTCTCATCTCAAATATTATCGTCCATATGTTTATGTTGTGACAGACGCCTCTAACAGTTTGAAGCCAGCCAGTTCTTTGAGTTAATAATTGACTCAGTAGCTGTCGATGCACACACTTGTAGCCTCTACCTTACTCTGCACACATCAACTTTATAGCAGTCTGTTAGATTTGTTTTCAACTCTTTATAACAGACACGCAGTTTGTAACACTGTTATACAGTTTGTAACAGTGTTAACACTATCTATTAAAACTTGTAACATTGTTTCTAGAATTTATTTAATTGTTACAGACTTCTTAAAACAGTGTTACAGCATATATCACATTGTTTTACAGTGTTAGAAGTTAAAAGCTGCCCTGCCAGTTTTTAACGGTCTTGTACGGTTTATTTGCATTCTAGTGGATGTGTAACAAAAGTTAAAAAATTCTGTTGAAAATATTATGTGCTGTTTGACAGTGGAGTGGTAAAAAAGAGACAGTGATCGTCATTTCCTGCAGTTATGGATAACAGCTCAAGTCAAAGTAATTATTTGTAAGTATTATTTACTTCTTTATTTCTTTCTTTATTGTTTTGTTATTTCTATTTGTGTATGTTAATGCTTGATATAATTTAAATTAGTTGATTTTAATCTTGTTGATTTCATTGGAGTCTGTTTATTAAAAACAGACGTCTTTATTTTTATCCACTTCTACTGTTTTATTGGTCTCTTTGTCCATTTATCTATCTTAATATCTTTGTTTCTTTGCCTCTGTCTTTCTGTGTTTTCTATCTGTCTATCTATCTAGTTCTCAATCTGTATATCTATTTATATATCTATCTAGTTCTCAATCTGTATATCTATTTATATATCTATCTCTGAATAATCTGTCTATCTATCTTTGTATCTGTGTTTGTAATCTATTTGGGTCTCTATATTTATATATCCTTTATCCGTTTCTCTCCATATATTTATCTGTATATATATATATATATCTGCCTACACCTATTTGAATATGTGTTTATCTGCTTATGTCCATACTCTTGTCTTCTGTCTATTTTTCTTTCTTTTTCTGTTTCATTTGTTTAATATCTGTTTCGTTGCAATGAATTTGCAAAAAGGATGCATAATTTTGCTCTTTCCTTCTTTGCTTCCTCCATCTTTCTTTCATTTCTCTGGATGGAAGTTACTAATTTCTTGTTTCCTTTTCCCCCTTTTTTCTTCTTTCATTCTTCTTTCATTCTTCTTTCCTTTTTTAATTTTTTTATTTATGATGGATTTTATGTACATTTTAATTATTTTATTTAATTATTTGTTGTTAACTTTTTTTTTTTATCTTTTACTTAATTTCTTTCTTTCTTTGTTATTCTTCATCTTTTTTTTTAGTTTCGTACTTCTTCATTTCTGAAAATCTAATTTGTTTTTAATCTCTCTGTTGTTGTTTTTTGTTTGATTTTTTTTTTTTTTCATTTCTTTCTTTATTGTTTTGTAATCTGTGTTTGCTGTTTTCAATATTACAAACTGGAAACAAAATATTATCAAATTACCAAATATAATTAAGATTAATTTTTAAAAACATTAAATCTTTGTTTTCACAAAATAAAGAATCCTTGTTCTTTGATAATTTGTAACATTTATATCTTTTTTTTTTTTTTTTTTAAATCTTTATCTTTATTTTGTTTTCTTTTTCTTTTGCTTATTCTTAAATTCTTTTTCACATTCTTTTTCTTTGACTTTTTACCTTCTTTCTTCATAATCTTTTTTTTTTTTTTAATTTGTATTTCTTTTCTAAGAGTTGTTTGTTTTTTTTTTTTTTTTTTTTTCTTTAATCCTTTTATATTTTAATTATTCTCATTTTAAACACAACAAGAAATGTATACTTCATAAATATTTAATGTTTGTTTCTTTCCATCTTTTCTTTTTCATTCTTTTTTTCCTTTTTTTCTTTCACTATCTCAGCATTTCATTATTTTAATACAAATATTTAAAAAGAAAAGTCTGAAAATATACTTCATAACTGAAAAAACAGATTTTCTATAACTCATTTACTCTTTATGTCCTCCTGATTCTCATTCTGAAGCTTATTGTTTCATAATCTGCTTGTTATAGAATAAACAGAAATACTGACTTGATTATTAATGCTCAGTGGATCTTTATATTTCCTCAACTCTTTCATCTGCCTTTCTTTCTTTCTTTTGCTTAACATTTTAATATAAAACATTTTACTGTGATTTTAATATAACAGACATGTTTAACGGATACTTGTAATTCTTTACTTTCTTTCATTTCTTTTTCTTTATTTATTTTCTCCCTTTCTTTCTTTTTTCTTTCTTTCTCCTGATCTTTTTTTCTCTTTCTTAATTCTCTGCCATTGTTATATTATAAATCAAGTTAAAAAATCAGATCTTAACGAAGCAAGCAGGTAGTAATTAATTCTGTCACAGAGTATCTTCAGGTGTAAAGCAATGTTTTAGCCATGTTCCAGTCTTGCTGGGTGTCACATGATGACTATAATTAGTACATTGATGAATGTGTTTGCGTGTGTATGGATCAGAAAGGAAAATTTGGGTTTGCAGGCAGTATTGATTGGTAATAGCCTATCATTTTTTTTTGTATGTTCTTTTGTTGCTGTTTTCTTGTTTGTTATGTTGAACTGTTTATTTGTATATGAATGCATGTGTACATATTTATTTTTGTAATGTCATGTGTTATGTATATATATGTATGTATGTATGTGTGTTTATATATATATATAGGTATGGATATATGTATGTAGGTGTGTGTGTCACAAATAATTTATGTAATATGTATGTATGAGTGCATATGGACTTAATCTGTATGTATTGTAGCTGTATGTATGTGCATGTGTGCGTATCTGTGTGTGTGTATATATATATATATATATATATATATACACATGCACATTTACAAAACATACAGACATACATATGTTATTATGTGCTTGGGTGCATGTGCACCTGAAAATGATAACAACAACCCAACAGATGTACTTAAAACATTTGTAGTTCTTATTAAATATCAAATGTCTTTATTTGTTTGAAATGCATTAATTTGTGTTAATACATTTTTTATTGAAATATAATTTCAAAATGTCAGATGCAACAAAATACAATGATTTATAATTAACCAATTAGAACAGAAATTATCTATTATTATTTATCTAAATAATAATTAAACTGAGTAATTAATAAATTATGATGATGATGATGATGATAATAATAATAATAATAATAATAATAATAATAATAATAATAATAAACAACAACAATAACAACAACAATAATAATAATAAACTTAACTGAAGAAGAAAATAATGATAAATTACTGTTTGATGAAAACTGAAATATATCTCAGAATTTAATTAAAGATGAAAGTAAATATTTAAAAATTTAAAGATGATAATTCAAATAAAATGTAATAAGTTTATGATGATAAAGAATAAAAAGAGCCAGATCTAAAAAATTACTATTTTCTTTACATAACAATTGAAAATAATTGAAAATAAACAACAAAAAACCCCAACAACAACAAAAAAAAAACCCACAAAAAACAACAACAATAAAAAAAAAACCCAAATCCAACAAAAACAAACAAAGAAACAAAAAATGTATTTAAAATTAAAGGAAAGATTATTCTCTTCAAATTAAGGAGAATTCAGCAAAAACATTTTCAAAACATGAAGAAAAATTACTGTATTTTGTAAGTTAAATTGATAATTTTATTATGTATTAAATGATAATGACTGTTATTTTCAGACAAAATACAATTTAAAATTTTTGAGATTAAATTACAAAAAGAAAAATGGCTTTTTTCAAATTAAAACTCTGAAAAAAGGTTATGAATTATATTATGATGCAAAGTCAAGAAGAAAATTGTTATTTTATATGCAGAAATAAAAAATGAGAGAATTAAATTTAGGAAATCCTATTATTTCAAAACAAATATAACTTTTAATTTAAACATTATTGGTGTAATAAAAAAGATATAAAAAATTTATTGTACAATAAATGAAGTTAATAATTGAAAGAAATAAAAATGACTATTTTTAAGTGGAAACACTAATCATTAGTGAAAAATGAAAATAGATTGTGTTGTTACATTAATACGTAAAAATAAATTTTATAAAATAAAAAAAAAATTAATTTTGGTAAAAATCAACAACAACAACAAAAAAAATTAAATAAATAAATAAATATATAAATAAATAATAAAATATAAAAATAAAGAAAAAAATAAAGAAGGAAATATTATATTTTAATTTAAGAAAATTTAAATCCACTAGAAATTCTTCATCAGAAATTCAGTCTTCTCAGTAATACTGGTTTTTCCAATTCAAAAGTTTCTAAAATACAAATATTTATTTATGCAAAATACTAAACTGAATGACCCATTGCACAACTTTCATGCATATTATCAATAAATTTTAGTAATAAAAAAAGAAAGAAGTAATAATAATAAATAAATAAATAAATAAAAAATAACACAAAAGTAATAAAAAAAGAAAATGTAATTTGTAAAAATTAAAATTTCAGCAACTGTGTTTAAAGTGAACATGTTGTAGTGTGAATAAATAATTAAATAAAATTCTTTATACATTCAAGCTGCTGTAATTTTACTGTTGTCTGGTAAATATAATCATTCATAATACAGTAGAATAATGCATCATAACAAAACATTTAAATGCTGCCTTCTTCCATTTGAAAACTGGAGCCATGATATTATTGTGGATGTGTAGCTGTATTTTACTCATCTCCAGATGATGTCACAACTTCAAAAAAAATTGTGGTACCCACATATACTTGATTATTAAATTCAGATTGGGAAATAAAAATACAAATATAAACTAACCAACAAAACCCTTGAACCTTATCCAAGAAAAATCAACCAAATGAAACATAACTTAGAATTTATTAAGACACTTTCTTCATATCACAAAATGTATGATTGAAAATTATTTCTGATTTACTCTTTAATCTGTCATTTCAAAGCATCTTTTTTTTTCTTTTTCTGAGAAGTTCTGAGATTGCCTCTCTAATTAATGTAAGAATGTGTTGGTTTTTTTTTCTTGAAATTAGCCAGTACTTGAGAGAATGTTAGCTATGAATTATAAAAATAGAAAAAATGTTCTGTTTGGTGCAAGAATGTATGTGATCTGTCGTACAAAACTAGGTCTTAAGTTACATTTTAAGTTTAAACATTTTCAGATTCTTCATTCCATAAATTTCATTTTGATACCTCATTCTCTATTAATCATTTACAGTTCCAGAGATATGCCAAAAAATTCAGTTTTTTTTTTTTTCTCAAGCAAATCATGTTTGTTCATAAAAGTGCTATAAAACACATTTTAGGATTAATATCTTCAATTTCATCCCTGGATGAAACAGATAAAGTACATAAAAAAAAAAATATATATATATATATATTTTTTTTTATTTGACTCCACTAATTATGCCTAAAGCTCATTTTTTTGGCCACTTGACTTAAGGCTTGATTCTGTGTGATGGGTCACATGTAAAAGTTTTAAAAATAACAGTTTAAAAGAAATATGCAACAGGAAATAGAAAATGTAAAAAAAGAAAGATTAATACTTTCAAAGGAGAATATAAATTAAATGTTTAAAATTGGAAAAAAAAAAAAGAGAGAACACTTCAAAAAGCCAAAACAAAATAGAGATAAGATAAAAATAAATTTCTAACAGAAAAAAAACAAAATTGAAAGAAGAAAGACTAATGTCTTCAAAATAATAAAAAACAAGAAATAATAATAATAATAATAATAATAATAATGATGATGATGATGATGATTATTGTTATTATTATTGTGATGATGATGTTAATGAAATCAGTTTATTCTTTAAAGTTAAGGAATAATAGAAAATAATGATGATGATAATAAATAATTTTTATTGTTTAAAATGAAGGAATCAGAATGTAAGATATCCTAGTTTGTATACAACTCTGATTCATCTGTCACAGTCAACAAGTAGAAAAAACTGCTCACACATTGTTTTCATTTGATTTTTGTTTTGACTCTCTACTCAGTTTGATTGACAGTTATTTTTGTTTCTGTTTTCTCTTTTTATTCATTGGTGAAACAAGCCATTGTTCAAAACACGATCACCGAAAAAACACATATAGAAAAAATAAAAAAATAAAAAAATAAAAAAAAATAAAAGAAATTTGAATCTTTTCTCATTCTTTCTTTCTGTTACTAATTATTTCTTCTTTTTATCATATCTTTCTTAAATTGATATTTAAAAAAAACCTTGTTATACTTTTACAGTAGTATTTAATTTTCAGTTTTATTTCATTCAATTGAATATTCCCATTCCAAACTGAGCTCCATGACAAGCTAATAATAAAAAGCTTAGATATTTTGTTTTGCATACTGGGGAAATTTTAAAAGATCCTTTGTTGGTAATAAATAGAGCCATCTAGTTTATTTTACAAAAATCTAATAACTTTTTGTTGTAAATTTTGTCAAGGTGTGGATAAACATTAATTTATTTGTTTCTATGGATACACTGTACAGGAAATTAATTCTCATTATGCTCGTGGTTAAGTAATAAAAGAGACAATTACAAATAAAATAAAGATAAAAACAATAAAGGTTTCCTTCACTCATAAACATAATTAATTTTATGACAATTGTCAACATGATTTTCATAATGAAGTAGAAAAATAAACAACATTAATGTCAGAGTAAGATATTACAGTCTGTTATGTCAATACATAAAATAAATGATTTATTTAAATCTGACATCATAAAAAAGAAAACTTTATCCAGAGCTATAATTATTTTATTTATTGTTTCTGGTCAAACACTGGGTTTTTTTCAAACCTTAGTGGCAAAATAAATATATATGTTTTTTTAATGTGTTTCCTGTTTTTTTCTTCTTTTTTTTTTTTTCTAAAGGTTTTATTTTTTTCTCTCACTTTCTCACCATTTTTTTTTTCTGTTTCTGTTTCTCACACAAACACCTCACTTTCTCTTATGTGTCATTCTGGGTTTTTTTTCTCTCTATGTGTTTACATACATACATACATACAAACATACATACATACATACATACATACATACATACATACATGTCTGTCTGTAAATACATACATACATACATTCTTTACATACATTTTCTCTTTCTATCTATTCCTCTTTCTTTCTTTCTGTTTTCACTTTTTTTTTTCCTTTTCCATCTATTCTCTCTCTCTCTCTCTCTCTCTCTCTCTCTCTCTCTCTCTCTCTCTCTCTCTCTCTCTTTCTCTAATTTTATTTTTATTAAAGCAAACAATTATGACATCCGATTAGCTGACCAGTTGAAGTTTTTCATCCAGATAAATCTGTAATCATTATTCCTGTACGGAGAGCTTTTCGTGTCGTATTCCTGAGTTCATGAGATTTATTCTGATTAGCTGAATTTCCATTTCTTCATCTCAAACCATCATTTGCTAACAGTCTCTTGAGAAAAGCCATTTTCATGTCTCTACGTTTGTAATAAGATATGTTGTACTGGGCTTGACTTCTGCTCTCAAATCTGATCTAATTACAATTTGGTTCAATGAAATATGTGTTGTTGTAGCTACTGTGAAAGCCACTACATCTGTTGATGTTGTTACTGTTACTGCTACTACTACTACTACTGCTACTACTACTATAAACAGTACTATAATAACAATTATTTTTTCTGCTGCTACTACTACTGCTACTGCTACTACTACTACTACTACTACTACTATAAACAATACTATAATAACAATTACTACTACTACTACTACTACTACTACTACTACTACTACTAAACTACTACTATAAATAGTACTATAATAACAATTATTTTTTCTACTACTACTACTGCTACTACTACTACTACTACCACTACTGCCAGCTTTTCATAATTAACCAGACAAATGCAGGTTTCTTTCTTGAACCTGGATGTCTACAAAGCTTTAGTAACAGAAATATTTAATTAATTATCAAAATACTAAGAACAAAATCAACTGGACACCTCTCTGATATAAGAGCACATTTAGATTGGGAAATAAAATTGCTGTGTTCCAATCAGGGCCTCTCAAACAGCTGGCAACATACATGTTTATAGTTTATTACAGTGTATTATAATTACAAGACATGTTGATTTGTTATTTTTAGCATATTTCAAAATGGAAACCAGAAAAAAAAAAAAAAAAATTCTTCAGACCTTAAATTCTTTGCAATTTCATTAACATTCATGGAACTAAAGAAAAGCTTAGCAGACATGCAACATTCCTGTTTATGCCAGTTATTCAATTTTTTTTCTTTATAATTAAAAACGTTTAATTTTCAAAGTTACATCTGCCACAGTGATATTCCCCCCATTCTGAAATCTAATTAATTATTTGAAAGTTCTTTTCACCACAAAAACTGTGGTCCTCACTTTTCTGAAAACTGGATTTGCCCCTAGTTAATTATTTGAGAGATCTATTCACTGCAATAGCCGTGCCCACTCGTTCACAGTTTTGGATCTACCCCTGATTAATTTTATTAATTGATGAACGTGATTAAGTTGATTAATCTAAAATATTAGTAAAAAAAAGATAATACATTTGTTAAAGCTGCATTTTCTTACCAAACTCTTTTTTATGTTAACCAAAATAAAAAATAAAAAAATTTAAAATAATTAAAAATAATATGCAATAGTGATAAAAATTTTAGTATTCAAGGAAGAATAAAAACTGAATATTGTAATTTAAATATGTGCAGTTAATAAAATTTTATATCTATTTTCCTGTTTGAAACATTTAAAATGCTTTAAATGAAACAACAATAAATAACACAATAACTAACTAATTAAATAAATAACAATAACAATAACAACTACAACAACATGACAACAACAACAACAACATGACAACAACAACAATAATAATAAGAAGGAAAATAAATTCAAACTAAAACGGAAACAAAAAATGAAGAATTTTTTTTTTTTTTTTTTTTTTTTAGAAAATTGCTATTTCATAATTTTGGTTGAGATGCTCTTCTGTTGGAGAGATACAAAAGTATTTGAATGAAAGAAGAAAATGCTTCAGGGTGCAACATTGATTTAACATCTTCGTCTGCGAATTAAACGTTTCAGTTATGTCATTATTCAGAGGAAACTGGAAGAAATAATTTTTTAAAAATCATTTAAGAGTAATTGCATGCTGAACTCATTTTCTAATTTTTATTTTATTTTATTTTATTATTATTATATATTTTTAAACTTTTTTTTTTTTTTTTTTTTTTTTTTTTTTTTTTTGTATGTGGAGTCTTCATGACCTAACTAACTAATAATTACAAAGAGAAGTTTAAAATTATTGGGAATCAGAGTTTTTCTTAATGGTCTTCATTGTGTTATTTCATGTTCCAGCCACTGGCTCAGCTCTTGGTTTATCAAGGCTTGTGTATGTCCATATTTTTGCCCATGGGAAGGTGCATTCAGAATATTTCTTGCTGCTAATTCTTAAACATAACCTGTGGAGTGAGGTTAACATATTTTTTCAGATTTTTTATTTTACAAAAATTATATTAGTTAACCCTTTCCTAGCCAGCACCATTTCACAAAGAGTACAACTGCAACTAAACTATGTATTAATCCTTTAACACTGAACAGTTTCAACAAAGTATGTAATTAACACTTTTACTGTGACAAACAGTACAACTACAAACTGAAAGCTAAAATGAGATGTGTAATCAGATACGTCGTGATTTACAGATTCGTCAGCAAACTGAACAAGAAGACGTAAAAATGTCTTAACTAGTCTGACCTTGGGTCTGAAACACGACCACGGCGGAGATGTGACGACAACAACAACAACAACAACAACAGCAGCAGCTGTGTGTATTGATTATCGGAGGATGTGATTGAGCTGTCATGTTGGGCTGGTGTACATTGCACAATTACCCTGCTGGGTTTCAGTGTTACACATCAGATGTTACAGATCAATTCTGTAACTTGAGATATCATACTGACCTCAGTAATTATCTTCACATCAAATATCACGTTAGACTGACAGGATAATGACTTAATTCTGACCTGTGACAAGACAGTGGTTGGCACTTGACATGATACTGTTCTGTTAAATGATGTTGGCCTAACATATGATGCTGGCCTATGACATATGTTGACCAATGGCTTGATGCTGGCCTATGGCTTGATGTTGTAAAATAGCATTGGTCTACAACTTGATATAACACATAATATTATTGTTATTAGACAGGTATGTAGTATTAGTCCAAGCCATGGACAGGTTGTTATCACATGTCTGATGATCCTCAAATGATACATCATCCTCAAAAACATAGCAGCTTCAAACATAACATCAGTCTGAATATGATATATGCCTCAAATACAGTATCAACCTGAAACACACTTATCAGCCCCAAAATGTCATATTAGCCCCTGCAGTGTATCAGTGTCTGATGTGAAACCTGTGTAAACAGCCTCAGTCTGTAAAGCAGTAAAGAAATGATGACATAAAGACAGACATTAAATGCAGTAACAACATACACTGTGCTGTACAGGACTAACCAGATCATGTTATTACTGTTAATAACACTCAATCATTTCTTGCTCTCTGCTGTTAGGCTGCCATATTGGTTTGACTGTAATGCAGAGATATGGATTGTACTTTCTGATTGGTTGTAATTAGTGAGATATTGTTTTTTCCCATACTGTTTTTGTCATGTATTCTGATTGGTAATAATTAGTAAGAGTTTTTTTTTCATATTTTTAACTGGTCTGAATTAGAAAGATTTAAACAACAGTACTATTTTTATCATATTTTCTTATAGGTCACAATTAGTAAAAAATTATAAAAAAAAAAGTAAAAAATTTAAATAATGTTTTTTCACAGCATATATTTGTATATTGTTTCAAAACAACTACTGTATTTGTGTTTTTGTTATTGTTTAAAATAAAATAAAACAAAACTAATAAAATAGAATATAATAAAATGAAACTAGTAAAAATAAAATAAAATATCCAAATAAAGTAAAATAAATATACAACAAAACATTAAAATAAAAACATAAATAAAATATAAAATAAATAAATAAAAATACAAATAAATAAATCAAATTATAACAAAATAAAATGAAAAAAAACAACAACAAACCCAGCAACAAACAAATAAAATCAATTAAAAATTAATAAAATAAAATATATATGTATATGCATCTACACCTCATTATAAATTTAAAAATAAAGGTAGTATAATAACAATTTATCAAATTTATCTTTTGAATTTTTTTTTTTTTTAAATAAATAGTGTACAAAGTTCCTCATTTATAATTTTTGAGTATTTTATTTTTAATTACAAGGGACTATTTTTTGTAGAGTTTACAGAAACTCTTTGATGCTAAGAAATACAGGTAGAAATCATCGTACTTAAAAGACTTTCTTTATTAATAGATTGAATAGTCCACATTTTTAGATGAAAGTGTTTTTTCAGGTGTTCTGAAAATATCTTTCTGCAGTCAACTTCTGTTACACTGTTTCAGTAAAAAATTGTGAAAAGCTTTTATTTTTTTTAGAAAAAACACAAGCTGTGATGGCAGATTGAAAGAGTGTGTTAATGTTGTTACTGTTTCTGAGGGTGTTTTTTTTTTGACTGAGGCGATAACAGTAATAAATAAATATAAGTAAGTAAATAAGTAAATAAGTAAATAAATAAACAAATAAATGAATAAATAAATAAACATTAAAAATAACAATAACAATAACAATAATAGTAATAATAATTGCAGCAATAATTATATAATAATAATATCAATAACAATGATATAGAAATAGTTGTATAAATAATATAATAATAACAATTATTATTATTATAATATTTCTGGTAGTAGCGGCAGTATTAATAATAAATAATAAATAGATAGATGGATAGATAGACCATCAGACAGACAAATAGACAGACAGATAGATAGAAAAAACAGTAAGTCAGACAGATAGATAAATGAAGAAATTAAAAAGTAGAAAGAAAATAAAAACATTTTTTTGTATTCGTGTTTCCATTTTTTAACTGTAATTCACAAAATCTAAATGAATCTATCCTGCCTGTTGTGTATTCCAGCATAAAATCCATTAATCCAGCATAAAAGACTATCAAAGACATCATTGTGTAACACAAAAAAAAGATTATCTAACAAGTAACAGAATATTTTTTAACACATTTTAATTATAAAATAAAAAATAAAACAATTAACATTACTTTTACATTTTCCTTTTTTTCTTTTCTTCTTCTTCTGTTTTTATTTTTGTTTGTTTATTTATTCATTTTACTATTTATTGTCTGTTTATCTGTTTATTTATTTATTTATTTATTTATTCTTCTTCCTAGCTAACTTTTTCTTTATAATAATAGTAAATTACTGATGTATTTTCATGCTGTCGTGTTCTTTTGCTAATTTTCGTAGTTGATATTAAGATGCAGGGACACGTGAATTCTCTCGAGTGTTGATATTGAGACTGTGACTGATTGATTAAGCTGTCACTAATCACTAACAGTTTGTGTGACATCGCTGATGTTTTAGTCATCGTGGCAAGTTAATGACGTTGTCAGCACATTGTGAGTTTGGTGGAGGTGGGTTTTTTAATTGATGGTTAAGGACTTTCCTGTCAAAAACAATGTGGTTGTGAAGTACCTGTTTGTACATGTGTTGTAAAGAAACAGTCTCTCTCAATCTCTCATTCTCTCCATGTCTCTCTGTTTTTCTTTCTCACTTTCTATTTCTCTTGCTCTTTTTCTCTCACATTTTCTTTCTTTCTCTCGCTCTCATTGTCTGCATCTTCTTGTTTTTCTCTGTTTTTCTTTCTCACTCTCATTCTATCTCTCTTACATTCTCTGTAGCACTCTTTGTCTCTCTCTGATTTTGTTTGTACTTACCTGGCATTATCTCTGTAAATCTGTATTTTTAGTTTTGATAATGTATAGAGTTTTTTTCTCTATCTCTGACTTTATATTTTCTCTTTCTCTTTCTTTCTGATTTTCTTTTAATTGGTCTCTTTCTATATCTCCCTCCCTTTTTCCTTTCTCTCCTTCTCTCTTTCCTTGCTCTTCTTTTCTCTCTATCTCACTTTCTCTCTGTCTGTCTGTCTATCTTTCTGTGTCTGTTTCATATCATACATTATCACACTTACATCCTCAGCAAGCCAACGTTTCTGGTTAAATCAAATTTAATACCAGTTTGTACTGACAACTCAGAAACTTGGATTTTGTGCCCATGTCAGTAATAAAATTAACATCACACAGAATCATATCAGAGAATTCTTCTTATCTATACTTACCCTTAATCGTAAGTATATCTATACAACTTTTAAAAATATGCTGATAAACATTTCTTGATTTGACCTCAGTATGTATCAGACATGTTTATCATACAGGGGCTTGCTGATATGTGACTATTATGTTTGTGAAAGTAATTTCAAGTCTTGAAATAACTGCTCATTTGAAGATCTAAATTTGGTTTGTTTTACCCTGGAGCTGAAACCAGCATACAAAGAGATGACAGACAATATGACATTCATCAATAGCATCCAATATCCTAGACCATATGGAATTGTGGGTAAATATAAAAAAAACAAAATTACAAACAATTGTGAAACTGGCAAAAGGAGCAAAACCGTCTGGAATTGTGGGTAATATTGAAACCACAAGATAATTAGAAATAAATGTGTGACGGAACAACAAAAATCCGTGACATTTACAGACATCTCAAACTCTGTTGCTTCCCTCCACATGCAGTTTTCTTGTAACAATGGCAGAGCTCCTTCCTGGCATTCTGCAGACTCCAAGATGTCTCAGATTGGAGCAGACAGTTGCAGATAACACAGAGGAAATGCTGAAATGGCAGTGGAACTGTTAGTAAGTGGATTTGATGTGCTGTATTGATCAACACTGGTGTGAAATAAAACTCAGTCAGTCATTAAATCACACAGTTAATAAATTCATCTCTCTTCACTTTATAAAACAAAACTCTCAGTGAATGGTAGGAATCAACATGTGAAATCACGTGTTTGTAAATATGAAACTGGAAAGAGATTTAACATGTGACATTTATAAAATATCTATAATTGTGTATATGTGTATGTATGTGTTTTTATATATATATATATATACACACACACACACACACAGAGAGAGAGAGAGAGAGAGAGAGAGAGAGAGAGAGAGAGAGAGAGAGAGAGAGAGAGAGAGAGAGAGAGAGAGAGAATTAAAGGAACATACTGCAGCCATTTTATTGATTACTGTTACTGATCAGCAGTAAGAAATGTTTTATATGTACTTTCCCCTAAACAGGAAAACATATACCACAGTGTTTGATAAAGCAGTCATCTAACATTGCCAGATTCTGAGATCAAATCTTGGGAACACCACTATGACATGGGGTGATGTTAGCTATATTTTTATTTAACAACATCTAACATACTAACACTAACATATTTTGATCAGACAGTAATGTATCATGTGTGTCCAGCTTTTTTTAATGGATGATTTTATGATTAAAAGAAGAAAGACTCATAATAATAATAATAATAAAGATAATGAAATGAAAATTCATAAACTTATAGTTCAGATATAAAAATTCTTAGACTGTAAAAATAAAATGTTAAAAAAATTCTAATACTGATAGTTAAAAAAGGGAAACTTTTTGGTTAAATTGAGTTTTAAAAAAAAATTAAGAAATATTGTTAAACTGATAGTTAAAGAAATCAGTACATTCTTAGACTTTATAATTAAAAAGAACTGATAAAAAAAAATTCTTAGGTTTATTATAGTTTAAAAGATGATAAAAAAATTCTTTAATTGTAATTAAAAAACAGTTAAACACTGATAGTTAAAAAGTGGTAAATTCTTATTGTTGAAAAAAATAAAAAATAAATAAATAAATAAAATAAAATTAGACTGAGTTTAAAAAAAATTATAAAAACAATTCTTTGACTCATAGTTTAAGAAAATATTTTATAAAGTCTAAGACTAATAGTTAAAAAATAATTATAAGAAAATTGTTAGACTGAAAAAAAAAAAAATCATTGAACATAAAACATTGAACATTGATAGTAAAATAAAAATAAAAATGGACAATAAAAAACTACTTGATATCTCCACTTCTTCACCAAATCAGTCAGCCCACATCTTTATTTTTAATTTTCTCAGACATCAATAATAAAAAAAATTAATTTAAAACCAAACACAAAATTTGATGCTTCTGAATACCGTCTGAGTAGCCATTTTGTCTACTCCCAAAATCTATTTTCATCAAGAAAAGCTTTTTTTTTTTTTTTTTTTATTGATCACCAACAAGTTGAGATATGAAACCAAATTCTTTTTGTTTATTTTCAAACAATGGACTGTTTTGTTAGCTGCAGTCACATAATTCACTCATTCAGAAAAATAACTTTGGTATGGATTTCTTACAAGGCTTTGCCAGCCACAGTTATACTTTTACGTTACACTCAGAGACTTTTAAAAACCTCTGGAACTTAGAAAGAACAAGACAGTGTTATTAGTTTGAGTATCAGTTCTGAGTTTTGAGTGGACAATAAAGTATTGTTGTATAAGTTTGAGTCAGCCATTTTTAGACTTATGATGCTACTGGCACCAAAGTGGCCAGACATTTACATTATGTGGAGAATTATGGTGTGAACTATTATATAGCTGATCATTTGATCTGCCGCATTGTGCTTTTAATATGTCCTTATATAATATAATATATATATATACATACACGCACACACACACACACACACACACACACATACATACATACACACACATACAGACATATATACATACATACATATTTATTTATTTACACACACACACACACACACACACACACACACACAAATATACATAACTGTCTATAATGACCACTGAAAATACATGATATATGTAATAGATAAGTGATTGTTGTAAAATGTTAAAACATAATAAAATGAATTAGTGGTGAATAGCAAGGTGGTTGAAATAGCAAGTTGACATCATAAAGGGATGGCCATAAGGAAGAGTTTAGACTCTCTCTCCAGACACACACACACACACACACAAACAAAGATAGGTGTAAGGTGTTAAAAGGTTCATTGGCTAGAAGAATGTACACAAAGTTATCTTACATTTATAAATTATCTCTACATAAAGATACTTCATTATTTCATTAAATTTCACATAACTAACAGTAACCTTTTCAACCAGAAGAAAACGATAAAAGAAACTGAGATAAATATGTAAAATAAAACAACAACAAAGTATCAGTTCTCTCTGATAAAGTTAAAACTGACTCCTGTCTTTCAAAAATAACTTTGTCTTTTTATTTATTTATGTTTTTTTCATCTTTTTCTTCTGGTTGAAAACGTTACTGTTAGTTTAAAGAATTAATGAACTATCATTATGTAGAGTGACTTGTTTTTATTTGTTTTAGTGAACTTTTGTGTGCTGTTTGTGTTGCATGCATATTTATTTGCATTTTTGTCTGCTTCTGTGTGTATGTGTATTGGTGTTTGTTATGATGCTATTTTCTAAGTGAATATTTAAAAAATAACCAAATGTTTTTATGTCAACTTTTATCATTACAAAAATTAATGTTTCATTTTAATAAACTGAGTTTGTCTTCAAGCATTTGTTTGAATCTATAATGTGTGTATCTCTCCCTTTCATTCCTTCTCTCCTTTTATTTTCACTGTTACTTTCTCTTTCTATCTCTTTCTTTATTATTTTTCTCTCTTTCTCCATCTCTTTTTCTCTCTCTCTGTCTGTCTCTCTGTCTGTCTTTCTCTTTCTTTATATCTCTTTATCTGTCTGTCATTTCTCTCTCTCTCTCTCTCTCTGTCTCTGTTCCTCTGTCTGTCTGACTCTCTCTCTCTCTCTGTCCATGTCTCTCTTATTTGTATTGAAAAGTTCATTGTATCCTATTATCTAATCAATAAAAAAGGATCAATTTGCTTTGATTGAAGGCTTGTTTCCTTTCATGTGTTCCTGCTCTTTGTTGTTTTAATGATGATTGAAAAAAAAAAATGAGATAGCTGCAGATCTTGTACATAATGAAAAACAACACAATGTAGATTACATTCTCCACTGTGTTTTGAAAAAACAACCAGAGATTATTGTCTTTAAAGAATAACAGAATGGAAATCTGTAATAACAATTTTGTTAATAAAGAGGTTAGAGTTTTTGCCTGAGGAATGATTGATTATAGGATCAGTTCCTCTCATTGGATCCTCAGAATACATTTCCCATTCCAGCTTGTATTCATGAGAACACATCAAAGAATACAACACATCCTGTCTGTAAGAAGATGAATAGTAAGGAACTAAAAAAAAAAAAAGACTAACAAAAGAGAGAGAGAGAGAGAGAGAGAGAGAGAGAGAGAGAGAGAGAGAGAGAGAGAGAGAGAGAGAGAGAGAGAGAGAGAGAGAGAGAGAGAGAGAGAGAGAGAGAGAGAGAGAGACAGAAATAGACAGAGAGATGGGGAGAGAGAAAGAGAGAAATGTAGTGTGTATATGTGAAAGTGTACCTGTATGTGAGTATGTATGTGTGTGTGTGTGTGTGTTTATGTGTTCAGTATGTATGTAAATGTATATCCTTACACGTATATATATATATATATATATAATACAATGTATTATGTGAATATGCATTTGTGTAAGTGTATATGCCTACATTTCTAGTAACCTCAAAGATTTCAACAAGGTTTCTATTTAACACATGTTCTAGTTAATGTTTTTTAAAATTAATCAGTTGTTGATAAATCAGTAGTACATCTAAACATTCTGAGAAATATTTTGTATTTTAGAAATTACTAGATACAGTTTAAGTAATTTCTAAGTTACTTAATAATGTTGAAATGACAATTAAATTTTAAAGAATTCCTAAATTACATTCTGAGAAATGTTTTGTATTCTAGAAATCAATAAATTTATTTTTAAATATTATATATGTTCCACTTACAGTTTCACATTCTAAATAACACAAAATATGTTCTGTGTAACACATAGCGTTCTTCTTAATTTGTCATTTGTTCTGTTTAAAACACAGTAAAAAATAACAGTAAAATGTGTTCAGCTTGACACATCATATGTTCATTATATTCTACAAAAAACACATCAAATGTTCCACTTTATACATCATGTTCTAGAAAAAACATGTCATTTGTTCAACTTTATACATAGCATTCTGTGAAAAAACACAAAATATGTTCTACTTCATAAACCAGGCACATGATGAGTTCTACTTAAAACATTTTACATCCTGCTTAGAATGTTAGATTCTTTTAACATACTTTTCTACTTCAGTGTTACGAAATGTCTTACTTCAACATTTCTCTATTTTCTACCTAACATTACCACATAGTGAGTGTAACATACAAACACTGCTACAGACACACTGACAGACACAGACATACAGACAGACAGACAGTACTTAATGGAGATTTAGTAGTCATGTCTGCTCATATATTATTTAAGAAAGTAAACAAATAAAAAGTGTATTGGTGTGTGTGTGTGTGTGTGTTTTTTGCAAGCTGTGTCAATGTGCAAACACAAATTGTTTCGTGATGTGCATGTCTTAATGTGTGCGCACAAATTATGTTGTGGACACATGATGCATGAGTAAACATCTCTGCACACTCACTAACACACATGTTTTATGCACATGCATTCTACTTTGCATGGAAATACTTTGCATACATATTAACAGCCACTCCTGAATTCGTGGTTTTTACTACATGAAGTTTTGTAAGAGGGAAACTAACATGCACACACAATTTTGGGAACTATAACAAATCGATGAAACGAGGAGTAAGAAGGGAAAATATTGATTGATCAGCCGAGGCTACACACTCCACATTTATAAAACTTGATCGATGGTTTTCTCTGATATGACTTTTCTTTGTGATCTTGTTAACTTGTATGAATGGAAATCTTTTCATTTACATACATGAGGCAATATTCCTCATTAACATCTGCGATTCAGGAATTGTTAACCCTTTTTTCTTTTTTATGGGTGGGGAATGCTGATTTTGGTGAATGATCACTCTGATGGATGGATTTTCCAAAACAGATTAAAGACACTGGTTACTGATAAAGAGTTTAATTTCAGATTTTCATTCAGATTTTTCATTTTGGCATGTGTTTGATTTTACACCAGTGACTACAAAAAAAAAGAAAGAAAAAAGAAACTCCCTATATCTTCAGAAGTTGAATGACATTACTGATTGTATGTGATTTATGCAGCTGTGTCCTGTTTCCAGTGTTTTGAAGACTTCTTGTCTCTGTTTGGACACAGCAGCTGAAATATTTACATCTTGTTACCAAACTGGAAGGTTCTATTTCTACCAGTTCAGAAATTAGATAAGTGTCATTTTTCAATATGAGCTGTATGTATCATTGTGGTGTGGTTTGATATCTGGAATCATAATAAGTGGAAGTGGATCATAATACAGGACAAAACTGTTGTGTCACTGTTTCTAATATTGTGCCTGTTATCTACATATGGATCATGAACAGGTGACAAAACAAGAAAAAGTGTAACTTTTAATACAAACTGGTCATAATATTAAGGAGTTTATCTACGTTTTGGACCATAAGCAGATGATAAAACAAGATACAACAGAAGTTGTAACATCACTGGTTTCAGTATTGTTATATCGTCAGTCTCTAGATGATAAATAGATGGCAATGGAAGACTACATTTTATAGTAACTGGTGTTAATATCATTGTGATTTAAGATTTGAAACACAAGTAGCTGTATAATAATGTGCACTGGTTGGAAATGTAAGTAAGTGGCAAACTAAGTAAGCAGAGAGTTTAGCTTGAAATACAATCTACTGACATCATTTGTTATGTGTTACTGCTTGGACATGTTACAATTTGATGCAACAAATATGAAATAGATGAATGATGTTGATGTATCGCTGTTTAAGAAGATAAATAGTTTATTTAACACGTGAAAAAAAAAAACTGGAAAAAAACATAACAAAACAAAAAACCACCAAAAAAACCCTGATAACTTGACAAACAATCAGGTTTAACATTGTACTGAATATTGGCATTTAAAAAAGTAAGTAAGCAATATATCAAAGCTGAACTATTTGGGAAAACAATATTTATTAACATTTTGAAATACAAATTTCTTATAAAACCAACAATATCAAAAAGTGGAAATTTAAGATTCTGATAAAACAAACAAAAACTACAAACTGAGACATTAAGATCCATAAAACTGTTATGTGTGTATTAGCCTTTAGAGACGTAAGTAATTTCTACAACAAACAAAACGTTACAAATTGAAATCAACACTGGGTAATTCTGTGGTACAACAGCATTTCCTGCAGTTACATCTTCTTCAACTCCCCCCCCCCACTCAGCTGAGAAACCCACTTGAAGCTAGGAGTGGTGAAGTAAAATCAATAAGCTGTATTTTCTGTAACAGTTTAATCTTCTCTGTGTTAGATTTTTTTTTCTAATCTTCATTACCTACACTTTCACCAGAAGTGATATTACAAACATAGATACAACTGTGGAGAGATACTGTGTCATACTGTGAACTGTGAGTTGTGACTTACTAGAAACAGTGATACAATTTGGTATTATACTTAGAGGGCTTGATACAACCATTGTGTGATATTATGAAGATTAATACTGTGAAATTTTATACAACTGTGGTACGAAAACCAACAGAATTAATACAAATGAAATGATAATTGATATACAACTATTGTGCAATACTACAAAGATTGATATATCTGGAAGTGAGCAACTATGTTAATAGATACAACTGCTATGAAGATTGATATACTCTAATATGACACTGTGGAAATTGGTACTAATGCATATCTGATATGATACTATGAAAATTAATCCATCTATGGTATGTTACTGTGAAATTTGACACAACTGCAGTATGATACCATGAAGATTAGATACATTATGATATGATACTATGAAAACTGATACACCTACCATAAGATACTCCAAAAATTAATCATATAAAACTGAGAAACTATGAAGATTGGAACACTGCAGTAACACACAATATTGATACACTATGAAAAATTATAAACTTGACTGTGTGAAAATGTTTACACATTGGTAAACCCTTTAATGCAATTCTATAAGAGAGATATATCAGATATATCAGAGATTCTGTGAAAATTGAAATATTGTAAAAACTAGTACACTTTATATAGAGATACTATGAAAACTGGTACAATCTGGAGTGAGATATTATAAAAACTTGTACACTCACTTCAGTGTAACTTAAAATACAAACTGACAGCAGTATTACAGAGCTGATCAACATTTCAAATGTCAAACATATTGTAAAAGCAAACAAATCTGTATCCTGTAATACAGGCTGGTGTTGATACTGTTGTGATCTGAAACACAAGTAGCTGTTACAAGGAAGTTGAAATGTATAGTATAATAATGTGAACTGTTGCTCTGATTGGAAATATAAGCAAGGAGTAAACAGTTTATTGTTATAGTGATACCGTGAACATTGGTACACTCTATAGTAAGATACTGTGAACATTGGTACACTCTATAGTGACATACTGTGAACATTGGTACACTCTATAGTAAGATACTGTGAACATTGGTACACTCTATAGTAAGATACTGTGAACATTTTATAGTGAGGTACTGTGAACATTGGTACAGATCTCACATTTTTAGACAGATTCTTCATCAGAACAGTTTCTTAATTCAGATCTAAAAATAAGAAGAGAAAACAAAAGAACCACAACCTAAATATTTCTTCTGAGATTATCCTGCTTTGTTATTTCACTGGGAAAACTATTGATCATCAAAAAAAAAAAAAAAAAAAAAAAGAGAAAAAAAAAAAAAAAAAAAATAGAAGATTTCAACAAAACAGCCACAATAACAAGCCTTCATATTTTATGTCTCCATTCACAATAACAACAAGAATTACCAGTGTGTGTTTCTTGTCTCTTGTTGTTTTTCCATATCCAGTTGCTAAATCTTCGTTGTTGTTTTTTTTGTGGCCAGCACAAAGCTATTAATTTGTCTTCATTCATCTAAGGATTCTGTTTTCTCTCTAACATATGGCGTTCTGTAATATTCGAATGTTAGTCGCGGGAGTAAGTGCAGGAATTTCACACCTGATAAATCTGTAAATGAGTTTGTTTGAAGATGCATAATGGTACACATGTAAGTATTTGGCTTCCTAGGCTGCGTTTTTCAGTTGTTTTCGTCTGTTGTGTCAGTATTTTAAAAGTATCTTGGTTTGCTGTGTGGTGTAACGGTGGTTGTGTTATTTGATCATTTTATTTTGTTGGTGGAATTGTATTTTTGTGTAAGAAAGAGACTAATGTAATAGTAACAGAATATCTTCTTATCTATCTATCTATCTATCTATCTATCTATCTATCTATCTATCTGTCTGTCTGTCTGTCTATCTATCTATCTGCCTATGTTTCTAGATACATACACAAAGTTTAATATATATATATATTTATCGAAAATATTTCTTCTTGTTGTTGGTTTTCTTGTTATTATGTTTGGGTATTTCTGAACAGTTGAGTGTTTGGGTATATGTTTGAATGTTTGTGTGTGAATATTTACATGTGTTAGTGTCTGTGAGTATGTGTGTTTTTTTAGGTACAAAATCAGTGTTTGTGTGTGTATGCATGGATATATGCATCAAAATCTATGTGTATGCTTAATAACCTTGAAACACCTTCTTTAGAGAACAATGATGGTAAAACATACACACAATCATTATTAAGTCTTTTAAATATGCATCAGTAATCAGGAACATTACAGACAGAGGTAAATACATACATACACACAGTCATACCTACACAAAGATAAACACATACACACACACACACACACACACACACACACACACACATAACACACCTTTATATATATATATGTATGTGAAATATCTAAGTGAATGTAAATAAAGAAAGGGGGAGAGAAAAATAGACAAACAAACAAACAAACAAATGGACAGATATATAAATAATTAGAGAAACAGACAGAGAAAGATAGATAGATTGATGGAGACACACACATTCAGATATGCATATACATAGACACGATAGACAGATTGATTGATTGATTGATTGACAGAGATGTCAATAAACATGCACACAATGACAGTTACATTACACACATTAAACATGCACACATGACAGTTACTTCATATACATACATACATACATTACATTCATATAAACACACATTCTGAGTATTCATACACATATACACATACATTATACACACACAAACATATTTACACATACACTGTTCAATGGACACTGAAATGTTTTAAGTGTTCTGTCATTAAAACAGCTACTACTCTAACCACTGGGCCAGGCCAAACCCTCCTGCAGTTAATTGTACAACATAATATGTTGGATCATTTATTATTTTTGTTTCATGGCTGGGTAATCAATATTTTTATGAAGATTTTATTGATGTTGTTTCTAAGCTTTTTTTATGAAGTTATAGAGTACTGGAAAATTGGTTTAAAAATTCACGAATTAAGTTTAATTGTAAGAATTTTTATGTATGTATGTATGTATGTATTTGTATATTTGTATATATATGTGTGTATGTGTGTGTGTGTGTGTGTATATATGTATATATGTATATACATCTATTAGTTATAAAAATTAAATGATTAACAAATTAAAAAATTCATTGTTTGTTAGTAAGTTGTATTTAAAGCTGATGTAATATTTTTGAAAATCATGATAGGCATCAGTTTCTCAAGATTCATAAATGAGTTTAAAGAAATTATCAGTTAGGTTAAAAAATGCATATTAGTTTCTAAAAGTTAATAATTTTTAAAATTTCATGAATTTGATTTACTTTTTATTGAATATAAATTTATTTAAAATACAAAGAATTGTTTTTTTAAAATTCATGAATTATTTTATAATCAATAATATATGTAAGCATTCTGAGAATATTCTAGAAATCAATATTTTTGAAAATTCCTAATTTACATAACTATGTACAGTACCACTAAATATTTTGAAAAAGTTTCTTTTAAAAAAATAATGATAATAAAATTAATAATTAAAAAAAAAAAAAAAAAAAAAAAAATAAAAAAAAAAAAGAATGTAAAAGCCTAAATTTTATAAAAAGATAGAAAGTTCTTTTTTTCTAGAAATAAAACACAATATATATAAAATTCTGAGATTATGTAAAAATTTACAAATGAACTTTCTGAAAAAAAATTATTTGTATTCTAGGAATCATTTTCATCAGTTTTCCTCATCTCTTCATTTCATCACAGTAGTGTAACCAAGGTAACTCATTTACAACAATCATACAAAAAAAAAATGTCTTTGGTATTTTTTTTTTAAATTGAGTATTGCAGGTTGCAGCCCATCTAGTCAGTAAATGAGTTTTTGTCAATTTAATTGTAAATGAGTTTTAGTCAGTTTAATTGTAAATGAGTTTTAGTCAGTTTAATTTTTTAAAACAATTCAGCAAACTGATAAATTAACAAATGTCATGGATAAAGTGTTTAACACTAATTATTTTTGTACATGTCCTGGATCAGATGAGTGACAGTAATCTGAGAAAGGGTATAATGGATTAAATGTTCAAAAATAATTATTTACTGAATATCTGTGAAGAAATATTCAACAATAGATATTTAGCAGATGTCATGGATCAACTGTTTAATAATTATTATTTAGTGAATATTATAAATGAAACATTTAATAATTATTATTTAGTGGATACCATGGATCAAGCATTGAATAATAATTATTTAGTGGATATTATAAATGAAACATTTAATAATTGTTATTTAGAGGATCAAATGTTCAATAATAATTATTTAAGGGGATACCTTGGATCATATGTTCATTAGCAATTCATTAGTATATATCATTAGATCAGGTGTTTAATATAAATTAATTATTGGATACCTTGCATCAAATGTTTGCCAGTAATTAGAGAATGGATGTCATGGATCAAATGATCAAAAAATCTTCAGAGTTTTTGGTGGAAAGGTAATAACTGGTCAAAATTAAAATTCAAAAGTACAGATTAGGTTAGAATTGTAACTTTTTCTCTCAGAAATCAGAAACTTGGTAGAATGGGAAAAACAGTACAAACTGACTGAAAGGAGCAAATTGCTTCAAATAAATAAATTAGTACATCTGAAAAGTAATTTTCGTAAATATAAAAAAATAAATAAAATAAAAAAAATTAAGAAGTTTTTTGATAATTGAGGGTGTAAATCTTTCAAAATAAACAAATTAAAGATAAAGAAATAAATGAAGAAAGAATGAAAGAGAAAAAAATAATGAAAGGAATAAATAAATAAAAAAAAAAAAATAAATAAATAAACAAAAAAATACACAGAAATAAAGAACAAAATTAAAGAAGAAAAGAAAAACAACCCCAAAATATAAATAAATAAATAAATTAAAAAAAAAACACCAATTTAAAATAAAAAACAATAAAATATAAATGAAAGTTAGAAATTAAAAATAAATACTTTATACCTACCTAACTCTAATTTTAATTTATTTTTAAAATGTTATTTCTGTTTTTTATAAAAGTTATTGATTTGCTTTACTTTTAAAAGAGTTTAAATTATACACACTCTGAAATAAAACAGAAACAATTAACAACATGAACCAAGGCTGCAGTCACTGATATGAATATTTAAGTTTTCATAATTTATTACATGCAGCAACTAGAGTGTTGCATAAATATTTGTAGTCAATAAGCAAACATAAAATGTCTATTTAAATTTCATATTTAAAAAAAAAAAAATTGAATTGACTGTTTATGTTAAATATTCGTTTACAAATTTTAAGTACAAGTGTATATATGTATGAAAGTGAGAATGTGTTTGTGTTATATATATATATATATATATATATATATATATATATATATATAGAGAGAGAGAGAGAGAGAGAGAGAGAGAGAGAGAGAGATAAACACTAAGATTAGGTTAATATGCAGGTTTTCACATTTTAAGTTAATTTAATCCTGAAAATGCATTCTGACATATTACAGATCTCATATACATACATTATTATACATAATATTATATCTAATAAATAAATATTTTTAAACAATCTAAAATTAAAAAAAATATATATTTTGTTAATGTCAGCTATTTCCCTTTGTAACTCTTCTGCCTTTCAATCTAATCCAACTTCCTGTGTCCTTGACCTTCACTCAAATACTACTTACTTTCTTTGATTAACGATCAAGCCCTTTTTTATTATTATTATTATTTTTTTAACCATCAAACACAAAAGACCAGGAGATTAATAACACTGCAGTAAATTTTCTCTGAACAAGTGTAAAATATTTAATTCACTAGTGATTTCTGTAATTGCTGAGTCACTATTGTCCGTTGTTAATCAGACAAATTAACTTTAGTGTGATTGATTTTTGAAGAGAAATCTGACATTAGCTTGACTAATTGTTCAGTCAGTTAGCTGCAGTGTGTTATGTTGTTAGATCTTTGAAGTTTCAAGCACACATATTCATGAAGTTTTATCATCCAGTGTTCTAGTAATTTGTTATATGTTGATGTATTCCAAGGTATGTTCACGAATCAATCATTTGTCACATAGTTTAAATCAGTAAATTTGGTTGTTGTGGGTGAAAACTTTATAATCCATCAGCCACTTCTATCATGTTTACATCTAATTAAAGACTGAAGGCATGACTTTCAATGACAAAACAAAACATTCACTCATGGCTGATTTATAAAATTCAAACACATCTATTTTGAGCACAAAAATCAAGAGGGTAGATTGCTTATTCAAAAATGTCATTAGCAAATATTCCAGGATCTTGTGTTGTATGCTCAAGATTGTGTTAGTATGTTAGATGGTTAAGGATGAGAGATGATGTTATGGCACTTCTTGGTAGGGAGTAATATTAGGACATGAGCCAAGGACCTAGCAGTCTCAGTTAAACAGCTTAACCATTACATCATCAGAATTACATCTCGGTGAAAGCTGTTACTGGGACATGATCCCTGAACCTGCCAGTTGTTAAGACAAAGACTTAACCAAAGTTTAGCGGTGAGATTAATCAACTGACTGTCATAACAACAACAATGTGTCTTCATTGAAGAAAAAGATCATCAAAGACTGAGTAATAAATTACGTATTTGTGTTTTGACAAGTTTTAAAAAAATATGTTTGGTGAGGTGTTTGATGATGACTGCACTGAGATTTAATAATTATTAATGATATTTAGACTAGATTCACTATGGAGAAAGAACAAATATTAATATGTATAATATCCTTGTTGTGTTTGCTTTAGTTCTTTGATGTATTGCATTGAAACAAAAGTTCATAATGTTTTTTAAGTGAAATTCAAAGACAGTATTTGTGATTTTCTGCACAGATTTATCCAGCTATATATATATATATGCTGTATTGTTCTAGAATATCTATATATGTGACATGAAATAAAATCACATGCTCAAATGCCACCTACTGAAAAATGCTCTGAACTATTTGTCCAACCCAGTATGTCAAAGTTAAAAATGTTTACCTCATTTTTTGTTGTTATTGTTGTTGTTCTTATAAACAGTCTATAAATAACTAAGAGTTATTTATTACTGTCTTTGTGGATATTAAAAATAGTCTGTGGATTAAAAGCAGACAGTTATTATTTTATACATCTGCATCTTTGAAAGGATGACTGTTTTTATTAAAATATATCGATGTTATTTTTAAAACTGATGTCATGATGACTTTGTATTGATTTGCCAGTTGTTAACTTTGTTTGAATCAGAGATGTTAGAAAAAAAAAAAAAAAAAAAAAAAAAAAAAATTAACAGAAAAACAAAAATCCATATTGTTTTGACTTCATTAGTGACATGTAGTCTAATAGTTTTTAAATCTTGAGATAATGGAAAAGTTAATTTAAAAAATAATTCTTTAATTTTCATTGATAAAATGTTACATTTGATTTGATTTGATGTATTTATTTATTTATTTATTTATTTAATTATATATTTTATTTTGTTTTATTTTATTTTATTTTATTTTATTTTTTCATTTTACACAATTTACTCAACTGTTACATAAGTTACTATATTGTTACACAAATTTACTGTTATTCAAGTAACTACTGGTACACAAATAACTTCACTGTTTTATGGTTGCTTTACTGTTGTTACACTAGTTACTGAAATTACTCTACTGTTACACTATTGTTACACAAGTTAGTCAAATTACTCAACTGTTACGCTACTATTGTTACACAATTTACTCAAATTACTGTATTATTGTTACACTACTGTTTCACAAGTTACTGAAATTAATCTACTGTCACACTGTTGTTACACAATTTACTCTAATTACTGTACTGTTACACTATTGTTACTCAAATGGCTCTACTGTCACACTTTGCTCTAATTACTGTACTGTTACACTATTGTTACTCATGTTTCTCAAATCACTCTGTAAATGATGGCGCTAATATAACTGTATTTCACATCTTCTTTGAGTGCAGCTATTTGGCAAAATTACAAGGTCTGTTTAGATTATTTTTACAACCCAATAATGGGGGTCTGCAACTTTCAATTTGATTCTTTGTTCACATATTCCATATTTTTTTCCATACTCTAAGTGCTAAAAATGTGAAGAAAAATGTACATTTAATTAGAGTGAGAAAATTGAAGGATGTGTTTTTAGTGGTTTTGAATCATACTTAAAGAGATATAAAGCCAGTTCTGGAAAATATTTCATTATTATTTATTATTATTATTATTATTATTAAGGTTTCTTGAGGCGAGTTATGTTCTAGGTATATTTTAAACTATTTTATTTTGGTAGTTCCTCTATTATTATTAATATTTTTTAAATATATTCTTTTTCCTCTCTGTCTCTCTCTCTTTTTATTTTTTATAACTCAAGCTAATTCTTTCTTAGCTGTCTTTGTTTTTTTTTTTTTTTTTTAATTCATTTCTGTCTTCTTTTTTGCTTGTGTTCTTTCTGCCCTTCTATCCTTCTCTTCTTTTTTCTTTCATTCTTTATTTTTCTTTTCTATTTCTTTCCTTCTGACACCTTTTTCTCTTTTTTGCTTTTTCTCTTTTTCTTTTCTCTCATTTCTTTCCTTCCATTCTTTCTTCTTTCCTTCATTCTATTTTATCCTTCTACTTTTCTTCTTTCTATCATTCTAACATTTTTTTTTCTGACTATATTTCTTTCCGTATATCTGTTTATCTTTTTCTTACATTTACACCGTGAATCTTTCTTTCGTTTTCTTTCCTTTAATTTTCCTCTTTTTCTTCTTTCTGTCTTTCTTTCCGCTTCTTCTTTTTTCCAGACCCTTGCTGATTGTTAAAGATATTAGCCATGTGGGATATTTCAGTCATCTGTTTCTGACAGCTGTGTATGACATATATCTAAATATAACACTTTAACTGTCTCAGCCAGCGTACTGTGTAATTAGCTGTACTCCTGTGTATATTTATATATGCATGTATGTGTATAGGTGTATGAGTGCATATGTGTGTATGTGTATAGGTGTATGAGTGCATGTGTGTGTGTGTGTTGAGGTGTATGAGTGCATGTGTATGTATGTGTATAGGTGTATGAGTGCATATGTGTGTATGTGTATAGGTGTATGAGTGCATGTGTGTGTGTGTGTTGAGGTGTATGAGTGCATGTGTATGTATGTGTATAGGTGTATGAGTGCATGTATGTGTGTGTGTGTAGGTGTATGAATGCATGTGTATGTATGTGTATAGGTGTATGAGTGCATGTGTGTGTATGTGTATAGGTGTATGAGTGCATGTGTATGTATGTGTATAGGTGTATGAGTGCATGTGTGTGTGTTTCATTTGGGAGATGTGTATGTCTATTTATATATGAATATTTATATCTATGTGTGTATGTATGTATGTATGTGTGTGTATGCTTGTATGTATATATGTATGTATGCATGTGTGAACGTATGGTGTCTATGTATGTATGTCCGTATGTATGTGTTTTTATGTATCTACAATTCTGTGTATATATGTGTACATGTGTACAGATACATAAAGAGTGACATATGACAGACACTTACAAATTAGTCTCATATTAACCAAATTATTTAAAAAGGCACCAAACTCATAAACCTGTGTAGCTGATTGGCTGTAAAAACAAGTGATTATTTTTAAAGATTCTGTCCCTGACTTCACCTCATTTAACAAATCTAATAATTTACCAATAAAATAAAATATCGTTTAAATATTTAGCACTACCAGAATGAAAATCTGTTGTCGTAATCTATCATTTTTTTTTTTTTAAATTTTAAAATTTTATATTTTTGTACCTATACCAGGAAAAGTCTTCATTAAATATAAAACTGTTGGCATTATTATTGCCTGTTTTTTTTGTTTGTTTTTTTGATAGATTTCATTTAAATTCAGTAATTTAAATGTTGTTATTGTTGTTATAAGTATTGTATTACTTTATTATTATTATAAGTATTATTCCATTACTTTTGTTGTTATTATAAAATTACTATTTTTTATTCCTATTATTTTTGTTATTATTCATTTACTTACCAACTTATTTATTTATTTATATATATATTTGCTAACATACTTAATCCTTTGAATTAAAAAGAATGTTTTTGGTTAACATTGTTTTTGAAAAAAACAGAACAACAGATTTTGGCTATAAAACAATTTCTTGTTGATGAAGACAAACTATTTCACGTATGTCTCATTATCTGACTTTTTTACCTTCAGTTTTAACATATCTTCATGTTTTTATCAGCTGTAAAACTTTTGGTGTCGAAATCATTATACTATTGTTGCATATTAATGTCTTTAGGATGGGTTATAGAGGTACTCAGTCTTTCAAAGCAATTTTTAATCATTACATTAATCTGCTATCTTGGCAATTCAGTCTTCTAAGTAAATCTGTTACCACCAAGATTAATAACATCAACTGCAGTAATAACAAGAGTGATAACAACTACAACAACGACAACAACAGTAATAGTCATGAAGATATGATGATGTGCTATGTGTGTTGAGACATAACATGGGTGTTTGAATCCTGGTGGTGCCATTGTGGTTATCTGCATAAACAGCATTAAACAAATCTTGAAGGAAAAAAGAAATAACAACAATAAAAACAATAACAATAACAACAACAATACAAAACTTATATTAATAAATAAATATATAAATATATCAAAGGGATGAAGAAATGTTTTGTTTAACGATGCTGTCAACAGATTAAAAAAATATTTAAGACTCACACAGATAAAAAGAAAAGGTAACCTGCTGTTTCAATATGATTGCCAATTTTTTAAAGTTAGCAGCAACATTTTTATATTTACACCTTCCCATGGTGCACTGTCTAGAATGGGAAGTAGCCCAGTAACCTTGCTAAGTAAAATTGATCATGTGATCTGACATGCACCAGATATGTAGAAAATTCTGGAAAGATTTAGTGATAAACTTTCCAAAATAATGTAAATAATTAAAAATGGAACTAGAAAAAAACAGAAAAACTTTAACCACTAAGGCAGTTATTTTTTCTGTGTGGAGGGATTCTGAGGTTCACTGAATAACCTCAATCAAGTTTTTACAAAGAGTAAATCGACAGTTCAAACACAGTCATGAGTTAACTAACTTTTATGTTTTCAAGAAGATGTTCAGCTAATTTGATTTTAACAGTAACATTTTTTACTTTTTCTTTATTTACCTTTCAGTTCACTAATTGAAGAGAAGATAAACAAAATCATTTCCTCTTCTCATAAATTTACTTAAGTTATTTAAAAGAAAAAAAGAAAGAAAAGGTTAAAAGTACTTTTAAGAAGTATGCCAACAACTGATTTCAATTTGGTTTTAACTAAAGGACAGAATATATAAAAAAAAAATTCTTCTTGGGAAAAAAAAAAATTGAAATTAAACTGAAAGATAATGGAATGTGAAATATATTTTGATATTTATCTACTTAACATCCATTTGTAATCTAAACATTCATTATCTAAACACTCAAATATCTAAACAGTCAAATATCTAAACATTCAAATATCTGAATAGTGAAATATCTGAACAGTCAAATATCAATCTTTTCAGTTATAAGCAAGGTATCTTTCATATGCATTTCCTCTCAGACAGAAGAACACAAACAAAACATCCTCTGGTCATGAGTACCAGGCAGGAATGGGAAATAGCCTAATGTATCCACCAGAACCTCTGAACTGTATTATAGCCAATGTAAAGTATGAAGGGTTGATCCTATTAACTTCAATTCTTGAAGAATTTTTAGCTACATTGCAGCCATAACGGGTTGATCCCATTAACCCCTGATCTTGAAGGCATTCATGATGAAGAGTTGATGCTGTTAACCCTCAGATTTTGAAGGAGTATGAGTTACAGTATATCCACAGTATCTACCAAGAACCTAGTTCTTCAGAGAAATGATTTATCAGTGAGCTGATCTCGCTCAGATTAAACCACATTGCTAGGATTTCTTGATGTATAACACTTTGCTGCAGACGTGAAAGGTTTCCTGATTAATTATATATTTTTTGTTTTATCTTTTCACAGATCTGTGTTCTGTCTATAGATGTATCTGTTTCTGTGTGGGATGGAACGTTCTGAGTTTTGTTTTTAACATGTTAGTGATATCTGTGTCTGTCGTTTATGTGTTTGTCTGTGTCTAACTGTGTTTGTTGTGGGGTCTTTTGTTTATGTTTATAAGTCTCTTTTCTGTGTGTTGTGTGATCTGTGTGTGTGTATCTGAGTTGTGATGTATTTGTTTGAGTGTGCAGCTGATATGGTGTGTTACAGCGTGATATGCATGCTTTGTTGTGTGAGTATGTGTGTTTTATGTGAGTATGTGTGTTTTATGTGAGTATGTGTTTTATGTGAGTATGTGTGTTTTATGTGAGTATGTGTGTTTTATGTGAGTATGTGAGTGTTATGTGAGTATGTGTGTTTTATGTGAGTATGTGTGTTTTATGTGAGTATGTCTGTTTTATGTGAGTATGTGAGTTTTATGTAAGTATGTGTGTTTTATGTGAGTATGTGAGTTTTATGTGAGTATGTGAGTTTTATGTGAGTATGTCTGTTTTATGTAAGTATGTGTATATGGCATGAGCATGTTAGTGTGAACATGTATGATGTGTAATTATGTGCATAAGATGTGAGAATATGTATTGTTTGTGAGTATATTTGTTTATATAGTGAGTGTATATGTATATGATATGAGTATGTGTTTAAGAAATGAATAATAGTATATGATGTGAGCATATATATATATATGTGTGTGTGTGTGTGTGTGTGTGTGTGTTTGTTTATGGTATGAACACAAGTACACAAACATAAATGGTAAACACACAAATAGCAATCATCATTTTTTTTTTTATTGCTTCTAAAATCCAATACATGACCGTATTACACAGATATATATATATAAAAAAAAACATGTAAACTATGACAACTATGTTCCCCACAACAGAGCAATATCCTGCCTTGTCAAGTGTCTCGTCTTGTGTAGCAGTAGCTTTCATCCGTCTGTACGCCGTTGCAATATTGATCCCCTTAACAACGCCAAAAGTCCTCACTGTCAGCAGACTGTCATCTGCAGCAGACTCTACCTTTGTCAGTCTTTATCTGGTGAGAGACTTAGCTGTTGTAAGGTTTTTAACTTCGGTCCAATAAGATTGAGAAAGAGGGAAAAAGAAAATTGTCTTAGAGAAGAAGACAGGTTGACATTTCGGACAGACGAAGTGAAAGATTTTACTGTTCAAAGTTTGTGTGTTCTGAAAAAAAAAAAGGATTTGTTTGTTTTTGTTTGTGATGAATAAATTTCTGAAACTTCTTCAAAGGTAGGTGAAGGTTGTTTTTTTTTTTTTTTTGTTGTGTTTGTTGTTGTTGTTGTTGTGACTTGTGGGTGGGTGTGGTGGATGTAGGTGTTTTGATGTTTAGGGTGTGATGTTTTGTATATCCATTGTGTTTGTTTTTGATGTTTTTATGAGTGTTTGTTGTAGGGTGTAAATATGTGTAATAGTGTTCATGAGGGTATTTGAGGATGTGTGTTTGGTTTTATTTGTGTGTGTGTTTTATACTTACATGTGTATGTTTTTTTTATAATTATTCATTTACTGGTGTCTGTGTGTGTGTGTGTGTGTGTGTGTTTGTGTGCATGTGTGTGTGTGAGGGTATATGTGTATTTTTGTATTTTTGTTTCTATTTAGTTTGCATTTTTTTATTTGTGTATCTTGTACACACATCTTTATTTAAATGTGTACATCCATCTGTGTGTCTGTTTTGAATTTATAGCTTTCTGTCAGTCTGTTTATCAAGTCTTGATTTATCAATTTTTCCTGTTGTTTTATAGTGTATCAGCTGGATTTCTTATTTTCTAACTAGAATATAATTATTTTTCAAATATCTATTCATTTCATTTCAATCTATGAAATGATTTAAAAACTTTAGTATATTTATTGAATATATTAATATAATTTTAAAGTAAGATATAGTTAAATTCTTTAATAAAATTACCTTGTAAACAACAGCAGACCATAAAAATATGAAAATATAAAGAAATTCATTTATAATATTTTTGATAATTGTTAGTTAAAAGAGAAGAGAAGTTAAATATTTTTATCAGCATACAATTATCAAATGACAGAAATCAATAAAAAACAGAAAATGAATCAGGTAATGAATAATTTAAATAATCCCAAAGGAAATAAAGGTAAAAAAAAACAACCAAAAAAAAAAAAAATCCAAAACAAAACAAAAAGGAAAGATAAAACAAAACAAACACAAAGTAAATCAATATAACACAACAACAACAACAACAACAACAAAATTTGAAATAGAGAATTTATGTTACATCAGTATAATGACTCCTATCAAAGTTTAAAACAAAAAGTTAATATAATAAGTAAATAAATCAATAAATAAGTAAATAAATAAATCAATAAATAAGTAAATCAATAAATAAGTAAATAAATAAATAAATAAATAAATAAATAATTTAATTTGAAATTCTTTGGACAGTGTAACTTTTCCTTTTTCCTTCTTTCTATTTTTCTTTCCTTCTTTGTGACTTTCTTTCTATTCCTCAGATTACATTCCAATTTCAACAAACTTCTAATCAACCATGATCCTCACTGTATTTCTTTCTTTTTTTTTTTTTTTTTTAAAGTACAGTGTCTGTAAAAAAAAAAAGAAGTAAAATCCAATATTTTCTTATAACATTAATGATTACTGATAGATGAAATTTACCTTTTATCATCTCAGATGATTATAATGTAAGATGATATGATATTAAATTGTTTGTAGTCTGGAACTAGGGGGCAAAGTGTTTATACAGGGCCACATCTGATATGTGTGTATGTATAAAGAATACTGACATATTTGTGTGCAGTGCTGCTATAAAGGAAGCTTTTATTGAATTTCTTATTGAGGATTTGAAATAAATCTGAAACAAGTAATTGGATGGATGGTGCAAAGATCACAAATCTGTGTAAACAGATGTGATTGAAAGACTGTGAAGGATCAGTTCTGCTTGCTGTATCTTTCAGTTATTTCATAATCTAGCCAGTATTTCATGACTGGGTTATCAAAGTCAGTGGTAAGTGCTGAGCTGTTTGATCATGTTTGTGGTGTGAGGTGTGTTAAGCTCTAACTTTTAAGTATTTGTTTGAGTCAAAATTAGATAAAACTTCAAATTTCTAATATATATATTTTGTTTTTACTTAAGGAATATTTGCACTAATGTTTGATGTTTTCATTGATATTTTCCAATTCTAGATAGGTTGAATAAGTTATTCATCACATTTTCAGACAGAGATACAGACACAGAAATGTGCACACACACACACACACACACACACACACACACACACACACACACACACACACATGCACTATATATATTTCTGTCTCACTCACTTAACAGAGTTCTGTAATTTGTGTATATATTTATATATGCATATATCTCTTTATCTATCTGTCCATCAATCAATCTTCAATATGTCAGTTTATCTGTCTGTCTTATGCACATGTGAGCAAACCTGTGTGTGTGTGCATGCATATATGTATGCATATTCTGAAGGTAAAAAAAATATTCTACAATGCATTCTGCTTCACCTCACAAATACGTCACACACAGAATAAAATCACACCTCTCTCTTTAAACCAGACACAGCAGAAAATTAAATAACAAATTACTGAATGAACTTGAACAGTGACAGAAGAAAAAGAAAAAATTCTGGGTTGATTTAATTATAAATAATTTAAGAACTACACAGATGTTTTGTTTTGTACTAAGTGTTAGTTGGTAGCTGCAGAAATCAATTGGATTTCATTTTACATTCTGAACCAAAAAATTTTTTTTTTTTTTTTTTTAAAATCCCAAGTTCCCCAGGGTAACGTCGTCAGTGAATGTTTGTGAATAACAACGTCAGTCGCAGTGTCCGGTATGTGGCAGGTTGGTTGAACTGAGCGAAACCTAATGATGCTTATTAGACAAAGTCAAACTGTTGTTAACCCTAACACAGCTAATGCTGCTTTAACCCATTCACTGCCAACACTGATTGACAAGGTTTGCGGCTAATTATTTTAGCGCTAATGATGACCGATCATTTCATGATGAGATGATGATGATGATGATGATAATTTAAACTATTAATACCATAACTAATGTTATATTATTATTACTAATAAATATATTACTTCTTCTACTAACTGTTGTACTGTTACTACTAGTATTACTACTACTACAACACTAGTACTACTACTGCTACTATAACTACTAATATTACTATTATTACTACTACAACAACTGCTGTATCACTGTTATACTATTACGACTAGTATTACTGCTATTACTGTTGTCACAATTATTACTACTACTACATACAACACCATGTGACAGTGCCATGAAAAATATACAGACACATCCAGACACAAGTAAAATGGACATGCAAATATCATGTTTTACATTCATATTTGGTTTTGTTAAATATATCAAAAATGTATTACGATAAAAATACATTTTAAAGGAAAACCATTCAGCATAAGACATAACCACATATCAAAATATAAGCTACAAATGTAATTAAATCATACAAACACACCCAAAAAAAAAACAAAAACATAAAACCATTCAGTAACACACCATTAAATCAAAAACTCACCCAAAAAACAAAAATATAAAACTTTGAATCAGACATACACACACACACAAACATGTACATATAAATATACACATAGGTGGGCACAAAACACAACACACACATACACACAAACACACAAACACACACACACACACACACACACAAACACATGCACACCAGACCCTCACATACTGAAAAGCATCCCAACACAACCACAGGGCATGTTTAAATGCAATTTGCATCCATGCCATTATTATACGCTACCAAATTTGATTTTGGTGACCATTTTCCTGTTTCCATGCCAACAGTTAGCAAACTGACATCTACACAATTAGACTCTTAGAGATATGAACTTGCTGAGAAGGGACACTTAAGTGTTGATGTGTGTTTTTTTTTACTTCTTCTTGTTTCTGTCTGTTTGTCCTACAGTCTGTAGCTAATGGTGAGAGTAATAAAACGTATTAGTGTCATAGTCAATCTATCACTGCCAGTATAGGATGGGTTATAATTCATCAAGCTTTAGTTAAAGAGTTTTTAGAGTGAAAGGATTAGAAATTTCAAGATCAGTCTTCCTTTTACTGATATAGTCCAGTCCAACCAAAGCTCCATAACTAGTGTCTCAGATTTGTGGTAGGTACATTCCTCATTCTGAAATTTAAACTAGAGTTAATTTTATTTTTTTATTTGATGACAGGAGTTGGAAGTAACTTAACAGTCATCTGAGTTCTGATAGTCTGTTTAATCAATTCCCCTCACTTCATCAAATTGATTATTTCCCAGTATAGACAGTGCTCCATAGCTGATTATACCCCAAAATCTTTACCTTAGGTGTGATAGATTATTGGATCAGTGTTCACGAATCAGTCCAATACACTATATCTCATTCCAGTTCATGCTCTTTAACTTTTTTTTTATCAAAGGCTAGGGCACAGACAGACAGACAGACACACACAAATATAACCACAAAAACACACTTACCCATCTCTCTCACAGACACACATAATTCTGATGTAAGTCTGAGGACCATTTTAGGCTAGCAGTAACTGGTGTGTAACAGTTTTGTCTTGTTTGGTTCAAGGTTGACTGTGCCTTGTGGCATCTGTCTGCATTTCCAGAATCTGTTCAGTCGCACATGACTGTCTCAGAGTTTTCTTTAGTTCAGCAAATGTTTATTTGTCTCAGTATATTTAATCTTCATCATTATTAGGCATCAAATACATGGTTTTTTTTTCATGATGACCATTATTTTGCCTCAGTGGTAAGTGGTTGTTAAAATCTGGTTCATGGACCTCAGGGAGTCCTCCTCAAAGACTTTCCAGGAAGTCTGTAAGAAAAAAACTATTTTTGAAACAATCCATGATTTTATATTTTCTAACGTAATAAACAGTGACAGACAAAACTCAAATAATCAAAAACTATTTGATCTTCATAAATTGTTACAAAAAGTATGAAAAAACTAAATTATTTTTGTAATACTATTTTCTAATAAGCCCACACACACACACACACACACATATACACACACACATATATATAGATATAGATATATATGTATTTTAAAATAAAACTAATTGGTCTAAGAATTTCTGACTCAGAATCAACCTGTTGTTGCCACTGATATTATTAACAACAAGAGATCTTGTTCATGCATTTTCACCAGATTAGAAAACATAGAATACAGTATTTACTAAACTAATAAGCAGATGCCATTTTTGTCAAAATTATTACCTGTGAGATGTTTATTGTTTTGTTGAAATGCAAGGATTTAAATGTGTAATTCATTTAAAATATCTTTAATTGTTTAAACAAAAGATGATTTAAAAATTTCTTTAATAGTTTAAACAAAAAATAATTATTTCAAAAAAAAGTTTTAATAGTCTAAAGAAGGTAAATCATTAAAAATATCTCTGATAGTTTAATAAAGTTAGAATGGGAAAAGGGGACTCAGTAATGAAATGACAACACTGATATTAAAAATTAATTGTTTTTCAATGTTAAAGGCAGAGGACAATAAAAATAATATTTAATAACAGAAACACAACACTGATAATTAAAACTAGGTCCAACACATAGAAACAACAAAAGAATTTTTAATAATGAAATTAGATCAAAGACCATTACAAGATGTTTTGTATAAATTATTAAAATGTGTCTGTGAAAGCACATAGAAATAGACATTTAAGTATGTTTGTCGTGAGAGAGAGAGAGAGAGAGAGAGAGAGAGAGAGAGAGAGAGAGAGAGAGAGAGAGAGAGAGAGAGAGAGAGAGAGAGAGAGAGAGAGAGAGAGAGAACAAGAGAATGAGAGAAAGAGAGAAGATTATGGAAAGTGTAAGAGAGAATAAAAGTTAGAAAAAAAAGACCATGATGATGTTGATAATAAAACAAAAATAAACACACCTGAGATATAGATGACAACGTATAGAGAAACAGGCAGTGTGAGAGCAAGAAAGAGAAATGAACAAAAAAAGGAGAAAGATAGTATATATATATATATATATATATATTTATATTTATTTTATTTTTTTTTTTTTTTTTTTTTAGGAAGCATAGCAGTGGTGATTTGCACAGCCGGTTGAAAACTCGGAAACTGCTGGGAGTTGGAGAAACGGATGATGGGGACGTCCATCGATCGAAGGTGAGTTTTATGATTATTTTAAGTAAACTCAACATGAAGGTTTTCTTACTTTGATCATCATTAACAAGAGTAACAAGAAAGAAATGTCATACCTTTCATTGCCACACTGGGTATTTCTCATTAGTGAGTTAAATATTGTACTGTATTAAATTGAAATAAAAGCAAGGTTAAATCATTTAACTAATAATTGACTCATGCAGCATACAGAATATTAAGAAATATAAATAAATAAATAAATAAATAAATAAATAAACCAGAAATCAAATACAAAAACCACACATATATATAAATGAAGCATACTCAAAGTACATTTGTTAAAAATCAACTGTATCAGAAAACAAATTCACAATTTTTTAAATTTAATTTCATGCTTCAGTATCTTTTGTTTTATGTAATACCAGAATTACTGACAGAAATTACATCATCTGCTGTAGATGATTAATTACCAATGTACTTATGACATGATAAATGAAAAGGTACCTTAAAGCAGTGTTGCTACATAAAATTATTGTTTTAATATAAATATAAATATAAAATTATAAACATATATATGAGACTTAAAAGGTACCAAGAAAATGTCTTATGTAGTGCTCTTTTCTCTAAATCTGTATAAAAGAAAAATTGATATTTGAGAGCATTTTTTGCCACATGGATCTTTTTATGGTGACAAGAGACATATAATTCACTTGACTTTACACTCAGTCTGATTACTTCACTTGATTTCTCACTTTATTAATGAACACACACTGACAGAGCAGCACTGTATTAGTTCAGTGAATAAATCTGCAAACAACTAAACCACATGCTGTTGGTGTTCAAAGAAATCTTTGTTTTGTAAAAGATTTTCAACTCTGTGTTGTTAATAAAAATGTCTGTTTGAGGTCTGAGCAGGAAGAGCTGACAAATGTGGCAGCCATTTTGAATCAACAAATTAGTTAGCAAATGTGTATTTGAACTTATGAGAAAAGAACCTGGATTATGCTTATATATATTTTTTTTTAATTATTATTATTATTTTTTGTTACATTTTAGCTTTTTAATTAATCATAAATATCTTAATAATAGATGGAATGCTTTACTTTAAATTTCTGTTAGCATGTGTTCATTTCTATGGAAAGGGCAAATAAAAGAAATCTTGTTGCAGATAAGTGTACTATACAAAATGGTGGCAGTAGGTTTCTTCTCTCATCAAATCTTTAACAAAACTAATTATGTGATAGATTTGTTTAACTGTCAGTACTAAATTCCACTGAAATATTATTAACATAAATTCATTTAAAATGTATGTTCATTTTATCAAAGAAGGATCATAATAGAGATCTAAGAAATCAACTGAACAATCAGTGCTTATCTTACAAAACAACAACAGAAAAAAAGCAGCAAAACAGCGATGGATCTTTAAAACACTGGAACAGAGATCATCAGACATTATTTCACGAGACAAAAAAAAACTGAATCATGTTCTCTGCCCATTTCACAGACACACAAATGCATAGAAAAGCTATAAAAGTAAATCCTCGACATGATGGCATTAGCAGAGAGTGGAGTAAAAGTAATGAAGGTATTGTGTGATGGTTCACACAGAGCAGTGACAGTGGTGATATTAATAACACTGTGTGAGGCGTCCAAGCTCTTCCAGCATGCAGTGATTCTCACTTGTTGTTCTTTTCATGTCTGCCTTGGCTTTAGAGCACCAGCTTTTTCTGTAACTGTTTTATTTTATTTTATACTATAATAATCTTTATTTGTTTGTTTGTTTGTTTGTTTGTTTATTTGTTTAATCTATTTTATTTTTACTTTTATTTTATTTTATTTTATTTTATTTTATTTTCATTTATTTAATTTATTTTCTGGTTCGGGAGATGGTTTTAAACTATTCAACACCACTGTCTACTAAATAAAAATAAATCAGAGATCTACTAGACAACACAGGAAAGCAGAAAGAAGAAAGAAATATTTATTTGACCCACTCAGTAATGTAAAGTAACATGATGTTGTCCATCTGGTATAGAATCACAGGGACAATGAGAAGAGAAACTGACAATCACTTTGTAATATCTATTCTTTTTGGTTAGCAGTAAGGATCTGCTTATTAGCACCTCCTCATTAACAGGAAAACACATACCATAGCTTTTGATAGGGGCACTGACTAGAATGGGAAATGACCCATTAAGCTTGCTAAGGAAGATTGTTAATGTGATATGACATACACAAAAACCTAGAGAATTCAGGAAACACATATGGTAATAAATTTTGCAAAATGCAGCTGAAGAAATGCAAACAGTGGAAAAACTGGTTTCACTGTAATCTATTTTTTGCTGCTTTCCGAGAGCGTAACTAGAATATCATATACTGTGAAAGCTGTTATTATGGTTAGAATTTATAAACAAAAGAAAGAAAAAAAAATCCCTTACTTATATTGTGTGACATCAATGCTAATTATATTTCTCACTGAGCTTTTAGACGTCATAAATTAATCACACAAATTATCTTCAGAAAGTCTTCATATTTTGTTGTAATTAATATATTAATATCTACGTCTGCTGTATTGATTTTTTTTTTTTTTTTTTACATCACAAGTTTGTTAACCCCATATGAGACTTCCTGTATTAATGATCAGAGCATTAAGTTCTGTCTGATCTCAGTCTTCCCAGTGATCTCTCAACACAGTTAACATTTGCAAGAAGTGAAATTTGTTGTTGATACACTGTATTCAATGAATAGCCAGCACAAGGGCTTACAGATGATATCAGAATTAATTAGACCCCTTAGGCTTGTCAAGTCATCTTACTCTAGTTCTTTTAGAGAATAAGAGACAAATCATCTGTCTGTATATCATTCAGAGCATATTTTAGCAGTCAAATCATCCGACTGTAGATCATTCAGAGCATATTTTAGCAGTCAAATCATCTGACTGTAGATCATTCAGAGCATATTTTAACAGTCAAAATATCCGACTGTTGATCATTCAGAGCATATTTTGACAGTCAAATCATCCAACTGTAGATCATTCAGAGCATATTTTGACAGTCAAATCATCTGACTGTACATCATTCAGAGCATATTTTGACAGTCAAATCATCCAACTGTAGATCATTCAGAGCATATTTTAGCAGTCAAATCATCTGACTGTAGATCATTCAGAGCATATTTTAGCAGTCAAATCATCTGACTGTAGATCATTCAGAGCATATTTTAACAGTCAAAACATCCGACTGTTGATCATTCAGAGCATATTTTGACAGTCAAATCATCTGACTGTAGATCATTCAGAGCATACATTCACAGTCAAATCATCTGACCGTAGATCATTCAGAGTATATTTTGACAGTCAAATCATCTGACTGTAGATCATTCAGAGCATATTTTAACAGTCAAATCATCTGATTGCAGATGATTAGTGGATATATTAACAGTCAAACAATGGTTTTTTTTTTCTCTTGACTTTGTTTTAACAGTGACATCATCTGCCATAAAATCACATTTAAAAATAGGATTTAAAGACTATCATTACAATCTTCCACCTTCATTAATTGCATTAGGGACCAGTTCAGATTACTCATGAATATTAATGACATGCAAATGAGCTGTAAGACTGTATCTCTTGGTTATTTGAATATATGAATATAGCCCTGGATTAATGAACAACTGTAATTTCATTTGCTTTGGTTATTTTCAAACTTAATGACATAACTGAATTGGAGCATCTAATTTTTTTCACACCAAAGTTGTTATTTTTTTTCTGTTAAAATAAATGGTCATTAGCAATTTTAATTAATTTCTAGTGTTCATTAAGTCCATCTTGTGAAAAAGAAAAGGATGTCATTTTATTTAATCTATAATGCTTTGAAATCTGAAAGAAAATGAAGAATTTTTTTTATATATATATATAAACAAATATAAAAAAATATTTAACAAAATTATGCAGTATTATTAACTTAAAATAAATATTATTATGTTATTGAAGACATTTTTTTTAAATTTGGCAATTAAATTCATATGAATTTTTACATTACCTAAAATGTTTCATGTTTTATTTTACAGTTTAGGATTTACAAAATCAGTGTCAAATAGATAGAGAAACAGACAGATAAATAAATAAATAAATAAATAAATAACAAATAAATAAATAAATAAATGAGTTATAAAGTATAATAAATCAATTTAGAAAAATAAATCAGAGAGAGGGAAGGAGTGAGTGAGAGTGAGGGAAATAGAGAAAGAAAGAGAGAGAGAGAGAGAGAGAGAGAGAGAGAGAGAGAGAGAGAGAGAGAGAGAGAGAGAGAGAGAGAGAGAGAGAGAGAGAGAGAGAGAGAGTTTACTTTTTCATATAAAAACATCAGATATTTGAAAACTGCTTTAAGATTTTGTAGCTGAAGGAAAAGTAAAAACATAAGTTTCTGTTATAACTCTTCTGTTTGTGAGATTTCATTTTCACAGCTAATTTTTTAGAATGGATCTCTCTATGATGGCTACTTTCAATTGTTAGTTACTCTGTAGCCAGCAGGCAGATTTGGTTAATTTTAATAGCTTTTGAAAGAAAAGTGATAACTCCTTAAAATCTGTAAAAATAAAAAATTTCAAATAAGTATTCATGTGACTGATTCAGACAAATACATTTTTTTTTTTATATGAGAAGTACTGAAAATATTACCAATCTTTTACATTATTATTTAAAAACATTATTGATTTATTTAAATTATTATTTAAGAACATTATCTATTTTTTACATTATTACATAGAAATATTACCTTTTTTTTTAATGTAGTATAAAAATGTTTAAATTTTTTTTAACTTTATTATTTATGAATGTCACCTATTTTGTTTTCATTATTATAGAAAAAAATCCATTATGTTTTTTGTTTTTGTTTGTTTGTTATTGGTGGATTTTTTTACTATTTTTTAAATTTTTTTCCATTATTTCATTATTATTCAAATTTAAAACTTTTTTCTATTCTGTTTTCAGTTGAGTCAAATTCTGGGACACAGTGACCAGCTTTACATCAAACTACCTTATGGTTTGAGAATATGGCAGCTTCTGCTGGCAATTATGTTCACAGTTATTGCCCTTTGGGTGAGTTATCTCCCTTTTACATTAATTAGCATCATCCTGTATGAAAAGTTCCGAGATAATTTTAAATAAAGCTATTGCTGTCATGTTGACCTTTGCTCAAATCACTCAGTTAGCCTAGAGCTGTTTGGTCTCATGTTAAAACCATAGTTACTTTAAATGGTAAAAATAAAATAAATATTTTAATGTTATTAATGCAAATATTGTCAGCCATGTAAAATAAAATGATAAATTAGATGAAAATGTTTTGTATCAGAGTAAAATTAGAACATTTTATAAATGCTGTTACAGTTTTAATGAAAATAATGTTGGAACTGGAAATAAATTTAAAATAAATTTAAAACTTCTAGAACTTCTTTGTGTATATTTTCTTTTTTAATCAGGGATTTGCTAAATGAATAATAGATATAGAGATAGAGAGATGGATAGAAAGACAGACAATTAAAAATATAAGTAAATAAATAAGTCAGTTATAAGTAAGTAAATAAATAAATAGTCCAAAAACAAATTAATAAATAAAATAAAATAAAATAAATAAAAGTAAATAAATAAATAAATGTACATGTAAATAAATAAATGATACAGTGAAATAATGAATAAAGTAATGAATGAATGAATGAAACAAAAAGAAATAAAAGGACTGAGTGCAGCAAAATTATTCCTAAGTAATGCTCTTTATATTGTAATTTTAGACTATTAACATCCTGAGAATTGGTACATCATTATTTATGTTACCAAGAGATCATCTGCAACACAGAAGTAATCAGAGACAGATGTATAAAATGAAAATAAAACCATTTGGGAAACTATAAATATTTGAAACACTTCCTACATTTCACACCAAATCCACTGACAATTAATATCACTCCATTTCTGTATGTAAATACTTCAATTAATCAACAGCACTTTGGTGTCTGTTACAATCTATTCAGTAAGCTTAATCTGTGATTGGTCAATTTAATGCAGTAAGCTTATCTGTGATTGGTCAGTTTACAATCTTAAAGTAGTAACCTTATCTGTGATTGCTCAGTTTACTGTCTTTGCAGTAAAGTAACTTATAATTGATCAGTTTATAAATTATTTCGAAAACTGATCTGTGATTGGTCACTTTATAATCAGAGTATTCTGCCAACCTGTAATTTGTCCATATTTCATTCAGTGCATCAAGCTGTTTCCTTTCAATCTTTGTATGAATTAATAACTGTGTTTTCCATCTGTTTCTAGTAAGAATCCTTCAGCTGACTATAATAGTGATACCATTCAGACTGTTATAAACAGTTCAGACCATTATTATTTTATTTATAATTTTTTTTTTTATTTTATCATAAATTTTTTTGAAGAAAAATGAAAATGTATTAAAAAACAAAAAATAAAATAAAGTTTTAACATGGAAACATAATGATAAAAATGAAAAAAAAAAAAAAAAAAAAATCCACCAGAAAAAAAATAAATAGTAAACTTTTCAAAAATATTACAAAACATTTTTAAAAACTTGGAAAAAAAAAAAAAAGGATATATTTTGAATTAGCATTATTATTGGTACATATTATTTATTTATCTAGTTTTAAGTTTTTCACATGATACAAGACAGTTATTTATTTTAAATCATCTTTTTATTCTAATGTTGTTTTTTTTCTTTCTATGCAGGCTCTGATTTTCCCTGCACATCTGTTTGACCTGACCTTCGAGACAGAGGAAGGGAAATACCTGACACTTCCTGTCAGACTCTATGGTGCTGCTCTTCTCAGTAAGTTTGATAATGTCTTACTACAGTGGCTCATTTTCATTTCTGCTTATGTGTAGAACTGCTGTGAGGCTGGTTCATTAATAGATGTTCTCTCATTTAATTGGGGAATCTGTGAATGAGGTGGATGAATGAAAGACAGAATGAAATAATAAATTAATAAATGAATGAATAAATAAATAAATATAAATGTATAACACAAATCTATTAAATAAATAAATAAATAGACTTAAATAGAAAAATATTTTATTTTAAAATCAATTTAATTTAAAAAAAAAAAAAAAAAATTGCTCATTTAAATTGATACTTTTCAATTTTTGTTCAAGAAATTAAAAAATAGACATAGTATTTTAACATTTTCATTTTATTGTATCAACCAAAGGTTACATGATCAAGATATTATGTATTTCTGTGGCAAATTCCAAGAAAATATTGCTTGATGCATACTATTCTTTAAATTCTGTTTTATTTTAAATTTTTATACTTCTATCCTTATTTTTATTCTGTTTTGACTTATATTTTCCAAACTTTTGTCATAACCTTCATTCTGTTTTGATTTCCAAGCTTGTCATTACTATTTCTGTTTTGGGGAAATTTCATTTTAAGAGTTCTGTCCTAACTTTAATTCTCTTTTGACTTAAAGTTTTGCATTTTCAAATTTCTATCCTAATATTTATTCAGTTTTGATTTTTGGTTTCAAAGTTCTCTCCTAACTTTAATTCTATTGTGGATTTCAAAGTTCTGTCCTAATTTTAATTCTGCTGTGACTTTCAAAGTTCTGCCCTAATTTTAACTCTATTTAGACTTTCAGTTTCAGAGGTCTTTCCTAATTAACCTTCATTCCGTTTTGGCTTTTAGTTTCTAAATTCTGTCCTAATCTTTATTCCGTTTTGACTTTCAGTTTCTGTCCTAATTTTCATTCTGTTTTGATTTCCAGGCTTGTCGTTACTATACTGGAACACGTTAGAGTCACAAGACAAAGATGTCATCCGTTGTGTTCTCCTCTCCAGTATTGTGTTCTTCAGTTTACAGACACTGGGTAAGTCACTTCAGCTAATCACATCATCTGTTACAACCTGTAGTCAGTAAACTCATCTGTGATTGGTCGTATTTGTAACCAATCATTTTCAGCCAAATTTACAAAGCCTTTAATTTTATTTTTGCTGTGAAAAGTGAACACTAAGTGTATTATGTATTCTTCAATTGATTACAAATGTAAAATTTATCTGTGCATATCTTGAAATGTTTGTTTTTTATTGTATAAATATTTATTATTGTTTATTTTGTATGCATTGTTAGTTATTTGGTATATTGGGAAATTTAATTTTTATTTATCATTATCATTAAATTTTATTTTTTAATTTTTCCTGTCAAATAAAAATAAAGTAAACACTGAATATAGTTGGTGAATATTAAATTAATTCATGTTATATTTTTATGTTTCATATATTTTACATTTCATAAACTCATAATACTTTGTTTTATTATTACAGGCAGAAATTTCACATTTCATAAGCTAATATTACATTTTACATTTTCATAGTGATATTACATGTTCTTCATTCAGTAAGCTAATATGTTTACATGCTGATACAAATTTTACCTAAGTTTTTACAGCCATAAGTTTTACATTTCATACAAATTGTGCACAAATTGTGCATTTATCATGTTGAAACATGATTTACATTACATAATCAGTAGATTTTACATTTAATATATTTTTTACATTTAAGTACTTCAATATTTAATATCCAATTGAAGTTTTACATATTTTTACATATTTTACATTAATACAAAATATAATTTAGTTGACATTTCACATGAATACGTTTTACATATAATAGATAATATTTCAAATACTGGTACATATTTTACATATAATATACTGTCCATGTGGGTGTTTCACATATAGATATACATTTTACATTTAATATCCTAAGAAATATTTATAGTGTCATACATTTGATGTTTCATATTTTGATGTATATTTTTGTTACTGCTACACACTTGATATTTCATATCTTGGTACATATTTTAAGCATGCTGTAAGAATGTCTTCTGAAACAAAATGGCTGACAGTTTTCAATTGGGAACATAAAAAAAAAAAAAAAAAAAAAAAAAAAAAAAAAAGAAATCCTATTTCTTCATATTTTGTTTAAGTATATTTAACATATAGCCAACACTACTGTATTCACTTTTTCACATTTATTATTTTTAAATTAATCAGCTGTAATTAAGTAAGAAATAAAACTCCACAGAAATATGATTTAATTTAGTTTAATTTAGTAAGAATAAAAATGTAACTGTATTTATTATTAAAATAAAAAATTAAATTTGATTGATTTTATTTAAAATATTTATAACACAGTGCAGAATTTAGTAATATTATTAATAAGAAATTAAACATTGAAAAAAACTATATTAATTTAATATTTGAAAGAAACAACAGACCGTCTATTTAAATGAAACAACAGACAATATAATTAAATGAAACAACAGACAATATAATAATTAAATGAAATACAGACAATATAATAATTAAATGAAGCACCAGACAATATATTTTTGGACGAGTACAAGAGGCTACAATGGAGAGTATGTTTTGTATATCCAGACTGTAACGTAAATGACTATTATTATATTTGTCAGTGTTGATGTGTTGTTTAGTTTCAGCATTCTCCTATCCTGTGCGCGAAAGCCTGTCAATTAGTCCTATTTTGATGATGTGCTGTAAAGTTATAAGCATTCTTCTCAGTTCCTATTTCTACTGGATAATGGGAAGGGACTGGAGGTCGAAGGAAGGACGATATTATCATTGATGAAATGTTTGTTGTAAGTGAAACTTGCCCTGGTATCAAATGGCATGTTGCAGCGTAATGTGGCGTGTTTCAGCTTAATGTGTTATGTTGCAGGTTAGCATGGCATGTTGCTTCCTGGTGTGGTGTGTTGCAGCCTAAGGTGGCATGTTGCAGCTTAGTTCGGCGTAGTGCAGCTCAGCATGGCATGGCAAATTTTTTTTTTGTTGTAATAAATGCTTTGATTATTTGATAAAAATCTATTTCACACTTTTAGTAGAAAAAAATTAATAAAAAAAAATTAAAAGAGAATTAAAATTATTTAAATAATAAATATATATTTTAAAAAATAATAATAAAATAGATAAATAAGTACAAACATACAAACAAATTGCAATAAAAAAAAAAAAAAAATTATTAGAATAAATTGTTCTTGTTTTTAAAACAAATATATGTAGATGTATATATATATAATAAATTCATCAACTGATGGCATAATCCTGATGAATGAAATTAACTGATTTTATTTCAGATTTTGTTATTGGACTATAAAATAATTACTCATATAATTTTGGTTCAATCAATTAAATTAACATTTATCATACAGTCATGTCCCAGAATTCAATAGTAGTATTACCTCTGTTAAAAATAAAAATAGATTTTTATCAGATTTTTGTTTTTGTTTTATTTGTGTCATATTCACTTGCATCTGTCTTTATTTTTTTTTTTTTTACAACTTTAAAAATAAATTTTTGAATGTTGAATTAGACTTTTTGATTAAATGAAAATAGAGCATTCTTCTTTTTTATTTATTTATTATCTTATCTTATCTTATTTATTTATTTATTATCTTATCTTATCTTATTTATTTATTTATTATTATTAAAAATGTTTTATTTACTCCCTCAGTTGTTTCATAGAAAATAGAGCTTTCTTTTTATTTATTTATTATCTTATTTAAACCTGCATTGTGATTTATTTATGAAAAAGATTATTTTAAAATAAATAATTAAGAACTGTATTAAATAAAAAAAAAAAAAAAAGTAAGTAAATGAATAAAGAAATAAAGAAACAAACAAATAAACAAACAATAAATATGTTGAAAACAAAAATAAAATAAAACAAAAATACTTAATGAATGAATGAATAAATAAATAAAACAAAAAATTGAAAACAAAAGTTAAATGTAACAAAAACAAAACAAACATTAACAAATTAAACAAAAAAATTAAACAAATAAAAGAAAACAATTATGGAAGAAACGGTACACAAAATAAATATTGTTTGTGTTTGTTAGATTTATAGCTTTTCCTTATTTTTAATGTCTGTTTAGACATCACTTTTATCTTTCACTCACATCTGTTTATTTTTTACTTCTTTACCCACTATACTTGTTCCTTAGGGATTTTTCCATTTCTCACCCTCCTTATGGAAATTTCACTCTCCTTAAGAACTTCTCCCATATCTATTTTTTTAAATTTTTTCTTGTTCTGGTCTCCTTAATAAACTTTTTTCTCACATTCAAAGCAATTTTTATTTTTTAACTAAATCTTTTTAAAAAAATTCTCATATTTTAAGCCACTTTTTTATTTTTTTATTTTTTTAACCCAAATCTTTTAAGAGTTTTCTCACATTTTAAACATTTTCTTTTGTACACAATTTCATCATTAAAAGAAATGTTTCTCACTAATTGTCAGGAGACATTTTCCACCAAACACTTTCCTAAAGGAGATTTTTTCCACATCTCACCCATCAAAAGAAATATTTTGAGCATTGGGGCTTAAGATCTTTGAATATTATGACAACCCACTCTTCACAACAATGATGTTGACAAAACCATGTAGATGTCTATTTATCATTTTGTTTACAAGATAAAAATGAAAATTGATATATTAATAAAAGCAAGTGGGCAGAAAATCAGTTTAAAAAATCAGTTCATTTTAACCTATCAAATCTAGTATGTTATCTGTATACTTAATCTGTCCACTGCTTTTAAATGTAAATTTCTGAATACTTAAAGTTCATTATTAACTTGATTTCTCAATCCCTGTATCTAAGTAAAGTGAAAAACAGTAAAACACATATTATTTCTGAATTTAAAATACAAATTAATCTTAATAAATTCAATTCTGAATACTTACAGATCACTACTTGCTTCATTTAAAGTTTTGAAATATTCAGGTATAAATTATACTAAAAGTAGAGACCAAACAGACATATAAGTATTATTCTTGAAGTAAATTTAAATTATTTTAAGTATTTAGTTCTTAATGGCTGAATGTTTATGAAAAGGTTTGAATACTTATTAAACAAATTTAATAAATATTGCTACGGATGGTTCTTGATCTAAAATTTAAAACAATCATCTTGCATTTGTTTTAGGATAACCATAGGCCACTTCAGACAATGCTCATAATGCTAGATTTGAATGTTCAAGTTAAACCAGCCTGGTTAGTTTTGTCTTGTGCAAACAACTCCTGAACATGAGGTCCTTATTGACTAACATCTTTTGACAAAAAATGCAAGTCAGATTAAAATTAATTTCATGAATGATTTTGCCCTTTCAACAGTCTTAAAAAAGAAATAAGCAGTTGACACTAACAAGAATTGAAAATAATAATATTTTAGTCTGGAAAAAAAAAAAAAAATAAAAACAATAATTATAATAATGATAAAAAAAGAATATTTTAATAAAATAAAATAAAAAAAAAATAAATGAATATATGATGATGATGATGATGATAATAATTGATAAAAATAAAAATAATAATCATAGTAACAAGGTAAAAATAATAAGGAGAAAAAACATAACAAACAGTAATAATGCTGAAATAGTTTTTATTTATTTATTTATTTTTTTTGTTGAAGCTTATTTCTGGATTTGTCTTGCTACATTACTTTTTGTTAAATAAAAAGCTAACATTTTCCATATTTTGTTTTGATGCTATTGCTTAACCTAGCCTTGCTCCTTTGACCTCTGTCTTTACCTTTGACCTCCAGCATTTACCTGTTTCATGGACAGGTGCAAAACTTTCAGTTTCTTTCTTCCTCTGGGATGGTTTGTTTTTAGCAACCTCCTGTGTGACATTTCAAAACACTTTTCTTTAGAAACTTTTATTTATTTCAAGCCACTGTACAACTCTTTATAGAATTAAATTTTGCTTGAACATTATTTGTAGTCTGTAGTTTGTTTCTCCACGGATTTCAAGTTTATTTAATGAGTATGTGTGAGAGTGCAAACATATATATATATTCTAAATGTAAAGGAAATTTAAAAAAAAACCCTCTTAAATGATTTCTAGTGGTTGCTTATTTTCGTAATAAAATAAATGACAGAATCATTAACATAGCTGTCATTCTCTATAGCCATTACAATTTTCTTTTTTTCTTCACATTTCTATGTAAAATCAAGACTTAAAATGAAAAATAAAAAAATAAATGGGAAAAAACCAAATCAAATTGAAAAAAAAAAAAAAGAAGAAATATATAATATCAAATTTAATACATATAAAAGCAAAATAAAAAAATGTCAAAGAATTAAAAGGAAATTTTGGCAGTCAGTCAATCTTTGTGAACTTGTAATTTTATCTTATACTTTATTATCGCCAAAGGTTTAGTTTCAAATATAATAATAAAACATCAGTCTGAAGTGTGTATATGTATTATTATTTTTTGTAGATTAAGGCCCTATTAAACCTTATCTATAAATATTGTTCAAAAATATTGTTTTAAAATTAAGCTAGACATCAGATGCCTTTTAGTTGCAGACAATTCAATTAAGCTGACTTAGATAGTTGATCATTGAAAAACTGTTCTTTTACACACAATAGTATCATATCTGTAACTGTACAGAAATTAACTTTTCTCTAAAAATTAATATAGTTTTTTGTGTTTTAAATAATAATAATAAATTTAAAAAATAATATTATAAAAAATTAACAGTTTAAATTAAAAGAAAAAGGAAACAGGAAGAAAAAGAAATAAAAATAAAAAATAAAAATAATAATAAAAAAAAAGAAAGAAAATTAAAAGAAAATAAAACAACAGTTTTTTAAAGTATTCTGATTCAGAATCAGTATGACTCAGAAACATAGACTCACACAGAATTTCAGTACACGAATCAACTTTAATACCTCTTCAGGCAACAAAAATAAGTAATTTTGCACTTTTTCTGAAACATAATTTAAAAGATGGATTTAAAACCTAGAATGAGACATTTTAACTGGTTTAACTGATCTTTAATAATAAAATGTTATTTAGACACGAAAAATTTATAACCATTGACTCTTAAAAGAGAAATCAAATGCATGCTTAAAATATGTAACCAATAAAATTTTAAGTCATAATATAACCATTTTAACATTCACAAATATCATTTTCATTTTCAAAAAAAACTATTTTCAGTTCATTAATGCTGAAAAAGATTTTTAAAAATCATGTCTAAAAAAAAAAAAAAAAAAAAAAAACCTTAAAAAAAATACAACTTTGTATGTCGAATTTAGTTTGGTATTGATACACATATATACATATACATATATTTATATATTCTATTTCTTTTCATTTTTATTTCATTTTCTTTAAAGCCTTCTTGTTTTATAAATTATCCAAATATTTTTGGAGCCTTTAACATTTTGTTAATCATTTTAGCGGCATTTCTGCCCACTATAATCATGTTTTCTTTCTTTCTTTCTTTTTTTCTTTTCACCTTCGTCTTTTTTTTTTTTTTTTTTTTCTTGTTAATAATTATCATCTCTCATTTATTTATGAAAACCTCAGAACGAAACATGATTTAATTACAATTTTAATTTTTTAATTTTTTTTTCAGTGACCACCATTGACGTTCTGGTGAACAGCAAGCTCAACATACAAGTGATGATGTTTCTTGGTTGCCGGGTTTTGTTTGCTCTCGTAAGTTACGCCTTCTACCACTTCGTTGGCTGCAAGTTCATTGCCATAAAACGATCGGTTTCCTGTAAGGAACTTGACAAGGAGCAGTAGACTGGTACCCTCACAAAACCAAACAATACTGGTTTCCAAAGAAATACAAAAGAAATGTTTACAAAATCTCAAGGGAGATAATAAATAAAAAAGATGGCGCTTTTTTCAACAAACTTGATATTAGTTATCAAGATGGTTGATACCTCAGTGAATAAAAAAAAAAAAAAAAAAAAAAAAATGAATGAATAAATAAATAATTCACTGATAAAATGTGCAGGAATTATGTAAGTGGTAGAAACAAACACTGACAGGAGGAAATGTAACTGTGTGCAAATATATGTTTTGTTTATTTATGTTAAGGAAATATTATTATTGGGGCTATTTCAGAAACCTAAAAAGTAGATGGGCAACCTTTGTTTCAGTGTATAAAGTAACCAAAGATTTCAACTAAGCCATTCTTCAGAATCAAGAAAAAAATAAAAATAAAAATAAAATAAAATAAAATAAATAAAAATAAAATAAATAAAAATAAAATAAATAAATAAATAAATCAGAATACTGCTGCTACTACTTACAATAAGCATAATCATAAAAAAGTACTTAAGTCTAAGAAATTTAAACAAATGAATATTTTTAAAATTTTCAGTTTAATTTTATAAATATTAAATAAATTAATAAAAAATGCAAAGTAATTAAAACTATTATTATTATTTTTTGCCATATTTTTGGATCTTTTATTTTGAAGTTCAAAATATTATGAATTACTAATAACAAATTATGATAATGCACACTCCTATCCATTTGTCTGTCTGTCTCTCAGTATATGTGTATGTATAACTTACTATGGAACAGCCCTGAAGTAAACTGATTTTATGTGTGATTCGTTGTGACGTGTCCATGGTACTAAAAATAATTATTTTGAATTTTTAAATTTTATTTTGTTTACTTTTAAAATGACATGAATTAAGCTGTTCAGCTACATGCTGAAGATTATGAATAAAATATGCTGCCCAGTTTCCAAAAGAAAGTGGATGTGTGTTTGTTAACATTTGTAAAGACTGAAAAATACTTCCAGGAATGTTGTTTATGCTAATTACCTACAATTTATTTTATATACATATGTATATATATTAAATTATTGTAGAAAATATAATAATAATCCATATGGGTTACAGAAATGTGGAATTGTCTGATATACATTTTGAAAACAGGATGAAATATGCAAATTTCAACAGTAAAATAAATAAATAAATAAATAAAATAATAATAATAATAATAATAATAATAATAATAATGAATAAAAATTAATTATTGGGAAAAATGAGAAGACTGATGTAATTTAATCTCAAGTCCTTTCATTAATTTACGTCACCAGATTTTTATACTGATTATATACTGATACATTTAAATGCAGCAGGTGAAACTTTGAAGTAATTATTGGTAATTATTTTACAATATTTCACTTGTTTTCATGTTAGGTACATAAAATAGCTGAAATGATAAATACCATTATACATTTAGAAGGAACTGTTTTTTTACAATTTTCGATTCTTTGTTTAATTTATTCTTTTTTAAAACTTGTTTTCTGTAATTTTCTTGAGTTGCATGCTAAAGAAAGATGAGTTAAGATTTAATAAACGAGTGATTTAATGAAATGAACATCTTATACATGTTAAGAAAATTATATTGGGAAATTCATATAATTTTTATATTCATTCTTCATAAAACAACTTGAATCATTTTAGTTAATTTATACTTTATAAATAATAAACATTAAAAAAAATGTGAAGAATAATTTTATGTACCTTTCATGGAAGTAAGTAATATTCAGTGGCCTTGTTTTTCAAACATTTTTCTAAAACATAAAAAATTTATATTTTTATGATAATAAGCATAAAGGCATTGCTATTATTTATATATCTGAAATTATAAAAAAATTTAGACCAGTTTCATAGCAAAATAGACAAAAGCTTCTAGAAGTACAATAGAAAAATAGAAAATATTTATGACATAAGACTATTTTAGAGAGCTTGAATTAATTCAGATGAAAATAAATAATCAGATAGGTAAACTAACTGTTATTTTTTTGTTTTTGCTTTTATGTCTTCTAATTTCATGAATTCTCATATAACACAAGTTCATTTAAAATTATGTATATTTAAGTTAACATCATGTATCAAATAACTGGTATATGTAATATACATATTTGTATACATCTCTGTATAGCTTTCACATAACATTATCTTATTTTTGTCTTCAAAATGCAAACATTTAAGTCTATGTTAAAACATTTTTGTTTTTAGGTATCATAATCTGTTATAATACTGTTATTTGGAATTATTTCTGGCATTAACTAGATATTTTTTGTGTATTTAGGTTAATAGAATATTTTTATCAGTTTTTGCCCCTTACATTTAATGCTCAGGACCAGTAATTCTTCCTGATCTTTTATCAATATAATTATAACATTTGGTTTCTCAAAAAAACATTTATGTTTGTGAATTTTCGAGTCTAGTTAATCTAGAATTTCGGTGCCATATTTAAACTATAACATCAACAATAAAAACACTATTCACAAACGTGATTATGAAGACTGTTTTTTCATTGTATCTTTATGCACTTTTTGTTATTCATTGTTTATCACCCTAACCAATACATATTTTATTTAGTGTAGAGAAAGATGTGATATATGTCATAATGTAAATGTGCACACTATCAAAGTTTATGGATGTATATTTTGTGAATAAAAAATGTATAATAAAATGTTTGGATTGTTTGTTTTCCTTTGTGTTAAATAATGTATAATTATTTCATCTTCTCCTTCTTTTATTTTTTTCCTATTTTTCTTTTTCCTTTTTAAGCCAGATTACCATTTTGAATTGATGTTTTGATTGCTTTTTTGCATGTCTAGTAGTAGTACTGCTACAAGTAGTAATAATAATAGTAGTAGATGTAGCAGTTGTAATAGCAGTAGTAGTAGCAGCAGCTGCAGTAGAAGTAATGGTAGAGGATGTAATGGTAGTAGTATAGTAAAAATAAGGTAATAAAATAATAAAACTAAAACGAGTATCAAAAATCCAGAACATACTAAAAGCGAGTAAGAAACATCATGGAAACTGAAGAAAACTCATTACAGTTCTGATAGGTTATCTGTCAAGAACTGAGTTAAACTGATGATTGACTGAACGTGGACAGTTATTTGTACAATGAACTCTCACGACCACTGCAGCTGGAACCTCAGATTGACGGCTGAATTCAGCGAAGCAGAAATTAACGAGTTAATAAAATAAAAAAAATCACAGAGAAATGTAGAGAAGATGTATCTGAGACTAATTACAGCAGAGCAATTACTTGGAAAGTAGACTGTGTTTCTAAGTAGGTCTGCTTGGTGATAAAGAGGTTTCTAAGTCAGTTAAACACTTCCACCTGAACTGTCCTTTACTGTTGTAATTTTGAACTTGGGAATAAATAGTCTAAACAAGTTTCTGAATATTTTATTTTGTATACTTCTCAAGCGACAGGTTTTTTTATTTGTTTTTTTTATGTCACTGTTTATATGTGATTGGAAAGATCAGCGTAAATACATTTTTCATAATTCTAGATGATTATTTGTAAAAGGGTACTTGTGATTGAAAACCAGTTGTGCAGCACTGGCTGGAATAGGAAAAAACACTGATCAGGGTATCAAGAAAACCCATCACTCATCACACTTGTACATTTCCTTCTAGACAAACCCAGTTGGCCATTTTCCTACCCAGCCAGTTCTCTGCTATTATAATAAAGATTATTATTATTATTTTTATTATTATTATTGGCTTCTCCATTTCTGGAAGATGTTCATAAAAGATCCCTTGTTGTTTTTACTAAAAAAAACATAAAAAAAAAAAAAAATTGCTGATTGCATGGTGGGCCTGTGATAAAAATTCCTTGTTGCTTTAAAAAAAAAAAAACACTGCATAGTGGAACTTCTTCACCCACGTGTGTGAAGTCATATAAACACAGACTCAAAACGTTGTTAAGAGTGTAGCTAAATAAAATGTTTCTTGCTTCTTTGTTGAATGTTAAAAGCAATTTACTGGAGTGCTAGGGGACACTGTTTAAACACAGGATTTCATTACAAAACAACTGGCAAAGGACTCAGTTCTGTTTCCCAGCAGTTAGTGTAAACTCCAGTCGATTAATCAGATTTGTTTGTACAAAAGTACTCCACTCTAAATACCGTGATTGCTTTTACTGTGGTCAATAAGATTTCTGATATTCTGCTAACTTAATTACTCTATGTTTTGTACTTTATATTCATTCAGGAGCAAATCTAGATATTGTATAGGAAGTACAAGGCAACCCTGCCAACCCCCTTCTCTAAAATCATATATTGTGTGAATTATTATGTATTTACATTCAGTCATAGCAAATCAAAATACTTCTACTGAATGTAAGGCCCTGGTCCTATAAAAATGATGACTCCAAGTAGGGGAGGAAAAACTTACTGTTTTTGTTTAGTATCTGGAAAATTGAACTTGTTGCAAAAAGGGATTTATTACACAACTTTCCAATAGCCTCATCTTCTTTTCAGTAAAACTGATGAAAAATATATGGTGATTAAAGAACTTACAACATTTACATTAAAGATGATTAGGTGTAAGAGAAATTCTTGTAAATCCAAGAATCAATAATTCCAAAATTCTGATCTTATCTTGTTCCTGGGTAACTGAGAACAAAGTTTCACAAAAATGAATTAAAAAAAAAAAAAAAAAAAAAAGAAAAAACTTGTTTACTTTCAACTAGACCTCAATTGCTGAAGTTTTATTGAAAATAAATACAAACCAAGGTTATGTGACACATTTAAATAAACTATCAAAATGTAAACACACCATTGTCTTGTTCCACATTTAATTTCACACATTCACAATAACGTACAAATTCTTTCACAAAGGGAAAGAAAATCAATTTAACTGCACCAATGAAGTTAGCATACAATTCATCAGAGTTAATTGAAACATAATTTTCTTAATTTATATTTTATTCTGTACATTATGTACAATTTTTCGTTCAACAAACTTGATCTGTTCCATTTACAGAAATTACACATACTGTTACTTAGGATTAGTGGTTTTTATTTGACATAATTTGAAATAAAATTAACACAACACTTGTTATATTTGGTAAATCACCTGTTAAGCATATCTGAGAGACAGACATAAACAAAAAATAATAATAAAGATTTTAAAAAATTAAATAAATAAAAAAAAAAAAAAGCATGTCAGTTTTGATAAATTAAATCTTGTAATATTATCTTATATCTGAAATGCTGGAAAAAAAATGAAATTTGTTAGGCAATAGAAATAAAAAAAACTGATTAGAGACACAAAGTTTAAATCATTTTTTTTTTTTTTTCCTTTAACAACTATTGAAAACATAATTAGTATTATATGAACCACTTAGTAAGCTTCAGAATTCAAAAATTACATTTAAGACAAAACCGAACTCAGTTTTGATTGTGAAAAATGGATACTTTCGGTCAATGAAACATTTGAAAATACTGTCTGCTGGGCTTTAAGAAATCCAAAATTTTGTTTATTAACAAACCAAAATCAAAAAGTTGTGAATTAAAATCTATCTTACCCAAATACTTTATAAAAAATTAGGGTCTTTGACAGAAATAGTTCATTTAACAATTGCACGACTGTATGATAATAAAATTATCCTGCAACTTTATGATAATATCAAAGTTATTGCCAGCATTCTACATAATATCCAAACTAAAGAACCAAATTTCATTTCTAGTTCAGAATTTCTTTGTGATGTAGAAATTGATACTGATAAGGCAATTTTCTTATTACTAATTGAGTTGTTCCCTCATGAAAAAACCCCTATCCAGTAAGCTAGGAATAACTGCTATGTCATTAGTTTTGTAATTGGAATTGAGATGTACTTTGTTGTTTTTTTGCTGTTAATCTTGAGGCACTAACACTACTGGAGTTGAAAGGAGAGAAGGAGAGAGAAAGAGGGAAGGTGAGAATAAAACAACAATAAAGAAAACAGAAAAAGAGAAATAAATAAATATAAATATAAATATAAAATAAATAAATAAATAAATAAATAAATAAATAAATGAACAATAATAAATAAATAAATAAATATATAAATAAAATTATAAAAAAATAAAAAAATAAAAAAGAGTTTTTCGTCTGAGCCTGTTACAATGAAAACTAATGTAGGTAAGTGATACCTGAAAGATAAACGATTTCAAATTCTTTTTTCAAAAACTTGTGAACTGAATTGTTTAACACCAGCTCGAAAAAAAAAGGAAAGAAGAAAAAGACTAGTGCATGTCATTCAAAGGTAAATAGAACAATCATTAAATATAACATCGTATGTCATACTGACAATCACAATGTTGAAGGAAAATTTACAGAATTATCCTGCATAGAATCACACCAGATTAAAAAAAAAAAAAAAAAAAAAAAAAAAAATAAAAAATTAAAAAGAAAATAGGAATAAAGGAAAAGGTTAATACTGATACAAAGCTTGGTGTGTTGATATGATACAAGGACGTGGTCAAATGAATTCATGCAATATTCAGGATTAATGTCAGGAAAATTAAATTGTTTGAATCAGCTGTCTACATGTAACCACAAAAACCAAAATGAGTTTTTTGTTTTGTTTTTGACAGTAGAAATTTAATGTAAAAAATAAATACCTAAAAAATAAAATTAAAAAAAAAATTAATTCTGTTAATTTTCTTGAGCTTATGTTTTTGTTTCAATGCAGGTATTTACAGCATATATATTTGATTAACTTTAATAAATAAAACTACACAAATTAACTGCCCTTTTGAAAAAAAAAAAAAAAAAAAAAAAATTAAATTAAATTCCAAATAAAACAGTAAAAGTAAGGAAAAATGTACAAAATGTATTAAAAAGGATAGAAAATTATTTATTTTTATTATTCTTTTTTCAAATAATAAAGACATTTTTAAACCAGTATGGGTCCCAGCTTAAAATATAATTAAATAAATTAGATACTGTCAAAATCCAAAAGAATATACTTAATATCTGTTACTATTTTACACAAAATAATAAAAAAATCAACAAAGACAAGAAGTTGGTAAGTTACTGATAATTTAACTACAACTTCTTAATTCCTACATGATTTTCATTTCAAACTGGTTCTGAATTTTTCAAGAATAGTTCTGAATTTTGTAAAACTTCCTGTGGCCAAATTGACATAATAGCTACATTATTTACAATTAAGGAAAAATCTAACCACAATTTCAGACTGAAAAGTAAATAAACATTTTTCTCCTTTTCTCCACATTTGCGAAAATTTAAGTAAATATGATTTTAAAATTTTAAATACATTTGAGATAACACATAACATCCACAATGGTCCAATAATCACACGACTGCATTGAGAAAGAAAACAATGCATTTTATCTGTTACTTTATCCATCATCACTGATAGGTAATTATCACACTGGTACATATATATCCACTCTGAAGAAAACATGTACATGTATACTCATGCACATCACAAAAAAAAAAAAAGAATTTCTCTGTCGTTTTTCTCTCAGTTAATCACATGATTATATTTGTTCACAGTTAAAGAAAAATTGTCGTCTATGTACAATGCAAACATTATCGGGAAGCTTTGGTTTTCATGCCGTTGGCTTTCGATTCATCCTTTTTGGACTTTTTGCTACTGCCGTGTCTGCGCTTGTGGAACTTATTGACGTAGGCATCAACCAGAGACTTGATCTTCATTGGATTAATCTCTCCAGCCTTGCTATGGCAGACCTGAAAGTGGAGGTAAAATCTTTTATTTTTATAATGAATGAATCAATAATTAATTTTTTTTAAAGGATATTTTAACACGTTTTATTTATTTAGTTGAAAGAAAAAGATTGTTATTTATTTTTGCATAAATAATGAAAGAGGAAGCATGATGGAATGCTTGGAAAAAATAAATAAAAATTAAAAACCCCAGAAAAAACAACAACAAATCTGTGCTCTGCTAGTTGTAATGTCAATAGCAGGGTTGATTCCAACAGTTCAAATATGGGACCCATATTTCTAAAATAAATAAATTTTGTTAAAAGAAAAGATTTAAAAAAAAAAATAAATAAAAAATGGCCAGAAAAAACAGGTAAGTAAGAAATCTGATGTCGACATGTACAAACCTTTGGTACAGCTTTACGCAAGATCTCTTTGTACTCCTCCTTTGTGATTTTCTTGCTGCTGTAGTACGGCTTGATTGCACACTTCACCTCGTCCACCACACGCTCTTGTAGATGTAGTTTCTTCAGATACTGTCAAATTCAAAATGCACATTGAATTGGTTGGCTAATTAATGTACATCGTCAACAAAGTGCTTACGTTAAAGAGGTGCATGTAAAAAAGTTCATTTCTCGCACTGACAAGGGAGGGAGGGAGGACAGTGAACTGAAAGCTAGATAAACTGGTTAAATTCATAAGTAGCAAAAAAAATAAAATAAAAAAATAAATAATAATAAACAATAAAACAAACAAATCCCATACTTACTACAGACTCTCTAACTATTGTTTATTATTTTATTTTAATTAAATATCTTTCTTTATTACCTTTTCTTTATTTGTCAGTTCTGCAGCAGAAGATGGCATGTCGTCTTGCTGGGAAGCGAGGGCTTTGACTGATTTGCTGTGCGAATGTTTCGACTTTCGACTTTTTCTGTTTTTATTCACGGGATCAGGGGCGTTGGCAGCACCAATTCACACTCTTCATCAAGAGGGACAACTCCATGTCAATCATCTCCATGGAATCCAGAGGATCTTCGTTTTCTCTCGACTTGTGCTTTGAACTGGACACTGGCTGTGGCACCTTGAACACGCCATCGTGTTTAGAGTTCTTGCCAGCCAGACAGGCCTGCACTTTCAACAGAGTCGATATGTTCTGCAGCTGCTGAATCGCAACGCTGGCTTCTCCGTCTCTTTGTTGTTCGCCGATGCCAGTATCTTGGATGCTGACAGCAGTGTGTCTGTGGGACGAGGACTAAGTCCCTGAGCAGCTCCAACACTAATCTGGTTTGTTGGATTCAATGTCATGGGCATGGAGCTTGTGGGATTGTTAACCGGAATATTCTGAGGGAACCTGTTGTCCGTGTCTGCAGGAATTTCACTTATGCCTCCGTTCAGCAGAGCCTGTGGAATTGTGGACATGATGGGTGGTCGGGTCACTATTGGAGGACCGAACTGGTTCTGAACTGGCATGACCTGCGTGGAATTAACAGGCCAGCCAAACTGAGGTGCCGGTCCTGCTGCTGGTATTCGCGGCAGTGGCTGAAACTGCACTGGTCCATTTAGCAACAACGGATTTACTAGAACTGGGGCTTGCACAATGCTCGTTGGCACTGTTGGTATCATGTTAAAGGAGACTGGGGGCAGTGGCGACACACTGGGGAGAGAGGATGGGGGAAACGTTGACACTTGAGGAAGAGTAGAAATGTGTGGAAGAGAGGACGCAGGAGGCAGGGGAATATTTGCAGGTTCGACTGAAGGGAAACCCATTCTGTTGTTGACAATGGGACTGTTGACGTGAGGCAGGGGGGGCACAGAGCTGAGGGTGTCGGAAGCCTGGTGATTAGAATGACTGAATTCCAGAATCTCTTTCTCCAGCTCCTCGTCTGTTGGATGAGCTGGGTCGTAATTGTGCATTTCACCTTCAATGTCTGCTTCCAATTTCTTTTCATTAGTGTCTGAGGCGACTTTATCAATGATAGTGGGAATTTTCTTTTCCTTTCCATCTTTCTTGCCAGCAGTGTCTTCATTTGCTTGTACTTTCTGGTCTATAATTGTTGGAATCTTGCCATCACTTTCCGCTGATTTAGAAGAGTCTTTATTAGCAGGTGAAGAAACTTTATCTTTTGTGGCACAAGCAGTATCTTTTTTAGGTGGTGGTGGCATAGATGGTGTCGGTATGTCCTCAAAGTTAACACCAATACTTCCAAATATAACACTGTCTTCCACGCCATCTTCATCATCGTCATCGTCAATGACAATGGGGTCATTACAATTGCATGTATGTTCAATGACTTTCATGGTTTTTTCAAAATGTGGTTTTGCCGTTTCTATGGATTTGGTTTTCTTTGTTTTCTCCGCCACTGGAAAATCATCATAATCATCCAGCCTCGAACTTTTTCTTTTGTGATGGTGTCGGTTTTCTTTACTTAAACTATCTTTGTCGGAATGTTTCACTGGACTAGGGGAATCAGATGGTGTCCTGCTGTGCCAGTTTTTCCTATCAGTTTTTTCACGACTCCGATCTCTCTCTCTCTCTCGGTCTTTATCTCGTTTCTTTTTCTTAGAAGATCTTTCTCGTTCCGGGGACCTTTCTTTAGAACCAGACCGATCTCGTTCACGTCTTTTCCGCCGAGACCGGTCGTGTGATCTTGTGCTCTGTCTTTCCTTGGAGTGAGTTCCATGTTTCTCTTTTGAGCGGGACCGACTCTTATGCCTGCCTCTAGAAACTGATCGACTTTTGTGTTTTTCTCGTGAACGAGATCGTGTTCTGTATCGATCTTTAGAATGTGATCGGGTTCGCACTTTTTCTCGAGACCTGCTCTGCGAGCGAGACTTGTCTCTGCGGTGCTTTCGCTTCACGTGAGTGTCGGATTCATAGGCGTACTGTTCAGATTTGCTGTGCTTGTCGTGTTTCGACTTTTCCCTCTTTTCAGCGGGAACTTCACATTCTTCATACACATAAATTTCATCTTTCTCACATCTAACGTCATCATACACTTTCAAACTCTCCCTATCACTTTTAACCTCCTCGTGCACTTTCAAATTCTCTCGTTTGGAATCATGTCGACTCAACAACAATTTTTCCTTTTTTTCTTCCTGTTCCCTTTTCCGCCTGCGTCTCGACTCTTTCTTTTCTCGACTCCTGTAAGCTCTCGCGTCATACTCTCCAAAATTCAAACGATCAAAAACACTCTCCTCGCCTTCTTCAACCTGATCAGCCTCCATTCTTCTGTGCACCTTTTTCTCCTTCTTGGAGAGCTTTGCGAACTCCTGCATTCTCATTTGATATTCTTTCTCTAAAGCACTCTCGTCACTGTCTACTGACCATCTGCCAGGCGATTCACGCGTATCTTCCTCTGTCCGTAAAATTTCACCGTCTTCAAAACTGGCCTTTTCATCCTCAGCCTCTTTACCTGCTGGCACATCAGTCTTCTTTCCTCCTTCTTGAAAACTCTGACGTCTGCTTTGAGAATTCTGAGAATCTGGAGTGTTGTCGTCTGTACGTGACAGCTCGATCATTAAAGATGAATCCTTTTCAACAACCACACGTTTTTCAGAAGAACTGTCGTCGTCAGAAATATCAGAATGAACGGGCAGTTTAGACGAAGTGTCTGAATTCTTTTTAGATTCAGCAGATTTATTCACAGGAACGCTTTCTTCTGGAAATATATCCACATCCTCTGTAGGCTCAGAGGGGTCATATATATTTTCATTCTCTTTGTCTTTAGAACTGACTTCTTCTTTTCCTTTTTCTTTAGAATTTTCTTCCCAATTCCGAACACAGTCAAGTAGTCACTGTCAGATTTCTCATGCGAAGTATCAGCTGTGTTGTCTGGAGATGTCTGGTCAGGCTGCAGTGGGTTGCTGTAACTTTCTTCTTCTTTAGACTCTTTGGTCTCTGAATCCTTTCTGAATGTGTTCAGTTCAAATATTCTGTTGTCCTTCACTTCAGAGATCTTTGCTTCAGGTACCTCCTTATTTGGCTTAAGTGAACCTGTGGAATAAAGATAAAATACATTGAAACAATGCTCTTAACAAGGAATAAAAGAATGTAGCTTTGAAACAAAAAAAGTAATGATAGAATAGTTTAATTTTGTTTTTTTCATTTAATTTTGTTTACTAACTTAGTGTAAATAAGGTACTGATTTAGAATAGCTGATAGCAGTTCAGAAAATCCACTAAGAAATCACTCTATTGTTGTTAAGGATATGCTGCCTGTCTGATAGATAAAATAATTTTAATACAAAGGATAACTCTGACAAAGCTTTTATGAGAAAGAACAATGTTTCGCTGATCAACTTCATACGTGTGTGTTTTTTACATGTCATGCAGTTATTTTGTTTTTCAAACTCTCTTCTCACCATCTTTGTGTATAGTCACATCTTTGCTCTGCATATGTAAGAAAGACTGGCCTTGCATGATTGAACCAAGAATATCTACAGAAGCAGCACTTGTAGTTGCAGAGGGAGCAGCATTTGTAGTGGACGGATTAGAAACTCTGTAAAAAAAAAAATCAAAAAAAATCATAAAACAGAAAGAGAATTAAAACTATGGTTACTTTGTATCCGATACTCCTGTGACTGTTTTCATCAAACTGCTATACATTCTCTTACAAAATACTTAGAGTAATGAAATGTTGGAACTCACTAATGAAGAAGAGATCATACATTTTTTAATTTCTTTTTATTAACCTTTTATAACATTTAAAAATAATCTTCAGAAAATATAAATATTAATAGGATTCAAGATAAGATCAAATAATATTCTGATAATAATCAACACCATAAAATGAACATAATAATAATGATTAAAAAAAAATTGATCGTTAAAAAAAAAAAAAAAAAAAAAAAAAAAAAAAAAGGAAAAATGTAATAGAAAGAAGAATAAAAAGTAGAGATTTCCTACCTTTCTGCTGTTGTGCTGATTTTGAAGACGGGTTTTCGCGATAGCAGAGAGGACTTTGAGTATTTGACAATACGACTAGTTACCGGACAGCTAGATGATGTCCCAGGCTGCTCTTCTGATTCATTCTCACTGTAACCAAAACAAGATTTAACAAATAATGAACATTTATAGCCAGTATGCATGTTTGTTGTTGTTTTTTTGTGTATTTTTAGTAAACTTCAGAATGAAAGAGAAACATGCTATTTCAAAGAGCTACAACATGTAACAGCTGACATTTTGAGTTTGCTGTCAGCTTCCTCATATAACTATTAAACATTTTGTGGAACAGATTTTTCTAGAAATGTTGCAGGGAAGTAACTCTATTGGTGGATTAACAGAAATGGAATCACTAACTTCAACAATATACATTTTATTTTCGAAACAAATAAAAGATACGTATTCCTGTTCAGAGGATGAGTAAAACTTAAGATAATAATAAATAAAACATAATTTCACATTGCTGTTACTGAAATTAATGAACTATTTACTCTTCATAAACTGGCTCCAGGTCGTCTTTGTGGCCTAGAATGGAGAATGAAGATATTCCTATCTCTGCTCTTTGCATGTCCATTGACTTTCCAGTGGGCAGTTTCTGAAGTGGAATTGACAGTCCTACTGGGGGTTTTGACAAGCCAAGCTTCTCTGCGATTCGAGTCTTCACTGTTTTAACCACAGGCGTCCTAGCTGTCAATCTCTTTATCTGCGACAAAAAACACCTCAGTAAACATTTGTGCTTATTTAAACTTTTATGTTTTTTGAAAGATCAACAATTATTATTTCAATAATGAATAGAGATCACTTAGGTTATTATATTCTAGATAAATCAATCATGAACTGATGTGATAAACACTGAACATCAGTCCATTCAAATAATTCACAGAATCAACATTTACATTTGGATTAAAGTTTAGTGGTTTTTTTTTTCTAGCTTTGAACATTAACACAATTCTACACAATGTATACAATGAACACAATAAATGTCACTGGATACATCTGAACTGAATGAAGTAGACATTAGTTTAACATGTGTGTGTTGAATCTTTTAAAAACGTGCTTGGCAATTTGATAGCCAATTCAAATTACCATCAATATTTCTTATGTAAACTTGTAGTCTTGTTGCATATTAAAACAAGAGAATCACTGTGTATGATTTATAAAAATAACAATAAACAACCTTTCTTCTTTTCAGTCCTTTTCTGGTCTTTCTTCTTCTGGTTTTTCGTTTTCTTCCTTTTGTCTTCGTTCCTTTCTTCGCTCCTGTCTTTGTTTTCCTCACTCGTCTTCGTCGTCTTGTCTTTCTTCGTTTTATCACTTTCCGCTTCACCGGTGGTTTTTTGGGAGTCGCTCTCTTTGGTGCAGTTGCATTTTCGTCCTGAAAACACAAGTTTAACACTTTAATTATGTTTTTGTTTTTTTCAAATCCTGTATAATATGCTAAGCATAAAAACATTTGACCATACTCAATAAATTTCAAAGTATAAAATAATTTACCACGATCGATAAATTTAAAAACTTTATCTATTTATTTAAGTATCAAACTATTTATCACAAACAGTAAATTTCAAAATGTATTTCTATTTCAGGGAAATATATATCTCACCACCTTGCTCTCTTTAGATCTGTCTAAAATTGTGCATATTTTTAATTTGTCAATAATAAACATTCTTCCGAAGAAGATAAAAGTTATTTCTGTCTTGCTCTGTCTAAATGGCTAAAGGTGTGGATATCTTTAATTGGTACCTCTGAGGAAGACAAAATACGTCGCTGTCTTGCTCTCTCTAGGCGTGTTTGGTGTATCAGTGTGCGCACTCGCTCGCTCACTAAAGTTCTTGCTATCAATCGTCTTCGAGGACGCACTACCTCTTCTTCCTCTTCACTTGTAACAGCTGAAGTTCCTAATACAAGTAACAGTAAATAATTATTTGTTACAAAGAAAATTATTACCTTTCTGATATTTCTAGGTCACACTTTGTAAAAATTACTTTTAATTTTCTATTACTGAATAACAAATTAAAATATATTTATGGGTATACAGAAGATAAAAAATAAAAAAAAATCCAGATTTATAAATCCTATCGATCATAAAAAATAATAAATTCCATTCAATAATAAATCTGTATTAAAAAAGGTTAAAATCTTATCAAGACAAATTTTCTGTACTTCAGAGCACTGTGAATGGGAGGTAACCCACCACCCCAGGGATCTCCCCAAATAATCTCACCTTTATTTGCTGCAGCACAGTCTGAACAGAACCATTCATCTACTGGGACTACAGACAAGGGAGGGGTCAAGCATTCTAGATGATATCTAAAATAATTCAAAATGTATTCTTAGAATACTGATTTGACTGAAATTTAAGTTATGTGTATGAATGTATGTATTTTAAAATTAATAAACAGAAATTTTAAAAACATATTTTACACAGATATAATAAAAAAAATAGTTGCTGTTTTTAATTTAAATTTTCAAATGACAAATAATAATAAATTTCATAAATAATTATCATTTTTAAAATGTATTTAAAAAACAATTATAAATATACTGAAGTGACATAGTCAGACATTGCAACAGGAACAAAAACTAAACAAATCATTCAAATTATTTAACCGTAATTTAAAAAAAATAAAAAAATAAAAAAATATAGGACTGCAATTCTTTATAAAATAAATTTGTAATAACTTCACTCAGTGTGTGCATGTGTACATATATATACACACACACACACACACACACACACACACACACAAAATTCATTTGAATGACCAGTTTATATATAAATGTATATATCTACAAATATAAAATTATTTGTTTTAACCAAAAGCCAGTTAAATGTTTTAACTGCATACAGAAACTTTTAATTTCCAATGATTTGTGATTTTTGGATTACCCCAAATCACAGCCATCACAAAGCAGCAGTCGGTCCTCGCGGTCACAACGTCCACACACCTCACAATAAGTTAGTTCATCTTCAGCTTCCTCTTGTGTGTTTTTGTCCTCTACAGTTATCTGTTTGGGTGAAAATTTAAAAATATTAATCTTCTCAAATCTAAGACCTGATTCTACCTTTAAAATAAATTTCTGGATTATTAAATTAAATGTTTTTTTTAATTATGATGTTTCCGACTTTTAAAATAATTTCAAGCAAAAAAAAATGCAAAAAAAACCAATCTTATAAACAAGGAGAAAAACAAACAAAAAAACAACATCAACCAATACATAACTTCCTAGTTCATCTTATTTTATGTAATAAATTAAAATTATAAGCCAAAGTAAAATACATACATTAATATATGGTGGACATAAATTCAAATATAAACCACTAAACTACATTACATCTGTATTAAATTATGTCACGCGAGAATGTTTTTGGATACTATTAATAGGTATAAGAATAAATAAATATAAGAAAAAAAATAAATTAAAAATCCCTTCAACAAACAACAAATAAAGAAAATAGTGAACATATCTTAGTTCTCAGTATGAGAATTTATATTTAATATTTCTGAATGCTTACTCTTCTATATACAGCATCATCTCCTGCATGCTTTGCCAGGATAAGACGAAATACCTGTCTGTCTACAGGACAGGTGTTAACATTCTGAAACAAAATTTGAAAACAGTTGAGAGAAAACAACAACAGCACCACACAGGCATAAAAAAAAAAAAAAGTAAAAAAATAAATAAATCCCACAACAACTTGAAATGAACACATCACTGGCACATCACTTTAACATCTGAATATTACTACTCTGCATTATTATTTATCTTTATAGTAAGGAATTTTTACAAATGCTATTTTCTCTACATTACACTGTTAAAATATGAGAAGATCTAAATTTATTAATACTCTGCATTGTTGTTTTAAACTTATTTACTGTACATTGTTAAAATATGGGAAACTAACATTTTAATTTAATGTCTCAAGGACACAGTAAAATATCAGCAGTTTGTTACAAACATGGACACCAACCTTTGCCCACTCTTGAATACACTCCAGACAAAAATGATGATCACATGATTCTGGTGTTCCTTGATCCTGGTCTCGGAACTTGTTCAAACAAATAGGACAGGGATCCTCATCACCATCATCACTCTCTACAGCTGCACTGACACCAAGACCAGCATCAACATCATCTTCTTCATATTCTTCCCATTCTAGGAGGTAAATTAAAAAATTATAATTTGTTAATTAATCCTTGGGTTTCATAACTTTATTAATTTTGTTCATTCAGAGATAAACAAATCTGTCTTCTTTTCACTTTTTTCCCCATTTGAGTAAACAGAAACATAATTAGTTAATTAAGTCACATATTTATAACTTTATTATCCTTAAAAATCATTCATTATGAAATAACATTCAGCCTGATAAAAACAAATGAACTAACATCATCATCATCATCATCTTTTCCCCTCTATCTAGTTAATGATGGAAATAATTTATTAACCAACTTCAGTGCATTCAACCTTGTTGTAATACAAATAATTCATAAAAATAAATTTGTCTCATCCAGTCTTAATGATTATCTTTGGTTAACCTATTGTTGTACAGAAGTTACTGCCAGTGAATGATACTTTCCCAGAGAACAGGAAACACATACTGTGGCTCTGATAAACCTGTTTTAGGGAACTAGAGGAATAAGAATCAGAACAGTAGATGCACCAAAGAGGACTGATCCCACTCTTCTACACTTTTCTTCGAACAGTAACATTAAACATCTGAACATGCCCATTGTATACCTTCTTCTTCTTCTTCTTCATCGTCATCATCATCTTCAGTTTCTTCTTCCTCCTCCCCCTCCTCATCTTCATCTCCCTCCTCTTCTTCATCATCCTCATCATCATCCTCATCATCCTCTTCTTCTTCTTCACTTCCTTCTTCTACTACTACTTCTTCATCGTCATCATCATTTTCTGTAAAAATAAATTAAAAATTAAGAAATTACAAAAATTAAAATATTTTTTTTTTTTTTTTTTTTATATTGTTTTGGTAATCAAAATATGCTTATTAAAGCTCATCAAATTACAACAAGTATACAGCATTACACAACTCTCTAAATTTCTGATAACATGACAGTTTATTCTCAAAATCTACCAACCCCACCCCCAGTAATATAAGGAAACTGGTTTGTTTACATACAAATTGTAGAATATATATATATATATATATGTAACTGGTTCAAATAACTGGTAATCACAGTTGAGGAATTGTAATTATTTAGATACTAATTAAAAAAGATCACTTCCAATAACTATTAATCCAAGAGCATCTTCATTATTTTTCTGAAATACCAGGGGAAAAAAAAAAAAAAAAAACTACAACAATAAACAAATTAAATATAATACATTTTTTTCTCTTTGTACCTTTCAGAGTTTCAAAAACTGATGGAGGCTGAACAATATTCTTTGGTCCTTCATCATCAGATCTACCAGCAGACTCATCAATCTGCATTCTGCCTTCGTCTGATGAGCTTGAATACCCAAAGTCATTGGAGTCATCCATTTTGAAATCTCAGACTTATTTTTCTTCAGGATGTATCAACTACACTGTCCTAACTGACGACTGGCAACACAGGCTATCTTCTCAGTACCTAAAAATTTTGAAGTAAAATTTGTCACATATATAATTTAAAAAATATATATATATATATATTATAAAAAAAGAAATCTGGTAAATAAATTTTGGAAAAAAAAAAAAAAAAAAAAAAAAAAAAAAAAGTCTCAGTATTTTCAGTTGAAAAACAATGTGGATAATTTAAATACATATTTTTTTAAACATGCACAATAAACAACACTTTGTATTAAAACATTTTATTCAGCAATGACTACATTTCTAACATACATATATTCAGTTCCTAGGTACTGGATAATTCTGTATATACAATTTGTTGGTCACTTTCATTCTGAAGTTAACAATGTAGAAAATCTCACAATCATTTCAGCTCGACTTTCTGAACACACAAAGAGGCAACAAATAATTTATTTAACATTATTTTATTAACATGTTGAAACGTGTTATTCTAAATACCTGTAATAGTAACTTTCACTTTCACTTATCACATACATGTATCATTTGAGCTCAGTGTTTTACAGAAGCAATTTTTCTTTTTGTTTTTAAATAAACGACCCAAGTGTCTTGCTGTAATAATTATAGGAACTATCAAACATTTTTTTTTATCTATTTATTTTTTAAATGGCTTGACAATCTTTAATGTTTCAGTTCTTTATTATTACCATTAATTGTCTGGGGTTAAAACAGGAGTAATAAAAAGATGTTAACTAACGGCATTAAAATTATCTAGAGTAATACAATATTAAATATTAATGTATACATTTATATTTTACCTCTACCACATTACATAAATATGACAACTAATGTAGAAATATAAAGATCGACATATACTGGAAATTTATTATTTCAGCTAAGGTTAAATATATTTCTTTTGACATATTTTTCCATAGTATTTTTTCTGCCGTTAAAAATATGACAGAATATTTTGAAATTTAAGAAAACAATATGACAAATATTTTAATTATAGTTATGAGATAGTTCATTCAAAGATAATTTACATAAATTCAAGGCAACTTGTATTACATTTATTTGTAGAAGACTGCAATATAATGCACAGATTGTCAGATAAAATCTATTTTCTTTTCTCTTGTGTTCATGTAATAAACTAGGTCTATATTCCACGTTGTATCTGTGGTCAGTGCTGTAAACATTACTATAATTTCTTTTATTCTCAGTCAGCAAATCATCATAAAAATACTGCTTCAACTTCAAGTGACCTTTGTAAAATATCGTTAGACGTTACTTCTTCCAAGTTTTAAGTTCTCTGAAAGATGCTACACAAAATCAACACTTTTCTTAAACTGTCTTCCAGTATATGCATAAAATTGTGAAAAACATTGTGAAATGCTATTTCCTATTACTCTGTGTCACTTTAGGAATGACCATTCTTGTTAATTATTAATAATAATAACAATAACAATAAATAGTTAAAAAATAAAGACAGAAAGAAAAAAGAAAAAATGAAAATAGAAAAATAGAAAAACTTGTCCAATTTTATAAACACGAATTAGCACATATCTACAAAATATTTTGCTATGAAGTTAAATACATACTTATCAAGAGCATACTAATGAAAATTAAATGATCTATTCTATTTTTTAATAATTATGCAGCTCCTTTGTGCCTTTGTAATATTAGTTTTTATCATAAAATGGTTATTGTCTTATTTAAGCTTTTAAATTTGTTCTATACAGTTGTGAAAGAGCAATGAGACATTAAATCAACAAAGGTGATAATATTAATGTCAAATATCTAATATGACATTTCCTGTTTTAGATTAAAAAACCCAACAACAACATATTTCTTTAAATGTGCATATAGCAATTCCTCTTACACATGAATTCAGCCCTATACTGAGAAATCATTAAAGTTTTGGTGGTGATTATAATCTATAGTTCAGGCACAGAATTGTTTTATTATTTTTTTCTTTAAATCACTTTTTCTTATTGCTTTATCAGGCATGCAGTATTAATAAAGAATCTGAATTTTCACCATGTCGTGTTATAAATACTTTCTTTTCAAGAATTTGTTAAACTTAATATTAAGTATTATTATATTAATTATTATATTCAGTAATACTAATACAAGTAATAGGTAAAATAAATACAACGAAAATTGAAATATGTCAAAATTTGCATCATTTCAACATACAAAATTAGTCACCATAAGCTGATATTGTTTCTTCATTTTAAAATAATATTTGCATAGTCGCACTTATTCCTCTAGACACTACAAATCTTTCAGTTTTTATTTGTTTTCATATTTAACTAAACAACGTAACACTGTTTAACAGATACTGAGGTAGTGAGATACGGGATCAAATCAAAACACAAATCAATCAAGGTTTAATCGTAAAAATTAGGTTTGAATCAATATAAATTGTTGTATTTACCCATGAATTAAATCCAAGTGATATCCAGAAAAGACAACTCTGACATAAAAATCTAACAATTCAACGCAAATGATAACAGTCGGCATCATCAACAAACGTTTACATTGCAAACACTTTTTTCACCCAAGCACCGTCTTGTCAGATTTCCATAAATACAATAAAATTACATCAACAAAATATTAAAATTGCAACAATTTTACCAATGATATTATCTGAGATACATTTCATGTTTTCAAATTACGTTATAAAAACCCAATTACTTCTAGTAACTGACGAAAATATTCAGGTCACATTCTTAGAGATTTTCGCCATGTTGCCAAATCCGCCATATTTTGGGTGCCCGTATGTTGACGAACAGAGCACAATATTTGTTTCGAATTTGAAACATGACACTTTGTAAAAATGAAATATTTAATAATTTCTACTGTATTCAGTAATATTAGAAAAAAATATTTAATTTTCTGTATTAAATTATATAATATTTCTTAAGAAAAGTGGAATAGGGTTTTTTGCACACGACACTTAAAAGTGGGCGGAGTTAAGGCCGGAGCGGGTGTTCCACGGAAGACGAAAGTAACTTTTGTTTTTAGAAAATTTCTGGTTTTGTTCAGTAATCATAATGGACAAATTATTCGCGTAAGTTATTTGATTTAAAGTAAATTAATATTCACAACTAATTAGATTGTTCTTGACACCAAGGTTATTTGACGTTAGTTATTGGTTTACTTGAGAAATGCCAAGAGAGGTGTAGATCAGTCGGAGTGTTACTGTGTCAGTGTACGGTGTACTTTACCATGAACTCAAACTGCAATGGTTTAAAGTCCAGCCACAGTATTATTATTATTACTTTTTGGACTCTACTTTATCATGCCCTTAATTCAATTTTACTTTGTTTATTTTTTTTTAAAATGTCCTCATGAATTTATTTTTAAAATTAATTTTTGCAGTTAGAAGAAGAAGATAGCAAAATTAATTATTATTTTTTATTTTTTTCTTCTTTCTTTTATTGCTTTATTTATTTATTATTATTATATTCTTTTTTAACTAGGAAAGAAACAAAAGAATTAAAGGCTAACAAATAATAATAGCTTTATATATAAACTGAAAAATAGTTATAAATTATTTCACTTTCAGCACTTGAATTATAATGTCATTAAATTTTAAGCTATGGATAGGACAAGGGGTGGAGTACCTTTCTTGGACTGTGGTTATTGCATCAGAAGGCCTTGAATAAAATAATAAATAGAATTAACATGTTTATTTCTGCAGACATATTGATAACAATCAGAAGAAGTATGTACAGCGACTGTCTGATGTTGTTGCAATTCAGAGTATTTCTGCACTGCCTGAGAAATGGCCAGAAATACGCCGAATGGTTGAATGGACAGAAAAGGTAAGAATTCCACTGACAGAAAATGATTACAGTATTCAATAAAGAACTGATCAAATGCGTTTACTCCTGATAATAATGGATTGAATTTTTTTTTATGTTTATAAGCAATTGAATAGATGAATAAAAATAAAATGCTAATCTCTTGAAGTATTTGTTTGTTAACTGAAAGGAGTTGAAAAAGCTTGGGGCAACGTGTGAAATTGCGGAAATTGGTCACCGACAGCTACCTGATGGTGAAAAATTGCCCCTGCCCCCAGTGCTCATTGGACAGCTTGGAAATGACCCTCAGAAAAAAACCATTCTCATATATGGTCATCTTGATGTCCAGCCTGCCAGCATTGTAAGTAAGATCACATCCAAGAAAATAAAAATAAAAATACATTCTTCAAATTAAGGTTAAACCAAAATGTCCCTTCTACAAAAATACCCAAACAAAATGACAAAAATAAAATTATTATTAATAATAAAATTAATTAAAAGTTCACAAAATAATAGCAAAGAACTGCAAAAAAAAAAAAAAATCCCGTATCTCCCATAATTTAGAAATAAACTTCATTAAAAAAAAAAAAAAAAAAAAGTAGTAGAAAAAATAAAATAAAATACTAAACAATTCATTGCTTGATACACCTCCACACTACACAAAATACAGACACACTGTGTAAAAATTTCCCTTTTTAATTGGGATTATTTTAGAATTGATTTTCCATTACCAGTAGCATTTGGAATCATTTAGATCAAGTGACTATTGAAAAAAAAAAAAAATAAAAAAAAAAATAAAAACAGTTAAAAAAAACAAGAAAAAAGAGATCAGTTCAAGATGGCATCACTAAAATGCATGTATATATATTTTTTTATTAGGATGATGGCTGGGATACTGAGCCCTTTGTTCTTACAGAAAAAGATGGGAAGTTTTATGGGCGAGGAGCTACTGATGATAAGGTAATATGATATATTTACAGCTAATATATGTATGTATTTTTGATTTATTAATTGAATGATAGTTAACAGTGATGTCATTAAGAATAAATAAAAAAATAAGACACGAAATTAAATTTTTCTTTCTATCAGATATCCATGTTCTTATTTTTGCCCTTTTAATGAGAGTGCAACTTTACATGAAATATTTCTGGTTTTTTCATATAAATGTAAAGAACTGAACAGAACATGAAGTTTTGGATTATCACTTTTTATACAGTGGTTCTTAAATTTCCATGATTGAGGTTTCTAGACTTTCTTTTGAAAACAAAGAAAAATAATAATCACAGTTCTTACTTCAGGTATTACACCTTATTGATTTATTCATATTAATTTTTTTAATTTTTTTGTGGGTTTCTTATGATTACTTATTATTCTTTTATTTTGATATTAAGGCACCAGTTATTGCCTGGATAAATAGCATTGAAGCAATGAAAGAAATAAAGATGGACATTCCAGTGAACATCAAGGTAACAGTTTTTATCATAGATATTAAAATTATTGTTTTTCTTTTTAGACCAAGATAGTTTATAAAATTATGAGAAACAAGGTTGTTGAATGTTTGACTCTTTTCTCAGTTTAGTTTTTGAAGTACTGAATATATTTTTTCTTGTTTATTTATTTATTTATTTTTGTTTTCAGTTTTGTTTTGAAGGTATGGAAGAATCTGGTTCAGAAGGTTTGGATGATTTTATCATGTCAAAGAAAGACACATTCCTTAAGGTTTGAGTGCATTTAAAAAATAATTCAAAATAATATCTCATGTTTTATATTCAGAAGTTAAATTGTTTCCATTTCCTTAATGCTAAGTGTAGAAGTTTAATGGACAAGGATTTTAAGTTTCAAAAACATGTACAGTTATATTTAAGTAAGAACCATGTATTGTGGTCTATTTGTGTAATGTAGTTGTTTATAATTATAAATTGTTTTTTTAAGTAAATGTTATTTTGTTTGAAATATTCTGGGTTTTATGGTTTTTATAACACAGTTTCAAAATGAATTTTCAGGGTACTGATTACGTCTGTATTTCTGACAACTATTGGCTTGGAAAAACAAAACCATGTATTACCTATGGTCTGAGGTGTGAAAAAAAATATAAATTATTTAGACTCATTTTTTTTCTGTTATGTATTTGTTTGATACAATTTCTTGTTATAAACCCTTTATTCTATAACATAGAGTTACGACATTGACTTAATAATGGCAAAAGTAACCCCTTTTTTATTTCTGTTTTTATCATTTTATATTGTAAAACTCTCTATATATTTTGTAGTTTTATGTTATATAATTTATATCAGTTATAAACAATACATTAATTTAGTTCAGTAAGAGCAAATAAATAAAACAAAGACATTACTTTTGCCACACTGAATTGATATATCTTTGTATTGATTGGATTATCTCCCTTCCCACTAGGTTTAATATACTCTCATATATTAAACCCATTAGTTTATGCCATCCTGTTTATGGGAATGTAGATTTTAAAGCATTAAGAGAAAATAATAGTTTATAAGAAAAGTTCTGAGATTTACGTACAGCTCGATTAGGTGGATGAGGTCCAAAATGTCATGTAAAGCCCGTAAATTATGAGTAAATATTAATCTGTCAGCCAAGATTTTATTTTTGTCATTTTGTATGGTAATTATAAGATTTCTTCAGTTGTGTAATTATTAATATGCAAAGTGATATTTGATGGAGAAAATCTTTTTCTTTCCCTTTATTTTTTTTTTTTAAATCTGTTTTTATATTTCAGAGGAATCTGTTATTTCTTCTTGGAAGTGGAATGTGCATCAAAGGATTTGCATTCAGGTGTTTTTGGAGGTTCAGTGTAAGTTTTATAAGCAGTGTACTGTGTTTCAAATAACTGCAGAAAAGTTATAATAAATATTATTGAAAGATATGAGAAGTAAAAAAAAATGAAAATTAATGCTGCAGAGCAGATTAAGATTCAGTATTCTGATAAATAATGCCATGTTAAATAAATAATTAAATAAATATTTAAAAAAAAAAATCTTTTTGAGTTCAAAATACATATCAAAATATAAACACTGAAGCAGATTTCATTAGATTAGATTCATGATTTATTTATTTTAATTCACAGAATTTGCTCCATTTTTTTCTTTTTCTACTTTTACAGACATGAAGCGATGGTTGACTTGATTGCATTACTTGGTACCCTCGTCACAAACAAAGGAAAAATTCTCATTCCTGGGATCAATGAGCTGGTTGCCAAGGTAACAGATGAAGAAAAGAAACTGTATGGACCAATTGACTTCGACAAAGAAGATTACAGGAAGGACATTGGTGCCAACAAACTTATTCATGATACCAAAGAAGAATGCCTGATGCATCGCTGGAGATTTCCTTCTCTTTCTATCCATGGTTTGTATTTAACATACAGACTGAATACATTTTATATACTAACATGTAAAACTGTTCCACCTTGTATAAAAGAACAAATTTTATAATTTTGTATTTTAAATTATCTGTTTTGTGTTAAAAATATAACAGGTAGCAATATAAATAATTTTTTTATCTTTGCAATGACCACTTTGTGACTTTTCTGATGATAATGTGTGATTGTAAAGTAGTAGATTTGTGGGAATATTAGATGTTTTTCCTAAATGTTGTTTTGTGCAATTGACGTTTAAAAAAAATAATATTGGGGAACACTTTTTAACAGTACATTCATTTGTTGATAATGTTGATTTTATTTATTTATTTATCCAGGTATTCATGGGGCATTCAGTGACTCAGGAGCTAAGACAGTGATTCCTAGAAAAGTAGTAGGAAAGTTTTCTATTCGACTTGTGCCCAATCTTAAGCCTGATGAAGTAAGCAAACTGGTGAAAGCTCATATTGAGAAAGCGCACAAGGAAAGTGGAAGTCCAAACAATGTCAAGTAAGCAAATTTAAAAAAAAAAAAGAAAGAAAGAAAAAAAAACCTGTTAACATTAACATTAACATTAACATTAATATTAATAATTAAATCAATAGTTTAACTATTTAACAAATTAGGGTTAACATGGCAGATAACTATCAAATATATCAGTCTTAGCCATTGGTTGAAATGCCCCAAAAACCAATCAGAGGTCAAGTTACATAACTGTACATATGATGACAATATGAATGATGCTGGTCAGTTTTTGAGATTCTTATCTATTCTGGTAATAACAAATTTTAAATTTTAAGTAAAATAATAACAAAATACTGATTACAATCATAGAATAGTGTTTTTTTATCATCTAAAAAAAAAGTAAAAAAAGAAGTTTTAATACTTTTTTTATCATAATTATCAGTTTTTAAATCAGTTTTTTTCGAATTTTTTTTAATATGTAGAATATCGATGTTTCATGGTGGAAATTACTGGTTAACTGATCCTAACCATTCACATTACATGGCTGGAAGAAAGGCCGTGAAAAAAGGTAATGTTAGAATAACTGAATGTTTATTTTGGAATATAACTCAATATCCTGGATATTGTAGGTAATTAACAGAGAGGCTTGAATTTCAATTAGATGGGAGTATTTTAAAATGGTTGATTTATTGAATACAGTCAAAATTATTTTTACATTCAAATTCTGTTATAAATTTTGGTTTTGACCATCAGATGTTTGTCTTTAATATAGTGTTACGATAATTTTACTTCAGGAGGTTTTTAATTTTATTATTATTATTTTTAATGTCACTAGTGTTTGGAGTGGAGCCAGATATGACAAGAGAGGGTGGTAGTATTCCAGTGACCTTGACATTCCAAGAAGCAACAGGCAAGAATGTTATGTTGCTTCCCATTGGTGCTTGTGACGATGGTGCCCATTCGCAGAATGAGAAAATTGACAGAACAAATTATATCAATGGGGTATGTTTTAAATACTTCCAAAAGAAAGCTTTTCGGATCTGGTTTATTGTTATCATTAAAAATATGCTCTAATAAAAAAGAAAGAAAAATATACAGTGGTAGGAAAAACAGATGAATAGTTAATAAACCAGTTATATTTTTTGTTTTTGTTAATTCAGTTATTAGCATTCATTTTTCTTTTTTATGGACATATATATATATTTTAAATAATTTAAAAATTTTGTCTTTCAGATAAAAGTACTTGGAGCCTACATGGATGAAGTTGCAAAGCTAACTTAAACATGCTTGGAGGTGCTGATTTTGTATAAACATTTTCTCAAATTCTGAACCAGCTTTGGAATATTCCCATCCATAAAATTTATACATATATATTTAGGTTTATTGCTTGATTTCTTGTTAGTTTTCTCAAACACTTTGACCTCTAACTATTCAGTAGTATTTTTATAAATATAAGGCCTTTTATTACTTTTTTTTGCATTGAACCATAAAACAACAAATGAAACAAATCTAGCCTTACATGTAACAAATTATGCCCAGCGATTTCTTCTTCCATGCATATAATTAAATATGAAATCCTTATATAAGTAGTTTGTAGTTTGAAAGATTATTTTCATGAATAATTTTCTATTATATGAATACTTTTTATGTGTATGAATCTACATTAATCTTTTATTTATAGATATTTATACATTCCGAGTAGAAATATATATCTCATCTATACTCTCTGGAATACTACATTTTAGTCCATATATTTGGTTGTTTATTTGATTTACATTCCTTCTGCACAAATGAAACTGTCTCACACAAATCTGTCTAAAAAAACACAAATTATGATTCCAACATCATTTGGATGTGATGATTCTGTTCAAAATGTTTTTCTATGAATGAATTGTGAATGTGTAAAGGGATCTGAGATAATTTAACTCTATGATTAGGAATATCCCTGCATATACACAAATACAAAAAATATATTGTACTCCAAATTTAAAATATTATATCCACTGATGTTAACCTTTTTCTTTTGGTTGAATTCTTATTCTAAGGAAACATATTTAAATTCATTTAATTTGTAATTTTGTGCTGACTGAAAATGTTGACTCTGAAACAGCGAGCAAAAATTAAATTAGGAGATGTGAATAATTATTTTTGTTTTTTCTGATTATAGATTGTGAATGTGTAGATAATAATCACTGTGATAATTAATTAGAATTTAACCAGTATTTAAAAATAAAAATAAAAAATTGCATTATTTCAATTTACATTTTTATTATTCAATGTTTAATATTATTATAAAATATAATGATGCACAATAATTTGTTGGTTTTAAACGTATTTTTTAATTTTTATTAGTTTTATCTATATAGAATTCATGTTACAATGTTTATCTTTTTCTGCAAGTCATTGTATTACTGCAGTATTGGTAGTCAGTGCAGTTAACCTTTTTATGAAGGATACGCAAAAATGTACACTAATTTTAAAATACGATCGAGCTTAATTTGTATTTGTTAAAAGCTTAATTGCTTCTTGAGCAAATAAACTGTTTCATATTTTATTTTTGTTTCTAATTCTCTAAATGTTCTTTATTCTGTGGATGCCAACTATTCATGAATTATCTTAAACGGAAATAATGCTTGAATTATTAAATAAATTTTGAAATAGCTTGATATAATTTCAGTTGTCATGAAGTAAATATTTCAATGCAAGATCCTTAACAGACAATGTTTAAAAAAATTTGAACAGTAAAAATACTGAAGTAAAAACATCAGCAGTCATTTACATGTTCTCAAAAAAATTGTTTATGCTCAACTTGTCCTTTTCATTATCAAGCAGTATTGAAATACATTTCATCTGATAAAATGTAGTTTCAGAATTACATGTACTCAAACCTGCATTTTATTTTATTAAGGTAAATATCAGTTTACCCAATTAAATTTTGTTTTGAAAATAAGTTTTAATAACAACTAGCTGCTTTCATTTTTTTTTTTTTAATAAAAAAGATGTTAAAGAACATACTTTATATATATATAAAAGTTTTAAATTCCTTTTCCATAATTATTTCAGAAGATATTCTTAAACAATGTCATACATGTAAATATAATTATATAATGAAAGTAAAAAAAAAAAAGTAATAATAAAACACAAATAAAGAAAAGTAAAAGAAACAGACAAGAAAGGAAAATTATTTCATAGCTGACCAAACAATTTATTCCTTATGTGTACATATCATTTTTATTAATTTCCTAAGAATCAGTATGTGCTGCAATATTCACATATTTAATACAATCAAGATGATTTCAGCATCCAGTAAAACATAAATGATGGAACAAATACATTTTATTGCAGAAAACAGTCAAAATTAAGTCTGTAAATTTTTCTTTTCAACATCCAACAAATTAAATGATTAAAATCAATTCAATCATTTATTAGTAAATATTTTCAGTGATGGCTGATTTTCCATTAAGATGTGATGCACTAGCATTGTTTAGACTTTAGATTTGTGTATTTGGCATATTTACTGCAAGCTCAAAATAATCCTTTTGATTTGGATTTAGTACTGTTGCTCTCCTAAGAATGGAACTGTTCTCATGGAAATGAAAATTAAACTGTAATATTGGGATGTCTTTTTAAAATGTTATTGCTTGCTTTATAAACATAATTATAATTAATAAATCATATTATGTGATCCATCCATATTGTAATTACCTTCTAGAAATCCTCAGTATATGAGTACAATGTCTTTAAAAGGATTCAATTTATTTTTCAACAGGCATTTTATTTTTAAAATGTTATCATGTAAATCTGCAGAGTAAAATCAAACAAAATAAACAAAAACAGAAGCTTTCCCAGATTCTTTATAATGTAGATCTATATTTCAATAATTATCAGTTGCTCTTTGAAGAAAAAGTAATACAGACCTTTAGTCAGAAATAATTTTATTATTATTAAAAAAGTGAAAACAAAAAATCGACAACACCGGCTTTCTTTTTATTTGGCTGCTGTGACTACGCTTGCGAAAGCGCCGGGCAGAAGTAAGGTTTGTAACATATGACGTTTTGCTAAATAGACTCGACACACACATGCTGTTAATCTTTCTTATAAGTGAAAAGGTAAAACATGCTATTTCAGTTTTTTAATGCGTAGATTTTACTGATTTAGCTTTATTGTAGATCTATTTTTTAACGACTTCGTACCGGTTGGTTACATAATGGCGGGATAGATTTACTTAACTTGATAGGAGGTAAAACATTGACCACTAACTGCTATGACCTGTAACGATTTTAAGATATTCCTCTAAAATGTAAACTGTTTTAATTTATTACTGCATCATTATAAATTCACTATATTTATTAAAGAAAAGAAAGAAATAAGTAAAGCAATGTTAATACTTATTTTCGTTTTACATGAATCAACGGTTTGGCTGTCGGTGTTTTAGACCCTTTCACGAAACGGGCACACAAATGAACGTCGAGTAAGAAAATACAAAATCGAAGATGTAAGATTTCATGATTATTTTGTTTGTGTGTGTCGATGAAGTATAATAACAGTCAATATACAGATACAGTGAATAATTCGTAATCCTAATTCATTTCTTTCTATCCGTTTTTTAAAACAATCTTATAAATAAGGGGAAGATAAATGTTGGAATTTTTTTCATTGCATTCATCTAACGTTAATAGGCATAATAGGGTTATCACGGAAAATGTTCACTCTGTAGCCGTATCTCATGTAAGTTTCATAGCTGAAACATCTGTGCTCATTTCTTTAATTGTTGTATTTGGATCTTCTGGGCATCTGTTTATGGTTGCAGTAATTTCGGACAGTGATAAAACATACATATTACATTTGTGACATAAATATGCATTCGCATGTTATTTGTAGTATTTTAAAAGCTGATTTTGATATGCCTACGGCGAAAATACCTTAAAACAACATGCTGCTTTATGCATTTTTTGAATTTTTAACAAAATAATGTTAGGCTACAGTTTATTTATAGATTTCCCTTTTTAAACTGTGTGTCGTTCCAAGATGAGCAATATGTAAACCTTGGCGAAGGGTTATGTTTCTGACAAACATAAATCAAAGGAACCTTTGTAACAAATTCTGTAAGAAACTTTTTCACAACATATCATTAAATACAATCACTGCTGAAACTCATCGATTTATAAATATATGTGTAATTCATAATAATAATAATAATAATAATAATAATAATAATAATAATAATAATAATAGTTACCAATTTTTATTACGTTAAATTATTTATTATTTTTAAAATCTTACCACCCAAAGTAAGCTCATCAAATAGTAATATAAACCATGGGAAGGTCGGGGTATTATAAAAGAGAATCATCAATAATGTTATGTCAGAAATTACAAATGATGTATAAAACTAATCGAATTAAATTCTTCTCTAATTAAGCAATATTATGGCAGTGCTTGTGCAGATAGCTACGTCATTTTGCAGAAGATGGGCATCTGACGTTGCACTTCCGTTCTTAAGTAAACACTCGCTTTTAAGGTGAAGCTCTTTTATTAAACTGCACATTAAATAGTAAGTTTAGATTGCTTTTGTTTTTTCAGTTGTTATGTTTATTAACTGATATGTGTAAAATAATTATTTAAACCAATCCGTTTGAACAGAATTAATTCCTGAATTTTCGGATCCTTTAGAATGTGTCAGATTTCAGATACCCTTAAAATATGCAGCCGTAAAATATCAATGCTAACACATTTTTAATTAATTTTTAATTTTTTTAAAAATTATTTTTATTGTCAAATAAAGATGTGTTTTTTATGAATCGAAAGTCATTTAGTCCCAGATTAAAAAACACCAAAAATTTGGAGATACCAAAAAAATTGGCAAATATATCGTATTTCAAACTTGTCAAAAATCCACACACCTATTATTTTTTTTTTTTTTTTTTAAAGTCAACCTTAAGTCAGAAAACCTTTATCTGATTTGCGTGATCTATTCAGTAAAGTGTTCTCATTACAAAGACCTTCTTAGAGACAGACTTACTGAATTAAATATTGTTTTCAGCTTATTTCAATTGGTATATAAACGTGAGATCATTCCTGAGTAAGAATTGTCGTTCTGAAAACGTAATTTTTCTGTTATTTTGACATTTAATTCTGCAGCTGATCATATAGAGTTGTCATTCATGAGGGGTTATTTTTTATGGATCGGATACCACCGCTTCACTTCAAATGGCTGTTAAACAATAACTACGGGGGTTATTTTTCAAACACAAGGCAGAATGTGAAAGAAGACCGATATAAATGTTCCAAATGAATAATCTGTTTTCCATTTTTTATGATTTTTTCCCCAACATTCAATTGTCATTTTTTTCTATTTCCCTCTTTCGCTTTATTTTCAGATTTTCAGTTATTAGAAATTCCGGTAACAAAACAAACTGATATTTGATCTCATTCTAGTTTTCAACATATAGTAAATTAGGGTATAATTTTGACGTTGTGCATTTGCCATTGCTGAGAAATGTGGCAAGCGCCCCTAATGGGCGTTAGCATTGCTACATAAAATATAATGATAATAGTTGTGTAACTTACAGTAAAAAGAAACATTAAACCATCCTTTTAATCAACTTAATTAAATATATAACTGTTTTACTATTAAACAGTCATAAAAGTATTTGCTTTTTTATTGCCTGAATATTTCATTTTCCAATTTTGTATTAAGTTTTATATTCCAAGTATAACCCCCCAAAAAAAAAACCAAAAAAAAAAAAAAAAAAAAAAGAACTATTATGGACTCTCTCTCTTTCATTTTGTGCACATCAAATTTCACACACACACACACACACACACACACACACACACACACACACACAACGAAAAAACAACGAAATCAACTTTTATGATACACATATCGACATTAATTTACTCACAAATAAATAAATAAATATTAAACATAAAAATAAACATAAACACATAAAAATAAATAAATAAAAAAACGTTTGCATATTTATTCCCACTTAAACAAAATTCTGTAACGGGCCTGTTTTAATCACGTGAACTGAATTGATAAACGTCAAACTTGTCATTCGGATGACACAAACAAGGGCGAATTCAAGATTTCATAATAACAGGAGGTAAGCAACAGCCAGCATTGTCGATGAAGTGATTTTAATTATTAAATAATTGGACATTAAATCAGCGGAAGTACCCTTGACACAACTAGTTCCGCTCACTGCAAGTAAAATGGTATCGACTATTACAGATTACGCCAGCTTTCACTAACTGCTGCAAATACTCGGTGAAAAACTACATTGCGTTCGAATTCTTTCACACTGTGCAAGTTGTGTTGACTTTTCAACGTTATTGTTTGAATTCTGTACGTTGTTATTAATTACATATAATCAGTACCATCTCGTTTCAGTAAAATACGGATTTAAGAAAAGAAAAGAAAATGAGCACTTTATTGAACGAACGGCAGCTACAACGACTTGCGGAACACAAGTATTCCGTCCAAGGGTTGACGTTGTTGGAGCCGATGCTGCAGGTATACTGGAACTGGTTGTTAAAATATGTGCCTCTCTGGTGGTCGCCAAACGCCATTACACTGGCCGGTCTGTCAGTCATCGTTATCTCAACATCTATTCTGACGTCATACAGTCCTGATGCGAGACACGAGGTTAGTACCCACACTTAAGACCTTAATATCTAATTATGTATTATTTGAAAAAGACAGCAAGTTTGCAAGTATACGTGATCGTGACATTTAATTGTGGCATCCAAGACTTTGTCACGGACGAATGTTTTTATACACTTTCATATTGTTGTTTAATTTGTTACCGGCGACCAGTGATAGCTAATGATAAAGTATGAGGTCGAAGCTGTACTGCTACAAAACATCTGAATGGAGAACTAAATTCATTCGTGACATGAAGTGCCAGAGATTTTAAAAGGATAAAAAATATTAGGTATTGCACACATATTGTGCAGTAGGTTTTTTTCATACCGCCTAAGGTGCACAGTAATTCTAAATTCATAAATGTGTTTGTATTCATATCTGGAAAAAAAAAAAAAAAAAAAATTGTTATCGATGTGCTTCCGTTAAATGTTACCTCGTGTAATTTTGTCCTTTGTAATACATATTCATACTTCAATCGATATATTCATTTATTCTTATTCATAAATCAAAATGATGTCAAAGTGAAATGGCGGAGCGATAATATTTTGTTACCCAAGTCAGGCATACTTTGCTATTAATTAAAATTATTCATCGAAACCTACGAAACAATATGCTGGAAGTAAACAAAATATATTTAGAATATTTATTTTCTTCTCGAAGTACTAATCTTTAAATATTTCGCTGTGTCTTATTTTCTCCTACATATGAAAGTCTAGTTTCTGTATTTGTCTTCTAACCGCACATGCCTCTAGATAAGTATGGCAAATACATGGATTAATTATAGGACGACGTTGCTTTGTGAAACCAGTCCGTTCTGTTTTACAACTACCAGCTGTTACTATCACTTATCGATCTCTGTTATTTGTAAAATTTTAATTCAATAATATTTAAAAAAAAAAAAAAAAAAAAAAATTATCCTTCAGACGCTGAATGCTTAACCTTAACTGAAACAGCTGAATGTAGACGAATAAATGAATTCAACACTACAGGCATGAATTTTTATTTCGTGGAAGATTGTGTAATATCACTGGCGGATGCAGAAGCTGGGGACGGGACTGGCGAAGTGTCTTGGTTGCGTTTCTGTTATTATTAATAACAAGAAATGCAGCAGAAACAATAATAATAATAAAAATAACAACAACAATAATAATGATAATACACATTCTGCAATTGTTTGTTTATATGTGTAGTGTTGGGTGAGTGCGTATTTTCGTGTGTGTATGTGTGTTCTCCGCCAGAGCATACTTGGGCTATGCTATGGTATACAGGCAAATCACCGAAGGAAATGTGTATTTCTCTGAAGAAAAGGACGCTGCTAAAGTTAGGTAAAATTAAGCTAGCAAAATTCCATTAAACCTGATCTTACGAATATTTAAAAAAATGAAGCTGTCACGAATGATGTCAGATAACTGTGTAGAAAGTATTCAAGTGTTTTACTGCATATCGGCCTCAATCTCGATGGATTGTTAAATTTGAAGAAGAAGAAAGTTACGTTTAATTTAAAAACCGTCTATTTGCCTCATTTGCCTCAGTGTAGTTACCGCCATAATTGGCATATATAGAGAAGCACATCCACTTAAACTTTAAGTCTTAAAGTATACAAAACATTCTACAACCAAAAACATTGACAGTGTTAATAGTATATAATAAATTATTATTAGCCAGAACTCAGAATGTTGCTCGTTTTAATTCCAGTCACGATATTTCTGTCTGCTGTTGTATGCTATACAAAAGGGGTGTCAAATTCAAGTTTTATCTGGTGCCGCATAACAAAATTTGAGTATGTTTGGGGCTGTACTAACAAAACTAAGAAACAAGAAGTGTATTATAAACAGTTTACATTTATTGCATCTGCACAGTGCTTAATCTATAATAAAGATTTGCGTACAGATGTTTTGGCAGTTTAGCAGCATTCATGAATACAAAGTAATGAAGTAGTTTGAAAAAAATACAAAAAATAAAAATTTAAATTTAAAAAATTAGAAACGAAAGTTTTCTTTTTACAACTGTTAATGACCTGCACGTGATTAGCCGGAAGTCAAAAGAAAGTAGTTGGCAAAAGTACCAAAAAATTGAAACGATTTAAAAAAAAAAAAATTTACGAAGATAAAACGTGCTCGCGCTGTTCTAATTTTTGTACGGACGATCGGCCGCAATACTGCTTGTAAAGGGCCGCATGCGGGCCGCGGGCCTGATGTTTGACGTGCCTGCTGTACAACCTAGAATCCCTTATTTTAACATTCAGCATACGTCTTCACTCTGATACCGTATCGTATCAAGTTTACCCAACATTGACATGATGTGTTAAAAATTCAGTAAAAATCCTGCCATATTTTACTACTGTTTCTTTGACCCCTTCAAGAATTTTGCTTTGTTATTCTGGTAGGTTCCTGGCTGGGCGTACATCGTTTGCGGAGTTTCTATATTTATCTACCAGTCGCTGGACAGCATTGACGGGAAGCAGGCTCGACGTACGAACTCGAACACACCCCTGGGGGAAGTTTTAGATCATGGATGTGATGCAGTAACCAATGGTAAGCTTAGTGTACTGCTGTTGTTGTTCATGTTGTTGTTGTTGTTGTTAGCAATAGTCATCATTTTCTGATTATTTTCATACAGCTAATTATTATTACAGTGTATAATTATTATTATATTCTCATCATCATTAATATGATTATCATTATGTTTATTGTTATCATTATTATTATCATTATTATTATCTTTATCATATTATCATTTATTTTTATCATTAATATAATCTTCATCATCATCATTGTTATATTTATTATTACAATATATAATATATTATCATTAATATGATTATCTTTATTATCATTATCATTTTATCATTAATATAATCATCATCTCAATCATCATTATTATTATTATTATTATCATCATCAGTAAAACTGAGTATAAAATAAAAACATTTGCTGTTATCATTCTTAACGACATTACTCATAATTAACACACCTCTAACACAACATATTTATGAGATATTTGTTTTTCTTTTAGGTTTAATAGCTCTTGGAATTGGGATTTCGTTCAAGCTGGGGAATGAACCAGATTTGTTTATGTGTTTGGTTTGCTTTCAGTTGTTCATATTTTACTGTGCACACTGGCAAGCCTACGTTTCCGGATCGCTGCAGATGTACAAGTATATAATAACAATTTTTATTATTACTGTTCCTGTTTTTGTTGTTAATATTATTGTTATTGTTAATATTATTGTTATTGTTACTATTATTATTATTATTATTATTTTTATTATTGTTATTATATTTTTGATTTTGTTATTATTATTACTACTACTTAGTTGTTTTAATCATCAGTGTCGTCATCATCTTTATTGTGACCATTATTGTTATTGTTATTATTATTATTATTGTTATTGTTAGTGTTATTATTATTTTGATTACTGTTATTACATTTCTTGTTTTAATTATTATTGTCATGATCATCTGTTTGTAATTGTTACCATTATTGTTATTATTATTTTTTGTTTTTTATTATTGTTATTATCGATGTTGTTTTTATTACTGTTATCTTAATCATTATTATTATTATTATTATTATTATTATTTTATTATTATTATAGTTGTTGTTTTAATTATTATTATCATGGTCACCTCATCATTATTGTTAATATTATTATTATTATTATTACTGTTACCATTCTTAATTTGTTTTATTAATATTATACTTATTGTAATAATTGTTAATATCATAGTTATCTACCCTTCATCATCATTATTATTATTATTACTGTTTTTCTTGTTTAAAATTATTGTTATTAAAGTTGTTGTTTTGATTATTATTATCATAATTAATATTGTTGATATTGACATAAATGTGATTTTAAATGTGATAATTAATAATTATTGTTCTTAATATCATTATTGTTATTGTTATTATGATTATTACATCTATTGTTATTATTACCATTAATATTATTATATTCATTATTGTCATTAATAAAATATTTTATTTGGTTATTAGTTAATTTAATATTACAGAAGATTTTTAATTTTTTTCTTTTTATCATTTATAATGTTGTTATTGTTATTATTATTATTATTATTATTATTATTATTATTATTATTATTATTATTATTATTATTATTATTTTATTATTATTATTATTAATACCAATATTTTAATTATAATGATTATTGTCACAATAAAACATTCTTGTTCTTCTTATTAACAATATTATTGTTATTAAAGATGTATATTAATATTATTGTTATTATTATTATTATAAATATTGTATCTTTCAGATTTGATTCTAATGAGGGCCATTTTTATGCAATAGGTATTCACTTTGTAACATCATATGTAGGAGAAAACATCTGGGCAAAGCAGGTAAGCAAATTAAAAAAACATAATTTTCAAGTAGGGCATGGATAAAAGTGATTATTCATAGATAATAAAAATCACAGAGGAAATGTTACTGAATTAAGAAATGAAAATTAGGTTTGGTGTGGAATCTCTTTAAAAACAATTATTTTAAAGAGATATTTAATACATGATGTGTCAGATAAAATTCTTGAAACTGTTTAGAATGTCACTTCATTAATGGAAAGTAATGTATTTTTAGAATATGATGACTTGTTAAAGTAGATAAAATTATACATTTTACATTTAAAATTATGTCAAATATTTGTATCACTGAAGTGCAGATAATAAATTTAGAAAATTATTTATGGAACTCAGCATAATTATGAACTTCTTTTTTTCTTTTTTCTGTAATATGTATATATATATTGTTTTTTCTTTAATATATATTTATACACATACACATATTGCTTTTGTCTTTACTAGAAAACCTACCTTTATTATTATTATTGTTACTCATCATTATTGTTATTATTATATTTTTATTAATTATTAGTATTGTCTTTTAACAATTATATTTTTATCAATTAATTTCAGGTGGAAATGTTGGGCATACAGCTAAAAGATTGTATAATATATACGTACATTTTCTTTGCACTTCTTAGAATTCTGAACAATTTTAATGTGATTTTCATCACAGGTGGAGTTGGAAAGGACTGTTCTACTGTAGCTGTATGTATATTTCACCATGACCTATATGACCTTTGACCAATGACCTCTATGGACCAAATTTTATTTTACATCGTGTCTCATAAATAAATAAGTTTATTCAATTATATTTTTTAAATTCACTGAATGACCCACCCACACATACACACATATGCATGCATGAACACACACATACATAAACACATACAAACATGCACTTGTTTATTCCACACATGCACAGACACACAATTATATTACCATTATTATTGTTGTTTTTATTATTTTTTTTTCATTACTGTTATATTTGTTTTCTATTATTATTTTAAATTTTTTATTTGTTATTATTATTATTATTATTAATATTATTATTATTATTATTATTATTATTATTATTATTAGTTTTATTGTTATTTATTCATTTTAGGGGACCAGTACCATATTTCCCTTGTTTCCAGTATCCCTAGCTCTGGGTTTGTTGGTCACATTACAAGTTATGTCACCTTATCGAGTTCAGGAGAAACATGCCTGTCTGTATTTCTCTTGTTTCACTGTTCTAGTCTCCAAGATCACAATCAGACTCATGGTAAGTTTGTTTTATTTTTTATTGTTTCATTAAGAACCTATAATTCAAACTGGATAGGTAAAAGAATATTAAAGAAATTAATAAATATAAATATTTACTGATAATAGCAGTTGGAAGAGCTTGTATTGCTATCCACTTGGACATAGAGGGACTTCTTTTTATTTTGTGTGTGTATTTGTTTGTGTGCATGCAGATGTACATATGTATTGTGTATTCTTTGTTCATTTACTTACTTCATTGATTTGTTAATTCACTTCATTTGTTTATTCTCTATATTTGTTAATTCAGTTAATTAATTATCAAGTTATTTTATTCCTTTGTTAATTAACTTTAGTCATTTGTACAAACACTTCATTCTGTTGTTTATTCATTTCATTTGTTAATTTACTTCATTGTTTTGTTTATTTACTTTATTCATTTGTTTATTCACTTCATTAATTTACTAATTTATTTTTATGTTAATCCTATGTTTATTTATTGTGTGTGTGTTTCAGGTGGCTAACTTGACAAAGAGTGAGATGAATCTGCTATGTTCAGGTCTGATAGGACCTGGTTTGATGTTTGTCAACCAGTACTTTCACTGCATCATACATGAGTACATAATGCTTTGGATCTGTTTTGTGAGTAATAAAGATGTTTCTTAAAACAAAATTCCTCAGTCACATTATTAATAAAGAATTTCATTGTCAGGAGAGCATTTCATTACCCCTCATATGCTGCTGTAGGAAAGCATTCCTTTATTCCTTGCCTCCTGCCACATAAGAGCATTCCATATCCTTGTCTCACACTATAGGAAAGCATTCCTTTATTCCTTGCCTCCCGCCACATAAGAGCATTCCATATCCTTGCCACATGCTATAGGAAAGCATTCCTTTATTCCTTGCCTCCTGCCACATAAGAGCATTCCATATCCTTGTCTCACACTATAGGAAAGCATTCCTTTATTCCTTGCCTCCTGCCACATAAGAGCATTCCATATCCTTATCTCACACTATAGGAAAGCATTCCTTTATTCCTTGCCTCCTGCCACATAAAAGCATTCCATATCCTTGCCTCATGCTCTAGGAAAACCAGACAGAGCAATCCATATCCTTGTCTCCTCTAGGAAAGCATTCCTTTATTCCTTGCCTCCTGCCTCTGAACATTCCACTATGCCTGTCTCCTAACCAGACAGAGCATTCCTTTATCACTGACATCCTCAACAAGAGAGAATTCCTTAGCTCCTGCACCAGGCCTACATTACATTACCTTTGTTTTCAGTCATAGAAAAACATTGCTTATTCCTTGTTTCCTGCCAGTATTTACAATATATTTAATATTTTAAGTCTAACATGTCACTATTTTTAAATAATTGTTTTTAGTAGCAGTAAATTGTTTAATTCTTGTTCACAAATGTTTTTTTGTTTTTTTAACTTTTCAGATAATGGTGATTCTTGATTTTCTCTGGTACTCGTATCATATGAGTGTGGAGATATGCAGTTTTCTTAATATATTTTTCTTTACCATCACCTCTAAACCACGAAACATTGTACGAAATGGCTCAGTGAGGCATCTAACAAATTGTTATCATTAAAATAAAGAATGTGAAAAATATTATAAAATGAACTCATTCAAAAAAAAATAAAAAAAATAAAATTAAACAAGAGACAAAAAAAAGAGAATTATAAATAAATAAAACTGACATATTTAAAAACAAGTAATTATAAATTTAAATTAACATTTAAAATCAATTGACAAAATGAAAATATTTGTAGAATTTAATTTTTAAAAATGTATTGTTAAAATATATTGCTAATGAATTTTTGTGGCATTTAAAAAAAAAAAAGTACCACCCCAAGCTACCTTTTATTTTGTACGTTTATATAACAACCAATTTTTTTTTTTTTTTTGCTTTGGCTTAGAAAATAGATCAGTTATGTTTGTGTGTGTGTGTGTGTGTGTGTGTGTGTGTGTGTGTGTGTGTGTGTGTGTGTGTGTGTGTGTGTGTGTGTGTGTGTGTGTGTACGAGTGTGTGTGTGTGTGTGTGTGTGTGTGTGTGTGTGTTTGTGTGTGTTTGTGTGTGTGTGTGTGAAAGATAAAAAAGACAACAGAAAATAACTACTTTGATAGTATTTAGTGCCACTATAACTCAGATGAGTTCATGTAGGAGATCTTGACAAACCTGCAAATAATAAATGTTTTCTTTAACCTCTTTAAAAGTGCCTAACAGATGAAAACAACCCAACTCATCTACTTTTTCACATCAGCATTAATTTTAAATTTGAATTTTTATTTTAGTAGCAATATAGATCAGGTTGTCAAGATCTCCAAACCTCTCTTCAAGTAATTACATGTGTTCATTAATTTTTAATTTTTAGTCTCTTTCATTATAATAATATATTAATTTGTTTTGCTATATGTGTTAAATGTTTATTAATTAACATGTCAGAAGGATAGGTTTGTACAGAATATTTATTTTTTTTTTTTTTTTTTTTTTTTCTTCAGATAAAATAAGTTGATTTTATTTTTGTGTAAGCAGAAAATAAATGTGTTAAATAGATAATATGATGCGAACAGCATTAAGTGATTAAACAAATTAACAGTCATATATTTTATCTGACAAAAGCCATTATCTTTTCCAAGTTTTAATTTTCAGCTGGATAAATTTATATTTTATCACATGAACAGAAAAATTTTCAAATTGTTTTTTTAGTATTTTTAATATTTTTATTTTATTTTAATATCAACCTTTCTATTTTAAAACCTTTAAATTTTTATTTAAATAACTCTTTAATTAGTATTTTATGTTGTTTTAAGTCCTATATTCTGGCAGTTAAAAGATTTCAAAGCATGAATTAAAAATAAAGAAAGTTTTCTACTACCGATGTCAATATTTTACAGAATTCTTATCCCGTTAGAATAGTGAGAGATTTAAATAGAACATTTGCTCAATGATGAATAATTTTATTTAGCAAAGTTTTTTACTCATGGTTTGTTTACTACATTTAATACTTTTCATTAATTACATGGGATATGTGTTCATTAATTTATAATTTTTTGTCTCTTTCATTATAATAATATATAAATTTTTTGTTTCATGCATTAAATGTTTATCAATAATATATCTTTGAAATGATGTGAACTAAGATATTTAATGTGAAGATCCTTATGCTTTATTATTTGAACTGTTAGTAAAACTCTGATTGGTTTCACATAACTTTTTATAATCATTCTACATGCATATTCTTTAATCTTTTAGAAATAAGTCATTTTCTGAAGTTTACTTACAGAATCTCATTTTGTGGTTTTGGGATTGAATTCATTTGTTGTTATTAATTGTCTAAAGTAGAATGTAGAAATTTGTAAAGTAATAACCACATGGAGTTTCATTTTAAAAATCTTTGTAGAACCACAGAATTGTGTTTTCTTGATATTTAGGTTAATTCTGTCAGAGAGAGACCACATACATTAATATATATGTCTGTGTGTGTGTGTGAGTGTGTGTGTGTGCATGTGTGCGTGCATGTGTGTGTGTGCATCTAGTCAGCATAATACTGAGATGTTAATTTTGCTTAAATATTTTTAGTACTGATGTTGTTGTGCCAGTGTTTTATATAGGAATGTTCAGTAAATCCTGCCAAAAACACAATTTTGATTTAAAAAAATGTTATTACACCGATCTACGCACAGACTTATAAGCTGACGTAAAGATTTTTCTTTGTATTGTTATTTTATCGATAGTATTTGTTAATTACATTTCTTTTTGTTGTTTTTGTTCATTCTCTATACAGAATTATTTTGTCAAGCAGATTCTGGAGTTATAATTGAGATTTGCAAATACTTAGGTTTTCTTAATTAATATTAATTTTACTATGATGTTTTATAATTTTAAATTTTTTTTTTTTTATCATCGTCTCATTTTACCTTGAATCTCATTTCTTTAATATTAATTATTTCTCACATGAACGTTTTTAGGGTTTTCAAAATACATTTAGTTTTTATTTCTCCACAGAATGTAATGTATAATATGTACAGTTGATATGCATGTTAATGTAACAAAGATATAAAAATAAATAAATCAGTTTAAAAACAGAAATTTCTGCTTTACAACACACTTATCTGATGCTGGTCCATTTTTGAAATGTAATTGTTCAGCAAACCTTTACATATTTTTGTTCTCTTGATATAGGTTTTTAATATTTCAAAAAATTAATAATATTAATAATAAATGAAAAAAAAAAAAAAAAACATTAATCTAGTATTTTAATTAAGGTTTACATATTTCCACAAGTAGCTCATTTGTAGTGTATCAGCTGTTTTGATGTGCTTTGCATTAGACATATAAAGTTTTAAAGCTAAATGTTTTTATATTGGAATATATGCATATTTAACACTTAGGATTATGAAATGAATAAATATTTAAAGACACAAAAAGATTAATATTAAGTTGTGTTCATTTTTAAAATTAAATTTATAATTGTAATTTGTCTTTTACAAGACACAGTTAAGGTTCTTTTAATGACTTCAATAAAATACAATTATTATATTTTTTTCTTATCTTATTACATCAAATATATATATATTTTAAATTACCAATAAAAAATTTGTTTATAGAATTTTAAATGGTTATTACGTTAATATTGGTCATAGCCTTGAAGAAGCTTTGGTTTTGTCTTTATCCTGCAATAATAATTTAGCATGTAAACTTTTTATAATTTCGTTACAAATTATTCAGGATATGGTTATTATTTTTTTACATATTTTATGAGTAATCTTTCTTTGTAATGATTAGCTGTAGATTATGATGTTTACATTTAATTTCTTTTTGATCAGAATAAAAATGCTTTAGATCAGCTCAAAATGTTATTGGTTACTTATAAAAAAAAAAAAAAGCCAAACACATCCAGAGCCTGCCAGACAATAGCATTAGTAAATTTAATATTTAATCTGAAATGTTATTTTTATTCTTTTAATAAAATATTCTTATAAATACGTTATTTGTGCTCGTTTTCATTTATTGTATTCAGAAGTAATTTTAACTGCAGTTATCTCCCTTCCTCAATTGCACACTGTAATAATTTTCTTTAACTGCGGCATTTCTTAACTCCCTTACTCAGTCTGCATATTTTAGATTATGTACCATTTCTCAAATTACACAATTACATTTATCGCCCTTGTTCTATTAGTATTATTGTTTGTCAATTTTGGGACTAATTTGTACTGTCTGGTTGTTTAAGTTCGAAGCTACAAACTAAGAGGAAACAGCTTTATTTGTCAGACGGTTGTAAATTTTTTAATATTTATTTATTTATTTATTAAAACTTTTTGACATTAGAGACTAGTATGTCCTCTTGTCAATCTTGACTTCTGCTTTGGGTCAAAACTGTATGTGTCTGGTTGCAGAGGGTTTTCGTCTCATGACTTTTCAGGCACAGTCATAGTTTGGTGTGTTGCAGCCAACAATTTCATCATGACATTTAATGTTTACACCTTTCAGTATGCTTGGTCACGTCGACGTACGTGTGGTTTCAGAGGTACTTCGGTTGTAATGTTTCAGACGTTTTCATCATTTAGCCTTATGCAGTATTTATCTTTTTATTTTTTTCTAATTTAATTTTTTTTTTTTTTTTTTTTATTTGTTTGATGTTAATGTCGCTCACGTGATTTTGGTTCATCATCGTTTCAATATTGTTGAAGGATACGGATATTTCTAAATATTCACCGGAAGACGTTTTCCACTCATTTGCGAATATTTTAGTGACTCGTGTTTATTTCGAGTCCTTTATCGGAAAGGTTATTTTTAACCTTTTATCTAAAATTAAAATATTCATTGGCTGATTAATTTTTCAGGTATGGCGCAATTTTGGTGGATACCCCTGAAAAGTTAAATGATCAAAACATGAAAATAAACATACAAACAAACTTTTATTTTTATTCTTTCTCAATTTATTCATGAATTTATTGTTTTCCAATTCATAATTTATCACGTACAGGTACCGGACCAATTATCCGGCGTCCTGAAATCCAGAAAGACCAGAAAACCGGAAGTTTTTTCCCGACGCTATTTTCATAGTTTGCGCATGTGGGTGTTGTCCTCACCAGACCGGAACTACTCTTTCAAGCCGCGTGGTGTTCATTCACTACGTTTACGTGTCAAGTCGCCACAGTTGTGATCGTCAATTTTCTTTATGTTTTTTTAATTTTAAAATGTTTATGCCAAATTATTTACGTATTTAGATGCCGTGGTACCAGAAAACCGGAAAATCCAGAAATCTGGAATGCCTCAGGCCCCAAGGAGTCCGGATAATTGGTTTGATACCCGCATTAATTTAATATACTACTACTACTACTACTACTACTACTACTACTACTACTACTGCTATTACTACTACTACTAATAAAAAACTTTGTGACGTCATCATTTCGAGAACTAAATGTGACGTCAACAATTGACATCGTTGACAACAAACACATAGTTGCGATTCGGGCATGGTAGAGTATTTTACCCCGGGAAAATAAAAACATCTGTGAGTTACACTTCTTTATATACAAAAAATATAAACTGAAATTGCTGGATCTGTCAGACTGTTTACTATATTATGAGATTTAAATTTTAAATAATATTCTTCGACAAGCATATTTTCACGAAACGCTTTTGATAAAAATAAAAAGGAAGACGATGTGTGTGTGTTTGCGTGTCTGGGGCGATGTGTGTATGGGAGTCAGAGTGTGAATGTGTGCGTGCGTGCGTGTAACTCTAAGCATGTTTCACTAAAACAAAAATTCACCCTTAATTTTGTATATTTTTCTTTCTTTCTCGATACGTTCCATACTTATCTCCCTTTGTTTTTTAGACATACGTTTTATTTGAAATTGTGTGAATGTGAAAAGTGGGTATTTAAGAGTGTACATGTGTGAATATGGAGTGTGTGTGTGTGTGTGTGTGTGTGTGTGTGTGTGTGTTTTGCAGAAAGCAGGTATATATATGCGAATGTTAAAGGAGGAGTGGCTATATACGTGTGTATGTGTAAGAAAGTGTGGGACTATATATTAGAGAGAGGATGGGTATATACATGAGTGTGAAAAGAGTGTGATTGTGTGTTGGTATGTGTGTTGCAGTATGAAAGCGAATGTGAAAGGATGAGTGGGTGTATATATGTGTAAGAAAGTGTGGAAGTATTATAGTAATTAATAATATTAAGTTTTATATATATTTATATATATATATATATATATGTTTTAATATATATTAAAACGATGTTAATATATTCTTTTAGGTGTTAATGCTTATATATATATATATATATATATGTCCATTATTTGATTATTATTAATTACCGTAAACACTTTCTTACACATACATATATATATTTTAAAACGAAACTTAATATATTCTTTTAGGTGTTAATGTTTATAATATTTGTTTTATTGATAATATATAACGTTTATTTAGCGTTTTGTGAAGTGTGTGAATGTAGAAAAATAAATAAAGTGTAACTTTCTCTGACTGTCCCTGCCCCAACCTCAACTCTGTGTTAAAGGTTCAAAAGTCGTTTTTTAATATTTCGAAATTGGCATCTAGGATTCTTTTATGAAACTTGGCTTATTTATTTATTATCGTTATAATTCCGATTTTTTATATTTTATGAACCATATAAATCTGCGTCTAAATTATTTTATTTTATTTATTTATTTATTTTTTTTAGGCCGACACTTCTAAATCTAGCCATTGTATATGACACAAGAAATGTACTTCTATTTTATGACGTTGAAGAAATATGTTTTTGTGTATATTGAATTCACAGATTAAATAACGTTTATTTTATTCATAATTTAGGATACTTTTAAATTATTTAATAAGTAATCTTAGTGGTTCACTAAGTAAATAAGTAAATGTATTTTTCATTTAATTTTCTGTCATATTTTTTAAAGTAAGAAATATGAAAGTAAAGAAGAAATGCATAATTATAAATAAATTAATAAGTAATTAAGTGACCCCCCCAAAAAAAAATAAAAAAATAAAAAATAAAAATAAAAATAAAAGCTAAATAAAAAAGAAATAAAAGAACAAAAGTTTAAAATAAAAAAAATCGACATTAATTTTAATTATATAATTTCTTGACATAAATAAATAAGATGCATATATAAATCTTTCAGCTAAAATGTATTTATTATGTAACATTAAATACTTAATAGTTATTTGTAAATGACACGAAAATTGATAGAAAAGCAAATAAATAAAAATTACTAATTAAATAAATGCAAATAAAATGAATAAACTAATACAAATTTTAAAGTATTTCAAAATACTTTCTATGTCATATACTTTGAGCAAAATTTTGATAGGTATCATTCCTCACCAATTATTCTTTAAGAAAAATATTTCATAATTAATTTAAATAAAGTATTAAAAAAAGATTGTACCTAAAATGCAGCGACAATGAGTCACCTGGTGAGGATGACACCCCCACCTCAGTGTGGCTAATATGGGAAACTCACACTTGAAAATGAGTTACTGGGGGACTGTTCACCTTAGGTACAGAACAATATATATATATATGTGTGTGTGTGTGATGAATAATTTATTTTAATATTTAAAATGTTAAAATTGTATTGATTTGTTTGCAATCACCTGAAAAATTGAAAATACCTGCATAAATTTTTTTATCCAAATGTGACTTCATGGATTTTCAAGTAAGAAGTTAAAAAACAAATACAGTTATTCATTTGGAAAACAGTTTATTTTGTTTATAAATAGAAATAAGAATATACATTTTTCTACCGTACACAACAGATTAAATAATTTTGAAAAATGTATTTGTAATCTGAATGAAAAATATAAAATATTCTACAAGACACAAAACAAATCAATTCACCAGTGTTTATTTGTTTTAATAAGAAATATAAATTAATATATAGTTTTTTTTCTTTTGAATAAGAAATTAAATTACAGACACAAATCTGCCACACATTTTTCTCATATTATTTTAATAACAAATTAAAACACACATCTTTTTATCACAAGTAACAAATTAATAAAAATCATCTTGAAAAAATGTATATGATTTAAGAAATAAAGAATATACATATTTCCACCACTCATAATGATATAGTCCATCTTCAGAAGTTATTTCAATCAAAGGCTATGAATAAAAAAATCCAACAAAAACAGTTTTACCACATGCAATGGGTCAATAAATGTTGAAACAACGTTTCTTTAAAAGGAAACAATCAACAGTTAAAATAAAATAATTATGAAAAGTTAATTAACACACCATTACAAAAAAAACGACAACACTAATTTATTAAATGCATCGAGCTGATTAAGTCACCTGGAAAAATGTGATTGTTTTTAGAAACTTTAAAAAAAAAATTAAAACACAAAACCTTTACGATGTCTGGTAATTAAATGCATAACACACACACACACACACAGAGCCAATTTATATGTAAATAACAAATTACAACTGTTTATTATGAAGGTTTAAACAAAATATTAATTAAAATATACAGGTAAAGACAAAACTCTACGACATCCAGTTATAAACTTCAGAAAACTTGAGAATTTTTAAAAATTTTTATCCATAGGATAATAAACAGTTGCTTTGAACTCACATTGTAGATCCAGGTTCAACTTGTATATCAATAAACAGATAAATATATAAATGTATTTTAAAGTCTTATGAAGTATACAAATTCTGAGATGTTAACAGTAGATGGCTGAAATCAAATGTTGAGGAAAATGATTTAAAAAAAAAGAAAAAAAAAAAAAGAAAAGTAAGAAAGAATGAAGAAAAATTTATAAAAAATAAAAGAAATAAATAAAAATAAGAAAAAAATCAATCTGTAAATCTGTAATGGATAGATATTTCTGTATGTTTGAAACATGTACACACACAGAAAAAAAGGTGGATCTGTTTGGCACTGTTTTCACATATGAATAATTATGTCATGGTTAATACTAAAAGTTTAGCCAATATTCCATATTTATTCAAGCAATATTTACTTATTTGGGATGTTATTTTTATTTATTTGATTTTTTTTAAATTCATAATATTATCTTTATTAATTATAATAAAAATGGTGGAGAGTAGACATATCTATTAATTAAATGTCTTGTAAAAAAAAAAATTTGAAAAAAAAAAAAAAAAAAAAAAAATTTGAAAACGAAAAAAAAAAAAAAAAAAAAATAACTTTTTAGTTTTTTCATTCTTTAAGAATGTCAAGTTCAGTCTCAAACGAAAAAGATGAAGTCAAGAATTAAATTTTACCAGCAGATAAAACTGTTCACACAGAGGAAAAACTGGCTGTTAGATATTTGAAATTTAATTGAGTTGTGAATATTGCACTGGGTAGGGTATGCAAAGCAGCTACTTTTAATCAGATACACCGATATTTGAACAGATGTTAAATAACGAATACACCAGAATGTTATTTCATTAACATTCTTTCAAAAAAAATAATAAATAAATAAATAAATAAAATAAAATATTAAATATAATTAATAAAAGCTATATTAACAATGGGAAAGCTTTCTTTTATGTCTGGATTTCTTATGTGCTCATATCAAGAAATTTATCATTTGAATAACTGCAGTGAAATGCAGTTTTCAATAATAATAATAATAATAATAATAATAATAATAATAATAATAATAATAATAGTAAGAATAATAAGAATGACAATAGAAAATTTACCCTCGCCCATAAACAAAAATAAAAACATCACTTTTTTCTTTTCTTTATTATTTTTTCTTCTATTTTCTGTGTTAGACAAAATTTTGATATACAACCAAACAGTAAGTTTTGATTTAAAAAAAAAAAAAAAACTGAATATTTATAGACACACAACTTATGTCAACACACAAAAAAACAATTATTAAAGCATATTTTGTTTCTGACACAGAAGAGACAAATAATATAAAAATTTTTATAAAGTTAAACCGGTAATCAAAAGTATTTTTTTGTACTTTTTGTTTTTTGTGCAAATCCTAGATATTAATATAGTCTAAGGATATATTATTATTTACATTACAAACAAACAAATTATTGCTTCTCCAGGCAAGGTTTACAGAAAATAAAATATATTGCTGTATACTGACAATACTCTGACACAATGACATAATTATTACGACACTTCCAACAATGAAACAAAAATACAAAATAAAACAAAACCAAATAAAAAAAAGACAAAAACATCAAAGATTTAGATAAAGTACAGACAAATATTCAATTTAGTAAACAAAATTTCACAAAAAAAACTGCACTCCGTTATTATCTGAGTAATTAAAAAAAATAACAATTAATCTCCAACCCCTGAAAATGGCCTTTTTTTTTTTTTTTTTTTTTTTTTTTTTTTTTTAAAGACACTAGTACTAAAATTATTATGCAATTTGTGTGTCATGCTCATTTTTTTTTTTTCAATTTTTTTTTCTGCAAACAAAAATCATAAATATTTTATTAAATAATAGACCTTATTGAAAGTTTCACTGTTATTTGTCTAGTGATCAGTTATTTCACATGTCCTACCGATTACAAATTCCCAGTTAAAATAATTATTAAACTTTAAAATAAATCTAAAATGACGAAGGCAAATTAGCTGGCATCATAAGAGATAATACTCATATAAAAACATGTAATCACAGTATATTGTTTGGTAGTCATAGACTGTATGATACATATTTATATGTGTCTAACAGTAGCTGATAATAATTAATAATAATAAGAAGAAAAAAGTAAATAAAAAATAAAAAAATGACATAAAGGAAATCATAAATTACACTTACACAATAATAATAATTGATGAATACAAGAGTAACAATTTTTAAAATGTTTTTCCCGTCCATAATAATATATATATATGTAATTGGAAGAATTTGACTAGGATAAAATGCAAAACATGACATAAATGCACATTTAAGTTTTTCTTGTTTTTGTGTTTCTTAAACAAAAATTAATTGGAAAAATGTGGTACTTAATAATATGCATAAATTTTCTTGCTCTGATGATTATTAACTGGAAACAATATAACAAATGAACTGCATAAATATTAATTTTCACTATTAAATATTACATTATAAGGATTTCTCTTTTGAAAAAAAAAAAAAACCAACCAAACAAAAACACTAAAACAAATACAATAATAATAATAAATGGAAAAAAAAAAAAAAAAAAAAAAAAAAAAAATAAATGGAGATAATGTAATAAAAAAAATAATAATATAAAAACAGATTAATTAAAATAAGTAAAAACAGAAAGAAAAAAGAAAAGAAAAATCAAATTTAATAATTCATTTTAATCCTTATAAATTAAAGTTTTAGAGGGTGGGACAGAAAAAAAAAAAAAAAAAAAAAGAAAATTAAAAAAGGTAATTATATATATCCATGATAAATTAGATTGTGCGTGTCTGTCTGTGTGTGTGTGTGCGTGGTCATATACATGTTGAACCACTCATTTGTATGAGAGATATATCAACTGAAAAAGGACAAAACAAACAAATAAAAAAGAACCAACTTAAACAAATAAAATAAACTAATTTCTTCTTCTAACAAGCAACAACTGCATGGATTGTAAGAATTAATTAAATATTGCAAGGTAAATGAAATACTACTGGCTCACTGGGTAATGTGTGAAGAGAGAGAGAGAGAAAAACAGAAGAAAACAAAAAAGAGAAGCAGTTTATGTCATTATAATATTTATTTTACTAGTGGGGTGAGAGCATTCTATTAAATGTTATATAACAAATTTTTGTATGTATATATGTACACACACATTTTGTATATATATATATATATATATATATATATGTCAGGCAATTAAAATGAAAGTGTAATTTTTAAGCAATTAATTCATGCCAACTTTTAGTAATAATGAAAAATAGTTAGTTATTTCAATATCTAAATTAGTTTGTTTAAGAATTTAGAAAAAGGTAAGCTATATTCAGTGAAAAACCTTGTACGAATATTTAACCCCCTACAAAAAAAACCATTAAATAGAATAAAAACAAATTTCACTTATAATTAATTTCCATGTGCTATCAAAAGGTATATGTACACACATTTACAATCATTGTATGTGCATGTTATATCAATTTGTTATAAAAATTATTTCAAATTCACTTAATTCATGCACACATCAATATTGCTTTATTGTTTTCCTGGCTAAATTAAGAATTATTCAGTGTATTGAGTTTTATATTAGTAAAGTAAGTCTGGCTTCTTTGAATAACAGAACTATACTCTTGTTGTATATACACATATGTATGTTAATTTTGTATGGCAAATGTTTGCGGTGTTTGTATAGTGGAGAATGATTTAAACTTATTCAACACTGTATTATTGAAATCTAATGCTAGAATGTCTTACTGAAACATAAATAAAAACAAAAACAACAAAAAAGAACTGTGTTGAGGGAATAGGGGAAAGTTACAGAAAATAAAATTAATTATTACAAAGCTATTCAATGAAAATATATACTGTATTAATAAATTACATTTTATTTTTGAAACAAAGACAACATTTCTGATATATGCAGATATTCATACTAAATCTTACAATTCAAATGAAAATTCAATTACAGTTAAAAGAATGAATTCTGAACATATATATTACCATACATTTGTTTTTAAGTTGAAATCCACACTGATACTTTCTGCAACACATTATTCTTAAAATAAGGTAAAAAATTTCACACAAATAAATTAACACAAATGTGACTCTATTCACCAAACTGAGTTGAGAACTAAGAGTAAGATGTTTTTCAATAGGCAAGTTTAAAAAAATATATAAAATTTTGTGCTTCTTTTTGGTAGAATATTAATTTAAAAAAAAGAAAAGAAGAAAAAAAGCATTAATAAGGCTGATTTTTTGCATACAGCATCGCATACTGCAATAAAAATAGAATTCACACAGAAATATTAAAATTTTATTTTTTCTGTTTTTAAATATTATTCACTTATTAATTCTGTCCAGCTAAGACAATAACCATTGTTTTGTATGTTTTGTTAAAAGAAGATGTGACAAGATGGTGGGCAGTTTTTGTTAAAATCATATTTACACAGCTCCGTATAAATTACAACAACACACATCACCAATGAGAGTGCTAGTTGACTCTGACATAAAAATTACATCTATCTAAAAACATCTATAAAAATAATTCCTACAACATGCTAAAGAGCCTTTTGCTAAAACAACTCTAATTTGCAAGACTCGGATAACGTCTGGTAGATAATATATTTAAATGTACACACACAGTTTGTAAAACGTAATCGGAATAAAATATTAACAGTATAAACAACGTTGATCAAGAGAAAACAGAACAACAAAATGCCACACAAATCTGATCTTATTTTGGCCAGTGAAATAACGGACAGGGAAAATGAAATTTTTTTAATATTCTAAGTTAACAGCACAAGCATGTCTGTCACAAGACTCTGAAGTCTGGATTATCTGATTATTTAGAGAATGCAAAGATTAGTGTTAAAGTATTAGTTAGTGACAGAAATGGGATAGTACTACAGCTGCCTGTGAATATAAGCCGATAGCAAGATGTGATCCTGCTAGCTACAAGTTTTCAAGATAACAGCTTAATCATTCGTTTAAACCAGGGTTTCTCAATCTTTCTTGTTCTGAGCTGCACTAGGACTTTCAAAAAAAAAAAAAAAAAAAAAAAAAAAATCTTAATTAAGAAATAACAGAAAACTGTGTGACTGGAGACAGTACAGTACACACTGTATGTATATTCACAATGTCTTGTTAATGCAGTGAGGCTGTTTTTAGTTATGATGCTATAACGCTTCACCTGAGCTTGAAATAGTGAAAATTTGAAAATGCAAAGCTGTGAAAGCAATCATGTATTGATTCATTAATTCTGAATCCTCATGCCCTACCAAACTATTGCCAAACCTTACTATGAGAAACACTGGTTTAAACTGTTATAGTAGTAGTTTTAGTTTTATTTTCTCATACACAGGATAGCACATACCACAGATTTCAATATTTAAATTTTAAAATTAACAACATATCCATTCTATCACAACTTGTATAAGCTTTATCATCATTTTTTTTTAACAAAATAAAAAATGCTATCAAAGTTTTGACTATTTTAATCTTGGGGACTAGCAAGTATGTAGTTAGTTTTTGTTCGTTTTTTTAGTAACAAATCTTTGTTATAAAACAGACAATGAATGTAGTAGAATGTCTCTTTATAGAAACCTGAGTCTATTTTATTTCAGAAACATCCATTATCTACATAAGTCTATAGTTATACTGTCAGCTGAGACTTTTTGAAATTTACAAACACAAACTGGCAAGACAAATAAGAGCAGATTTGAGTGTAACTAAAAAAATATACAATCATCTCACGCATAACAAAATAAATTATTGGTAATAAAGATATGATTTGTTTTAAAAAAAGGAAACAAGGAACAAAAAGATCTGCTTCATCTTCTTTTGCTTTTTGTTCCATTTGCTGCTGCTGCTTCTGTTGATGATGATGATGAAGATGATGGGGTTGATGTTATTGTGAAACAGTAGATGTTGAGGTCTTTACAAATTTCCCTGCATACTTGTGATGAGTAACGATACAAGTCAATGGTAACGGTGGCCTGTAAAAAAAAAAAAAAAAATAAAAAAAAATATATTTCTCTCTATCTAAATTTAAATGCATTATAACATTTAAATATACACATACATTATATTCCTGAAATTAATAACTGCATGTATTATTATTTAAAAAAAAAAATTAATAAAGAATATTAGAAAATTAATAGAAACTTTCACTAAATGGCTCAATGTTCATTTATTGTTGTAAAAATGTTCAAATACCTTTAAATAATCAAACTTTGATATATACAAAATCCTTGCATAATTAAGACAATACGTACAAAGCATATCCATAGAACAAAGTATTCATTGAACAGGCTATTAAAGTACTGGTTTAGAAACAGCAGTCCTGGTCCCACTAGTCCAAAACAAAATAAATTCATCTCACTCTTTGTCATATGAGCTACCTGCAAGCCAAAAAATTAAAAAAATTAAAAAAATTAAAAAGTCATTTCTGATTAAATGAATAGGTAACGGTTTAACACACCAAACATATTTTAAATCATTGTTTTTAGCTCTAATGTTTCCCGGGGGCCCAGAATTCAGAAAATGGCCATTCTTGTTCACCTAAATTTTCATTAAAATGTGCCAGTAATGACTGCTATACTGCACCAAATCCATTTGTAATTATTTTTGTCTGCAGGCATCAGTTGGTAAAGCAAATAATTTGTTTAGTGTCATCAAATATTCATGAAAGTGTAACTATGAGGCCTTTTCCAATTCTTCCCTTTTGAAGATAGGTAACATGAAACAAGGATTCTTTTTTCATGCATATTCTCAGAAACAGAAAAGCACAGAATGGATTTTTTGATAACCCAGTGATGGAACACTGGCACGAATGGGGTGTGACACTATAAAAAGGAGAAATCCTTGATTCCATTTCATTGATTCATTCATTCAGCTCAGTATGGGCACCTCAAAATTTCCAGAATGGTAAGAATCATACACAACATATTACAATTTCAAACGTGAAGAAAAACTATACACAACAAGGGCATAGTTACTTTAAAGTTACCATGAGGTGTTGTTTTGATTATTTCAGTTTAAGTTTCAGAATTTCAAGTAATTTTAAACAACACAGACACATTTGTATATCTTAACATGATAAAGGCTACTGTAGATTTTAGTTACTCTGTGCTGGTTTTTTCTTCGCACTTTATTATCTCCCTGAGTTCAGTCTGAACCCTGAAGGAATTACACTACAGTAATTTAAAAGTTATTTTAAGACTGGTGTTTGTTAAGATGTCATTATTTCAATTTACGCCTCGAAGGCTTAGAAGTGTAGGTAAGAAGAATACAGTTTATAATGTTTTAATATGCTACAGGCTAGAGAAAATTAGACACAGTAACTAAAAAAATGAAAATCTACTTTGTACTCACAACTAGTCTGTTTGTGACTTTGGCTGATAACAAACCAAAGGTTATGATGTACAGGCAGGGGTGTTTCTCATACAGCTGATTGGGTGACTTTGCTTGTAACATCACCTCCAGAGCTATCACCAGTGCCATTGGAAAGACAGGAAATATTGTGCTAGTACCCTGGATCATAGTAATAATAATAATAATAATAATAATAATAATAATAATAATAATAATAGTATAATAATAATAATAATAGTAATAATAATAAAATACTAGTAATAATAATAATAATACTAGTAATAATAATAATAATAATAATAATAATAATAATAATAATAATAATAATAATAATAATAGTAATAACAACAACAACAGCACTAGTACTACCAATAATAATAATAATACATTTAAAAAATACAACTAAAACCACCAGTGTCACACATGAATAAATAATACAAATTTAACAACAACTAGAATGATGTAGTATGTGGCTAGTAAAAATTGAAACTAGCTACATCATTATAACAGCAGTGTTTAGCAGGGCATGAAACTAGTACCAGGAAACTGGGATATGGGACTACAAATAGTTAATTCTGGGATATTTCACAGATGAATGAATGAATACTATGGTGTAAGCATTTTAATTTTAAAACAGATGTGATGTGTCAGATGAGGAGGTACTTACAGCTACAGTGGATCCATTTTTGCCCACCCCACCCTCCATGAATATAACAGCAAAATTATTTTTAAGTTGTAGCAGTGCACCAATCACACTGAATCCTATAGGTAACATCTTTAACTGAACACCTACTACAGGAAGCTGAAAAATAAATAAATAAATAAATAAATAAATAAAAAAAAAAAAATAAATTAAAAATAAAAAAAAAAAAAAAAATAAAAAAATAAATAAATAAATAAATAAATATGATGATAATAAATAAAATAATTGTAAAAATAATAATAATAACAATTAATAACTGTAATCAGACATCAATTTAACAATATTAAACAGAATTATACAAGCTTTATGTGGTTATTTATAGAACATTTACTATGTCATACAGTTAATTTTTTTATATATATATATATATACACATACACACACAGTATTTCTTGATTCGTAACATGTATTAATTTTATTGTGATTTTTATATAACCAATAAGAAATTATTCTTGATAATAATCAATTGTTTTTGATTTTGCCTAGCCCCATTTTGCTTCAATCAAAAACAAAAATAAATAAATAAAGAATAAAATAAAAAACAAGATAAATTTGATAAACTGACAGACACAGTAAATGTTTTCAGTAATTTAAATTTACTGACTGTTGTTCACTTTATTTTCCAGTGGTAAAAATCACAGGTATATCTATAAAATCTACCTATTTTTAAACAAATTTTGTGAATCAAGAATATTGAAAAAATAAGCCAAACGGCAGTGACCATGAACAGCAAAGAAATTATTACCTCACAGTTATACTTTATTAGTAGTAAAGTTTGCTCAAATTGTTATTTGTTTGCTTAAACATAGCTGACTTGTTATTAAGATGAATATATAAAACATTATTCTTGAATTTTTTTTTAAAATTTTTTTTATGATGTTTAGATGTTACAATTATTGCATTTTAGTTTCAGACTGGCATTTTCATACATATCCAGTCAGTTTATCAAATTTGTAATAATTAAAATAAAATAGGGAGACAAAATACATCTTACATTTTGGCTCCAAAAAACATCACCAAATATTGCTGATACCAGATATATGCCAATAATACATAACTGTCCTTCAGTGACATCAATTCTGAAATAAAATAAACATTTCATCAATAAATCTGTATTTGAAAAGTGTTATATTAATAATGATTAAAAAGAAATAAATCTGTTTGAAAGAGTATTATAGTAATAATGATCAAAAAGAAATAAATCTGTATTTGAAAGAGTATTATATTAATAATGATTAAAAGGAAATATCTAAAAAAAAAACACACCAGAAAACCATATTTTATGAACGGACAAGACTTAGCAAACTTGGTGAGTTAATTCATGTAAAGAAATCTAACAAAACTTGTAAATGAATTATGAAAGAGGTCAATAACATCATTCCCTTAGATCAGACAGAGAGAGAGAGTGAATCAGTTATGATATTTTGGGGTCAGTGAATATTGATGTTTACTTACTTTGAAAAGCGTAGAGTACCTGACACGTATGTCTGCCAGTGTGCACAGTAAAACAGAATGGAGCCAACACATCCTAGAAACAGCATCCAGTTGAGATTCTCTCCCATACGCAGTGCTATACAGCTTCCTAGTACCACCACAGCTGTCAAAACATTTAACATTTCATAATAAGATACAGCTTTACTGCAAACATAGTCACTCCAATTATTAGGTTTTTATTTTAATTTTGTTTAATATATTATGTGTGTGTGTGTATGTATGTGTGTGTCTGCATGTTTCTATGTACGTATATATCTGTGTGTGTGTGTGTGTGTGTGTATATATAATTTTATTGAATATTGTAAATTTACATATATATATATATATATATATATATTTTTTAGCAAACAAAAATCTTTCTGTCTGTTATAAACAGGCAAAATTTCTTTTCTTTTATTTAATAAATTTTCATTGGATACTAAACTTGGAATAAATGAGGAATTTTAATCAATGTTTATATTGTTAATTCAGCAGTTTATTGCTAACATTTGATAAAACGGGACTACCAATAAATGCATGGAAGATAAAAAAACACATCAATATTTTTCTGTTATTATAAAATTAATTGCTGTTTTGTATTTAATTTTCTCCAGCTGTTTTGTTTAAAATAACACAGTTGGTTTTTTATTTTGTTTATTTTAATACAAAACTTTAAACATGTTTAAATACATAAATAATCAGTATATGTATTACAAGGCAGGAAACTGAGTACATATCAATTTTTCACAAATAAATAAACAGCGGTGCAGATATGCAGAATATATTATAACCTACCGGTGAAATAAAAATTATAATGCACTGCAAGTAACATTAAGAATTACAGAAATGAAGTATGAGTAATCTATAACTGACAGTTCTCTGTTTTTTAATGAATGAATAAATGAGAGTGGAAAAGAAAATATGTGTATGGGGAGGGAGGCAGAGAGAGAGAGAGAGAGAGAGAGAGAAAAAAAAGAGAAGAAAAAACACGAGATGACTAAATATTGATTTTATACATTAACATATAATTATTATGCCTATTATTTTTTTTTTATCTGGGACAAACATTTTACAGGAAATCCTTGCAGAAGAAAAAGAAAACATTGAAAACAAAATCACAGTTTACCCTGGGACACAGAATCGCAGCCATGGTCAAACAGCTCCCCCAGGGGACTGCTGGTGTTGGTGCGGCGCGCCTGTTTCCCGTCTATGGCATCCAGAGACTGATACGCAAACAGTCCAAGCGCACACAGTAAGTAGACCCAGGAGGGAACCTGAAACAGCGAACAACATCATCATTATTAGTAGATAAAAACTTGCTACTTATAGAAGAAGTATACACATTAGTATGCATTAGCATATCTGAGACAACTTGGATTAAAAGCTCAAGATAACTATGTGCATCTTTTGGACTATTTCCCATCAAAGCCAGAGCATAACTGTTTCCCATTCCAACCAGAGTACTACTGTTTCCCATTCCAACCAGAGCACTAGTGTTTCCCATTCCAACCACAGCACTACTGGTTCCCATTCCAACAGAGTACTACTGTTTCCATTCCAACCAGAGCCCTACTATTTCCCATTCCAACCAGAGTACTACTGTTTCCCATTCCAAAAACCAATTATTTCATGCACCTGCCACATGTAACTAACAGAGTGGCAGAAACAGAATTCTTTTGTTTCATCAAAATTATACAACACACATACACACACTGTAACTGAACTGATGATAGCAGATTTCTCTATATGTATCAAGATGCTGAATTTTATGTACACGTATATGATTGTATCAACAATATATTTATCTGAATTTATTTCCATGTGTATTGCGCACATGCGTGTATGCTTATTTTAATGTGACCATCATTATTCTTGGTTTACTACAAATACATATATATGATTTGCCTTTGTGTATGTGTATTAATAAACAATTTTTTACATTAGACAAATGCATTAATTGATTTTGTGTTACCAAATAAAAGGTGTATGTGCCATCTGTGATTTTCATATTCCACAGCAGCTGTTTCACATTATATACATCATAATAACAGATCTCCCTACAGCTACACATAAATACATTTTGAATTATTACAGTGATGTGACATGTTCTATATATTACCCATTATGTAAATTTCAAAAATAGATTCATTTTAGGGACAGACTGTTATTTAATGAAATGAATGCAGGAAATCAATTTGGAACCTTTCATGTTTTATTTATCAGTGGTATATATACACACACATATACATACAAAACATGATCATCATGTCTTTAAATAAAATGAATTTTTTTTTTTTTTTTTTTTACAGAATGTTGGCAAGAAAACACTCATATATTTGTAGTTACAATTATACTAAGTGTATAATATTCAAAAATAACGAGTCATAAGATTTAAAGATAAAGATCTTTAAACTTCAATGCACACCAGTTGGATCACTGTGTGTAACTGTGCTTAATTTATGTTATTTAATAAAATCCAGTATTTAGATGCTAAACAAGGAAGATGACAAAATACATGCATGCACACACAAAGGTAGTGTGATTAAAGTGTACATATGGTTAATTTGTTAGTAACACAGTCACATTATTCATATTTTATTTTCCACATTTGAATGATAAAGATATAAACATACAGAAAAATATGTTTATTATTTTCTACAATTACAATACCATAGATCTATATAGAAAAATATTTTATTTTCTACAAGTAATAATGATACTATGCATATCTATGGAGTAAAATGTGTTTAATTTATTACTGTGGCATGTAAATAAGTCATGATTTTTTTACAGGGTAATGAAAATAAAAATAAACACACACACATATCTTTGTTACTGCCTACATTTTAAAAGTAAAATTATTCAGATATATTAATCTGGTAATTAAACTAATACTTATTATTAACAGTGAATTTTTTTTTTTTTTTAGTTTTAGCGGAACAAATAAGAAAACAAATAAAAATATTTTTTAAAAAGAGTAAGAAACATCATACAAATTATTAGTCAGCACATCACTATAAACAGATAAATGGTTTAATGTTTTTCAAGGAAGTTGGCAATAAAACACAGAAAATCTATATCAGACAATTCTGTATAGAGAGAAATGTTGGAATATATAATATGTGCACAATTTTTATACCATGCTGGAAATTCAAATTAAAGAAATAGACAAACTCATCAAAAAAAAACCCAACCCAAAACACATACAATTGTATTATTATTATTATTATAATTATTATTATTTACTGTATTAACAAATGCTGTTAGTTTATTAAATTATAATTAGTCAAACAATTACAATTACACATTTAAACCAACCTTAAGTCAGTATTTAAAAATGCATTTATTAACATTAGCAGTGCAAAATTATGTAACAGTGCATTTTAGAAAATTTTAATTTTTTCTTCTAAAACTGTAAGCTTATCTGCATTACAGTTGTACTGACAAATGCACACACACACGTGATCACAAACACACACACACATTTATTAACACATTTCAGTCTGACATGCCCATGAGCTGCATGTTATCTTTCAAAGTGCACACATATATTAAACTCAGACAGTTCGAAGTACATATTGTCTTGTGTTGGAGATAACCAGCCACTAACTGGGTAGAGAGAAGTGGAACATTATTTGTGACTTATCTGTACTTTGTTACTTACAGTTTATCTACAAGTCTTTTTAATTATTCAGTTTTGAAAAAAACTGGGTTGGAACAAAAAATCTGTAATGTTTCTTTTCGAAGGATGGTATTTGAGTATGTGATTTCATTTTACGCTTGACTTAAATATATGACATATAATGATATACATATTACAAACAAAATGAAACAAATGCAACTGAATAAATATACGTACAAATATTTAAATATTGTCTTTGAATTTCACTTAAAAAAAGCTGCTATTTTATTTCAACTCAGTATTTCTTTCCTTATATGTGTGTGTGTATACTCATTTAAAATAAACAAAATAGCTGATCTAAAATACCTTGGTTTTTGTAAAAAATATATTCAAGTCTATTTTGACTTAAATCATACATTGTTTCCTACATGCATGTATTTATTAAAGGTGACCAGTTTCTACTAAAGACACATAAAGTTATCAGTAATTTTTTTTTTTTTCTTGACATTTTTAGATGGTTAGTTAACTGGAAATAGCAAAGCACAAGTCTTATAGTTGTGTTTGAAATTATTTCATTTTGTTATCAGTGTGTGGGTTGGCATGCAGAACATGGTGACCCAAATTATAATTAATAAACTTTTATTTAGTAATTAAAATACTAAAATTAATTGCACTGAATAGTACAGACATCATCATGCAAGTTGATAAAAGATAAATTCCTATGTATCGCAGTTACTTTGAAAGTGTACTGAAGTTATTTTTGTAAGTAACTTAATGCACCTTTAATATAATCTTGTAACATTATTTATGCACGTTATCAGTGAGTTTCAAAGGTGAAGTAAATTGTTTGCTCACTTTCAAATGTCAGAATGCAATTACTTTTTTTATTTTTTATTAACCAAAGAAAAAGATTACAGAATAGATGACACTATTTAAATGCAAAATAGCAAAAAAAAAAAAAAAAAAAAAAAAAATGAGTAAAAAAAGTTCAATAAAATGATAATAAATAAATAAAATAAGAAAATTTAAAATATTGAATTTATTATGGATCTTCTTCCATCAGTGAAGAAATCACATGACACAAATAATAAAGTAATTATTAGGAAAAATAGCGTTTAAATTATTTAAATTATCAGGAACACCACATAGGTTCACATATGTGTGTGTGTGTGTGTGTGTGTGTGTGTAGAATATATATAAAATAACATACAGTAATTATGACATTGACATACATAAAAAGTGCGCGAGTGTGTGTGTATAGAATATATATAAAATAACACACAATAATTATGACACTGACATACATAAAAAGTGAAAAAAACAGAAAAACACTGACAAAAAGAAGAAGAGGAAATGTTTGTTTTTTTAAATCTCTCCTGTCATTATGAATAGTTTCAAAACCAGCAAGGGGTCTTCAATTTTAAGTGTATGCAGATCACTGTATCTTGCAAAAAAACCTTTAAGATCAGTAATTTGCTAATGCCAAAAGAAAAAAACAAACAAAAAAGGCAACCACAACACACACTATTCAATAAACTGCAAACACTATTTCTGAAGACAAATGCATTATAAGAAGTGTAAAATATTAAAAAATATTATTCTTCATCATGATCAGTTCCACATTAATTTATTTGGCATAAAAATCAGAAACACACTCAGTAATCCTATGTACATTATCATCAGCACTTCTTAGAACTAATAAATTATTTTTATACATACATACACTTTGCAAAACCTTTAATTATATTTTCCATTTTGATTTATGGACCATTGTGGACACATTAATGATGTAACTAATAAATGCCAGCACAATGGTTCTTAAAAACCAATAAATAAAAAAACAAAATACACAAACAAACAAATAAATAAATAAATATGAAAAACAGAAAAGAAAAAAAAACTTCTGCTGTCACTAAGACTGTTATTTTTTAAAACAGGAAAGGGACATTCAACTAAGCACTGTCAAACAACTGAATTTGTTTTCTTCTGAGAAGCAAATTGTTACAGCAGCAGTGTGTACATGACAGATGAATTATCTACTGAAGGTCATGTCGATAAGAACAATAGGAAAACAAAGTTATCATGTCAATTGTTACAAGATGAAATAGGTCATGATATATTTCTGAATCATGGATGAAAGGTTAAGCTAAATACAAATAAAATATATACATATTCATAACATATTTCACACACATAACAGTAGATCATCTATATATTACAGATTTACCATAACCATGAACCATTTGTTGAGTTAACCAGAAAATATTTTTGAAAAATAAACAAATGATTTAAATGTTTTGTGCATTTAATAATTTTATTGCTGTAAAAAGGTTATTCTTTTACAACCATATCACATTTATTAAATATATGTTTGCAACAAATAAACATGAAACAATGAAACTGAATAGTTAATCAAGGGTATCAATTTTGGAAGCTTTAATTATTATTTTTTTTAATATGTTGGTATATTTTAGGATTCTAACTATGCTAATAAAAAGAGTCCTATTGCAGGTATGATGTATCAGTAAATATGTTCAGCTTTATCATTTGCTCTCAAGATAAAATAATTAATAATCTGACTCAAAACGTGGCATCTTACTGAACATATATACTAGGGTTTGACATACAATAAGTATCTCAGTTGTTTTGTTTTTGATTTTTTGTTCTGTTTGTGTTAAAATCACGATTATCTACATACTATCATAAAAACAGCACATAGTCTCATGAAGGTGAATCATAAACGAACAGGAATAGCAAACGTGGTTTCGTTCGTTTTCTCAATAGTTTATCAACATTTACCAATTTGGAAATACTTCCAATACTTACAGCTTGTTTTGCGTCTGGACTGTAATACGCTAAAATCATTGTCGTAGTAATGTTGATGATAAGACCAACGAGCGTAATAGCATTGGGAGACCACCACCGAGGAATCTGTTCTAACAGCCATCTCCAAAATTTCTGCATCGGTGGTTCCAAGAAAGAAGTGCCTTCGACACTGTATTTGTGGTCTGCTAGCTTTTTCAGTTGGACAGTGGACAGAATTTCCGTCATTGTGATCTGTTATGTGGACGTATTAATCTAAATGTTTTTTGCTTTTACTCGACAGTTCCTTTAAATAATTATGACGTGCTCCACTCACTCATCAGCTGTGTATTGTTATGAAATCCAAAAATACACACCAAGTGTCAAACCGGAAGTACGCACTGCGGAAATAGATGATCGACATGCGCAGTTGTTGATCAGCTTACTAGACTTTATAGGGCTTATTGACTTATTTAACTGAAATAAATATGATTCATATAAAATCATACCATGACGAATCCCTTAATAATCAATGAAGTAACCGAGTTAGGTGAATATCCGTTAACCCCGTGTAAAGTTAATGTTAACATATATACTTTGAAACTATTTAAAGTATACATTGTTTAGTATTATGCTCAGTAATGGTCTGAAAATGTTTACCGTATAATTATGAAGTAGTGTTAATTATAATAATATGCATGGTTTTCTGTTTTGGTGATCGTATTAAAATATCTAGTTTCTGTTTCGTACAATAAAACATAAGACACACATAATAACAGGCCAAAAGACTCGCATACTTTTAATCTCATGTTTTTCTTACGTCACTTTTCTTTATTGCCTAACTTGCTACTTTTCGGTCCTGTTTTTTTGTTCTTGTTTTTTTTTTTTTTTAATCACACACACACACACACACACACAGAGAGAGAGAGAGAGAGAGAGAGAGAGAGAGAGAGAGAGAGAGAGAGAGAGAGAGAGAGAGTTATTATTCAGAATCCTTATCTGTGTTTGATACATTACTTTCTTTATATTTATTTCACTTGTATTGTCCACATTAGATTTCTCATGTTACCATACAAAACTGGACTATAGTGTGTATGATGAGTGTTTAAGTTAGTCAGGGAAGCTAGCGCACTGTTTTTCTATTTACTCTATTTAAAATTAACGTAATCCGATTTGATTGTCTGTTTATTTAATTTATGTACTTGTTTTAGTTAATTTTAAAAATACATTTAACTTTATCTTATTGTTAGTTAGTTATATTTTGTTCAAGGGAGGCAACTATAAATACCCATAACTATATGATTGGAAAAGTTTACAGTAGCTGAGTTCACATCAAAATGTTTTGATAATGCTAAAAATGGTACAAACAACACACGAAGCCAAGGATTTCGCAATTAAATAAAACAAACAAAAGAAAGTACATATTATAAACGAAAATAAAATAAAAGATTTCTAAACTATTTTGTATTATATTAATAAGCGTGATAAAAAGAGGTATATAATAAGTACAACACAACAGACAAACTGAATACGTTTTATTTAACTAATTAATCTGTTCTCTTCATCTTTATTTAATCTATAAGACAATAATGTGGCAAAGGTCGTATAGATAATAACAAGAAAACATACGGTATCTTGACATAGATTAACTGCATAATATCGATATATTTTTAAAATATATGTGTCAGTAGATTGAAAAAACAGTTCAGTTAGTACATACGACAGTGTTTTCTAAACCAGTGGAGAAAAGAAACAAAGAGACAGGAAATATTCTTTGTATAGGAATTTAGAAATAAGAAATTTCCTTTATTGTTTCCTAATTGCATTTATATTTCAAGTTACGTTAATAACCAAAATATTCTGGATAAATATTTAATATTCCTATACAAAAACAAAAGGCTCACACCTATATATATATATATATACATGCTTATATTAAAACAGGAAATGACGTGTGTGTGAGAGAGGTAGACACATCTGGCTAATTACACAGACATTCTGAACTTATTTCTAAGTTATGAAAATCGTCAAAGTCACAAATGGGCTTTAATCAGACCAACTGACAACGGTAATTACAGATTAAGCATTAATAAAGTTAAAATTAAAGGACTTACTTGAAAACCACAAAGGTCAACTCGACTTTTCTTTTATTTATGATACATATATATATATTCTAAAACCAATATTCGCAAATGATTTATAGCAAAATCTGAGGTAATTTCGTTCAGGAAAATCAATTCCAGATAATTTTTTTAAATGTCTTTTTCTTGAAGCTTCTAGAATAACGCAAGAGAAATTAGTTTTGTTTGTAGCACGGGTATTAATAGTGACGCGTAAGTCATAATTTGTAATCAAAGGAGACGTGAAGTAAAACATTAAGGAAAAATCTCATTAAGAATTTCAGTTAGTACAAATTTATGACATTTTGTGGTAAATTAGAAAGTGTACGTATTTAAAATAAGAAAGAAAATGAGCCGAGGTAAGGTTATTTTTGTGTAATGGTAGGCTCAGTGTTCATTATTTTCACACACAGAAATAAAAGAATACTGTTAATTTATAATCTTTTAAAAACGTCCAAATGCATTTTATATTAATGGTAAATGTTAATTACGTTGGGGTTTTTATTTCCAGTGATTGTAGGCAGAAACTCAGGATAACTAATTCTGTTACTCTTAATGCATAGAACAAGAAAACATTTTATTTATATATTTTTTTTAAAATGAATTTCCGATTCAAAAACAGTCAACAGACACATCTGAGACTTAGCACTGAACACACAACGTTATAACCTTTACTGTCATCCTGCTTACACGTGCACTATACACACATACACACATAGAAAAACAAGGATACGTGAAAAGACGAACATACACGCGTATACTGTCAAGAGATACTGACTGGATTTGGAAAATTTCTGAATGGGGGAACTGAGAAGAATAAGCATCAGCCAAGAAATAAGCCTCTGAACTGTTCTATCTCTTATTGGTTTGCATTTTATATTTCTAACAAAAAAAACCCAATGAAAAAACCTTTTAGAGATCTCAACGTATTTATGGATGCTAGGTGTAAAACACCGATTTTGTAAATTATGACGTATGAGAATAAAACCACCGCTCCAACTACACAGTTGTATATCGATTAGTGTATTGGGATCTGTATTATGCACTTATCCCTGGCAGGAAAGCATATACAAACGTGGTCTTTGAAATATGAAACAGCCCGGGCAATTGACCAACGACCTGCTGATCAGCGGGATGTATTCTAACCTGTGAATTGTAGCCATAAAATTGGGTCGGCAATAAACAAAACCGTGGCGTGTAAATTCGTTTTCAGAATGAGTTCTGGAAAGTTCGACATGTTTTGTTATCTGTAGCAAATACATTAATTTTCATTCGTCTGTGTCAACAAAACGACAACATTTTAAGCAATATAATACCAAGATTTACTTTCAGCATTAGAGTTTTATTTCATGAAGCAACAGCATGATTTTAAGTTATGGCTGAATTAGTTTTGACAGCAGATTTTATTTTGTCGTTTATAAAAGTTGTCAGATGACATTTAATACTAAATGTCGTCTTTCAGAGAAAATTACTGTGAACGATTAGACGGTTTACTAGAGACTTTTTAAAATACTGTTATTAAGATAAAATAACACACACACAAAACATCCAACACAAATATATAAAAAAAAAAAAAAAAAAAAAAAAAAAAAAAGAAAATCCACAAAAACAGGAATACCAACGCAACATTAAAAAACAACTCGTTCCTCGTTAAAAAAGAAAATAAAACAAACAAACAAAATAAACAAAACAAAACAAAAAAAACAACAACAAAAAACAAAGAAGAAAAAAGAAAAATAAACTGTACATCTCTCAATATAATTTTCAGATACGGCGGACAGGAGACAAGAACCTGTGGCCTGGTGAGTTATCAGTGACCAGTCTGTCATTCAGAATGAAACAGCTGGAAGTTTCGAACGTGAAATGGTTCTGAACACGTAACGCAAACAGTCACTGTGTGCACGGACAGTGAAAACTGTGTGTTTATCACAGAACAGACCACACGCCTTTGCACGTACTAAATCCAGAATAACTTTTCAATAAAGACGAGGCGACATAACTCTACTTCTTAAAGAGTAATTGCATCAGTGTGACACATTTCATGATCTTTGGGTTATTGTAGCCATAAATCTTTTAATATATTATTATTATTTTTTTATCTCTAAGATACTGTCAACAAGGAATTACTATTTTTATTTTTATGATATTAAAGTAGTCGCGAGTGAGCGGAGGGTCAGAGACACGGTCCGACATAATCCTGAAGTCTTGTTAATGAAGTATGTCTCGTCTGCTCAAACCTGGTTTACTTACAAAACCGTTATCCGCTGCACTTTAAGGGTGCAAACTGACGTTACTTCGTTAACGGATTTTCCTCGAGACGTATGAAATATTAAATTAGTTTTCACTGTCTCTGGATCACATCCGTCTTGCATATATTCAAGCACTTGAGTACACACACATATATATATATATATATATACAGTAGTAGGCATCATTAGTATGCTGGGATACTTAATGCGTGTGCGTGCATGTCCGTGTATCAGACGAACATCATTTATATATTTTTTCTCAGTAATTATGAATATGTAATTATTTTGTTTTCATGCACTTTTCAGTAAAAATATAATAACAATGTTGACGACGGTGATGATGATGATGATGATGATGATGATGATGGAAATACCCCTTTCTGGATTCGGTTTAGAAAGAATGCTTGTTTTGTTTTTAGCGACAGTTAGGTAAATTAGTTTATTATTACTTTTTTTATTCTTAATTTTCTTTTTCACAATCTTTTTATATCAAAGAACGAATCAGACAGTTTTCTGCTGACAGAAAGCACAGCGACGCGGAGTAATATGTCAGTTAATTCACTTAACGGAAGTGAGTTACGAGTCCATTGCGACATGACGCTCCATTTTCTTCGTCCTAGACTTGAAAGCTCGAAGACGTCACGACTTCTGCTGTCGCCATTATGTCAGTGGCCTTTCATATTACCCTCGATTAAAGACACTGCCGAATCTGGGCATCGTCTGATTGGTCTAGGTAATTAAGCACCTTTCCATCAAAGTGACCATGGATACCGGAGTCTCGTTAAAGCGTTTCCATTAATAGCTGAGACGACTTTTGGTTTTTACGCTTCGTGTAACAGTTCCGTAATGGCGGACGACTTTTTCTTCTATCCAGGCTAATCAGATTTACTGTCTTCAGTCAGAGGAATAAAACGAGATGAATAAACTGTCAAGCAGACGAGATCCACTTATTTTTCTTTTTACTTTAGGAAATGGCAGCTATACCTTGTATAAACTAACCTCAAAATAAAGAAACGTTATCAACGACTGACATTCAACATCCTCTATTCGCACTATAGGCTATTTCCCGTTCCAGATGGAGGTCCATAACTAATTTATATAATGCTGTATCAACTGTCTTGCATAGGTTTACCGGGATGCCTGGAGAGTGTGCCCCGATGAATATGTATATCCCGGATTTGTGATTACGATTGGGGAGCAAAACGTGTATAAACAAACTCTGCACAGTTTCCATTTGTGAATGTAATCGGAAATTTACCTACACATTTACACACTGACATGAGTCGAAGTGCCCTAGTGGCAGCAATTACTCTTGTCAGCTGCTGGAAACTGCAGTAATGAATGGAATCTAATTAGCTTTCTTCTCAACATGCCTGAAATTGCAGTGGACGGAAAAAGAGTTTTATGTGCGATGTAATAAAAATACATGACTCTTTTCAGTGAAGTGTTTATAAATAGTCCTTCGCTGCTCCTCAAAGGGATTGCCGCTGTTATGATAACACACACAAACACACATATACATACACATACACACACAAAAACATATATACATACATACATACACACACATATAGATACATATATACAAACACAAAACATATATACATACATATATACACACACAGGCACACATACACATACATATACACACAAACATAGATATATATATACACACAATCACACGTATACATATTCACACAAACACATTAATATATACACACAAACACACATTAATATATACACACAAACACACATATATACATACATATACACACACGAATACATACATATATACACACAAACATACATATACATACATATATATACACACACAAACAAATATACATACATATATGCACACACACATACATCCATCTATACACACACACATATACATACAAGTAGATTTCAGTTGAACAAATTTAAATTCATTCATTCATTCCTTAATGCATAAATGATGAATTTGTTTATACATCCATTTATTCATTCTTTCAACCATTTTCGTTAAATAAATGTTGATCCAACTGAACAAATTCAAATTTATTCATGCATCCATTAATCTTCGTTTACATATTCGTTTATTAAACCTTTCAGTCATCGTGGAATAAAGAATTAATTTTTTTCTTTATCAACAATAATCCCTCCACACACACACACACATATAACAATAAAACTCCCTTCTAAACAAAACTAGAACGGGACACAAATGATATTTTAGTTTAACAGCATTTTATTAAAACAAGTACCGTTAAAGTGCTGCTTTCCTAAAACTGTAACCGTCTCTAGTAGTACGCTTTTATTAATTTTGCAACGTGCCAGTCTATTTTGTCAGTCACGCAAGTTTACGAATGATGGCATGAAAATGCAGAAGTCACGTAAACAACTAGAGAAGGGAGAGAAGAATTTAATCAGGTCATTGTTGTTTTGCAGTGTGAAATACCAGGAAGTTGCTTTATAAAGATATTATTTTATAATTAAATGCTACAAACTTTTAATTTTCTCAAGCAAATAATAATAATCGGAAATTAATGATTTCCGTGCGTGATATCCGTATATGTATTAAAGGTACTGAATAAAAATAAAATAAAATAGATAAATAAAAATTCAGGAAGACGTAAGAAATGTAATATTGCACAAGTAATGACACAAATGTAATAAAAAAAAATATTAATAATAATAACAATCAAAGTAATAAAATGCGTATGCACTCACTCACTCATCATAAAAAAAAAAAAAAAAAAAAAAAATTGTAAAAAGTCACCAAGAACGATAATCATAGCTCAGAATAATAATCACCCTTGAAAATGATAATTGTATACAGAACAATATTTTATTTCTTCCCCCCCCCTCGCAGTAAAATATGTAACTATCTGAATTATTGAACTGCTTGGGTTTTGAAGCAAAACGTTTTCTTTTTACTTCGACGTGTACATTTTTACATATCCAAATTTTATATTAAATCGTCACATTTATATAAATTGTGGTGGTTTTCAAATATGTAGCAATACACAGTAATAATAATAATAATAATAATAATAATAATGATGATGATGATGATGATGGTAATGATGATGATAATTGACGACGACGACGATTATGTTCACAACCATGATGATAATAATAAAAATAATGATGATTACAATTACGATGATAACACTGATGATAACGACAACAACAACAACAACAACAACAATAAAAGACTAAGAACAAAAATCATCTACACATATATTGACTTTCTTTACTTCTCTTTTCATCTATGAAACATAGGAGGCATTTTTAAAATGGCACGCAACCCAAATACACGTCTACCGATTTTGTCCCGCCTGTGGTATAGTTACAAATAGCACATCTCTTTTTTTTTTCCTTCTTGTGACTGAAGATCAGTTTCAACAGAAATTTTTCTATTTAAAGTGTAAAACGGTTTTCAGCACACTCTTGACCGCCGCAGCAAAGAGGAGTCAATTTTCTTTCCATCCTTTCGCTGATGACATCAAAGCAGCAGCGTGTTGATTAGAGGGGCTATATTTAGACAAAAAAAATGAAACGACCCGTTTTTACCGTTTAGGCGATCAAAAATGTGTCTCCTGTGTTGTTTCAACTTGCCGGTTTCTTTTTCAATCTCAGTCTCGAATTTTATTACATGATTTTTTTTAAGGAAAGGAGTTGTTTTCAAAAAGAGAGTTAATTGACGGTTTTTCCGACCTGATATATTTTTTTAAACTGTTTCAAACAGCTGCTAATGAACGTAATTAACGCGTTTTTTTTTTTTTTTTATCAAGTTGTGAGGTCTGTGACTGTAGTTCAGTGGTTAGAGTTTTCGTGTGAAACGTGATAGCTCGCATGATCAGTCTTTAAAATTTTAAAAACAAGAAAAAAACAAAACAAAAACAACAACAACAAAAAAAAAAAACTCAAAAAAAAAAAAAAAAAAAAACATAAAAAAAATCCTCCGAAAATCCCCCCAAAACAAACAAAAAAAAAAAAAAAAAAAAAACGACCCATCAGTACCCCCCACTAAAAAAAAAAAAAAAAGAGCTCAAAACAGACAAAACAAACAGCAACAATAAAAATGACAGTGACGGCTATGTGAAAAGAAGGTTTCAGTTTTCACATTTTTTGGTATTTTCTAAAACAACATGATAAGAGTTACAATTTTCACCTTTGAGAATGATACTGTAAAATAATTTCTTTTCTTTTCATTTTTTTTTTTCAGCCTTTGTTTCTAAATATTGACTAAAACAATACGATTAGGCGGTTCACATTACGCATTTGCAGATACTAAAAGCGTATATTAAGATAGTTGCACATTATACATTCACTAATACTGTAGAAAACAGTAAGTTAAGATTGATACACATTATACATTCGCAAATACTGGTTAAAACGATTTGGCAAGATGGTCACACAGCACAGGTTTGCAACTGCAGGCTAAAACAATGCGAGGATTCTGCTGAGGACTGACAGTCTCGTTTCTGTCTTCATTAAAAACATTATCTCGTCATTACAGCACTTTATACCATTACGACTAATACGATTTACCAGTTTATTGCCGGGATGACTTATCTGCCACACTTCAGTTGCATCTGGTCATCAGTCTACAGTCTTTTTCAGTCTGGTTATCAGTCTACAGTCTTTTCCAGTCTGGTTATCAGTCTACAGTCTTTTCCAGTCTGGTTATCAGTCTACAGTCTTTTCCAGTCGGCTGTAGTTTATCTTGTGAGAAAAGCGCCAAGTTTTCACTGACGATATTTATTAAAAGTACATCACATGCCAGTTTCATTGACGTTAAAACAAAACCCAAACTAAATCATAATTTTGATATATGTGTTTTGTATTATTTAATTCTTAACGGCATAAACAAAGTCTGTGTGTGAACTTTAATCCACAGTTAATCACTGTCAACAAGCCATTCTCAGTCCACAGTTCAACAATTCCTTGTCTTGAATATCATCTTTAACAAACCATATTTATCGACTTGCCATCTTTAAACATTTTATAAGAATAAAATTATCTCACTCCTCTGTGTAATCTACAAACCACACACCGTATATGTGTCAGTATTAAATGCCAATTATTCAAATTAGTGATATTTGTGATAAATGTGATGCATTCTGAATTTAGATCGAGAAGAACGTATCCGACATCGTCTGTTTAGAGATTATAAGCAAAATCCGCCAGTGTGTGACTCGTCAGCTCGTATTGCAGTAAAGCCTTTTTTCAGAGAACAGCAATCTCTGGAAATTGTCTTTACAATAAGATGTGTTGTCTTGAAGGCCAAGAGTGCAACATAAACCGATTGATAAACGGTAACCTGAAACATGAAGCAGAAAACATTTTTCTTTTCGAATTTCCGTAATGACTCACAGACGCTGGCAGAGGTAATCAAAGACAAATGGTTTTGTTTTTATTGATCAGTGATGTGAAAAGGTGGAATTGGTAATAGATGTGTTTGTCAAACTCCATTTCTCTCTCTCTCTCTCTCTCTCTCTCTCTCTCTCTCTCTCTCTCTCTCTCTCTCTCTCTCTCTCTCTCTCTCTCTCTCTCTCTCTCTCTCTCTCTCTCTCTCTCTCTCTCTCTCTCTCTCTCTCTCTCTCTCTCTGTCTTTGCTTAACCCAACCACAACAGCTTAAAAAGGTGATCAGTTTTACATACTTAGTAATTTTAACCAGTTTAATATATTTGACTCGCTTCTGTTAAAGATGGCAGGAATCTATATGATTCAGCTTTCAAAAGCTTCGTTCAGATTTACTAGATGAGCCAGTGTAATTTGCTTGGTGTTTTTCTAGGATGAATATCCATGGCACTTTGGTATCTGGTAATGAAATTAACTTCGAATAACCACGGGATCAACACTGGCATGAGCTGATACAACTTAACGTTTAACTCATTACCGGAATAAGTATTCGCCATCCCTCCTGTAAATGGAGGTACATTTGTTTCGCGAACTCTCTTGTAAATGGAGACACATTTTTCTCTTTATGTAATTAGAGGAACCAAACGGGGAAAAAAAAAAGAATGTTTTTATAGAAGTTATCCGTCCAGTACATTGATAAACAAAAGTTATTTGTTATATTTAATACAATTTATGTTATTCATCAATTTTTTTTTTTTTTTTTTTTAAATTCGATTTATATTGTCAGTATTTATACAATTTTTTTGAAGAGGTAATTCCTTATCAGTATTACATTAGATCACAACAAAACAAGATTTATCACTTTATGGAATGTTTCATCGATCTGGTCTTTGGTTTGTTCAAATTCGGGCAAGCGACAGAACATTTCATTAATACAGACTGTTTCTCTTTGAGAACTTATTGAACATGAAATGTTTTTTTGATTATTTCATATCAATACTGATCATGTAACTTGATATATTTATTCAGATTGTAATGGAAGACATGAACTCCATTATTTTGTATTGATTTGTTCGTATTGCTCACATCATTATTAACTTCTTATATTTAATTTTTATTATTATTATTATTATTATTATTATTATTATTATTATTATTATTATTATTATTGCTATAAAACAGAACAGCAATTCAACAATGTGTAAATTTTCGAGAGATTGTTTTATGATGTGACTGGACATCGAACTTTAAACAAATAAAAAGTAACATAACATGTTGTTTTTTTCTTGTTTTTTTTTGTTGGCAATGTCATATAGAGATATGAAAAAAAAAAAAAAAAAAAAAACAAAAAAACACCCCCAAATAACACCCCCACCAACAAAAACAAAATAAAAACCAACAACTTTAAAAATCCCTTCTTTTTATCATCATCATCACCATCATCATCATCATCAACGTTATCATAGTCGTCGTCGTCGTCATCATCATTGTGATCATAAATATCATCTTGCTATTGCTATTTTTGTTGTTGTTGTTGTTGTTCTTCTTCTTCTTCTTCTTCTTCTTTTTCTTCTTCTTCTTCTTCTTCTTCTTCTTCTTCTTCGTCTTCTTCGTCTTCTTCTTCTGTTGTTATATGCTCTTATTGTATGGCGGACATTCCTCTCGTCCTTCCTCACTGCTGGTTATTACATGTTTGTCAGATATCGACAAAACTGAATTTACTTCCCCACACAGCGCTTAATCCGCCCGTCGTTCAATTAGCGGCGACCTGCAAGTCTGAAATAGCCGCAGTGTGCCTCATGTGGCGCTGACCCACACATTGATTTGTCATCCTCTAGATTGATTACATACATCACGGTCTGACGTATCGAATGCATCTTCTCTGCAGGTCGACGAAGTAAACATTTGCAGTTTTAAGTGTGTGATCATGGGACGGAACGCGCGATCGTTTTGGTTGGAAACACAGAACGAGCTGTTTTGTCGTTGTAAACGAGAAGCCAGTACGACGAGCATTGTTGACGTCATATTAGTGTTACGTCAGTACTGGTCGACCTCTTTATGATCATTAGAAGTGCAATAAGTTTCAATTTATAAAATGTTAAAATTGATATGTGTGTGTGTGTGTGTGTGTGTGTGTGTGTGTGTGTGTGTGTGTGTGTGTGTATAAACATTTTGCACTCTCACTGTCAAAATTACTAACAACTTATACCGTTCCTAATTTTTAAAATTTACTATTTAACGTTTATTTAAGTCAGTGGCGGCAGGAAAAATACATTGAGATTAATTACACTAAACAACAACAAAAAAAAAAAAAAAAACCATCAACAACAAAAAACATAAATTAAAAAATAAAATAAAATAAAAATATAATTACCAGTTTTCTCTAATACATTGTTCAGTCTTTTATCTGTTTCAGAACTATTCTTTATATCACACTTAGTTCAAAAAAAAAAAAAATCAGGGCAGTCGTTGCATGAAATGGCAGGATCCGGCGTTTAGATGCTTCCTAGATTAAACGCCAGCAAAGACAAAATAGCCGTTCAGAGATAAGATATGCAAATGGCGACAGGAAGAAATAACACAGAGAAGACAGAAATAAATGAAACGAGTCTGAGAAAGTAACCTAAGATGTCGCCGTGATCAACATTAAAAGAGGAGATTCAGAGCTTTATAAGGACGGGCTGATTACCGATACGTACGGTCTGGTGAAGAAAGTACGGTAAAACGATACTTTATCGATTTTAATTCTGAAATCGCAATCCGCACTTTCGCAGAATAGTCCGTGTTTTGGCAGGTTCATTACTGCGGTTGTTTACTGTGAAAATTGGGTTAAACAGAAAGGAGAGTGAAATTTAGCAGTTTTTTACTCTGCCCAAGATAAGTCTTGTCTTTGTATATCATCATAACCATTGATATCATTATCATTAACATCATTATAAACACCTGTAAAACAACCACCCGTCCCAAAAACCCTTCTGATCATCATCATCATCATCATCATCATCATTGTTATTCTCATTGTCAATATATTATACTCGTATGTCAAATGAAAACAAAATTAAAAGAAATGAATAATTTTGAATTGAAATTAAATACAGATGATGTTAAATGATTATCAAAAGCTAACAAAACATTGCTTATGTCCGAAATATTCAGGGTTGTTTGTACGCGTTTTGGAAAGTCTTGGAAAGTTTGGAAATTCGTCAGTGTTTATAAATCAAGTTTTGTTACCTCTGCTGTGGAAAGATTATGGAATTGCCGTAAAACCTGGTTAGTTTTGACCAATGTTTAAAATGTGGTTAACAAAGAAACTGACCAACGACTGGCTGGCGAAAGCAGGTCAAGATGGAGATGATCCTGAACGTCACAGAACGCGTTGTACGTTGTCTTCAGAAACATCTGATGTCGGAAATATGGCTGGGCCGTTGTCGTCAGTCACCCGAATGGGAAAAAACATTCACATGAAAAACACGAGGACTGGGTCACTTCTTCAATCCAGAAACAGCCGAATCAGGCTGCAGCAAATCACAGTGCCGAGAGCGTGTCCACTCCGAGAATAAAACTGCATTTTAAAACACTAAAATAAATCACATTAATTTTTTTTATTACTAGTAATCCTACATGTATACCACACAGCCAGGTCAAGGCAGAAGTTTAACTGACCATCTTGTCTAAAAACACTTTGTTTTCATTGAGTTTGCTTGGAAATGGTTTTCGAAATTTGGATTTCTGGGCTGTGGAAAGTTTTAGAAAATTTATGGAAATTTCGATAACCCAAGGTGTACGAACCATGAATACTGATACCGATTTTCCTCATTTTTTATATCCTTTAATGTTATTATTATTATTGTTGTTATTATTATTATTATTATGGAAATTTTGATAACCCAAGGTGTACGAACCATGAATATAGATACCAATTTTCCCCATTTTTTTATCCTTTATTATTATTATTGTTGTTGTTGTTGTTATTATCTTAACCATTAGTTCCATGGACTATTTTCCATGATAATCAGTGAATTTACTTGCCACGTGACAATCTTTATATTACAAAAATAATAAGTGTTTTATTTTCTAAAAAGTAGTTTTCAAAAAGTATGTTTCTGTTAGGATAACTAAAATTCAATAATTTTCTTTTTTTCTCCATTTCTTTCTTTCTTTTTAAAAAACAGTGCCTTAGATTCTGTCTTTTTGAAACTGTGATATTCGACTCCTCCAAAAAACCCACAATATAACAAACAACAAAAAACAAAACAAAACAACAACAACAACAACAACAAATAAAAAAAAAGTACATTAACGGTGGATTAATTTCTGGTTTTTTGAAACTGTGATGTTCACCTCCTTGGGGCTTCCGCGATAACAACTGCCACGACAACGTCCCAGGCAAAACGTGACTGCATCTGACTGCAAAGGGTTTTACCTCTGGACTATGGCCTACATATTGCGTGAATCTGTATTCTGCGAGTTCCAAATACTGTGAAGATCGCCAAAGAACTTGCCCCGAGGTAAACCGAGTGAAGAGTTTGGTACGTTGTAACATCAAACAAGAACACTGAGACAGTGCAGTGGAAACAGGAAGAAAGATTGTTTTAGTAAACAGGCAGGGTTCTTGTGTTTGAAGTGTTTTTCTTTCAACGATCCTTTTTTGTGCGTAAAGGTATTTCGTAATTTTTAGAACTATTATTATTGTTGCATCAGAAAGAAAATGTCTTAAGTAGTCAATCCCCCCATAAAAAAACCCCCCGAAAATAACAAAAAACAAACAAACAAAAAAAAAAAAAAACCAACCAAAAAACCCAACAAAAACTCCAACTATCTGAGAAACAAAATAAAAATAAAGGCAAAAAATAAAAAACAGCAACAAAAACCAAACGTTACAAAAAACAACAACAAAAAATAAACAATAGTAAAACAATGCAACACAATAATAATAATAATAAAAAAAAAAATAACGCAATAGGAAAACCCAAAAGCAAATTCTGTTAAAAAGGAAATAAATAATTAAAAACAAGAATACAAGAAAGAAAAAATGAAGAAGAATTAAAAAAAAAAAAAAAAAAAAAAAAAAAAAAAAAAAAAAAATAAAGGCGAATAAAAAGCAGTAAAATATTAAATCAAAATTAAAAAAAAGGTTATGTTGGAAAGTACTAAAACTAATAAAAACATTTTATTTATTAGTACATCGTCTTAGATATTATTATTATTATTATTATTATTATTATTATTTTAGGGAAGGAGGGAATCAATCAACCTGAAATGCAGAAACAACAACAACGACAACATGAACAATAACAACAAAAAGTAAAAGTCATCGATTACTAACACAAAAAATTTTTTTTTTTTTTTTTTTTTAAACAAAACAAGTTTCCGAAGTCTTTAAAGAAACCAAAGATACCATACACTAATGTAGATGACGCAGAATTTACCAGTGTTGTAAACCGTTATTTTTAGTTGGCTAATCTTTTGTTTGATGTTGATACGTGAACGTACTCGAGAATAAAATTTTACCTAAAGGGCGGAGGAATATTGAATTTTTCAAATTACACTTTACTACATAAAAAGTACAGAATCCAATAAAACGTTGTTTGAAGTTGTTATTAATCCGAGAAAAAAATGTTTGATCGTATATAGAGTTTGACGATAATTAATTGGATAAAAGATGTTTTTTTTTTTTTATCTCTAGTTTAATAACCTTTTTTTTTTTTTTTATTGGAAAAATTGATTTTAAATTTATATCTTCTTCAGTAGTTTCAGCCAGTAATAATATGTCATACATTACAGTCTGGTTAGAACACAGAAAGTTTAAAATATAAGAAAGGAAAAAGTCTAAATATGTATTAAGCATAGTTCTAAGTTACTTGATTTTGCCGTCGAAAATTCATAAAATAGTATTAGTTTAAAAAGATCTCTCAAGTCATGACGTCATCGCGTACAGGGCAGAGCCCATAGATCCGGGTTCTTGGTTGGAACAATAAAACAGTGTTAATGGGATAAAATGTTAGTAAAAGAGAAGAGCTGTAGTAGTATTACTTCTTCACAGTTAAATAGGAGTAGTAAGAGTCGATTACAGATCATATATTTAGGACAAATGATTTTATTTTTTGGAATCATTTGTTTTTAAAATATAATGTTCATGCCCTGTTAGTTAACTGACTTCTCTATTTTTGTCACTGACTGTATTTGTCTGTCTTTGTCTCCGTCTCTTTCTCTCCCTCCTGTCAGTCTCTGCTCCTTCTCCTTTTCTCTCTCTCTCTAAGTTTATCTATCTGTCTCTGTCTCAGAGATATAATCAAGACAATAAAGTACACTGCATAATTGCAATCAAGGTTAAAAAAACAAAACAAATTAGTTTAGGAAGAAAAAGAGCCGACTTATGACAGCAGTTTTCTTTACAAGTCATTTGAAGTCACTTTATTTTTATCTTTAAAGTATTTCTTTCATGCAAGTCATTATTTAAGCTGACCTTATGGTTTTGTTCGTAGAGTTTTCATTTCGATACGTGTTTAATAAAGTAATATTATTTCTGAAAGAAACTATCGTTTATCTTCATTAGCGAACGTTCAGTCAATATGGACTGCTTTTGGATGAGAACAAAAACCTGTTTTCCGCTTGGTGTAAGAATGACATTGCAGAACAAAATGATACTGCATCACAAACTGTTCGTTGTTAGAAGTAAAACATAAAAGTAAAAATAACTTTACAAAAGTTAAAGAAATGTGCAATGTGTCTTTGAGAGACAGTATCGAATAACAAATAGAGATAAATGGAGAAACAGAAAGAGATATCGTTATATATACACACACACACACCCACCCACAATGAGAAAGATATAGAAGCAGATACAGAGAGAGAGAGAGAGAGAGAGAGAGAGAGAGAGAGAGAGAGAGAGAGAGAGAGAGAGAGAGAGAGAGAGAGAGAGAGAGAGAGAGAGAGAGAGAGAGAGAGAGAGAGAGAGGTGGGCTGAATGCGGAACATTTTGTTTCTTGGGTTTTAACAAGTAAATCATTAACTAAATAAAAACATAACATATCTGTTCTGCAGAAAAAGTGCTGATCACGTTGTTGTTGTCATTAATCACATTTATTTATTTCGAGGAAGTACAGATAAAATTATATAATTTTAAAAAACATATTTCGAGACGGATTTATATTTCCTTATTGTGTGGTATAGTCGTGAAAGTTTATCTGTAGTTATTAATGTATCTATAAAACATGTATTTGATGCGTTTTGTCACGTCAACAAACAAGATGATTATATTTATCATGCCTTTAAAATCAATACAGAATATAAATTTTAACATAACCTACATGACTGTCTTGTTAGAAAATCAACATGCACGATGCAAATCCATGAATAGCAGAGTTACCGGTCCTGTGTTTGTCAATGATAGTTATAACAGAAGCCATGATGACGGAGATGGATGTATTTTTAGTGTGATAACGTCATTACATTACGTCATGAATAATCGCTTGTATAACACGTCACGATTATATTCTAAAATATGTTTACAGTTTAATAGGTGAATCATGAATGTATGAATGAATGAATGAGTATTAAATGTTGTTTCATGAAATTTTAACACACAAATTATGGTTAGCAGTTTTAAGAAGTCAAATATAAAGTTAAATATGATTTGTTTCATTTCATGATCATGTTAGAGAAGAAACCGCTACGGTTAATTCACCGATTATCAATGATTTTTAATATTTTTATTTTCACATAAAGAGAATGCACATAGGAAGGCATGTAGGAAACAGCCTCAGAGCACTGGATGGAACAGGAAATACACGAATTGTAACAGAGGTAACAAAGGAACCTGTGAAATAGGTTTTCTTTGATAACAAAAAGCTGTGCAGTTATTACGTTTATATTTTATTTTATATTCTGTTGTTTCTGTTAAAGGATATTAAGATATTAAAGAACAAAAAATAACTTAGTATACACTGTGAGTTTTATCCTGTGTCCCTGTTGAACGATCTAACCGTTGAACCATAGTAAAGACAACATGCAATATATATATATATATATATATATATATATATATATATATATATATATAAATAACATAAATAAATAAATAAATAAAATAAAATAAAATAAATAAAAAAAAGCAAAAGAAAAGAATAACGAACAGCAACAACATAATCCAATAAATACATCGAAACTTAATCTCACGATTCTTTCGAGCATTCTAACCACTGGGCTACACTCAAATTCTCATACTGATGCACTTTACAGACGTTTGCTGTTTCAATTATAAAAAAAACAAAAACACAAAACAAGAAGAAGATGATGACGAAAAAGAAATTACGTAAAGGAAGAAACCTTTGTTAATTAGTTTTTTGCTCATGTTGTTTCTATTTAACTCTTCTTTTTTTTTCTCTTTCGCTTTCTACAAGTACATTATCAATATTCGAATGTCCATCAGGCATGCAGTGCCGTGTTCCATTGTCACGTCGTCATTAGAGCTTTGCGTAAACAGATTTTTGCAGGCACCAAAACACTTTAATAGGCTTTATTGTCAGTAATCCAGGCGCCACAAGGCACGGGAAAAAGTCAGGTTTTGTTTCAAAAGAAGCTGTTACGTAATTTATCACGAGAAAAAGAAATAAAATGTTTTCTATATTTATACAGATGTATGACATGTTCGTTAACTTAATTTTATAATTTCAATATTTTTTTTATTAACCTATATATATATATAGGTTAATAATAAAATATTGAAATTATATATATCATCATCATCAGTACAATAACTTAAACTATTACTACTATTAATACAACAACTACGACTAGTACTGCTACTGTACTGCTACTACTACTTCTACTACTATTACTACTATTAGAACTAGCATGACAACTACAGCAAAAAAACTGCAACGATTTGAATTACTTCTACAATTACTAATACTGCAACTAGCAGAACAACGACGGCAAAATCACCAGTAGCAAGAACAACCACTACCACTATCACCGCCACTACCACCATCACGACCATCAACAAAAATACAACACAACTATTATTATTACTATTAATAAAACAAGAAGAGAAAAGAAATAGACATTTCACTGTCACCTAACAATCGTGAACATAAAAGTATGTATAGATTCATTACTGTTAAACTGCTGCTAGAAGCAGATAGAGAGAGAGAGAGAGAGAGAGAGAGAGAGAGAGAGAGAGAGAGAGAGAGAGAGAGAGAGAGAGAGAGAGAGAGAGAGAGAGAGAGAGACAGACAGACAGACAGAAGACAGACAGACAGACAGATAGAGAGGAGGGAGGGAGGAAGGGGGAGGGAGGAAGGGGTAGTGAGAGTACAGACATATATTATTAGAAATGCATGGTAATCGAGTTCACAAGAAGAAAAACTAGTGAAAAACATTAAAAACAGTTTTATTTTCCGATTTTTAATCTTTTTTGATGTACTGAGAAATTCAGTCGTAAAATCGGATTATGAATTTTTCTGTTTTAAGCATTATAAGTAGTTAATTAAAAAAAGAAAAAAAAAAATGAAAAAATGAAAAGAAATCGCCAAAGAAACGAGTAAATTACTTTTCATCAGAAGCCTAATTACTAACGTACTCAAAGCTTTGCAAGTAATGATTAAAAGTCCAATAATTTACCGTATACTATAATTGGGATTTTTGTTTATATCTGAAGTACGAAGAAGACATTTAATTTGTGGCAGAAAAGGAAGAAAGAATGTTTAGAATAAAATCGATAACGCATCAGCACACCTACTGAGGATTAAACGGCACGCGACATGTAGGCTGCCGTCTGCAACGACACAGTTTCCGGTCAGAGTGCGAGATGCGAGGTAAATAAAACACGGTTTCTGATTGGGTGGTAATACTGTTTGACGTAAAATGTATAGATGGTGTAGATTATAATCTACTGTTAATTTATTTTGTGAACATAAATATTTGACTTTTAATTATACTTACGATGTTTTCTTGGAATCAAATGAAACTGTCATTTAACTCTACCCATATTGTTATGTCCCTACACACACACACACACACACACACACACACGCACACATACACACGCACACTCGTACACACACACACACACACTCACACACACACACAGTCACAGACACACACCCTCGCACACATACACACTCACACACTCACACACACACACACACTCACTCATATACACAAACACACACACTCGCAGACACACACACACAAACATACAACATAGTTGACTTGTATATACAGAATGTAGTTGATGCTTATAAATCCATATATTATATGCAAATCAACTATGCTGTATATATGAAAAACATCATTACTCCAGATAAATAATAAGTTATGTCTTTCAGTTATGTGAAGATTTATGGTGATGTAAAACATTTCTTTCGCAATTTGCCTTCTGTTTCATGTAGGCATGACGGGTCACAGTGTTGTTATTTTAGTACACAGTAGCAAATTTCCAATTCTACTCAGCTACTCTTATAAAATTACACTTTAATTTTATCCTCTAATGATATCGTTTTGTATATATGTGTGTATGTATGTGTATGAATGTATAATGTATATGTGTGTGTATGTACGTGTGTGTGTAATATGTGTATGTATGTATACGTATGTGTATGTATGTATGTATGTATGTATGTATGTATGTATGTGTGTGTGTGTATATTTGGATATATATATGTATATATATATATATGTATGTATGTATGTGTGTGTGTATATATATGTGTGTGTGTGTGTGTGTGTATGTTTGTAATGTATATATGTACGTGACCTGTATAACAGAGTGAGTGTAAATTCACACTAACAAGTCTCTGGCAAAGAAGGGATCACGTGTTCAGTCACCTGTGTGTCTCTCACACATTTCTATGCATTGATTCATCCTCGCTAATCTCGCCATACAAATATTCATGGAATCCGAAGACAAACGATACTGCCGGAAATTGCTGCTCGGCGCTAGTTTTGGCGGGTTTTGCTGATTTCGGTAGCAGACGTAATACGTTTGGTCGGAGGCAAGACGCGAGAGTCCAGCTCGCCAAGGACGAAAAAAAAAAAAAAAAAAAAAAAAAAAAAAACGCTGACCATATTATATGAAAAAACAAAAACGTCATTTTATATAGCGCAGATATAATTTGATAATGTTTGTATTAAAGGCACCATGATGGTCATATTACCATCACTGCAACACTGACGGAAACAGGGATATTTATTTTTTTCGAACGGTATCTATGTGGAAAGAAATTATAAAAATAACACATTTTAATTAATTTCTTTCTTTTTTTTTTTTTTTTTAATTGAATGAAAATCAAGGCTTGTTATAGACCTTAGAAAGATACATACTTGGAGCAGAAATAATGTAAAGTTATAATTATACAGACAGTGTTACTAAAGTGGACTCAAAAGGACAAGGATGTGTATGTTCAAGCCATGAATCAATTATACCAAGGATAACCATTCATGCATCCAAATCACACTTGATGCGAAAGCTGTAACCAACAAACCAAACGGCACTAGTTTAAAGGTGTTTTAGAGAAATAAGAAAACCGAAGACTGAAGGTAACTTGATTCATCTTCTTAAGCTTTGCCAGACAGCTGCTGATAACACGATTAGCCTAGTAAATTATTTATATGAGAACATTTTCCCCACTCGTTATCTGCAGAAAACTGTCTGCAAGCCTGGCGAGGTCCGTGCGGCAGACTCAACCCAAAGCCGCAAGCACGCATCAGACGAAATCTTCGAAACTACGGCGGTAATTTGCCACAAAGAAAAAGGATTTTTCTTCCTGTCGTCTGAGGAAAGAAACCCGCAGCGACTGATTGGCAGGGAGAGTTATAATTACACATCTCTTCCAATCTAGGGAAGCTTTATTATAGAACTGCGCTTTGTTACAAGAGTTTCTTCAAGTGTATCGTTAACAGTCTGTCCCGATTCGTTTTTGTAATGATTTTACTTCGTTAACGACTAACGACGACAGACGGACTTTCGGACACATCTAGACGCGGTGGTCATCTTTAATTAGGTGAATAGGCTGAGGGTGATGAAGAAAATTTCTTCTAATTTGACATTTTTTTTTTTTTTTTTTAAAAGATTAGATACTGATATGAAGTATATAATGCGGGGTCTGTGTTTATCTTATACTGGTATTCCGTTCTTATGACGAATCTTTTAAACCGGTTTCAGAGATGGTTTCGTTCTTTTTTTTTTTTTGAATACAGCTTCATGTTTTTGTTGTTGGACATCAAAATTAAGATTATTTGTCCATGTGCTGATGGAATCGGAAATCGGGGAGGGTGTGGGATGATGTTTAACACGAGCTGTGAAAAGTAATCGTGAATGATAACTAATAACGAATATGTTGTCATCGCTGATTGAAAAGTGACGGGTTTTTCTGTGGGCGTTAAGTGGTTTTGTAACACTGCAGACGTCGATGACGTCGTCAGAGTTAACTGAGTAAATGTACGTTTAATAATAACGATTTATTATATTAATATTAACGGTTATTATATAAATGTTAACTGTAATCATGTTAATGACAACTTATTATATTAATATTAATGATTACGTATTGCACTGGTATTAATATTATATTAATGTTTATTATATCAATGATTACTTATTATATTAATATTAATAATTATTTATATATTAATTTTAATGAGCTCTGTATTTATATTAACAGTCAAAATATTAATATTAACGATAATTAATTTACAATAAATGATTATCACATTAATATTACCGCTTGTTATATTTAATATTGACCATTATTTCAGTACTAACGTTTATTTTATATTAAACTGGTTTGTTATATCAATATAAACAATTATCGCATTTATAAATTATCGGTTATTTTTATATTAACCATTACTAGATGCGACATATGTATTTGTTTTGTTGTTATTTTTTAATTTTTATATTATTGTATAATTATGATAACAAAATGTAAATCCACACTCTCAACATATTACAGCAAAACTTTAATATTATTTTTTTAAAATAATTATTCATAATCAGTAACAGATTCAACGCTGCCTACGTCTTCACACCTTTACTACAACAACTACTTTAATACCACACGTTTTTTATAATTGTAATCCTTCAACTGTCGTAAAATGTTTCTTCTCCCCCGCCTAACAAATCTTGATCAGCCTCTGCGTTTTGGTATATCCGCACTAAACTGCAAAGGATACTATGATATGAAACCAGGAAAAGATGAAGACCTACTTCCATATGACGTCAGAGATTTATATTTGCTTTTTTACTCAGTAAATGTCAAAGAAATTCTAGCTTTTGTTTTAGAAAAAAGATCAAAACGTCACATTAATTATAACCGATGATGTGGGGCATTTTGAAATCTCCAGTTTCAGATACAATACCGTCATTTTCAGAAACAAAATATTTTTAACAGCGAGAATGTTATAAATTATTTAACACAAATGTCTAAAAATTACGGAGTCGTGGATCCAGAATATAATGAACAGATGATGATGATGATGATGATGATAATAATGATGATGATAATGCTGATGGTGATGATAATGATGATGATAATAATAACGATAATATGAAAATGGTGACTATTACATATTGATGATACTATTTTAAAATAACAAAGTAGTAGTAATAATAATTATCTGGATGAAATTTCTCGAAACAGGTAAATTATACAGATAATTCATCCAACTTTCAGACAACCCGCATTAGAAGTATATTACATTTTATCTGTTAAATACAGTTTTAAATGTATCACAATGAAGTCTTGGTACAGTTAGTTATCCGGGTAATCGAGAAATCCGGGTCCTTCTCCGGGACCCGAACCTGCCGGATAAATTGGTCGCGGTTTTGATGACGAATAATAAAAGGACGACGACTGTCACGTGATGCGTTTCTGCTGTTAGTAAATTAAAAGAGACAAAATGGATAATTGTATAATTATTGTTCACAACTTACTTCAATTACTCTTTACGAAATGTAAATAATTTTAATGACCACCGCGCTAAATGATCAAAGAATAGTCGAAAGAGAATTGATCCTGGAACTTTTTGCTCAAAAAAAAAGCGAACGCTCTAACCACTGATCCATAGTCAGAGTCGGTTGATAAGGTTCGTTAATATGTCTGTAAAAGGTAAATAAGACATCTAACTCGTCTGCCTCCGAGCCAGATATTTGCTATAGGATATTTCGAAACAGTACGAAAACTGGGGTTTTGAAAATAGTATCATCTATGACGCAATAAAAGGTCAGTGGGGCAGCGTTAGTGCCGAAAACGGCAACGACATCAGCGGCATCAAGTTTGCGACACCGAACGTGTCTGCTAAAGGCGACGCCGGAATTCGCCGTGACTCAATAATTATTATTAAAAATAGGTTGGGGTGAAATGCGGACGATGTTAAATTTAAATAGAACACTTTGATTACATAATAATAATAATAATAATAAACAGTAACAACAGTAAATGAAATGAAAAAAACTATATATATATTAACAAAAACAACAAGATTAGGAACAATTGAACCAAAGTAAATAAACAAGAAGAATAACAATGAAGAAATAACTAAATACATAAGCAAGCAAGCAAACAAGCAAGTAAGCAAGCAAGCAAGTAAGTAAGCAAGCAAGCAAGTAAGCAAGCAAGCAAGTAAGCAAGCAAGCAAGTAAGTAAGTAAGTAAGTAAGCAAGCAAGCAAGTAAGTAAGTAAATAAATAATGACATGACGTCAACACTACATGTACATTGACCTTTAACCATTACACGGAAACGCACGATTTGTATAGTTAATGCCGTAGTATAAGAAAAGTAAAATAAATAATGACATTACGTCAACAATAATGAGGACCTTTAACCATTACACGGAAAAATTTGTATGTTAATGGTATATTTAATGAAATCTTCATATTCACTCTTGTTGTTGTAGTTGTTTTTTTTTTTATATTGTTGTCATTTCAGTGTTTTAGATGAAATAAATAAAAGAGTTGTTTTTATTATGAATATGTTCTTATTTAAATGGTGGATATAAAATAACAAAACATTAGGACAATCCGTAGAGCAGGAGATCTGAAATAACAAAAACTCGTTTATATATATAAAATAAAAAAAAAAAAAAAAAAAAAAAGCACGAAGAATACGACCATTATGTAAAATAATTTCTGATTTTCAACGCAGAGTGATTTCATATTTACAGTAATTGTCACGTGAAGAGAGGGTATTGATTTTTAATTGTTTTGGCAATGAAACATTTTCTTACAATTGTCCCCTAATAGAAGGAATAAACTGCACGCCATTTGAAAGTCATGGACGGACAGAAATTTATTATCCACACACATAAATTAATTATTAAAGAATAGAGACTATAATGCAGCTATTTGAAATGAAACGAGAGAGACAAAGGAGAGTTTATTAGTCACGTCCTTGCTGTAAAAGAAAACGTACAACGTAAAAGACAGACAGTACAAATAAAAGAATTGTGACAAATTGCTACATATTCAGCAATAAGAATGACAGAAACACTATGAAATAGTCCTGACCTTGTTATTGTAGAATATGTGTGTGTATGAGTATGATGTGTGTATGAGTATGATGTGTGTATGTGTGTAGTGTTTGCATGTGAGTGTGGTGTGTATTTATGTGTGTGTGATATATGCTATGTGTACTTGTGTGTATGTGTTAATGTGTATGTATTTGTTTATGTTTGTGTATATGTATGTAAGATGTGTGTGTCTATGTGTATGCGCTATGTATCTATATGTGGATGTATCTATAATGTGTGTGTTGTGTGTGAGTGTGTACGAATAAAAATAGTTATTCCTTACTGAATAAATATGACAGTGCGCCGTTTACGTTAGTTACAGAGAGTCAGACAGACAGACAGAGAAAAATAAGATTTTTATTTCACTTCATTTCAGCAGAACAGAAAATGCAGCATATACACAGAAACAGTATTAATAATGAAACTGTAACATGCAATACTGCACTGAATGATGTTACATAACTCCATATACTTTATTCACAGACAGACAGACAGACAGACAATTTATTTATCTCGCCTCATCCTAGTTGAAATGATAACTAGAAGAAATACACAGACGAGTAAAAATAACAAAACTCAAACACGCCGCTCTGTATCGAGTTATAAAACTGCGTTGGCCTTACTCCAAATATTCCACAGTTTGTTTTTGAAAAATGTAGATTTAGGAACTGAACACTTGAAAGATAACAAAGCGACAGATTATTTGTTTAAAATAAAGAGACAAAAACAACAACAACAACAACAACAGTAGTAATAACTAGAGCACCGTTTAAACACTAATAGTTGTACGTCATCACATGCACGAAGTTGCTGTTGTTTTTGTATCATCATCGACTTCTCCATCATAATCATTATGATAATCATTATTATGATCATCATCATCATCATTAGTATTGTTGTTCCTATGGTTATTTTTTCTTATTATTATATATTTTTAAACTCTTTAGTAGAGTACTTAAAGAAACTTCCTCATTACCGTATGAATATTTTATTAGCTGAAATGTCATACAGTTATTTTTAGATTGTAAGTTAATTTATATATGTTTTTCTTGTTCATAGAAAATAATAGAATACATATACAATACATCATAGAAAATAATTTTAGATGAAAATATATAGACAAACATATGCACACATAAAGATACACACGTATATAAACAGATATAAATACAAATACTCACAGACACACACAAGCACACTTACATACACATACAAAACACTTATACTCATATATTTACATACATAGAAACACATGCACATATACAAAGACAAATAGGTATTTTCTGTACAACAAATGAAAAGAAAGAAAGAAAGAAAGGAAACAAACTTCAAAAAATAACTATGTCACGCGAACCCATCCCATTTTTGAATTTAATTACAGAAGATCATGAAATATAATATGACCATAATTCAAATTTACCTTAATCTTTTTCTCAACTTCGTTTTTTTCTTTTCTTTTCCTGTTATTAACCTTCTTTTCTTTTCTTTTCGTCCAGCTGTAAATTTCGTTTAACAATTTTATTTTATTTTTGCCAGATGATTGCTGTAATCTGTACAAGCCAGAGAAGATTTATATAAACTCGCACGAAAGCCACTGAATAAAATATCTGTTAATCTCGCGTGTAAAACCTACCTAAATTTCTCGTCATCTTTGAGCGTGATCGTATCACACATTCGTGCGTTTTCGTAACACTTCGGATGTGTTAGCCGTTGATCGTTATTACTGTTGACTGCGTCACGTCAATGTTATATTTTCAATCTCAGTGCTGTATCGACCTATTATGTGTAACACTGGCTTAATGTTACGTAAAACCTTGACTTAGACGTAATGAAAATTAACACAAACTGTACTGATAAATTTAAAAGAGAAACAAGAGCGTAATTCTAAAATAAATGCAAATACATTGCAAATACATACACACATATATACAAACATGCGTACATGCATAAATAAATTTACACACATACATAATCACAGATAAAGACACGCACACACAGAAAGTTGTCATGATGGCCGCACGGTAACATCGTCAGACTTCGGAGTGCGTGTGACTGGGTGCCGTAATATTCAAATCCTAAAATACATGCACATACATACGTACATACGTGTGTTTCTTCCTATAATTTCAAAATTATGTAATAAAAACTCCCATAAATCAAAAAAAAAAAAAAAAAAAAAAAAGAAAAAAAAAAAGATTGACTGAATAAATAATAATAGTAAAGGCCATGGCTTCAGGTCTACAAGATAATGTATTCAACAAATATCTGGCTGTTAATAGAAATATCTAAACATTTATCACTACATCTGGTATTGAGACAAACAGTGACGTCTTGTGTCATCACTGAAGACATATTTATTGTTCAACAGTCAATGTTAGAAATTTCTTCTGTGTATTCTGTGTAGTGACGACATCGCTGAACAAGAGTTTTATATTTAAAAGCAGGAAACAGATTTTTAATCGGTTTGTCCTAGCCGCGTGCTTAAAGAAAACAAACTATCATGTTTCTTCGACCATGATCTTGCATCCTTACTAAATTCTACAAAACAGTTTTTGTTTCGTTACAATCTTGGTTTCACAGAAGAAAACAAATACCATCAGTATTTTTATACTCCTACATTTTTTTTTGTTTACATCCGGGTTACTGACCGGGAAGACAACTCTCATCCGATAAAAAAAATGAATCAATTTATCTTCCTTAAAACGAATAGAAATTTTGACCGATCGATGTCAGTGACAAACAATAACTCAGTGTCATCGGAGACAAAATTTTATGTGTAAAATATTCAGTTAATTCTTCGTAACGTGTGTCATAAATACTCGATGTCTCTGAACTAACGATGAAGTCAGTAATACAATATGTTTATAATTTCTCGTCTTCTGCTCTCATTTTGACAACCTCGAAAGGTCGTTGAACTTAAATTTAAAGTGACTGTCGTTGTTTTTCTTGTGGTATGTACATGCAAGTATGTGTCCGTCTGTGTCCGTGTGGGTGTCTGTGGGTGTGTCTGTCTATCTGTATGTTTCAGAATTAAAACAGCCTAAACGGATCGAATCATAGATGATGGCAATAGGCAACGTTTTTTTTTTTTTTTTTTTTTTTTTGTTAAATAAATAAACAACAAAATCAAAATTATCATCGTTCTGCGCGACTCGGCATTTTGAAGGAATGTGGAAAACATTTTTAAAAAGATAACGAGAGTCTGTACTTAACTTTTACTGTTAAAAAAATAAACACCATGCTCAAAATAAATCATCGTTCTGTCGGGAACACGGCGCCACACACATACATACATACATACATACATACATACATACATACATACATACATACATACATACATACATACATACATACATACACACACACACATAAACATACATACATACATACATACACATAAACATACATACATACATACATATATATACATACACATACATACATACATACATACATACATACATACATAGTGATTAACATACACATACATAAATAATACATATATATATATATAAAGATAAAAAGAGAGAGAGAGAGAGAGAGAGAGAGAGAGAGAGAGAGAGAGAGAGAGAGAGAGAGAGAGAGAGAGAGAGATGAAAATAGAGACAAAGACAGAGGGATAAACTGAGAAAGAAAACAGAAAAGAGAAAGAAAGAAGAAAAAAGCAAAGAAAGAAAATTCACAAATATTATATAACTGTTTATAAGAAAGTTCTAAAACAGTCTCCTTCGGAATTCTCTTCTATATCCACACAGTATTCCTTAAATTATTATACCTACAGAATATCTTAATTATTATATCTAAAAACATATTCCTTAAATGATCATACCTACAAAAACATACAGTTCTTCTTACTATGCCAACACACAGCATATACACATAAACAAAAACGTATAACCTTTAATTACTAAACGTACAAATATATCACATCTCGTCATCCTGTTTCACAGTTATAAACTTTTAACATCTACACGTACTGCTAGTTATGTCGACCGAGCACTATCACGTTTCAGTTTTTGTGGAAGAGCAAACTGTAAAATCGTTTTTCTCTCTCTGATCGATGGGCGCACGATAGATTTCTTATACTTTACCTGGAAATATCCGGACACGAATTTCGTGAGTGACGACGCAGAGAGCGGACTGTGAGTGGGAACGTTGCTCTCAAGCTAGGTGACGTCGTCGTTGTTGTGTAACGAGGTAGGTGAATGTGCGAGTTTTTTGTTTTGTTTAAGAGACAGCAGAGAATTTTGTTTTCAGTTTGTTACAGAAACTACTAGAATGTAATAATATTTGTAGAACCCGAAAAAAATCCAACTATATCTATGTATGTATATGTGTGCATGTATATGTGTATGTATGTATATATACATACATACATACATACACACACACATATATATATATATATATATGAGTGTATGTAATGAATATATTTGTAGACGTGTGTGTGTATGTGTGTGTGTATATGCATGTATATGTGTACGTATATGCATGTGTGTGTGTACGTATCTTTCTGTAAAAATGTATATATTTCATAATAGCTGATTATAACAGTACATTATTGTGTGTAAGTATATAGTTTGTTTATCGCATACACTATTATGTTAAAGCTAAGTAATAAAAGCAGGCACACTCTGTTGTGTTATAACGTTGCGTGTTCGCGGTCATTTTGTATTTTGTTTCACGTTAACTAGATAATTATCTCAGAGACTCCGCGTAATTTTCACATAATCTTCTATCTTTGGAATCACACCGCTTACTTGTAATAATTATGTAAGTCTATCTTATCGTAAGAGAAGGTGACCACAAATGTATGTTGTGTAAAATTTATCACAGCGTCTTGTGTTCACAGTAATGATATATAACAGTGTTGTGTAACCAGGTGACCAGTGTTGTCTGTTTACGATAATAATAGAGATAATTTTGTCTTATTGTATGTACATGGAGATTCGTGTACATTTAAGTGCTTAGAGATTTTTTTTTTTTATTTTTTTATTTTGTTTGTTTGTTTGTTTGTTTGTTTGTTTGTTTGTTTGTTTGTTTGTTTATTTAAGTATTTAGTATCTTGGTTAGTTATTTGTTGTTGATTTTTTGTTTATATATTTATTTGTTTTTTGTTTGTATGTTTATTTATTTATTGTTTATTTGTTTATTTAATTATCGTTCATTTGTTATTTATGGATTTATTACTTGTTTTTATTAAACGTTTAATTATTTATTTATGTAAATTAACAAATAAATACACGTTAAATGTATTTATTTACTTATTTATCATTTAATTGAGTAATAACGTATTAATTATTATGACAGTAATGATGCAGTTCAGAGTTAGCTATACTTATCTATAATAAAACTGGCCTTGCGTTTAGTACCACTTGCGACAGACACGCCCCCTGGCTTGTCAGAAAGAGCGTGCCCGTCGTAGACGTCTTCACAACATCTCGCTCTGATTAGCACGTTTAATTTTGTTCCGTCTGTCTGAGAGTAGCACTGTTTAATAATAACACCATTGCTATAGACAGGACCGCACTTTCCACAGTGTTTGGGGACAACAGTTCGCGATGTATAACACTTAAACTAATTAAAATAATATTCATAAAGTTAAAAACCCTTTTATGTACAGTTACACTTCTGTTTTATTTATTTATTTATTTTTCAATATCATATATATTTTCAAAAAAGGTCATGTATATATTAATTATATAATAATAAAAATAAAGATAAAAGTAGTAAAAAGAATAAATAAACAAATAAATGTATGTGCCACTACGGAAATACCCGAACAAATATGACGTCAATAACGTTATCTCATACAAACGAATAACAAAGGCGGGTAGGAGAGTCACAATTTAAGGTAGAAAATAATCATTTCATTATCTGAATAGTTTATTTGATACATTTCTAAATTATTATACAAAATATCACCTGATAAATTTTATTTATTTTACAAATCCTCATCTTTATTATTCTTCATCTACTCCTGTTATCACAGAAATGTCTGAAAGAATTTTATTTGCATAATTCCCTTTTATTATTACAAAGGAAGCCGCAGCAGCAACAAAAACAATAGCAACAACAACAACGACAACGACAACAACAATAACAATAATAATGCTAATGCAACAATAAATAAGCAGTTACAACAGGAGTAATAATAATAATAATAATAGTAATCATCACCATCATCATCATCGTTTTTATTGTCGTCATCGTCGTTGTTGTTGTAAAAGAATACACTTAATTATTAAATTGTGAACATTGTTGTTATTCTTGGGGTAACCCTGACAGCTTTTACCATTTTACTTTTATTTATTTATTTATTTATTTATTTATTCACACACTCACTTACACCGACATTAATATTTATAAATATGTGCGTGTGAGTGTGTGAATAAATAAATAATTAACTAAATAAATAAATAAATAAATAAAACGAACAGTACATCTGCTAATACTTCTTAATTTCTATTGTACTACAATTACAACATCAGCGACCACGTCCATAGTTATTACTACAAATAAGAGCAACAGCAATTACTGCTGCAGCTATTACTACTACTGCTACTACTACCACCACCACTACTACTACTACTACTGTTACTACGATTTCTATTAATATACTATTTTCTACTACTACTACTAATATTATTACTACCATTAATGTTAATATACTATTACTGCTACTACTTATATTATTACTACCATTAATATTAATATACTACTACTACTACTACTACTACTACTACTATACTATACTATCATTATTTCAACTACTACCATAGTATCATTTTTGCTACTACACCTCCTGCAAATACTATGACATCTACCATTAACTTATATTCTAGCTATTTATACATTATACAGCCTGTCAAAGATTTAAAAAAGACAAATCTTGTGCATCGAGATCAATGCCCTGCTTCATCCTTGACCTTTTTAGTTACCATATAAATCAAATGAACGTCGGTGCGGTCGCATACCCCGCAAAACCATTTCTTTAAGTAACAAACCACTTCATTAGCAGAGTAAGCAAAACGTATCTGTTCTCATTGCGTCGTTAAAAAGATATTACTAAAGATATCGGTATCCTTCTCTAATTAATTATGTCCTTTCGCGCGCATATATCTTATAATTAGCATGTGTATTTATTTATTAGTTATTTCTGCTGCAGAAGACGATTGACAAAATGGATGTTCGAGGTCTGAAGTCCTATACATTAGAAATGCGTTAGAAATGTTGATTGGAGAGAAGTATTTTCGCTACGTTGCTTTCTGAATGTTTTAACGAGCAAAAGGTTGAGCGGGTTTTTGGAAAACATGTATAAATTGTCTCCTGACTATACAACACATTCAACTGGTTGTCTGACTAAAAATAGTGTTACCGAAATGATCGGGGAAAAAAAAAATATAATGACAAGCTGTAATTTTGGTTTTGTATTTTAACAGTTATAAGTATGTCTGTCTGTCTGTCTGTCTCTTTCTTTCTGTCTTTGGCTCTATTTTTCTCTGTCTTTATATATATCTGATTCTCCGTTTCATTCTCTCTCTATATATATACGTCTGATTAGACTGTACACAGACAATATTAAAGAACGTACTAGCGCAGGAGGACAAGTGTGTATGTATGTATGTATGTATGTATGTATGGATGGATGTATGTATGTATGGATGGATGTATGTATGTATGCATGTTTGTATATAGGCATGCATGCATTATGTAGGTATGTATGTACGCATATGTGAATGTATATTAGCATATTTGTATATATGTGTTCATTAATATGTGTGTATGTATCTGTATGTATGAATGTATATATATATATATATATATGTATTTTTGTATTTACTTATGTGTGCATATGTATGTATATGTATATGAATATATTCATACACACACACACACACACACACATATATATATATATATATATATATATATATATATATACACACATATACACAAATATAAAACTTAAAGGTGCTGCCTCTAAATTTCATGTTTTCAAGGCTAAAAAAAATATCATTCGATATACAGAAAATACGATACGCATGAACATTTATTGGTTAATGGACCGATATATCCGTTTCCTCATTTCAGAAAAAAAAACACCCTACAAAAGTGACAAAACACAGTCTAGCTCAGAGCCAGTCCTAGCTATTCATAGCAATTAGTCAAAAGACAAACGAATTCCATCAGTATTTCTGTTGATAGGGTATACACCAATCAGAATTTTAAACACTTTTTTTTTCTTAAAGTAAAAAAAATAAAAAAAAAAAAGAAAAAAAAAGAATAAAAAGAATTTGAGAAAGAGAATTTCCATAAGCCGAATTCTAAGTTTGCTTCTTTCACGTTTTCAAGACGCCATTACAATGAACAAATATTCCCATCATCCTCAGGGAAACATAACGTATTTTTTTTTTTCCGGTTGCACAGTTATGGCCTGCATGTTTGCTCAGTAGCTCTGGATGATGACGTTTCTTGCTGAATGACTGAAATAATGAACAATGCAAGTTCGTTTGGTGGGTGGCTGTTCCTAATCTACGAGTTAACACTAGATTATGACTGCCTGGTGAATCGATACGAGTATGAAACTGTGCCATCAATCACAGCAAGATCATTATTTCAGATAACTAAGGACTGCAAGATCTTTATGAATCACGCTACATCATTATTATTTTTTTCACATCTAAGTATCAGTATCACCGCGGAAACCATAAATATAGGTATTACGGTAAAAAAAAAAAAAAAAAAAAATGTAGGACTGGTCTTGATATGAAGTTAATATTAAAAATGAAAACGAATTCGGTGATACATAGGTTAAACTATCATTATTAAAAGATTCATTATTATAACTAAGGAAAGAATGGAATTTTTGCATAGCGTATGCATATAAAAATATTAAGAAATAATTTAGTTTATCTCCGTAATAAACATTATTACTATCTTGTTGTTCTTCTGACGTTTCTTTCTTTATCTTATACAATACAAAAATATTACACGTAATGAAAAACAAAAACAGCTACTACTACTACTACTATCAGTACTACTACTACTACTATCAATACTACTATTACTACTATCAGTACTACTACTACTACTATCAATACTACTATTACTACTATCAATACTACTATTACTACTATCAGTACTACTACTACTACTATCAATACTACTATTACTACTATCAATACTACTATTACTACTATTACTACTATCAATACTACTATTACTACTATCAGTACTACTACTGCTACTACTACTACTACTACTATCAGTACTACTACTACTACTATCAATACTACTATTACTACTATCAGTACTACTACTACTACTATCAATACTACTATTACTACTATCAGTACTACTACTACTACTACTATCAATACTACTATTACTACTATCAGTACTACTATTACTACTATTACTACCATCTACTACTACTACTACTATCAATACTACTACTACTACTATCAGTACTACTACTACTACTATACTACTACTATCAGTACTACTACTACTACTACTATCAATACTACTATTACTACTATCAGTACTACTACTGCTACTACTACTACTACTACTATCAGTACTACTACTACTACTATCAATACTACTATTACTACTATCAGTACTACTACTACTACTATCAATACTACTACTACTACTATCAGTACTACTACTACTACTATCAGTACTACTACTACTACTATCAGTACTACTACTACTACTACTATCAGTACTACTACTACTATCAGTACTACTACTACTACTATCAATACTACTACTACTACTATCAGTACTACTACTACTACTACTATCAATACTACTACTACTACTACTATCAATACTACTATTACTACTATCAGTACTACTATTAGTATTGCTAATAAAACTTGTATTACTTCACCAGTACTACTGTAACGTCTTCTTATACTGCTGTTACTGCTATGATTATTACCACTACTACTACTACTACTATTACTATTGCTTCTACTACTACAGCTATTGTTGTTGATATTATTATTTAAACTACCATGGCTATTAAAATGACTACAACAACAACAACAACTACTACTACAGGTACAAAGCAAACACAACAGCTGCCACTATTATTATTGTTGTTGTTGTTGTTGCTATTATTACGATTGTTTTTATTACTGCTATCATTGTAGTTGTTGTCATCATTGTTATTCTTTCTGCTGTAGATATTATACAAAAAATGAAAAAATAAAAATAAAAATAAAAATAAAAAATAACAGAAAAAAGAAAAATTACAGTGCTATATTCTATTGTCTTTGAGAAAAACAAAAAGTTCAGCTGATTCTCCATTGGAAAATATTTCCATTCCTAAACAATCATACCAGCCATTAAAAGCTCAAAACTGCACAATAATAACTTCAGTGATACACAAATACAGCTGAGAACAAACAAACAATGAACCTCTAATTAAATACTATGTCTGGTCTTAATTATCTGCCGTTCATTTTCGCACACTGAAAGACCAGCTGAATGATTCATGTGGTCAGTGAAAGGAAGTGAGATTTGCGTGGACAAACAGTTTAGCTGTCTCACCGGACCATTCACTACCTGGATGTGAAAACTGATAATCCTTGGTAATCGGATAAACGCTAGCGTCATTAATTATCATCAAATATTTGATCGGTGCAGCAAGGCTTTGAATTCACCAGCCGAGTTTGTGAAGGGTTTGTGACAGTGAGAGTAAACAGGTTTACTGTGACAGAGTAAAAAGGTTTACAGTGACAGTGAGAGTAAACAGGTTTACAGTGAGAGTGAGAAAAAAGGTTTACAGTGACAGAGTAAACAGGTTTACTGTGACAGAGTAAAAAGGTTTACAGTGACAGAGTAAAAAGGTTTACAGTGACAGAGTAAACAGGTTTACAATGACAGAGTAAAAAGGTTTACAGTGACAGTGAGAGTGAACAGGTTTACAGTGACAGTGAGAGTAAACAGGTTTACAGTGACAGAGTAAAAAGGTTTACAGTGACAGAGTAAAAAGGTTTACAGTGACAGAGTAAACAGGTTTACAATGACAGAGTAAAAAGGTTTACAGTGACAGTGAGAGTGAAGAAGTTTACTCTGATAGTGAGAGTAAACAAGTTTACAGTGACAGAGTAAACAAGTTTACAGTGACAAAGGAGGACGTAGGGTGGACCCTGCTCACTTTCAAAGCAAGGCTTTGAATTCACCAGCCGAGTTTGTGAAGGGTTTGTGACAGTGAGAGTAAACAGATTTACTGTGACAGAGTAAAAAGGTTTACAGTGACAGTGAGAGTAAACAGGTTTACAGTGACAGAGTAAAAAGGTTTACAGTGACAGAGTAAACAGATTTACTGTGACAGAGTAAAAAGGTTTACAGTGACAGAGTAAAAAGGTTTACAGTGACAGAGTAAACAGGTTTACAATGACAGAGTAAAAAGGTTTACAGTGACAGTGAGAGTGAACAGGTTTACAGTGACAGTGAGAGTAAACAGGTTTACAGTGACAGAGTAAAAAGGTTTACAGTGACAGAGTAAAAAGGTTTACAGTGACAGAGTAAACAGGTTTACAATGACAGAGTAAAAAGGTTTACAGTGACAGTGAGAGTGAAGAAGTTTACTCTGATAGTGAGAGTAAACAAGTTTACAGTGACAGAGTAAACAAGTTTACAGTGACAAAGGAGGACGTAGGGTGGACCCTGCTCACTTTCTGGGTTAGATTCAGAACTGTCTGAAATGGCGATAAGTAAATAAATAAATCAATAAATCAATAAATCAAATATGTATAAGATTTATTTTCCTTGTGAATCAGTGGGAAAATAAATCTTGGCAATCACACCCACCCACACCCACACACAAAACAAAAACCTTAAAAAAAACCCCCAAAAACCCAAAACACACACACACACACACACACTCTCTCACATACACACATATTTATTTCTATTTTTATAAATTTTGATTACAAAAAACAACAAAAAACAACAGTGGGCGATTTGTGACTACTGCGGCCCCGGGCAGCCTTTCAACCCACTCCCAAAACCCGCAGCGAGAATCGTAATTACAAAAAAAAGAAAGAAAAAAAAAAAAAAAAAGACACTAAGAAACCAGTGTTAAGAATGCAGGAAATGAGAAAATACCAGATATTTACTTTTTCCGATGATGAAAACAAAAAATACCAAAGGTTGTTTACCTTGATGCATCTTTTAGATGATCTGAACAAAAGTCGTACGGTATCGAAGCCATACAACAGAAACAGTGGACTCTTGTTCTTTCTTTTTCTCTCGAAAGTTTAGGCTTGGAAAGTTTTGTTTGTTACGGATGACGGGCCTAGGCTTCGCTCGCTTCTGGTATTAAAAACAAACACACATCTTGTAATTAGTACAGTCTTTTGTCCTTTAATCTTTTTTCTTTTTATTATTCTTTCTTTTTTTTAAATCATTTTTGCGGAAGTGTATATATTTTTTTTTTGAAAAAATGGTGCAGAATGATTTCTGAAACTTGTTTTCCAACAACCCTGAAACCTGTTTAATGCAATAACTAATTGTATTCGTTTCTTATATAATATATATATTACTGCAACTGATTTAGGTTATGGAATATTCCAAAAGCGCATTTCCCGTTCCAACCAGCGTTCCTGTTCTGGTTTGTGCTCGCCTGACTATAAGAAGGTATTGAGTACGATCCACTTCTTCATTTATGTATGTATATGTATATATAAGTGTGTATATGTGAATGGGTGTGTATATGTGTGTGTATGTGGTGTGTGTGTGTGTGTGTGTTTATGTGTGTGTGTGTGTGTATGTTACAGGAACTATGCATAATTCATGAAAATGTCAGAAAATACGTACAGTCTCTGTGCTTCACTCAGGAAAACGGTAAAATGCAAAGACTGCGAGTAGATCATGCTCCAATCGATGGAGAATTTCGGGAGAGAGATTAGACGAGTCTAGCATCAGAACCGAGCAGTGCGGCAAATGCGGAACACTCAGCTGTACTGTTACTTGCAAACCGACAAACTAGCATGTCACAGTGTTGCTCTTTCTACGAACCTTTGACTCTGTGCATGCCTGGGTTTCCCATGGATCATCGCCAATTCTTGTCGTATTACTCTCAGTTCAGTGATTACACCTATTTTCAGAAATGTTCTGGAATTATACGTCTTTCACGATAATACATATATCATTACGTTAAGTCGTACGGTGAAAACGCGCCTTTAGCACTGCGGTATAATAAAAGTCGGGAAAGAAACGAAAAAAAAAAAAAAAAGACAAGTAAACGAAAAACCTAAAACAATAACAAAACAAAACAAAATATAATAATAAAAAAACAATAACAACAAAACCATCCAACAACATAACCACACTATGAATATCATTAATCACCAGGTTAACTATTGCCACGAGCCATTTTTAACGCACTGAAATTTTGAAATATCCAAAAGGGGCGGTTGTGGTAATTTGATTCTATTACAATCGTACGTCATCATACGTTTACAACTAAACTGTGGCCCGTTTACTTAATTAACTACGGTATTACTGACACTCACAAAAAATATGTGTGTGTGTGCTTATCTTCACGCAGACATCACGTGTTGGATCACTGCCTGGTCGTGATTTTATTTAGTAACAATCTGCATCATATTAAGATAACACTAAAAAAATGTTTTCAGCTTTTGCAGGTTTCTGTCTAATGTTATCTTACCGATATGTGGACTGAGAGAAATGGTTTACGTTTGGTTACGTGTAACCACTGCGTTTTATGTTTTGATTGTAACCAGTAACGTTTGATGTTTGACTGCAGTAATTATATGGTTTTAGATTTTGACTGAAATCAGTAGGTTTTAGATTTCGAGTGAACCAGTAGGTTTCAGATTTCGACTGTAAGCAGTTGGTTTTTTATTTTCATTATTGCCAAACGTATAATAATGATAATATTATTATTATTTGTATTCATTTTTCCGAGATAATGTAATTTATGATAATAATGCTATTGGCATTCCGAGATAATTTATTTTCTGATAATACTTTTGTATTTCTACAATTGTAAAAACATATATATATACATATATATAAATGAAAGTAACTATCAAATACGGAAGTAAATATGTAAATAAATAAATAAATAAATAAATACCTAAAATAAATAAATAAATAAATAAATAAATAAATAAAACGACATATAACTGAACAAAGGAACAAACAAAAATATAACTATATAGAATTCATTCACAACACAGACACACACGTATATATATATATATTTTCCCATTTTAATTTAATAATACGTATCAGGGAGAAGAAAACTCCCGAATGCCCCAGGTTACGATTTAACGATCGTCAGAGTACGGATTTTCGCGACGTTAAGTCGTTAGTTATAACTCAGTAAAACTTTTCGCCGTTAGTAAACTGCGGATTACGATATTTCCCTGCGAGGAACCTACGACAGCCAGCTTACTACAGTCGTATCTTCAGTACTGCTAAACTTACATTTTTAGTAGCTTGTATGTGTAGTGGTGGTAATAGAAGGTAATCCAGTGATTAAAGCAAGAGTTACAGAATGGCTGTCGGTTACTTTGTTACAGTGGTTACGTATTAAAAAGAGTGTTTGTTGTATCGTTATAGTGATATTCAGTTAAGTTTACGCTGTTGAGAAAGTGTATTTGTTATAGATAATAAATGATGAAATTAACTTTAACTATTTGCTTTTGTAACACGAATAGGTTGTAGCAGTAACTCCAGAAGCAGTACTACCAGTAGTAGTCGTTGTTGTCGTAAGTGTCGTTGTTGTGGTAGTAGTGGTAACAGTAAAATTTGTAATGGATTTAACGGTATTAATTGAAGTCACAACAGTTGTAGAGGTAGTAAACGTAGTGGTAGTAGTAGTATTTTCAGTGGAATTTGGAGGAGTGCTAGTAATTTTGGTGGTAGTGGAAGTAACTGTAGTTGTAACAGCTTGGAAGTAGTTGTGGCTGTTGTTGTTGTATAGTAATACATCATTAATAATAATACATTATTAAATGTGAAGGGATAAAATTGTCACAGTTGTTAAGTACACACACACAGAACAGACCACAAAACACACAACACACACAACACATAGATACAAACACATACACAACACAAACACATAACACATTCAATACACAGGCGCACCCACACATACACTCACACACACTCACACAATGACACATACACTCACGCACACACAACACACATAACGCACACAATATACACTCATACACACATAACACACACACTCATACACACACTCATAACTCACACACAAACACACAACACACACATCTATTTCAGTATCATCCTGCAACATTAAATTCACCATCTAATGATACGATACTGCTATGCTATAATCATTGCATCAAATCACTCACGATTTATCTGAATAAGAGATATGTTTGTGACAGTGCGGTTATTTGTATGTCTGTCAAATACATTGCTTTTTTACGTAATGAAAAGTGTGGAGCTGAGATTTTGTTATTTAGAAATAATGTGACGTCTGGTTTTGTACTTTCATTACTTTTACAACAAAAGCGACGTCTAATATTTGATATGCGATGTTTTGATGACGTAATAATGATAGACTGATGATGACGTACTAGTAATTTGGCGATAAGGCGTTCACATGGTTACGTTTCAATTTTGCTACGATGTAACATATATAGAATAAGTAAATAAATATTTATATTGCGATAGTTTATTGTGCTTCTATAATTATGTTTAGAATATTTACATCCTGGGTCAGGTTTACGCCATGTCTTGTAATTATGCAATAATCCTGAGATACACACAGGACCGTAAGCGATAACAATAATAACATAGGAAAACATTTGAAATGTTGATGAATTCAGTGAAATAAATACACACACACACAACACACACACACACACACACACATACACATACATTATTTAGCATTTGAAAGTAACAGAAGTTGAAAACAAAATCTTGTTATTGCAGTTGCATAATTTATATGAGTGTTCAAAAAATATTAAAATGGCGCTTATGATAATGTTATATCTAGAAAATATTTTATTTTGATTCAAGAATGCTTACAATAACGTACTGATTTTGAAAATATTTGCGGTGTTGGCGAATCAGTTATGATGTTAATATTCCAAGCTACACTGAGATGACGTTATATTTGTTATCGTTACTTTGCTTTCTCGCAGACAGGATTAGGTTAACATCGTAACGATACTTCTGCTGTATTACTCTAATATCGCTCAAGAAGATGAAACATTTCACGGTTAAACGACCGAGAAGGTCGCAGACTCTGATACTGTGTATCGATTGTATAATGCATAGATCTTCGGCCTTCCCCGTCAGTCTCTGCCGAAATAAGTCGATTTGTCGCAAAATCGTTTGCAGACAAAACTACGATTCCGTAATCGATTCGCTGGTTATTCAGTGCAGAGTGAATCGCGTGCAGAACTTTCTGTGTGCCCTTTAATTATGAGAGATTAGGAGATAAAGCTTATCTTTTGTCTTGATCGATTTCTGCTGTTTTGTGGATATTACGTAAAGTCAACGTTATTTCTGAATTCTAAGGTTATTTTTGGTAAATGCGTTTAGTTAATTGTTTCTGATTGCAGCGCAGTACTAGCCTATGTATTTATTTATAATAATACCTGGATCAAAAACATCTTAATAGCTAGTTTTCAAGTTAATAAGATGTTACGTGCAACTTGATGTAATAAATAAACAGAGAACAATAAACAAATAAACAAATAAACAAACAAACACAAACAAAATAATAAACAAATAAACAAATAAATAAACAAACAAACATACGAATAAACACACCAAAAAAAAACCCCAGAGAACAACAAAAAATAAACAAACAATAAAAAATAAGAAACAATAAAAACACACACGGTGAATGAACTATTATATAACAATTAAAAACATAAATATCACCATTCAGCTAAAAATTACGGATATTCCTGGCTCGACACTGTAGGCTTAATTATCGTCACCGACCGATAGGGAAAGAGAAATTACAGCGATTAGCGCGAGCATGTTTCTCAGAACGATGTGAGACGTCTTCGAGCCGTGGTAATTGTAGGTCAGTCACCAGCCACACCAGAACAGAGGAAACGAGTTGTTTATAATGATGATTTTGCGTTACAAAAAATATAGCACTACAAAATAACAAACTGCGCAATTTGCACTAACGATTAAACGATCTAAGTGGTTGCAGTTATTTTATGACACGATCAGAAAAGTTTTTGACTGGTTCAGTTAAAAAATAAATAATCAAACTGCGCAATTTGCAGTAACGATTAAACGGGCAGTATTATCTAAGTGGTTGCAGTTATTTTATGACATGATCAGAAAAGTTTTGACTGGATCAGTTCAAAATAAAGAATGTTAACGATTCTCCGTTTGTTTTCTTTAAAGATATCGTAAATGAAATATGTTACTTTTTTTTTTTTTGATTTTCTGACTGCATTGTTAATATTTGTTATTGACGAAACTATGGCTCATATAATTAAATTTGTATCGTTGGATGTTGGATATCAACATTTGTTTTACAGCATTTGATAACGTTCGTTAATCTTATTCATTTTCAAATTCTGACGTAATACTATGACGTAATATGTCACCGAAAGGCGGAGACATTTCTAGTCAGAAAGGAAAAATGTTTTATATGTTCTTTCCCATAGACAGAACAGTCAAACCATTTTCTTTACTCTATCAGCACTAGTTGGAACGGAAAATAAATGAATGCTGTTCCTGTCCTAATAAAGTTAACGAGTTTACAGATATAAAAAAATCGTTGTGTCAAATTGTATCTAGCAAACACGCATTCATAATCGAAACACAAATCTAATGTTATTCCAGTAATCATTATTCCAGTAGTACGATGCATATATATGAGAACGCACTTTTATGACTATCATAATCATTTGCGTAATGTTAACATAACGATCAGCTGAACCAAAAAGTTATATTTTCTTATGATTCCGACAGGTCGTACTGCTAAAACACGGTTTTGTAAAAGTTATTTTTCACTTATGGAACTACAACAAAGAATCGAATGGTGTGGGGAAACAAACTCTGCCATTACTCATGTTATTTTTCAATAATAACATCGGAATAAAATAAAATAAACGTTTTTTTCACGATTACGTAAGAACCTAGAGTTAAATGGCGAGTTTGTTAATGCCATTTTTCAATAATACAGATAAACATTTGAGAAAACAAAATAAATTATATTAAAAAAATATATATATTTTCATAACGGTTACATTAAGTCGTACAGGGAAAACGCGTCTTTATGAATGTCCTGTTTCGGTAATTCGAATGTAATGACAGTTGAAGGAAAAGAAGCCAGTGTTTTCTTTAGGAAAATCGTTCTGTCACGTTACTTAATGGATTCCCATATTCTCATTGCCAAGAAAGAGAACCCATACTTAACATTAAACCTTTTGCTTAAAAATTGTCATTAATTCTGTGATGAGTTTCTCGGAATCTAGACGTCTTGTGTTCCCTTGTGTTCAGAAGAAAGAACAAAATAAACGTAATCTTAGAGAAAATGTAAGGTCTGGAATTTACAACCTGTATCCTATATCACCACGCTTTTATGTGAATGGCAATAATAATAATAATAATAATAATAATAATAATAATAATAATAATAATAATAATAATAATAATAATAATAATAATAATAATAATAAAAATAATAATAATAATAACATCAATACTTCTACTACTACTACTAATAACAATGTCAGTAATAATAATAATAATAATAATAATAATAGTAATAATAATAGCAATGACAATAATAATAATGTGATGATGGTGATGATGATAATAATAACAACACTAATAAAAGCTACAGCTACTGCTGCATTAGCATTTATAGTTGTAGTAGTTGCAGTAGTTGTAGTAGCTGTAGTAGTAGTAGTAGCTGTAGTAGTAGTAATAATAGTTCTAGTAGTAGTAGTAACAGTAGCAGTAATAATAGTTGTTGTTTTAGTGGAAATAGCAGTAGTAGTTCTAGTAGTAGTAGTAGTAGTAGTAGTAGTAGTAATAGTAGTAGTAGTGGTAGTAGTAATAGCACAGAAATAAGAGTATAGTAATAATGATTATATTGATCGTATTGCTACTGCTACAACAAGAAATATTGCAACCACTACAACTACTACTACTAGTATTGCTACTTCTACCGTTACTGTTACTACGATTTACTACTACTACTACAAATATTGATATTACTACTACTAATAAACAAATTAATTTATTAATAAATGGGTAAATAAATAAATTATACATAATAAAGAAACACCTTCGTACCATGCAGGGAGAGCCAACTCTTCTGCTGTATTAACATAACATAACATAACATAACATAACATAACATAACATAACATAACATAACATAACATAACATAACATAACATAACATAACATAACAACACATAACAACATAAGATAACACAACACAACAAAACACAACATAATATAATATAATATGGCATAGCATAGTATAGTACAATATAGTATAGTATAATATAGTATAGTATAATATAGTATAGTATAATATAGCATAATATAATATAGTATAGTATAGTGTAATGTAATATAATATGATATAATGCAATGTAATATAACATAACACAACATTATATAATATAATATAAAAATAACGTAACGTAACGTAACGCAGTTTAGCACAGCATAACCTAATATAATAAACAATATAACGTAATATGATATAAGAAAAAAAATCACAATAAATAAATAAATTAAAAAAAACAAAAAACAACACTCTCTCTTTTACTGTTTTTCGTAACGTCAGAGCTCTTTTTGATTTTTTTAGGCTCCGACGTTGCCGCGCGCAAACAGTCGGAATCTACCGGGAATTGACGCACGCAATGTCGCGTAAGCTCCGTTGTTCGACATTTCCCCGGTCCTTTGTTGCCGTCATAATTTCTTCTTGCGGCATCCGCACTAGAAGTAATAGAATATTATTATCGTGTTTCTAAGACTTTGTAAGTGATGTTATTTCCCTCCTCGAGACCTTAGCGGTTCAGTGTAAGTTCAAAGACGCTTTCTCGTAATAAAAATGGCCATCAAAGACGACGATGGATGCGAGTCCACGTCCCTGTGACGGTTTCAGAAGTAAACGTTCCACGTCGAACACGTCACGTCAGAAGTGAAAAAGAACAAAGGTTTTTTTTCTTTTTTACGAAGTACCAAAATTCGCTGATCGCTACAAACAAAGACAGTATTAATTTATTTGAAACAGGGTTTATAGATCAGATTTCGTTAATTATTTATATACAGGGCGGGGTTTAGAGGCGTTCAAGTCCTAATTCTTCCAGGGTCGGAATTAGATGTGGAGATTGTTATGTTAAGGAAGACAACAACAATGATATTAGCAACAAGTGACATCTACAACACCTCCAACAACATCCAAAACATAGCAAATACGATGCAGTCACGTAAGTGGTGTGAAGGAGTAATATTAATTTCACCGTGTTGTTACTACGTCGGCGACGTAAACACTCCACAGCGGCGAAACAGCGTAAGATCCGCAGATTGTCGAAAGTAACAACATTGTGGGTGAACGTAGGTGACTAATCAGAGTAGCTGTGTGTGTAACATAGAGTAACTGTGTGTGTAACACAGAGTAACTGTTTGTGTAACACAGGGTGTCTCTCATGTCACCCAGTCGCGACATCAGCAGTTTAATAAAGTCACAGACAAAACTCTTTTCTTAGCAGCTTCGCAGATAATTCAGTTGATGTTTATGACTAGATATGAATGTGTGTATGTGTGTGCGTGCACGTTTGTGTTTCATTTACACACACAGACTTACATACATACGTACATTTATACATACGTACATACATATATATACACATACAAATATACATATATGTGTGTGTGTGTGTGTGTAAACAAATCCCCCCAGATGCCGCTGACAAGACTCGTTCGCCTGCACTTCGAAGTGTATGTATATATATGATGTATAATTTATGTATGTATGAATGTATGTATGTATGTATGCATGTATGCATGTATGTATGCATGTATGTATGTATGTGTATATGTATGTATGTATGTATGCATCTATGTATGTATGTGTATATGTATGTATTTATGTATGTATGTATGCATCTATGTATGTATGTATATATGTGTATATGTATGTATGTATGTATGTATTTATTATGTATGTATGCATGTATGCATGCATGTATATATTTATGCATGTATGCATCTATGTATGCATGTATGTATGTATGTGTATATGTATGTATGTATGTGTATATGCATGTATATCATCATATATATTTATGTATGTGTGATTTATGTTTGTATATGTTTCTTTATAAGTTGCACATTCACATTCACTGTACTTACAGTTAATGTTCTAACACAGAAAAAATTATTATTTAAGACTAGTTAAATCTATATCTGTCTAGCTGCTGGCAGCTTAATCTTTACTACCCACACATTTTACCTTCAGGCGAAAAGAGATTTAAAAAAAAACAAGACCATAGCAGATATTATAAGATACAGACACGTATACATGTAGTCTTTAACGTGTTGTCTGTTTCTACTGCTTAAAGCCGATCGTTGTATACTTTACATAATAAAATATTTGGACTGATGTAGGCGTTAACTGAAACAAGCTAGGTTTTTTTTGTTTGTTTTTTTAATTATTTTTTTTACACATTTTCATTTATTTTAGGAAATATAACAGTAGGTTGAAAAAAATAAATAAATTAATAATTACAAAATATGGTGAATATTTATAGAACTGATCTCAGAATTAATGATTAGAATCACAGTGTTTCGTAAATTATTATTTGGATGTATTTCTTCTTCCAAACCTCAGACAGATAAACAAACAGACAGACAGACAGAGAGACAGATAGATAGATAGATAGATAGATAGATATATATATAGATAGAGAGAGAGATAGACAGATATGTAGATATATATAGATAAATAGACAGATAGATAGATAAAAAAAAAAAAATAAATAAATGAACCAAGAAAGAAAGAAAGAAACAAATAAATATATGAACGAATGAATATTTAAATAAATAAACAAATAAATAAATAAATAAGGATCATTAAATGATAAAATAAATAAATAAATAAGGATCACTAAATGATAAAATAAATAAATAAATAAGGATCACTAAATGATAAAATAAATAAATAAATAAATAAAGACAAATAAATAAGTAAACAAACAAATAAACGAATGAATGAATAAACATGTAACTAACTAATTAAATAAAATAAGTAAGTAAAGAAATACCAATAAACAAATTATAAAAAGAAAAAAAAAGAAAAAGAATTCAGTAATGGAGCCTGTACAACTGACTGCACTCTTCATAAGTAAAAATAGGGAAACTTTACGAATATTTACACTTCATATTTTGCCATTTTGAGCATGCACGCATTGCACACTTACAGAAATTTTCACAGTGGGATCTTCGCGTTCTGATTTTTTTTTGTGGTTGAAACTTCAAAGATGATATAAATATCTGAAGAATCTCTGTCTGTCTGTCTGTCTGTCCATACATATACGCGCGTTCTCTTCAGACGTGTGTTCACACACACACACACACACACACACACACACACACACACACACACACACACACACACACACACACAGAAGTATCTTCATGAACAAACGTACATTCACAATTCGAAAACAAAAAAACAAAAAATCTGACCACGCGTCAACTCGTAGCTAACTTGCAGCATTCACACAACTAACACAACTGATATCAGTTTAGGTGATTCCTGATTTTGAGAAATAAATCACCTTTAGAATCATCGCAGATGTTGCATTTTGTCTGTGTTCTAACAAACGAAAGTTGCGTCCTCCTCTGTGACAGAAAGTTCGCGGCATTCCGCCCTGCTTTTCTCACTGCCGCCGTTTTTCTCCCAATCAGAAAGTCAGCGACGAACACGTCACAGACAGCCTAGCGCAGATTTTGTTTGTTTGTTTGTTTGTTTGTTAAACACCAGCAGGCCTCTCGCAAAGCTGACAACCTGTGCGTGCTAAATGTGATTGGAGAAACCGTCACATCATATTATGATGTCATACCTGACCAGGAGCACCGCGATGTGTAACTCAGCGGCGACAAAAAGTAGTTCCGTCCTTGCGGCTAGTTAGAAAACACATGTGGTCGATACTACCACGTACGTTACTTGTCTTGTAACGCGGTCTACGAAGTCACGGAATGTGTTGTGTGTCTGCGGCTTGGGACGACAGGTAGCGCAGTTTGGTATGTATCTCTGATAAAACGCTGGTCGTGTATTTTTGTTGCTGTGTGTGTGTGTAGAGTCTTGTCGTTATTTTTACAGTCACTTTTGTCTCTTGTGTTTTTATTTTAGAGCGAGCTTTTAATTGTCGTTATTTTAATAATTACGTTTTCGCTTGTGGTTATTTTACAGTTTCGTTTCGTTATTATTTTAGAGTTGTCGCTAGTTTAAAGTTACATTTTGACTCTTATAATTATTTTGGAGTAACGTTTTAGTTCTTGCTGTTATTTTAGAGTTGCGTTTTGATTCATATTATTTTAGAGATGTTTTAATTCTCTCTCTCTCTCTCTCTCTCTCTCTCTCTCTCTCTCTCTCTCTCTCTCTCTCTCTCTCTCTCTCTCTCTCTCTCTCTCTCTCTCTCTCCCTCCCTCCCTCTCCTCTCTCTCTCTCTCTCTCTCTCTCTCTCTCTCGCTCGCTCGCTCGCTCTTTCTCTCTGATTGTACCATCTCTTTGCTGTCATTAATTTCAACACTTCTCATCCAGAGATAGCACTGACTTATAACATAACTTATTAACATATAATCGTAAAATGCGGCACATTTCGTAATATAATAATTATCATCGTTTATTCAGGCACTAAGTAGTATTACTGAAAGTAATTCTTATTGTTATATTTAGCGATTGCCTTGGGATCTTCATAGAAAGGTAGGTTTATTATACATCGTGGTCTGTGGACAGAATAGAAATTTGTAATGGAACAGTGTAAACGTTTTATTCAGATCTTCCATTTTGGTTCTTATTTTACTGGATAAAAATTTATTTTCAGTGTAATTTCTCTAAGTATAATTTAAAAAAAATAATTAAGAATTATTTAAGCAATAAAGAGATCTATGTATACATCAATCTGTTTCATTCTTTTTATTTTTTTTTTTTGTTTTAATATATATATATATCTGTCTCTCTCTCTTTATATTCCTTCTTTAATTTCTCTCTTCCTCTCTCATTTAGTTTCCTTCTTTCTTTCTCTTTTTCGTTCTTTCTCACTTCTCCTTAATTTCCTTTCTTCTCTATCTTTTTTCTTGCATTTCTCTCTATTTTGTTTAATATGTGTCTCAATCTCTGTGTCATTATCACGTTCTCTCTCTCTCTCTCTCTCTCTCTCTCTCTCTCTCTCTCTCTCTCTCTCTCTCTCTCTCTCTCTCGTTAATGGTTAGATAAAATGATAACTTATTATACTTTCTTCTCGTTCTCTCTCTCTCTCTCTCTCTCTCTCTCTCTCTCTCTCTCTCTCTCTCTCTCTCTCTCTCTCTCTCTCTCTCTCTCTCTCTCTCTCTCTCTCTCTCTCTCTCTCTCTCTCTCTCAACCTCTCTCTCTCTCACGTTATCCAGCACCCTACTCTGTCTTTCCATACATCACAAACAACAACATACTGACACTGGTTCTCTTCAATTAATTCATTTCGACTATTTGATATTTTCAAAGACACTTACAGCAGCTTTATCTAACTCGATCTATCCAGTCCTGACAAAAACTGTTAACCTAATTTGTTACTGTTTTTGTTTTTTTTATTCTCTCTCTCTCTCTCGTGTCGCGTTACGATCATTCGCGATATTATCCTGTCAGCAGAGTATTTACACTTTTTATTTCTGTGCGCACCAGTAAAAGGAAAACAGATTCTTTAACCAGGAAGGAACAAATAATTGTACGATGTTGTTATCACGTAGACGGCGGAGAGTAGTCAAAGAGGTATGAAATTGTTTTAACAGGAAATTCTTTAATCTATTGACGCTGAGGATTAGTTATAATTAATAATTCGATACTATGGTAATGTCAGTGCCTCTACTGCTGCTGTTACAGCTACAGCTACCACGACTTCTGCTACTACTACTACTGTTGCTGCTACTTTTACTACTACTACTATTACTACTTTGCAACTATTACTGCTACCACCACAACAACTATTATTACTACAACAACGTCTTCTACTACTACTACTACTACGGCTACGACTACTGCTACTACAACTGTTAATTCTACTACTACTATTAGTACGACTACATGTCACTAACTAATATTTTCAATTCATATCTCATATGTATATTCGTGTGTCTGAGAAATATGAAATTTTTAATTAAAAAAAAAAAAAATCATTAAACGTGAAGAAACAACGCTGATAACAGTTCGCTATAGCGAAGAAAAATGAGATCTACAGTGTGTCGTGTCTCATACTCGACAAAAATCTTCAGCTATTTCGTCCAACAGTTCGGTGTCATCTGAACTGTTTGCCAGCTATCGTCGTAATCTGATGAAGATGGATGAAGACTTCTAAACATACAAGACAGACAGACAGACAGACAGACAGACCTCCAGCAATCGAACGTCTGAGCTATTAACTTTGTCTCTCATCACTCGAAGTTAGACGGTGCTGAAGAGACGAGAGTTCAGCGAGTCGAGTCAGAATTTCGCCTGTCTTACACGAAGTAATCTGACTACTTTATTTGTCAAGTGAAAAATCTCCAGTGTCCTGTTCTGGTGTCCGGTTGTAGGAACCACACACTGGTCTCTGAATGGTAGTAGCCATTGTGGGGGTCTTGTTACGAACTAAGAGTGCAGTTTTTGTCTGTTTTACTATTGCAGATTACCGAAATAATGTTTTTTTTTTTTTTTTTTTTTTTTTTTAAATCTGTTTAAATATGTAAACATGTATAATTCTAAATTATTTTTTTTTTGATTGTTATGTATTTCTAGCGTAGCCCGTAAAAAGATCGGTCGAGTAATTGGGTCTTTGTAAAAAGCAGTTGGGAATAATTGCTGCTCAGGTGTCATTTTTAACTGCGGTTCGCTGCTATTGATGACTATTATGAATTAATGTCTCATTTGATGACTTGTCCTGAATCAGGATCTTTTAGACTTTGATGCCGTCTCATGAATACTGATATAAGGTCGTGAACTGTTGTATTGTCATAAATCGCGGTCTTACATAATTCTAATCATATCGTTTGTTGTGTTCTGTGCTTGATGTAAATGAATGTGTATATTCGTGCGTCGGTGCATGTGGGTGTATATATATATGCGTACGTCTGTATATATATATATATATATATTTATATATTGTTCCTTTTTTTATTTTAACCCACATTTTCGTACATTCAGGCGGTAAACAATTCGGAAACTCCGTTTTTCACTATCGCCTACTACATACATCTTTTTCGTAGAGTGTTTTACAAATTGTCTGAGTAAATCGAAAAAGAAACAGACTTTAGATCAATCACTTTTTTATTCAGAGCAGTCTGCTGATGGCCGTCCACTTGAGGATCGCTGGACAAATTCTATTTCGGTGGTTATAAGTGGATAAAAACTACCTGAGGTAGAAATCAATATGAAGATGTAAAACAACATCAATGAGATACTATTTTTCCAGCCATGGGCGCAAGAGAAAAAAGAAAAAACGAAAGAGTACTTTATAATTGTTTAGTAAATACATACAGTTACACACAGATTTATGAGTAACGTTCTTGACAGTCGTAAAGAGAATTCTGTTAAGTTATAAATGAAAATTCTTTATAAAATTATTAAAAGAAAGTGGAGAAATTTTAATGTTAATTTATTTGAGTTTTGTTTTTATTTTATAAGTTTTCATAAAAATAAAACACTGTTTTAATGTGAATATATATATATATATATATATATATATATATATATGAGTAAAATCGACAAGATATCGGTTAAAATATACCATTTAAATATTACACTTATAAACAGAAGCAGTGAAAGAGAAATCTACGTTAATTCTCTCATGTTAGCATAAAAATATTACTTACGATGTCTAAGCGAAATATCAAAAACTTCATAAGATATAAGCACGTTTAAAAAGAACGATAAGTGACTATATATGTATTCCCCTGTTACTGTTGTTCTAGTCTTGTAGTGACGGTCAGACTGTAGTAACAGGTCTGCTGCGGTGCGCTCTCAGCGTGGGGGAATTTAAGTCAAATTATCCCTCATTGTAGTAGTGTCAAGTTCATTTTTCATGCGCTTCGCGGCTGATTTAAGGTTTCTTGTTCTAATATGTTTTCCGTTCCATGCTGTTTTATAGTCTTTTTTTTTCTAAGTCAACGCACTCTTACGTGAAATGAGCTGGAATCCATGGAAATCAGATAAAGGTTTAATAAAAAAAAAGAAAAAAAAAGAAGAAGAAAAAAAAAAAAAAAAAAAAGAAAGAAATGAAAGATCGTGATTTGACGATCGTGTTTGATCTTGGAATCTATCTGCTATATCTCTGAAACATTCTGCAACAGGTTTTTTATTTTTATTTTTTTTATTTTTTATTTCATTGTTATTATTTTTTATATTTTTATTTTGTTTCGTGCCAGTTTTCCTCTTCCAGGTAGTCGGGATAGTCGGGATTCCCGATGTTAAAACTGGCTCATTTATTTATAACACCTTTCAGATGCCTGTTCTGTATGTTCGTACGTGCGTGCGTGTGTGTGTGTATGCATGTGTGTATATGCATGTATATATGTGTAATGTTAGCTTGTCTTTGTGTATTATATATATATATATATATATTCATCAGCGGCTGTACTGTAGAGTATGATCAGTACTGGCTAGAACGGGAAATAATGAACATACCAAGGACTGATGCTGTATCCGTCTCACGACTTAGCTCTGTGTTACTGGGTTTATTCCAACTTCACGCTGATTTAACAAAATCTTGAGTTAAATTTTTTTTCATGTAAGTTCGTTAGAAAATCTTATTTATCTTGTGTTAGATACAGATGACGGGAATCGATCCCATTTTCCATGACGCCATAAAAACTGCATGGCAATGAAGCACTGACTTTTAAACTACCATCGTGCCAATTTTGATCGATTTAGCTTAAACACAGAGATTTGTACATAGTTCACTTGTCACGTAGGTACGGTTTGTTTCTAATCTTTTCTACCCTTGTGTGTTTGTTTGTAAAGGGATGGAATCAGAAAAGTCTCACATTATTTTTAACTTGATTATAACATAACAATTTGATTATCGTCTCGCCACTGGCGCGCTTCTGTGAGGAGAAAATGTCAGTTGTTTTGATGAGGGATTGCGTGAGTCTGACCAGAAAAAACTAATTTCATACAAATATTACATCTACTTCACGTTTTCGAAATAATAACCTGCGTAACACTTGGATACATATCAAAACAAGTAGAACGACATTATATAACAGGACTTAAAATCCTATTTGCTCTGTCTTGATTTATTGTTTCAGTAATATAAAAAATATATATATTTATATATTTTTTAACATCTCAGCGTATTTTGATATACTGGAAACGTGTAAATAATTTTTTTTTTATATACTAACATGCCAGGGTTCTAAGTTGGGTTCATGCTGATTAGCAGTAAGAGGTATTTTATTGCCAGGCAATAAATTCACGATTGACTCTTCATATAAGACTGAGATTTGTATTTTCAAACGCAAAAACTAAATAATACAAAAGAAAAGACTGCAATACAACAGAATAGAAGAGACAGATAGATAGAAAATAAATAAATAAATAAATAAAAACAAGCAAAGAAAATAAATATAATAATATTAATAAAGATCAAAAAATGATAATAATAAAAAATAAAATAAAATAATAATGAATAATAAAAATAAAATAAATAAATAAAAATAAGTAAATAATTATAATAACAACAACAACAACAACAAATAATAATAATAATAATAAAATCAATAATAAAAGTAATCATAGTAGTAGTAGTAACAGTAATAGTAGTGAACGGCAGTAGTAGAAGTATTAGCAGGAGTAATAATAGTAGTAACATTACTATAATTGTTAACTCTTTATTAAAAACTAAAACACAAACCTCATTCTATTTATCTATCACATCACTGTATCATTCAGTCTCTTAACAGTTGGGAAATATTTTCAATCGTTTCTTGAAAACAGATCATAATCACATTCCGTTAACTTGACAGAAAATGAACAATTCAATAGACACGTTACAAATTACGCCTTTGTACCGCCTTGACGATCCGGAAGTAATTGCGCGAGAAGAAAAAAGAAAAAAGTCCTTCTGTGAATTTCTGTTCGTCTGAGCGAAACGGGAAAATCTTAAAGAGTTATTTTGTATAACGGAAATTAAATCATTGCTCACGCTTTGGAAAATTAATCTCATCATGCCGTTGAATTTTTGATCTTTTTCTTTAGCAGTAATTATATTGAGAAATGTAACAGTTTTTCATTTTATCTTTAACGATGGATAATGCTAAGTTTATTATTTGTGAATTACTAATGTTTATTTGCAAAATAGCTGAAAGAGTCATTGGTTTAACTTGAAGTTTAGTCTGGTGTTCTTTACTTCAAAAAAACAACAACAAACAAACAAAAAATCATTTCTTTCTAACTCTCCCATTTCCTGTTCTCTGCATGTATACATAAATACACTTGTACTTACATACATACATACGTACGCACATACATAATTCATACATACCTATCTATCTACCTACATACATACATACATACGTGCGTATGTCCATATATCTATAAATCCAGACGAGTTAATTCTACTAACAAAATTATATTTATTCAGGAAGTGAACAAACCCCAACAAGAAGACAGACAAAAAGGCAAAACAACAAAGACCACCAAAACGAAAGAAAACAACTTTCCTCAAAACAACAACACTATCAAACAATCAAATGGCATGCTTCTTGTATCACAATTAATACCACAAAGTAAATTAACGTGTTAAAAGAGACCAGCAAATGTCTTTGCTTGCATATTTTATTTATCAGTGCATGTAATTACACACGTTGGATATATACGATCGTAAATATACATTCACGTCTTATCGATCTTTCTGATTACCTATATATGTACGTTTGTCGGTAGATAAATTAACTTTGCATCTAACCAACCTGTTCAGGTCAGTGCTGCTGGTTTTGAGGTCGAAACCGTCTTTGCGGTACACACCTCGGACAGCAGAAAGCAAGAACTGTGTGTTGTGGGTGTACCAGCTTGTACGATTTGTGAGATGATACGATAATACCAACCATGACGATAGAGTAAAATATGATTCTTTTAAATAACAAGGGAAGGTTTTTTTTTTTTATTCGTTAGGAGTACCAGTTGCAATGGTGATTCAGAAATAGGCTCAAATAAAAGGAAAAGGTCAATAATGTTGGTTGCAACGGGTATTCAGAAATAGGTTCAGATTAAAAGAATAGGTCAGTATTGGTTGTAATGGGTGATTCAGAAATAGACTCAAATGAAAGGAAAAGGTCAGTTTTGATTATAATATCTCTTTCTCTCTGTCTGTGCATATCTTCTTTTATGAATCATAAAGGATATAAATTAGTGATTTCAGTTAAAAATAATAAAAATAGTAATATAAATAAATAAATAGTAGTAGTAGTAGTAGTAGTAGTAGTAGTAGTAGTAGTAGTAGTAGTAGTAATAATAATAATAATAATAATAATAGAATAATAAATAATCAAAACAATTTGGCCATTTTATCTTTCTATATTTTTTTTTATTTTTTATTACTATTATATATATATATACTTTTTAACAAAGCGCTTTTCTACAGTATGACATTGACCGGACTCATCCTGCTCGATTTGCACTCAGAAAATGTGAAATATAAAATAATTAAAACTCTGCGGCTAAATCTATTAAAACATTACCAGAAAAGTCTCACAAAGTATTTTAAACGTGGTCAGATCAAATGAGATCAATTGAGATCTATCTGCAAGGTAAATTCGCAGTCTCCGTGCTTCGTATATCGTATATTCCTGAGGTCACTTACAAAGTATACACAACCTTTGGCACTTTCCGGTTAACGGTGCATTTGGGGGTTGCAATAATATAACAATCATTCCAGTGAAAAGTAGATGACTTTGCAAAAATTGATGCCGGCGAAATTAAAGGATTTCGATAAATTGGTTAGTTGATATTAAAATTATAGCGAAGGAATTTGAAACTAAGCGATAAATAAACTGTCTTATTAAACAAATTAAGAAAAAAGAAAATAAAGAAAAAAAAAAAAAAAAAAAAAAAAAAAAACAAAAAAAAAAAAACAAAAAAAAAAGAAAGAAAGAAAAAAAACAAGAACAAAATTTAATGTTTGGTCAGGTCAGATAAATTAGCCTACATGGTCACGTTACGATCACGTGATATATATAACATTCCTGTTGTTACGAATAAGCAAATAAGCAAAGAACGAAAATTTAACGATTATGCAGTATGCTGATAAGATTCTCTGAGATAACAAATCGCTGATTACTTTTGTTTTGTCAAGATGTTCTGTCGATATCGACTCGACAGGAAAATAACTGTAGAATATATTTCCACACATTTAAAACTCGTAACCTTTTCACAAATAGCTTTTGTGTTTTGAAACAGCCGTAGATGCATTTCTGACAGACTCAAAATATCTCAACTTTGTTTTCTGTTTAATGTCTCAAAAACATAGTGAGAAGGTGAAATAAGTGAAGAAAGGTCGGAAGGAAGATAGGAAAGTATTATTTATTTAAAAATGAAGTCATCGTTTTTCAAATTAAAAATCATACTTATTGTTAAACAATTCTAAAATAATTATAAATTGGCCTGACTGTTTTGATTAGCGGTAAAATAATTTTTATATGAACCTTCCCGTAGACAATACTATACTATACTATAACATGTATTATAGATATAACAATCATGGGGTTCTGGTTGGAATGGGAAATAGATTAAAAACAGCAACACACGTCTCACGCTGAAGCTCGAACCACTGGACTACAGATCGACTCAATTCTTAAGACAAGAATACTGTTTTACAAGCACTTCATGCACTTCAGCACTTTATGCACTTCAAGCATCGACAGGCATCTGTTGACTTTGTGTATCATCAGTTTGTTTCATTTTTTTTTTTTCATTTGTTCCCCCTCGTTTTATCCGGAAACAACGTCCACGACTGCACACGTGAGCCTGCGTCACATTCGCGATGCGTTTCCAGGCGCTGACCCGAACAATTACGCGGTCTAAGTAGGCGTCCGAGAGTGCGTAATAGTAACGATTGGTAATCAGCAGTCCTGGCTTATGTTAACTGATTTGATATATTTCAGTAGCAATATGCCCCCAGTTTGACCACTTGAGTTTTCGTGAAATAATATATATATATATAATACGAATATATAATTTTTAAATTTCGACTTCTGTTCCTTGTTTTTGGATATTATCTCTATGTTAGTTATGTAAAGGATTATTTATTTTTATTTATTTAGTTTCTTTCTCACCTAATAATAATAATAATAATAATAATAATATATCATTATCATCGTTGTCGTCATCGACGACATGACTATCATATCATCATCATCATCATTATTATAATCATCGTCGTCATTCGGTCATCATCATATGACATCGTTATCATCATCATAGTCGTCATCCTCATATGGGCCTACACACAGCGTATTAGAACAAAACAAATTCTGGCTCCTTTCGGCTTACTGGAAGAGCTTATTTCTGCTCCTTATTACTCCTTAGAGCGCATTACAATAAAGCATGTTTGACTCCTGTGAGTATAGCGCAGCTGAGCCCATTTTAATTTGTTGCTTCGAATTAAAATATCGCACATTTCCGCTTCTTAAGAGCGTCTTAACGTTAGAATAAATTTAGCTTATTAACGTCAGAAAGTATTTAAATACATCAAACAAGATGTTGACAATAGGGCGGATCTGGGAGAGTTTCTGGGAGGGGCTAAAAAATATTCGTCAAAAATAAATCTTCAGCACTTTTTTAACAAATAGATTTTGCAGATGTAGTAGTATTTGTTAATTATATTTAGCGGCATTGTAAAGAAGGTTGCTATTTTTAATGTTTTCGATACAGGATAGTAATTTAAAATCGTAACTGAACAGATAGATGGAAAAGGGGCTTTGATGTATATATCCGATACGGTGAGTACATTCGCTACTGGCTAAAGTGCATGACACCATCTTGTTATTGTTTTGTTAGAAATCGGATAGAAAAAAAAAAAAAAAAAAAAAAAAGAGAGAAAGAAAAAAGATAAGAAATGATACGATAAAAGAAGTTCAGCTTTAATCCGCTGTGGGCATGTGCATATCACCGAATCACCGAAACTAATAGTATATGTATACATTTCGTTGTTCGTGCTAAACAACCCATCTTGATGCTACGTTCTTTGCTTTGAAAACAAGCTCCATTTCACGGTTGGCAATAATAAGGATGGGTGACCTTGGCTCGTATTGCTTCGGTCGAAACTGAGTAAGATGCAAGGGACGTTCTAAATTGGGGACGCGGCTAAAAGGGGACGAAATTGCTGTCACCGAAAAAGATGCCGCATTGTATTTAAAGTTTAATTATTTCGAGTAGAAATTTTGAGAAGGTATATAATGTTTTCTCAAGCTGTTATGGCATGATTAGTTTTATGTATTAGCAGATTTTCATTTCTGTAATTGTTGTTTTTCAAAGACACATTAGGTTTCACTTTCGGAACATGACCCTTCGTTCGAGCCGCCCTTATATGAAACAAATATTTTGTTTGTTGCAACTCGGTAAACATGTTTTTTTAATATTCATTCTGACAATAGCTGAGCCTGTCAACAACATTGCAGGTAAGTCCGTAGTTAATAAACTAACTTATTAAGTATTTAATAATAGCAGTTCTTTAATTAAAAACGTAGACTGTGTTTTGCGTTAATTTGTTTTTGCAACGACAACGGTTGTTGACTGTGTATTATAGATGAATTGTCATTGTAATATGTTTTGCGTGTCGGTTACGTCAGATTTGCTAATAATCAAACACTGAGAAAGAAGCAAGTAAGAAACTGACTGGTTGGTTAGATGTTGATTTAACACATCAGGTAGTAAGTTCAGTTCTCGTTATTTCTAGTCAGGATCTCGAAAGTAATATTCAACTGTATGTAGCTTTTATATGAAAAAAACAACAACAGCAAATATATACACACACACACACACACACACACACACACACATCTATCTATCTATCTATATGTACACGTGTATATATATATATATATCTGTCTATCTATCTATAAAATGTATTTAAATTATTTGCGATGTAAGGATGAAGGTCACAATTATTCACTGACTGATAAAGAAAAGCGAATGATATGAATTTGACCAGATGTCAATAAACAGAACAAATTATTTCTGGAACGTAAGGTTAAATATCTGAAATACATGACGGGCAGTTTCAGTGATAATGTTTTGAAATATATCAAATTAATTAAGTTTGTAAAATTTGTGTATTTTGCAATAACCTATGTTTAGATTTTACAACTTTATAATAATTTTATAATTAATTGATATATAAAAATAAATAAATATTTTAATGACCTTTTGGCGTATATTATAGTTTCAACGATTATTAGGTGTTAACTAAACTTGTAGAACTTGTGTGTGTGTGTGTGTGTGTGTGTGTGTGTGTGTGTGTGTGTACATGTGTCAAATAACTATAATAATACGTGATGAAAACATAAATGATTGAATACACATTTATTTCAATACTCCCAAAATTTCTTCCAAAGAGGACCCAAGTATCGTAAGAGTCCAAATATTTTCTATTTTGTTGATGATTTATACTTAATTGAGAATAAACGTTCAAAGTTTCTTTTAGTATTAACGTTTTGGTGGCCTCTAAAGTCTATTTATAATGATTACACACACAAAAAAATTGAAAGTCCACTATCTGACTTTAAGACTAATGGAAAGAACGGCCACAGACAACAAAGCACGTACCAAGCCGTTTCGTAAAACAACTTTAGGGCACTGCTGTTAGATCGGGATATTGATAACTGACATCGCTGACAGAGGTAGAAACTCACTCCTGTCAATTCCCTACAGTGAACAAGTTTAACGACCGAGTTACAGTCGGATTTTAAATAAACGAAGTTGTTCTATTAACTAAACTAATATCACATTACTTAGTGCAGATCTGGAATTTTCCATATCAGATATAACATAATTTGGACCTTCACTTAATTAAAATAAGGGGATTTAATACAACATGGATTATTTATTTAATTAACGAGGGTAGACTGACAGATATGTTGCGCATGTATGTTATTTTATATTCAAATCGTTTCAGGTTGAGAGAAGATTGTTTTTAAGGACCGCGAACTGCAGCAATAACGTTCAGTAGACTGCATCAGTTTTGTGTTGGCAGAGAAATCGTTAAAAAAAAGAAAAAAAAAAAAAAAAAAAAAAAAAAAAAATAGTGTCCGGATTAATTTTAACTCGGAAATCAGCTCGTCAGAATTCCTATTATTACCGACACGCCGTTACATCACGTTGTAGCAGAATGCTCGAAGGTTGCCCGACACTTTGTTCCTTTCTTCTGACAAGAAGCGCTGATTGCTTCCATTACGAGTTCCGTGTTTTCGCCCGAGCCTCGGCGAAACACTGCCTAACAGCGTGACAAAATCCCCGCCAAGTACCGCAAACAATTCAATAATCCCAAAGTTCCTTCCTGTTAGGATGCGAGAATCATAAAAGTCCAAATGTTTTCTACATGGATGGCGATTTATGTTAAATAGAAAGGAAAGCCTCAAACACGTTCTGACTTCGTTTACTTTGAAACTGCCACATTCAGTTTTCATCGTGTGTTTATTGTGCGAAAAAAAATATTAAAATCTTGCATCCAGTGGTGCTGTTGGGATTATGTGTCAGTAATCAGACTCATGCTGAATAATTTGTTTGATACCAGCATGTCTCTTTTCTGAAGGTGTCGAATTGGATAAGGGAGCAAAGTATTTGTGGACATGTTGTACAGTGAACAACAACAACATATTTAAATAAAGGGATTTGTGTGAAAACGTAAGACAAGGAACGGATCCAGATAACAAAGGGATTCGTGTGAAAACAACGTGTGGAACGTATCTAAATAAAACGATTTCTATACGAATAACAAGTGAAAAAGGATATTAAAAAATCGTGTTAAAAAACGAAAGCAAAAAAAAAAAAAAAAAAAAAAAAAACAACAACAACAAAAAAAAGAACACACAACAGAACAAGGACTGTGAAGGAACTTGTACAAAATAAAAGGATTTGTGTAAAAACAAACAAAACAAAACAAACTAGAACAGACGCGAAACGTACTGAATAACGAAGGGATTTTTTTATACTTGGCGATTTAAACGGAAACCAAAGACGATGAATGAAACGGTAAGTAAAAGCTTTCTTATATTCTTGTCTCCTGTTTCATGTTAAACAAAAAGTCTTAATTACAAATATTAACATAAAAATAACAACTCTATACGGCTTACAAATATAGAGTATAAATATTTAACGATTAAAGTAAGAGATTTTAAATCTATGTTTACATTCAACGTGTGGTTAAATAATAATAATAATTTTAATAAAAAAAAAAAAAAAAAAAAGAAAACAGAGAAGAAAACGTTTCAGTCATTCAGAAAGCTACTTTCTTTTATCATTAGCATCAAAATATCTTAAATAACGACCTTCCCATAAACTTTTTTAAAGCATACTACGATATTTAAACACGACATTTAAATAGTAGCATAGCAGGATTGTGGTTAAAATAGAAGACAGTATTCATCCAGTTGTATTCAATAATATTGTGTTGTATTAAATTGCATTAGTGTATTATATTATTATTTCAATATTACAATACTTTGTAGTGTTATATAACAATTCTATAATACATTTTATTGCAGTACTATATTTTATTTCAGTATGTGTGTATTATATTTCAATATTTTGCTTTATTGTGCAATACTGTTTTATATCATATGTTGATATGTTATTATATTGTAATATTTAATTGTATTGCATTTCAATATTTTCTTTCATTATATTGCAATACTTTTGATATACTGTGTTATACTGCAATATTGTTTTGCATTGCACTGCAATAATTTGTCCTTGTACGGAAGTATTTTATTTTGCTGTGTTATATTGCAATATTATATTGTATCATATTGTAGTGTAACGCAGTGTTATATTGTATCATACTGTAGTGTAACGCAGTGTTATATTGTATCATATTGTAGTGTAACGCAGTGTTATATTGTATCATATTGTAGTGTAACGCACTGGTATTTCAGTTCTGTATTGTATTTCGTTGTAATCACCTTCTTATACACGTTTGTTTATGAGAAGCACAGCAAACAAGATTTTCACCAAATATTTATTTATTTTTTCTCTCTCACAGAAATGTTAATCATGATATTGATTCTTGTTTTCCCTCATACGATTTGAAAACAGCAAGGGTAAATATGCCAAAAAAACATCAACATCACACATAAACAATTTTTTTTTTTTTTTTTTTTTTTTTTTTAAATTTCTTTTGTACAAAAATCTCATTTGTTTTCATGTTTAGTAATCCGGATTCGATAATTCCACGAAAAAAAAAAAAAAAAAAAAAAATGCAAAGAATTTATTTTGTTTGATATAAACATTATTAGTATTTTCTATGCATGAGCATTATCGAATTATGATGGTTCTGTCGTTAATACAGTTTCCGTAACACAAATCTCTTGTAATACCTTTTAAAAGTACGATTTACAGTACACACTATAAACAGAAGGGCCGGGCCTGCTTCATGAAAAGAGGGTGCCTTTTATTAATTAAGAATTTGTGATGATCTGTTAGTTTTACTGTAATGGAATTGTGTTTCATATATACAGAAATATTTTTTTACAAATTACTGAAAATTCGATGGTGTCTCGTAAAGCATAATCTGATTTAGATTTTCTATAATAAGAACAGGTAACGTCTACCATTAGTACTGCTACTATTACTACCACTACTGCTAGTACAGCTACTGCTTCTTTAACAAGCTACTGCTGTGACATCTACTGATTCTTCAACTACTATTACTGTTAGTAGTACCACTAATACTAAAACATTCAAGTGCTATTGTCATTATTATTACTACTATTACTACAACTGTTGTAACCACCATCACCACCATTACTACTACATCTACTACTAAGTACTATTACTTTTGCTATTCAGGTACGACTATAATTGCTTCTACTACTACTATTATTACGACTAGTATTACTACTGTTATTACTATTGTTATAATTATTTCTACTTCTACTACTTATTCTTCTACAACTATTACTATTACTATTATAACACTACTACTACCACTTTTATTGCCGCTAGTAATACGCTACCTCTACTATGACAACTACTTAATTAGTGATGAAGTTACATATAAAACTTATATATATCAAAGGATATATATATATAAGAATTAAAATACTAAATTAAATTTCTTCAATTCTTTAATATCATGCTTTCAAGTTACTTAGTTACCTGTTACCGGAAGTATTACGTAATCAATCACGTGGCAGTGCCAGGTTACAAACAGAACGGAAACAGTTAACAGTGAGCAGCTACTACACGTTTGTGTTGGTTTTCTTTCACGTGTTATTTCACGTGTTATTTCACGTGTTATTTATTAGTACTCATAAACTGAAAGTATCGTTATTGTAATACAGGTGTTATCATTTTAATAAATTTATCACCTTACGAATTAATATATAAAAGAAGAAGAAAATGAAAAAAAAATAATAAGAAAGTTTTAATGAAGTTATTTTAATTAAACTTTTTATGATGTTCAAAGGAAGAGAAAGAATTTTTACTTTAATGTCAGTTTATTTAAAAATTACTAAAAAAATTATTTAGTAATAATTATATCTAAAGACACGAAGATCATTTATTTGTAATATATTTACATTTTCCAGAATCGTTACCAACTACTGTTCTATTTAAAGTTTTCAAAATTTTATCCTCTAATCTGTATCGAAAAATGTAATTACTGATCTAACTAAAGTTTCGAAAATCTTAAATACTAACTTGATAATTAATCTGAATTCATTTTTACCTTTTTTCGTCTCTAATAATATAATGATCTGTATTTCAAGATCGACTGCAGTCACCGACTGCCACCGATTCTAGACTGCTCAAATAATTGTCATATAACTGAAAATATTTCTGTCTCGACAGTACTCGATATCACTGAAATGTGGGCGTTTTGTTTTGACATTTATAGCAGAAACGATGTCTTTTTCCTTCTCCGATTCTGTCAGAACAAATTACAAAACCACTAAACAAGAGAGAGAGAGAAAAAATCCTCTACGTTGGCCATTTCTGATCTTCTTAGACGAATCTAAGAAGGGTGAGACTTCCTAGTGTTGTGTATTATCAAATACAAAAATATTAACACAATCTCTGTTTATGGTTGATGGTTGTTTTGTGTTATATGTTGATTGTAATCGTTAGTTTCTTGTTTCACTCGGACTTTTGCAATTGGTGGCTTATATATTAATTAATGATTCGTCTGTTAAGTGCTTATGTTAAATAATAATAATAATAATAATAATAATAATAATAATAATAATAATAATAACAACAACAACAACAACAACAACAACAACAATAATAACAATAACAAAACCAACAAAAACAACATCAACAACAACAACAACAACAACAGGAATAAAAAATAACAGAAAGTACGAGGAATAATAAGGCCGTAGCAGTAGTCATTGTCTTAGTACTAGTAGTAATAACAACTACAACGACAATGATAACGCCTACTGTTGGTTGTTTTGACAGTTACTGTGTATTATCGATTGTTTTTATAACACGTGCAGACGTTAGTTTTGTTATTACATTTACTGCTGTTAATTATCAACCGTTTTATTTCGTGCAGTTCGTGACACCTCCTACTTCATATATTATAATAAACTGTGTAGGTCAATGGCCAGAGCATTGCTTTATGATGTAATGAGCCACTAATGACTTATATAATAACTGATTAATCAAAACCCTCAGTATAAATTTCCCTGTTTCTGGGAAGGAACATAATATAAATTTCTTTCTGCTAATATTGGACATTAGCTGATAATATGGCAGATGCTTTCGTTTCTGGTATCATAATGACACATCCATATGTTTGAGAGGTCATTGAACTGTTCATTCATTCATTTATTCAATCGTTCGCTCATTCATTCGTTTATTCGCGTTGCGACGTAACTTATGGTAGCAGTTTGCTCTCGCATTTTAAAATATAAATAATACTCGTGTACGGGAAGGTCTTTGTCGTTCGTCAAAAGGAATAAATAAAGTGTGAAAATGATGCTATTTTAATGATGATTATAGAACACGAAGATCAAGAGATCATTACTTGACAATTACTACAATCAGATATAAGATTTGTTTTTGTATGTGTGTGGGAAGAAATGCTTATCTACAGAGAATGTGATAATTCTGAATTTGGCCATGTCAAAATGTTAACAGAGTGAACAGAGAGAGAGAGAGAGAGAGAGAGAGAGAGAGAGAGAGAGAGAGAGAGAGAGAGAGAGAGAGAGAGAGAGAGAGAGAGAGAGAAAACAGATAGAGCGAAAGTGATCTAATGTAGATGGAAAGAAAAGACAACTAACACACTTTCACATCCATTTTTTTTTTGGTAGAATTAACGAATATGACGTTTTGAATTATGACGTAATATTTATTTTATCATTAGTTTTGTTTGTTTCTAATTCCCACCCATTTCTTCGACCTGTATAATCTGTAAAAACATATAGCAATATAATACTTTCTATCTGTCAGAAGATACATATACAGATGTGTGTGTGTGTGTGTGTGTGTGTGTGTGTGTATTTGTGTGTATGAAATTTGATATAGCTGTAAATATGTATATAAAATAAGTAAATATAAATAAACACTTAATTTCATATCAACAAAAATAACAAATTAATAAAATAAAAATAAATAAATGAATAAATGAGTAAATAAATAAATGAAAGAAAGAAGGAATGAATAAATGAATGAATGAATAAACAAATAAATAAATAAGTAAGTTAATGAATAAATATATAAATAAACAGAGACGTCAAATGGTAACTGAAAATTTGTGTAATGAAAAACAAAGTGTTATTAACAGTCATCAGGTATATCACACATCTTTTTGCTCATTAGAAACAGACGAAATCAAAAAAAAAAAAAAAAAAAAAAAAAAGCAAACAAACCCCAAGATATATTAAAAATTAAAAAAATTAAAAAAAACAATGAAAAAAAAAAAAAAAAAAAAAAAGATAGCAACAACAAACAACAAACAAAAAACAAGAAGAAAAGAAACAGACCCAAACAAAAACCCGTCGTAGTAGTTGTCATTGTTTAACACGTAGTTTCTGACCAGGAGGACGCAGCTGGTAATATCTTCGTCTGTGCACTGAGAACGGTCGCTCGTTCTTCCCTACCGCTCCATAGACAAAAAAAAAAAAAAAAAAAGAGTACACGACACCACCGATACAGTTTACCATTAATACTCAGTCTGTGGGTGTTTCTTTTTTGTCGGTGTTTTTCTCACTGATGTTCAGAGCCATCGTGTCAAGTTTCCCGCCGTCAGCCTCGAACAGAGAACTAATTGTTACTAAATACCCGTGTTGCTTTCAGTCTCTGTTTGTCACCTCTTTCATCGCTGTTACCCGATGCGTTATTTCAACAGTTCTCGCAAAGTTCAAATCCGTTTTTGTCTTTTAAATCGAACTGTTTCTCTCAGTCCGTAGATTGCATTCAGAGGGCTGCATTTTCGTATTGATTCCCGTTTTCGGATGACTGTTAATTTGCCAGGCTGCGAGCATGTCGAATGGCTGAAAGGAAGTTCGCTTGACGACATCGCACGAGAACATTAAAGAGTAATTGCAGCATGCACATCATCAACGTCGTGACAGCTATTATGACCACTTCAACCTCGATACTGCCATCATTTTCACTTTGATTTGTGTTTGCCTGTTTTCACTTCACAGATAATAATATATCGAGTCTCGCATTCACAGATCGTAGTAGAGGTTAAGAAAGTATTTCTTTGTGCTTTCTTTCGGCTATGTATCTACCTTTCGTCTGTCTGTGAAGTACAGGTAAGATACATTTTTATTATTTTCAACACCTGGGCTAAGTAAGTCAGTTAAACGCTATGTTAATCTTAGTCTTGTATTCCAACTCCGATTTGTACAAAAGCTTATACAGATAATAACATCGCCAGTTTACTTATAATCTCTCTCTCTCTCTCTCTCTCTCTCTCTCTCTCTCTCTCTCTCTCTCTCTCTCTCTCTCTCTCTCTCTCTCTCTCTCTCTCTCTCTCTCTCTCTCTCCCTCTCCTCCCTCCCCCTCCCTCCCTCCTCTCTCTCTCTCTCTCTCTCTCTCTCTCTCTCTCTCTCTCTCTCTCTCTCTCTCTCTCTCTCTCTCTCTCTCTCTCCCTCTGTCTCTCTCTGTCTGTCTTCTCTCTTTCTATCTATAAGGTAATTTTTTTTGCTATCTTAAGACGTTCCCATAGGACATTATTTTTCTTGCTTTTTTGCCGCTTGTGAATCATCATGGATGAAAAGAGATTTTTGTAAGAATTTTTAAACTATAAATATATCCATATGTCACAAAAATATTTTAAAAAAAACCCAAATTATTATTAGTCTCTATATATACAACAGGATGTTACACACACACACACACGCAACAGAATGTATGTATACATACACTGGTACCTCGACTTACGAGCGCCCCAACTTACGAATTTTTGGAGTTACGAGCAGTCGCTCAAGCGATTTATTGCTTTGAGTTGCGAGCCAGTATTCGAGTTACGAGCGAGTTTCAGATACGCCGCCACTAGTTGGCTCAACGAACAAAACAACATCCGGCCAGCACCCCGCGTCTCATTCGTTTACTTCACTGGTTAACTCGCCGCAGAAGCTCTGTTGTGTTGTGTTCGGGTTTTGTGTAGTATTTTGCCAAATTTCTTATTTCTGACCATGGATCCTAAGAAAGTGAATGTAAAGGACAATGATGAGAAGAAGCGGATGATGTCCATGAATTAAAGCTTGAATTCAGAGAAAAACATGAAAAAAAGAAAAAGAAAGAAAAACAAATCTAAACAAATAGGGTGGTTTTGGGGGCTGGAACGGATTAGGATTAATTGTATTTCAATAACTTTAAGTTGGTGGGGGATATTGTTTTGACATACGAGCAAATTGAGATATGAGCTCGGTCACGGAACCAATTAAACTCGTAAGTCAAGGTACCATTGATTATAAATATAATTAGTGGTAATTAATATAATGTAGTACATATAAACAACATTATTTGTTTAACAATAAAACCTGTCTGCCTACGTCTCTCTTCTCTGTATATCCATGCATCCATCCACACTTCTATCTGTGTGTCTGTCTGTCTACTATTTGTAAATTAGTCTGTCCGGTCTCTATGTGTACGTATGTATTTCAGCCTGACTGCCCTTTTTATCTATTTATTTTTATTTTCGTCTGTCTGTTTTTCTCTCTGTTTATTTGTATGTACATCCATCCATCGATCTGTCTTTCAGTGTCTCTACTTATCTACATAACAGTCTGTCTGTCTTATTCCAGAATATCTCTTTTTATGTATGTCTGATGTTCATAGCTGTCGTCAGTAGAAAACAGTTTAATTTGTAACGTATGGCATTACAATTAAACAGTATGAAACACGTATTATATATCTAAACAGAGCAGTGATGTCATCAAGCTTGTGATGTATTATACGCTGATACATTCTAGGATATACTTGCATGTTTCTCTTCGTGGTCAAATGAGGTCAACATTCACAATATCTTGAACTCACCGCCATGAACCAAGAAGATTACGCGATAATAAAGACTATGTTTTTACAAGCCGCAGAAAACGTTATGCGGCAAATACACAGACATAGATAGATTATAAGGGGATTGAGCGAAAGAAAGAGAGAAAAACTAAAAATGAAAAATATAAAAATTAAAGGAAAGATGAAAAGAGAGCCTGAGGTTAACAGGAAGAAAGAAAGGAAAAAGAAAAATGCGAGAAAAAGAAATGATGTGAGAGAGAGAAAGAAAAAGAGAAAGAGATAGCGAGAGAGAGAGAGAGAGAGAGAGAGAGAGAGAGAGAGAGAGAGAGAGAGAGAGAGAGAGAGAGATAGACAGAGAGAGAGAGAGAGATAGAGATAGAGCGATAGACAGAGAGAGATAAAGAGAGATATAGAGAGAGAGAAAGAGAGAGACCTGATGAACTAGAGGGACAACAGAGAGATATGAATTGATGGAGGGAAGAGAAAAAGAGAACAAGAGGATAGAGAGAATAGTACATATTGTCGTTTAAACTTTCCTTTGTTAATGGTTAAATCCTAGCCAGGGTTCGATCCTAAAACCTCAAAGTTTTAAAACAGTGCACTAGATTCGCACACTGTAATGAGCATTTTGATATTTAGATCTGATTCATACTTTTTTTTTGGTTTATTTCAAATTACATTTTGCTGATCAGAAAAAAAAAGAAAAAAAAAAAAACCCAAAACAGGAATAAAAACAAAACCCCACAAGAAGCTGTTTAATGACGTCTAGACAGAAACAAAAAAAAAAAAAAAGAAATAAAAGAAAAAAGAAAAGAAAAGAAAAGAAAGGTTGTCTGGTTTCCATGGTAGCAACAAAATTAAAAATACACATCAAAGCGATAAATTTAAAGTGGTGCTATAAATAACGAATGTACTTATTGATCACATGTTGCTCATCCAGTTTAACGAATCGTTCATAGCAATTTTGTTTCTGAGAATTCGTAAGCAAGAAATATCTCGTTTAGTTTTTATTATTTCATTGTTATTTCCAGTCTTTCTCTGTCGGGGGAGTATTTATTCTATTTATATGCCGTTCCATAAATAATGTAGTTACCCGTATCATTTTTTAAAGAAGAAGTTATTTATAAATTATTACAACTGATGATTGCCGTATGTATACGAAAACTGCGACAACGCTGTTGTGTAAATATGTATATCATTCTCCTTTTTATGTCAGTTAAAATAACACGTATAATTATATTTCCATAAAATTTGTAACTTGTCATCTTTACTTATCTGTGGACCATTTACATCATTGCGTAAAGTTTTTAAAATATCTTATTCATGAGTGGAATGAATAAAACGTCATTTGTACTTTGTTTCACGAAATCTTTTAGTATAGTCAGAAAATATATTCATGGTCTAATGTTATTATTATAATACATAAAAATTGTTCTGTTACCGTTTTATAATTAAATGCCATTTAAATGTCGATTGTTATTTATTTAATTATAGATAAAGCTGTAGCTTACAATTATTATATTGTCAGTGAAATTGTAATGTTATTTAATATATACTATTCCATAAAAATTGTTATTATTATCTTTATATTTTTCTTTAAAAATATTTATATATCATAACGTAAACTTTGTAGGCTTCATCCTTAAAAGATATAGGACTGATGTTTAAGCACACACCAACACACACACACACACACACACACACACATACACACACGGAATTTTGACACCTAATTTCAACAAACAAATAACAAACAAAAAACGCCCAAAACCAACAACAAACAAGGAGTTTTTACATAAAACAAAAGTCAAAATTTGAAATGATCAAAAAAGCTTTCTTCACCATTCTGAATTTCAAAGGACTATTCCCACTTCAGGAATTTAGGACGCACTTCTTCTTCTCTGAGGATTCCTGGATTGTCCTCCTGGAAGTCGACAACTGCCTCCACGTGTTGAACGTTCTCTTGTGTACTCGCTGATTTACGTCGTCACTTCCCACTTTCTCTCAGTGGACTGTTTATTTATTTATTTATTTTTAATCATTTTATTCATTTTGTTTTGTAATGATGCATTCCATTTTTTATCCGGGAAATTCCTTCATTATTCTTGTGACGCGCCATCTTTAGTCGGTGAACGTCCCGTTTCCGAACTCGACAGCGCCCTTAGATGTTATGTGAAGAAAATCAAGACTAAAACGACTGAAATAATTTTTTTTTTTTTTTTTTTTTTTAAATCTATCACTGCAGCCCACTAAGTGAATTGATGTGGCGTTTTTCTTCTTTTTTTTTTTTTTTTTTTTTTCTGGAAGTGCAATTTTTAATATCTAATTTGGATAATTTTGATTTTCGCGGACAATATCAATCTTTAGTTTTTGGGGGTTTTTTTTAAACATATCATTTGTTAATGTTCAATGCATTCGTTTTGGTCCACGCGACATATGAAGACATATACATACACATGTATACACATACCAGTGTCTATAACACACACACACACACACACACACGTATACACACGCAGATACGCAAAACTTCATAACAAACGTATCGACCATCACAGTGAAAGCATGGCGGAAATCTGTGCTGTCTACTTCATAATATAATTAACTTGTTGAAAACTCTCACTTTCAGGGATCGTTAGATCTTAACAGCCGAACTAAACTATAAATGTCGTGCGCGAGTTTGAATCCTGCAGCTGAACACAGGCGCGTTTCATATTAAACAACACTCTTCACCTTTTGCCTCGTTAAACAGATCAATGGACGGATTTCAGCGCCTGAATGAGGAGAGTACTTAGGGTAGCAGTAATGGGTTAACTGGAGCATGATGGGAATAGGCTTCTCGGAGCATGTCCAACCACAGAACTGTTTTTTTTTTTTTTTCGTAACGTCAATTTTTGTTTTCTGCACCTCGAAACTCGTTTCATGTTGCTGGATTATATTCAGCGTAATTAACTCTTCTTCTCTTCAGTGATCATAAATCCGACCCCTTTTATGTTAATTAATTTTGTTTATTATTTTTTGTTTTGCGAGAGAAATAAATTGTGTTTTATTTCTTTTAAGAGAGGTGTTTATATATATTACTTGGAAAAAGTTTTGTGGGTTTTTTCCTGTATTGTTTCACAATAAATTATTAATTCAGGAGGAATAAACTGTTTTCCTGTCCCTGCTCTCTCTCTCTCTCTCTCTCTCTCTCTCTCTCTCTCTCTCTCTCTCTCTCTCTCTCTCTCTCTCTCTCTCTCTCTCTCTCTCTCTCTCTCTCTCTCTCTCTCTCTCTCTCTCTCTCTCTCTCTCTCTCTCTCTCTCTCTCTCTGTCTCTCTGTTCACGTATATATACATATATGTCGCTCTAATACTCTCTGTCTGTTTATGTGAGCCATCTTTCCACTGTAAATCGCCATCTCATTTCTCTCCCTTTCTTCATTATACAACTTTCGCTCTTTCCTTCTCTCTCTTTCTCTCTCTCTCTCTCTTGTTCATTCCCTTCACCATATTAACATTTTGACCTGATCAAATTCAGAATTATCACGTTCTCTATAGACAAGACATTTCTTCCCACACACTGAAATACAATCTTATATCTGATTGTAGTAACTGTCAAGTAATGATCTTTTGATCGTTGTGTTACAGTAATCCTGAGTAAAATACGATCATTTCACACTTTATTTGTTCACATGCGACTTCCAAGTCAGGAATGTACTGCTGATCCTCGATTTCGCGGACCTCGGTTTTCTCTCAGATTTGAACTTACCTCGATTTCCCACAATAAGTTATTCTGAATCCCATTATAAGACCACGACAACCCTCTTTCAACCAACTTTCCTTCAAAATAAGAGTAAATTTTACACGTGCACCCATAACCATCCTAGGCCAACAAACATCACCCAGTCTAGCCTACATTTTTCTGCTGTACGTTTTTCTTTAGTTATACTCTCTAACAGAATAAACCTGGATATGAAATAGGGAGATGGTTTTCAGCTGAAATTCCATTAAAGCACAAAACCAACTCAGACGATATTGCCACATTTCATTTCACAATTCATTAATACTACGAAACAGCGTCTTCGTCCAAAATTCCTGTTTTCATAACGTCCTTGCATAACACAATTCATTTCTCATACAAATCTGTGCAAGCTTCACCCAACCGTGAAATGATGTAGATACCAAATCCATTATCCTTACATAATTGTGTTTTCCTCTTGTTACTTGTCAGCTATTGTGTCTGACGCGAAGTGACTGGAGTTTCACAACATCATCAATAACTGCAAGAGTATACTACATAGTTTATCACACACATACTACATAGTTTATCAAACATATAATATGTAGTTTATCACACATATAATACATAGTTTATCAAACATAATATACATAGTTTATCACACATATAATACATAGTTTATCAAACATAATATACATAGTTTATCAAACATATAATGTGTAGTATATCAAACATATCATACATAGTTTATCACACATATAATACATAGTTTATCACACATATGATACATAGTTTACCAAACATATAATATATAGTTTATCACACATATAATACGTAGTTTATCACACACATAATACATAGTTTATCAAACATATTATACATAGTTTATCAAACATATACATAGTTTATCACACATATTGTACATAGTTTATTAAACATATAATACATAGTTTATCACACATACAATAACAGTTTATCAAACATATAATATATAGTTTATCAAACATATAATACATAGTATATCACACCTATAATACATAGTATATCACACATATAATACATAGTATATCAAACTTATAATACATAGTTTATCAAACATATAATACATAGTTTATCAAACATATAATACATAGTTTATTAAACATATACTACATAGTTTATCAAACATATTATTTTAGGAAAGTGATGCTCTGCTGGCTTGTCAGGTTAAAAAGGGCATAGTAGTGATTTTTTGTAAACAGTGAAAGTTTGTGAAGATAAGTGATGAGTGATGATGATGATGATGAAGATGATAAAATAAAAATAATAATAATTAAATAATATTAACTACAACAGTAGTAACATTAATAATCAAAATAGCAATAATAATTATAATAATAACAACAATAATAACAATATTAATAATAATAATAATAATAATAATAATAATAATAATTAAAATAACAACAATAACAATAATAAAATTACTACTACTACTACTATTACTACTAGTAATAATAATGATATTACTATTACTACTACTACTACTACTACTACTACTACTACTAATAATAATAATAATAATAATAATGAAGAAGAATTTTACAAAAATAACAGTAGAATTAAACACCTCCCCCAGAACAAAAACAAAGAAACAAACAACAAACAAAGAAACAAAAACAACAGAAATATATATAAAAAAAACCCACTTTATTATGTAATTTACATTACATCAATATTTACGTCTGAAAGCTTTTTTTTTTTTTTTTTTTTTTTTTTTTCTTGTTGTTACTTTCTTGCTCGATCATTTTAAACAAAATAGTTAAAAATAAAACAACACATTAACTGGCTACATTTAAAAATAAAAGACAAATCAGAGAAATGTAATTACTTGTGTCGTTAAGACATTGAGAAACACATTATTGTTTTTGTGGGTTTTCATTTCGAATTGGGGTTTGTTTTGGTTATAAATGGCTTTACGTAAACAAATAGAAATATTTTTATAAATATTTAAACTATATTAAGACGCACAGAGATAGAAGGAAAGATGGAGAAAATGGGAGAAAAAACACAAGATGAGTGAGTGAAGAGTTATGAGGAAGAAAGAGAGAGTCAAGGAAGAAAGAAATAAGTAGACAGATAGATAAATAAATACATATATTCATCGATTGATAGGTAGATATAAATGATTGGAAACACAGATAAATATATAGACAGATAGAACGACAGAGACATAGATATATTGAAGTATAAAAGGAATGAGAGAAGGACAGTGAATATAGAAAATAGAAAATAGAAACGTGATATAGAGAGGAATGAAAGAAAGATGGACAGAAGTAAATAATAAAAAAGGAAGAAATAGAGTATCAGACAGAAGTGCCAAATGGGGAACGTAACAGTCTGAACTTCTGAGCTTAATCCTTTCTTATCAGACAAGTCCTATAATTGATCTGCTTGGTGACCTTTTACACAAAAAAGAAAAAGAAGAAAAAAAAAAACACACACAAAAGAATATATGTACGATTAATCACTCTTTTATGTGATTCCTAATTGATTTCTGTAGACCAGTATATCTCGTTTTGGAATCAGCCAGCACACCGGGATACTTGAGAAGGATTTTAATAAGAGTAATTGATTATCGTCTTCTCCTCACGCGACAAACCAGGTAACTCCTGTTTTCTGAACACAAACCTCGAAGTGGTCTTCATTAGGAGTCGTTAAACAAATCACTGCACGCTTTTCGATTTGTCTTCACAGATTACTTAGCAGAGATTCTTTCAAGCAGATGTTTAGTTCGGTTATTAATAAACTTTCAGTGCAATTTTGTTATACTGAGAGTTCCAGAAAACGTGTCATGGTGGCAAGTACAGGTATATGATCATATAACCATCTCGGTTATTGATAAAACTTCTATATTGTTTGTTGTATTAACGATTCCTGAAGAATGTACCAGCGTGGCAGATACAGGTATATGATCACATAACCATTTCGGTTATTAATAAAACGTCTATTTTGTTTGTTGTATTAAGGATTCCTGAATAATGTACCAGCCTGGCAGATGCAGGTATATAATCATATAACCATATCGGTTATTAATAAAACTTCTATTTTGTTTGTTGTATTAACGATTCCAAATGTACCAGCGTGGCAGATAGAGGTATATGATCACATAACCAACTCGGTTATTAATAACAAAAAAATCTACAATTGTTTGTTGTACTGAGGGTTCCTGAAACGACGTCAGGATCGCAGATACAAGAGGTATGCAATCGCATACCTTGTAAAAACTGGTTTTATTTGGAGCTCTTCTACGGCGATTAAACACCATGTTTATAGAATCGTAATATGTTATAGTCTTCTTAGTGCTCTAATAAATTTCAGTCTGGATCGTGAGCTTTAATTTCCCGTTCTAGATAGTTTTTAATAGTGATTGACCAGAAAGAATGCTTTTTCTGTGGAAGACGATACGGTGTATATAACAAATTCTCAGTTGTCATTAGTCATTTAGATTAAAAAAAAAGCCCGTTGAAGGATAGAAGCGGGTTTCTACTCTCTCTCACATCATTGCATGATAATAATAATAATAATAATAATAATAATAATAATAATAATAATAATAATAATAATAATAATAATAAATTTAAAATTATTTTGAGGCGTCATTAAATAAACTTTGTTTAATTCATAATTACAAGTGAGGAAGACTGCAGATCTGACCTCTGAATATTGAAAAAAAAAAAAAAAAAAAAACAAAAACAACTAAACTCTTTACATCATTCCCCCCCCCCCAACATTTTAAAAGAACAATTTTTGGCCTTCACGTCTAAACGGCTGATTGAAACAATTTTCGACCAAATAACAGTGAAACGTTAAACCACGCAGTTAAACGTTTTCAGAAGAAAACGTCAATATTCAGATTTTGTGAAACGGATCGTTAGTTTTTTTTCATTTTCTAGAGTCACGCTCTTTTTCATTTTGTGTTGTCTTAGTGTAATTCAGAATACACCGAAATATTGATTAGACCAAAATTATAATAATACATTTAATATCATGTGCAAATACCGTGACTTTGCATTGAAACAGGATCTGATACAAGATACGTCATGATACATGTACATTCAGTATCTTAGAGATGAGAAATTGTTTTGAATATGTGTATTGACATTGACTTCGGTAGGAAGTAAAATGTTTTGAAGACGTATCTTCTGAACTAGTTAAATTAGATAAAATTCAGCAATGCTGTGATGCTCTGATGTAGAACTTAATCATAATACTAAAGATAAGAAATAAAAAGAAATGCAAATTAAATATTTACATCGACCCATGAAGTGTAAACTATACATTGTTAGATGAATACAGTATAATTTTGTCTTTTTATTTTTTTAAATAAATAAACGCAAATAAAAGAAGAAATAATCAAAATGAATAAATAAAACAAACAACGAACCAAATAAACAAGCATGCAAATAAACATATAGCGAGAAAATAAAACAAATAAACAAATAAACAAACAAACAAGAAAATAAATAAATAAAAAATTAAATAAATAAATAAATTTAAATGAAATAGGAATGTCTTAGAGCGATATACAAAACAAAGGTAAATATTCCAACTGGTATTCAGTGCAGCTGACTTCTTCTCAGTAGCAGTTTAAAATGTTCAAGCTCTGGTACTACAAGACAACGCTAAAACAGCAAACAGTCTTTCCAACTATCTGCAGAAAATAAACATTGTACAGACGTATTCAAACCAGCGATTCCTGCATCACGTGTAGGAGGTTCTGAGAGTAACACACAAATATCGTCATATGGAACACTTCTGAATAAAACATGACCACAGAGCGAGTCACTTGTGTGTCAAGTGCAGGAAAATAAATATTTTAAATGTCATGATGTCAGTGATTTCTGCTGTGTGTAGAAGAGATACTGAAACACACACAAGATAACGTAATGACGTCGTTCCAGGGAATTCTTTTAGAATACGTTATAGTCAAAATATCAGACAGTCCTTTGAGTGAATACATTGGTCTCAACTGCAGACAGATCAATATTTTAGGTCTTTTTCCCCCCCTTTAAACAGATTAAGTATTAAGTTAAATATTAAATTAAAAGTATTCTAATGTACGTCTGTGTCAAGATGCAGCTTTGTTTACAGTAAATTAAAGCAGATACATCTCTAGAAGTTAAAGTGATTTCAGTTTAGTGACAGGAGATAGATTCGTTTCAGAGATTAACTGACGACAATGTCACAAAAAGAGTTCTTAATAGGAAATCTTTGACAATAGATAGATTATCTTTCAAATCACGAGTAAAGAGTTTGGCAAGTTAAGTATTATTTGTGGAAAGTTTGATATTATCTGTGACCAGTTGTATACAGTCTATGGCAAATTAATTTTTAATATCATCCGTGGCAAGTTTAATATTATCTTTGGCAGGTTTAGTATTATCTGTGGCAATCTATTACTGTAAGTGGCAAGTTTAATATTATACTTTACAAGTTTAATATTATATGTGGTAAGTTTAATATTGAATGTGGCAAGTTTAATATTATATTTTACAAGTTTAATATTATATGTGGTAAGTTTAATATTATATGGGGTAAGTTTAATATTATATGGGGTAAGTTTAATATTATCTGTGGCGAGATAAACGTAGTCTGTGTGAAGATTAATATTATTTGTGCAAATTTAATTTTATCAGTGGCAAGATTAATATTATCCATGGTAAGTTTAGTAAGAAGGTGTTTTGCTTGTCAAAGATATAAAAATAATGGTGTTATTTGTATGTGTTAATTGTATTTGTTTATTTATTTGAAACGTCACTGTACACAACGTACAACGCCACGTCAAATACCTTCAGAGATAAAATAACGACCACCGTGCTTTTTAAACGGTTTGGGACTTGAATATTACAAACTTATTATTAGTAGAGAATGGCCACTAGTAAAACAACATAATATACAGATATAAGCGAATACAAGTAAGTTTTTGAAAACATTAAACAGAAAGTAATTAATGACTTGTTCACTAGTGTATGTGTGTGTGTGTGTGCGTGTTAATATCGTTTCTAAGGATTTTGAAACAAACCACAAATACAGCTGAATATAAAGTAAACTAATCGAAATGAAATGTTCGTTGGCCTGTAATTGGTACAGAAACTGGTAATAACAGTGGATCTAATAAAGATTATGCACGGATATAAATTCACAGTTAAGATAAGCGATATCCCAGTTTTGTTGTAAGTATAAACTGATATTTTTATAGCAGTTAATTATGAATGCTGTTATACGACAAACACACTTTACAAGACCTTTTCCTTTTTTTTCTTTTTTTTTTTTTTTTTGATGGTAAAGCTAAATATATTAATGTAATTTTAAGAAACAGTTCTTTACGTCAAATACAATTTTAATCTGTTTTAACAGCCAAATGGACACGAGTTAGGATCTGCATTGGCTTTGTTTTAAATTCATTATTAAGATAAACGATATCGGATTTCTGTGATAAATCTAAAAATATTGATCTATTTATAAGAATTTACTATAAATACCGATATTTGATAAACACAATTTTCAAGGCCTTTCATTTTTACAGCAGTATGGGCTACGGATGATCATTAGTATTGTTTTAATGTTTATAATTTTAATACTTATTTATTTATTTATTTATTTATTTATTTAATTTATTTATTTACTTTTTACTTACTTATTTACTTACTTACTTACTTACTTACTTATTTATTTATTTAGTTGGTTTCGGATAAAACAAATTCCAGTTCTGAACAAATTCCAATTATACACCAAGTCTTTCTTTGTCTTGAAGCATTACCAGTTTTATTAAAGTTTCGATTGGTATTTTGAATTATTCAACAGACGTAAAAATAATTTCACCCATTGTGCCAAGCCCTGCCCCTAGACCCTCAAGGGATAAGTGAAGAGAAGTGAAAGAGACAAATAACAAATAAAACATATTTTGAAGAATGTGAACCATTACCATGCTCTTCTCCTATCAGGTGCTTTTTCTGCTATTTTCTAATAAAAATCATTTCTCTTTGAAAGTCACAGCTCTATAATTAAGGCATCACGTCTTTGTGCATTCGACCATGGTCGTCTTATTCATTCAATATTTTTCTTTTAGTTTGTACTTATTAAAATTTCGTGGTTTGTGATGTCTTGCCCGATTTTTGAAATAATAACTTCTGTTTAGTTCAACATGCTTTACAACTATTTTGCGATAAGCTTCTATCCAGCATGTGTACTGAAAGGTTAACAGCAAGGGATGTTACACAAGCATAGTTTCAAAACACAGTAAAGAGCATATCTTGATAAAACATATCTGTGTGGAACCAGAGAGAGCAGAAAGTGTGCCTTGCTTGCATCTATATTGATCACACGAAAAGCTTTTTTTTTTCTTTTCCTCTCGTTTACAACGTCTACAAATAAAATAACCTCATTTCCTCTTTCTTTTTAAACCATTTTCATCACTCGCAGAACGAAAAGGAAAAATCAGCTTATAATAATGTGAACCACACCTTTACAACGCACCTCGATGTATTAGTGAGAATTATAAACATTAATTTCAAGCAGCAGCTGCACATAATTATAATCCCTTATTTCATTTTCTCTTTCGTAATGCGCCGTATATCGATGACTTTCCGCATAACCATTGATAACTAATTTTCTAAATTAGTTTTAGGCTTCGTTTCGTCAATGACGAAGCATCTTCCTTTGTGATAAAGGCGAAAATAGAATGTTTCTGAAAACGAAGAAAATGACATCGTGTATTAATTTGGTGTAACAATATATTACGTTTGTTAATCTTCGTTTAAAAAGAATTTGCTGAAAAAGGTAATTTTGGGTAATTTTATCATCATCATCATCATCATCATCATCATCGTCATCAACATCATTATCACTATTATTATTATTATTATTATTATCATCATAATCACTATGATCAGTATTAACACTATTATTTATTTATTTTTATTTTTATTTATTTTTAATTATTATTTTTAAAAGGTCCATTAATGTAATATATATTACGACATCAGCAGGGTGAACTATTTTATATGCACCAGTCCACAGAGACGTAAAAACAAATTAAGCAGCGTCCTAACAACTGAACATCTGTTTCAGCCAGTTAACTATTTGAAACGTGTCTACATCCATTGACGGTTCAAGTATGCCTGGTCTCTTTTGACTGTCGTATATGGTATATATCTTTGTTTAACTGTTGGTTGGGGGATTGTTAAATATCAGACGAAATTAATGGGAGAGAAACCCAGCTTTTGCTGTGTTATGAGGTACTTATAGCAGCAAGCGATCCATTATATTAACCTACCCGTAGACAGGAAAAAACACAGGACCAGATCTTAGATATTAGAGTCTAATTAATGCGCTAAAGATGGTTGATCCTGAAATCCATTGCTAATGAATTAAGTACAGGCCAGTCCTTTTGTATAGCACAGCTATTACTTATTTCCTTCTGCTGTTTGTAAGACCGGTGTAAGGATGCGATCTTCGAACCCACCTGTCTATAATTTGCTGGCTCTTTCAATACGCGATCAATGCCTTTATCCATCTATCTACTTTCTAATGTACACGTCAGGTTGACATCTCTATCAGACACAGTCTGTGTAGATTTGTGTCTCTTACAGAAGTGACTGATAGTGAGAGTGATCACTTTTGACTTCTGTTCTGAGTTACCCAGTGAAACGAAAAAAAAACCAGAAGAAAATGGCCGCTTATCGCGAGCTGAGTTTAATCAGGAGATTAATCTCGTGAAAATCGTGACGTCTGATTGAGACCAGGTTTATCATGTAATGCATAATACTGTAGACACAGAGAGAGAGAGAGAGAGAGAGAGAGAGAGAGAGAGAGAGAGAGAGAGAGAGAGAGAGAGAGAGAGAGAGAGAGAGAGAGAGAGAGAGAGATTTTGACATTCAGCAATAAAATATGTCATTAAACAAATATTCATTCATTTTCTATTTATTCTGTCGAATATGTTTCACTTTTTGTAATTATTATTTTATATCTTGACCACTATTGCTTATTTTGCCCGTACGGCAAATACTTTTCTCATACGTAAATCCGGTCTTTTACAAATGGGAAAAATCTTCAGACACATATTTTCAATATCTTCGGGGTGTTTTTTTTTTTTTGACAGCTGTAGCAGAATCAGAGACTCATGCACTTTGATTCCTGGTTTTTAATTAGCAGAGCTGAATAACTAAATTACACATCATTTCCCGTTTACTGACGGAAGCGTGCGGAAACCATGGCCTTGGTATACATATCACTGATTGGGGAGAAAATCCCGACAAATTCGGGACGAACGTTAACCGGAAATTGACTGGTTATAGCCCTTTGTATTATAACACCGGGAGCCTCTGTTATCAAACACTTAACGAGCAGAGTCGTTTCTAATTATCGAAACATCTGTGGGGCTTCTGTAAAATAATTCAAGACGGCTGCCGCGCCATCTTTGCTGTAGATTTTTTCTAGGAATCCTGCAAGAAAGAGGAAAAATCCTGATTTCGTCACAGTAACAACGTCCTTCTCTAGTAATGGAAACAAAATACATACAGCCGGACAGACACATGTATATATATATATATATATATATATGACACACAGACACATGTCCATGCAGACATACAGAGAAACACATACATACATATATTCATACATGCGTAAATACATACATACAATCATATTCATACATATATTCATACATGCGTAAATACATACATACAAACACATACAAACTGGCATATTTACACATATTCTGATATACAAATACACATACACATTTATCATACACATATACGTTGTACACATGTACACATTCATATATTATAAACATATATATGTACACACATATACAGACAAAACAAACACATAAGCACCTTTACATGCGAACATATATGCACACGTACAAACATTTGTTTTGCTTTCTTGCCAAAATGATTTTAAAGGTAACTTGATATTTCCTTTAAATTTAATACATTGAAATATTAAGTCATTATCACTGATAGATTTATAAAAAATATCTTTGTATGACTATTTCTGATACGGTATTCAGAGTTTTTTCTTCTACAACTTGTAAACTATAGACCAAAAATAGATGTCCCACATTTATGTTTCTGATTCAAATTCCAGACGTATATCGTATATGGTTTCATCTGTCATTGGTGGAAATGAATAACTCGAGAAGGATTCTAGTCATTGTGTTCTATCGATACTTCTACGACTGAAGTTCCATTAGAAAACATAAAAAAAAATGTGTCTATAATTATATCTTGATACTAATGGGTTTAAAGAAAAAAGAAAGTAATAGCGGCACAGACTATGGAATAATTTTAAGAATGAAAAGAAATGAAACATGAATTATTACACAGTTAATGGAAGCAGAAGATCAGTGGTAAAAACAAGAATATTAAAAAATAACAACGACGTGTAAAACATCAAGTGGTATTAGTTCTGCTAGTGCTGCTAACAGAAAGAGTAAAATAGAAGAGAGACTGTCTACAGTTAGAAGGATACTGAGAGAGAGAGAGAGAGAGAGAGAGAGAGAGAGAGAGAGAGAGAGAGAGAGAGAGAGAGAGAGAGAGAGAGAGAGAGAATATGAGATTCAGAGAGAGAGAGAGAGAGAGAGAGAGAGAGAGAGAGAGAAATATGAGATTCAGAGAGAGAAAAAGAAAAAGAAAATGAGGGATACAGAAAGAGAATAAGTGAAAGTCACTAGTAAAAGTGAAAAAACCCACAAAAAAAAAAAAAAAAAAAAAAAACAACAAGAACATAAAACCAAAAACTAAAAGATTAAACGTAAAAGATAGATACACTGCGCTTGACAGAAAGAAAGTGATGGATGCAAGAGATTTTGAGAGAGCGAGCGTGTATTCTATAATTCAAAGTCGATAAAATTATACTAATAAATAAACACTGTTAAAATATGGTTAAATTCTGAAAGAAATGCCATTAGTTTTAAGTTCGATTCTTATCCGGGAATGAAACGGATGTCTTCTGTTTGCAATGCAAAAACTTGTTTGTTTGTTTTCGTGAAAACTTATTTGTTTGATTGATTATTTTAACACAAATATAGTATTTTCTAAGAAAGAAATACTTTAAATATATTAATACGTGTATTTTTAGAAGATAAATGTTTAGACAATATAAATACAGAACTGTAAATTTATCACTGATTATATTAATACGAATATAGCATATTTCAAGAAAGAAATCATTTGAATATATAAATACATGTATTTTGGAAGATATATATATTTAGTTATATATATATAAATACAATACCATATATTTTTACATTATAAGTATGTAATTTTTATGAATATAAATGCAAAATAGGTTTAGAATTTAAATATGTAAGTTTTATAAATATAGATTATATTTTTGAAAGATATTTTTAGGATACAAGTACTTTGTCTTTTAAATTATTAACTGTAGTGAAAGAAAAAAATTAAAAATAATAATAATAAAAAGTCTTATTAATAAATGACTTTCTAAAATTTGTCTGGCTTGTGGTGGGCGGTTTAATCGATGATTCAATTTCTTTAGCTAGACTGATTGAAATAAAGATACAATATATTTTCGGACGAGAATGTGTACTAAGAAAATACATTCATCAGCTCTCTAAGTTTCTATTACTTTATGTCCATAGATGTATCTTGTTAGTTTGAAGTTATGCACGTCTATGATTCTTAGAATATATTTGTGTTCATTTTCTTAACTGAGTGCAAGAAGTAATCTTTATACTATTTCCATGACATGCTTTCTTTTGCATCATCTTCATGATGATGATGATTGTCATCATAGTCATCATCACAATCACCATCATTATCATCTCCAAATTGTATTTCCTCAGAATGTTATATTTAAATCATCACTTCCATTGTTGTCGTCGTTATCATTATAATCGTCATCGTTATCATCTTCATAGTCATCATCATCGTCTTGGTCACCATCTTAATCATTCCCAAGCCCAAAATGTATGTCCATTATTTTCCATCGTCATCATCATCATCATCATCATCATCATCATCATCATCATCAACATCAACATCGTCATCAGCAACACCAAACTAAATTACCAAACAATTTTATCTTCAAATTATCATTTCCATCGTCGTCATAATCATCTCCATCACTGTTATAATGACAAAAGTGGATACACATTTCTCTTTTTCGACGTTTACATTAGCCACGTTGTTTACTGCGAACGCTACGTCATTCTAACATCAAGGACAGAACACTTTGACCATCGTCAGCATAAACATCTTACGAACAATACGACTCATAACTGCAGCTGCAAAACCATCGTAAGTAAAATTAATGGCAAAATCAATCGCGTTCCTACAAACACAGAACACACTCCCCGATGCACCGTTTAAAAATGACAAGAACTTGTTGTTAAAAGACATTAAGAATTTTAGGTCAGTGGATACATGAAGGATGACCTTTTTCTACTCCGACTGAAAAACGCTTCCTTCAGAAGAGCCACAAAAAAGGCATCCTAGGATTCCAGAGAAAAAAAAATATTCTGGTTTAGAAGCGTAAGAATAACTAAGACGTTTTGAAAGCCAGACCTTTTTAGGGAAATGCTCGAGAAAGTGTGCCAATAAGCTGACATTTCCATTTTAGCCGTGATGTCTGAAATGTAGTCAAGTCTTTGAGAAGTGATGACGTTGGCCTTGCTGATGACGTTGTGTTTTGTGAACTGATTACTGTAATTCAGAAAAAGAATAAGCGGAATAGTCCTGCTGAATGAAATGAATATATGAACAAAAAAGATGAAAATTAAACATGAATATAATGTGCTTACAGAGAGCAAACAGAGCTAGAATATGCGTTTTAGTCTATGGCACAAAAAATATCAAGAAATAATAATAAAAAATAGTAAAATAAAATTATAAAAAAAATAAAAAATAAAAAATTAAAATAAGTGAATAGATAGATAGATAATAAGTAAATAAATAAATGAATGGATGAATAAATTAATAAATATAATAAAAAAATAAAAAAAAATAAATAATTGAATAAATAAATAATAAAATTAAATTAAATTAACAGACAAATAAATAATTTAAGTTTGAGTACGGTACTTGAATATCGCGTCTAACGGCGATATTAATATAAAAAAAAAATAACACGCGTCTGAAGTAGAATTGTGTAAAAAGCGATGACCAGCGAAAACGTATTTACAATCAATATCCTTAAATGATACACGTTCGTAAACGACTCGAAGTAAAACCTCTTGCGGTGAAACAACCCTCAGCATACAGCGAGCAAAATCACGCGTGGTATTTTCTTAGTCTTGTAACGTAATCACTGGCAGAGAGCGAGGTCTTTTCGACATCGTCTTGTTTTCACGTTCTAGACATGCGGAATCATTCACAACTGGAACACAAGACAGATTTCGAGACGTATTTTCTTAATCTTGTAACGTAACCGTTCAGAGAGAGAGCAGAGTCTTTTTTTTTCGTCATCTTGTTTTCACGTTCTAGACAAGGAATCATTCATAATGGAAAAACAAAACTGACGTTGAGGCATCTTTTATTAGTCTTGTCGTAACGTAACTATTCATCTTGTTTTCACGTTCCAAACACAGAGAATCAATCACAAGTGAAAAACAATATTGATTTCGAGACGTTTTTGCTAAACCTGATCATAAGTCAAATCTTAACGGTTTGACAACAAAATCTCTTTTGACCATTCAAATTTTTGCTGAATCCACGACCATAATCGAAGATTTTAATTTTCGAGAAATGGGAAGAACGTAAATCATAGTGAAAAGATGGTGGAAAAAATGCGAAAACCACCACAATCTTCGTAAGGTTTTTATTTAACTTTTTTTGTTCTTTTTTTCTACGTTTTGTAAAGAAGTCTTAGATGTTGGCGAAAATATTTATCACGCTATTCAAAAGATAATGTTCACACATTTTGGAAAACAGAAGAACATAATTAGTGAAGAAATATGTGCACAACAGTATTTAAATTCAATAATGGGAAAAAAGATTAATTAAAGAAATAATCAAATTTATCACAGTATTCTAGCGCTGTCGTTAGACGTACTGAGGACAGCGCGTGGCTATGGAAACGTATTTATCACAGTATTTTCAGTTCTGTGGGTATATAGAGGTGTCTGTGCAGCTCGGAACACAGTTTTATAAATAGTACCGTTTTATTTGTGGCTGTCAAATGTACGTATATTAAGAATCAATGCGGGTGTTGCTCTGTATGTTGGAATATTCGTACTGAACAGCTGAGTTCAGGAACAGATGTTTTCTTAAAGCGTGGGAACAAAACAGAAAGGTAAAGTGTACAAATATATATGTATGTATGCAATTGTGAATGTAT
>CM022673.1:12500787-12553287 GCA_012295275.1 Chrysomallon squamiferum | reverse complement strand
AGAGAGACAATAAGAGAGAGAGAAAGTGAGACAGTCAGAAAGAGAGAGAAAGAAACAGACAGACAGAGAGAGAGAGAGAGAGAGAGAGAGAGAGAGAGAGAGAGAGAGAGAGAGTGGGAGTAGATATAGAAAAAGGTAAATGAAGATAGAAATACAGCAAATAGCTACAGTGAACAAAACAGGTTAGATGGGTGGATGGATGGAGAGATAGACAGATGAATAGATAGATGTAGAGATAAACAGATAGAAAGATAAAGCGAGACAGAGAGAGAAAGAGAGAGACAGACAGATGGTCACAGTAACAAAATACAAAGTACAAAGATATTTGTTCAGTTTTATCAGGACAGATTTTCAACTTCATAAAACATATTGCATTTCATCTTCTTCTTCTCCACTTAAGTCTAACAGTCAGAACCAGAAATATTTTATTGGTCATTTTCTTTTTTCTTTAATTATTTCGCTTGGCTAACCTTTTTCAAACTGAAGAACATTTTGATTAATTATATATCGCGCGAACTCAATAAAAATCGGTTTTCCGATCAAATCTGCTTGAACTCTTCACATCGTCGTTTACGATAATAGCCAAAACACGACTACAACCAGACGTGTGCATGCTTCGTGAAACATCGAGTTATAAATTATATTTCATAATAAAAAACGTGGAAACAAGTATGTATGTACACGTACATATATACATACAAACATAGATACATACATATATACTTACATACATACATACATACATACATAAATGTTCATATATACGTACAAACATACATATATACATTCCTATATACATACATTAATATACATACATACATAGATATTCGTACATACATTCATATATATATATATATATTACATACATACATACATACACACTACTACTATTACTACGATTACTATTGTTACTAATACTGCTAGTACTCTTACTACTAAAAATACTTCTATTCCCACTACTACTTCTACTACTACTACTACCACCACTATCACAACTACAGTAGCACCACTACCATTACGACTACCACTACCACTACTTTTATTACTAATACTGCTAATACTCTTACTACTACAGCTACTTCTATTCCCACTACTACTCGTACTACTACGACAACCACCATCACCATCACCACGTCTACCACCTCTACCACTACCACTACCACAACTACTGTTACTAATGCTGCTACTACTAATACCGCTACTATTATTACTAGTACTATTACTACTACTATTACTATTACTGCTACAACTACTTCTATTTCCACTAGTACTACTACTACTACTACTACTACTAGAGCTACAACCACTACAACTATAACTACTATTAATAATTATAATAATGAGATGATAATAATGATGACAATATAAATCGTTTACATACATCTTATAGTTCTTATATTTACTCGTTACATAACAATAGAGATTACGCATACGAATTAACAATTCCACACCGACAAATATATTTATTATCGAGAGATACAGTTATCAAATTTAACAAACAACATGCGACCACAATACGAAATAAATGAATTAAAAAAAACTTTTACTTCCCACAAAAAAAAAAATAATAAAAAAAAAAATAAAATAAAATAAAATAAAATAAAATAAAAGAATAAAAATAAAAATAAAAATAAATAAATAATAATAAAAAATAGTAATAAAAACAAATAAGTGACACGATAACGAATATGTCTGTTTTCATTAAGCTGTTAAAAGCGTACGTCTTAGATTTTTACCAGAATTTTTTAATTTATTTATTTATTTATTTATTTTTATTTATTTTTTTATGACAATGTATCATTACATCACATCCGACAGAATGTTTTTACTGATTAGGTAAAGTGTGTGTGTAAATTTCTGAGTCGAACTGTGAGCGGGCTGTCAGATACCAGGAAATGATTAAAGGGGGAAATATCTCCTAGATGACATTAAAAGGTGTTTTTATATGAAGTGTCAGTGACAGGATCACCACTGACTGCACGTTGTCACCGCGCTGACATCACAGAATGGGTTACTCCTACCGCTTAGCAACAAAGTATGTTTTATTAAACTTTTCCGTAGACAACAAAGTACAGACTGTGTGCTTCTGTTATGTGATTCTCGTTTCATGGAAATTGTTGAATAAGTAAAAAGTTTGCTGATCTAACGAAGAGAAGTGATTCTAGAAACACTGGTTCCTGTGGGTCAAGTTTTTTTTCGTTTCTTTCGTTTCTTTTTGTTGTTTTTTTGATATGCTATATCCATTTCAATAAATGATTAAATAAAATAAGTTTAAAAAAAAAAATAAAAAATATATATGTAATGATCCAGTGAATTCATTTATATAAGGTAAATATTGTGGAGTGCCAGTTTTTAAATATTCATGTCACACACACTAAACAAAGATTCGACTTACTGGTGTTTACACGATTGATTCAGTTCCTGAAAACGTTATTTCTTGAACTTTTCAAAACAACGTTTCAGCGATTCAGATCTTTTGTGTTTGCCTGCAGCGAATGTTGCTGATGCCGCTTTTAAAATGGCGATGGCGTCAAGCTTTTGAATATAGAAAAACATTTAGCCTCCAGTGATGTTTATCACAGATCTCGAAACTGTGTGTGTGAAAGAAATAGCGTTCTTTTTCTCTGTTTTAAACTAAAACGCTCATAAAAAGAGGGAGAGAATAAACTATAATTTAATCATTTGTTAAATCCATAGAGAGAGAGAGAGCGATAGATAGATAGATAGAGAGAGAGAGAGAGAGAGAGAGAGAGAGAGAGAGAGAGAGAGAGAGAGAGAGAGAGAGAGAGAGAGAGAGAGAGAGAGAGAGAGAGATAGATAGATAGAGAGAGAGGGAGAGAGTGATATATATATATATAGAGAGAGAGAGAGAGAGAGAGAGAGAGAGATAGATAGATAGAGAGAGGGAGAGAGATGATAGATAGAGAGAGATATATAAATAGATATAGATAGAGAGATATAGAGAGAGAGTGAGAGAGAGACTGAGAGAAAGAGATAGATAGAGAGAGATTGAGAGATAGATAGATAGATAGATAGATAGAGAGAGAGAGAGAGAGAGAGAGAGAGAGAGAGAGAGAGAGAGAGAGAGAGAGAGAGAGAGAGAGAGAGAGAGAGAGAGACAGGGTATAAATAATTTATATTAATTTTCGTTCACTATTTGTTAAATCGACACACTCTGAGAGATAAAGATAGAGACAGATGGACAACGAGAGACAGAGAGACAGAGAGACAGAAAAAGACAGAACAGACAAAGAGAAAGACAGAAATAATTTGATACTTCGTTAATCATTGGTAAATCGACTAATTTATTTTCAGTCTTTTTTTATTATTTGGTTTGTTTGCCTCTTGGCAATGTCGTGATTTCGATGTTGCGGAGTCGCTTTTCTGAAACCGATGACGTAAAATTTGATACTTAAGTAAACATTTTTCTGTTTTCCTGAATCCTGAAAAATTATGGATTAAAAATATAAAAAATGAAAATAGTAATGAATGGAAAAACAAAAATACACGTTCGAATTGGCAAGGACATAATGCACAAAAATAATGATTAAAAAAAAAATAACAAAAACAAAACAAACAACGAGGACCAGATCAATAACAGTAACGATAACAACAGCAATAATAGTAATAACAATAAAACAACAACAGTAAATGAATAAATGAATGAATAAATAAATAAATAAATAAATAAATAAATAAATAAAGCATTTCACTTCCAAGAAGTTTCTAATTATCAAACTTTGTAATTGAAATGTCGACAAAATAAGATGTTATTTACAAAAATAAATAAATAAATAAATTAATAATAATAATAATAATAATATATACAACCAACAAATTAAATAAATAAGTAATAATAATAATAATAATATTAATAAAAACAATAATAATAAATATAAACAAACAAACAAACAAATAACAAACAAACAAACAAACAAACAAACAAACAAACAAACAAATAAATAAAAATCTAAACTAACAACAACAACAGCAATAAAATATAAAACTAAAAGTCACTGGCAGGAGATCGTCTGATGATCTTTCAAGACTTTTTACACCTCTAACCAATAAACTCTGCTCACGTGAGCGTAATAATGTCGCATTACAAGCTTAACACCGGCTCGGTGAGTGGAAAAGCTCGATCTGGGTGGACAATAACGCGCTATTAGGGACAGTCTGATGCCCACAGCGTTCTTCGGTCGGCTTTTGTTGCCGTGATTGCGATAACATATCACCACTCCGTTGTCATTCTTCTTCAAAATGGCGCTTCTTGTCGTCTGGAAGGAAAGGATTTCAGGTTTTGTAAAGATCATAGATTGGTTTCCTGGATGGCACAGGTTTTGATGTATATGAAACAGAGAAAAGCTTTTAACAATTTTTTTTGTTTTTGTTTTTTTGGGGGGAGGTGTGGTTTTGGTTTTTTAGAATTGAATTTCTGATGTGGAAAAGAGAGAGCTGGAGAGAGAGGGAGAACGAGATAGACAGATAGATAGATAGATAGATAGATAGATAGAGAGAGAGAGAGATAATGTATGTATGTATGTATGCATATGATAAAGAAATACTGATTTGGAAAGTTTAATGTAAATAAAATCCTTATTTCGTTTTCACAGTGTTTCTTCGGGCGAATATTTCGATTTGTCAGCAATACCTCGTTGCGTTTACGTTTATATGTAAGCGCGTGCACATGTGTGCATATGCACACAAACTCACATCCACACACATATGTAAGATGGTTTTTTTGTGTGTGTATGACTACATGTGTAAATTTGTATGAAGTTCTGTATGGTGACAGGTGATTATTGTGTAGTCATTTGGTTGCATGTTAGCACGGAAGTATTTTAACCGAATCATGAGCTAATTATTTCACAATTTGACAAAATAAAAGTTTATTCATGAAGTTTACCACGCTCAGAAAAAAAAAAAAAAATTACTTCTGATCACGTGACCTGTCTAACACGCGCTGCACGGTAAACCCTCGCTGGCTTGTTGAGTCGTGATTTAAGCTGGATGTGTGAATCTGTAACTGATTAATTAATGTCAGACCATTGCATGATGGATTGCTTACGTTTTTGGCAGAATTATTTGAATTTTTTTTTCCACGTATAGCAGTACATGTCTTTATTTCAAAATGTTTTAAATAGAACTGAAGTAGTGTGTGTGGTATTAAAGTAATAACATCACTGTCACGTTTACTCTGTCACTATCATTTTTGTAGCTAATCGCCAAAATCCCTCTTTGAATTCCTCGGCAAATCATCATGATTTAAAATAAAGAAAATAAAATGTTTTTAATATTAAAATAAGATTTTAAATTCATTGATTTATTTTTTGTTCTTGGTCAACTAGATAGAGAGATTGATAGACAAGCAGAAAGACAGACAGATAGACAGATATATATATATAGATAGATGGATAGATAAAAAAATGTGTGAAAATCTACGATATAAAGATAGTAGTAGTAATAAATAACTAAATAACTAAGTAAATAAATAAATATATAAATAAATAAATAAATAAATAAATAAATAAATAAATAAATTAGTTAATGATTTTAAAAGAAAGTGTAAAATAAAATAAATGTATCAAAAATATATAAATAATAAAAAAAAAAAAAAAAAAATAAAAAAAAAACCTCCTTTCCTGGGCCTCTTTGAATGACGTTACCAATTATTTCATAATGTACGTCTGTACATAATGTACTGAACAACAAAAAACAAATCTGATAACAAATAATATTAACTTATGAATAAGCGTTGTACATTCTCGTTGCTGTAAACAAACAAATAAGTAAGTAAACAAACAAATAAATAAATAATAGCAATAGCAACAACAACAACGATAATGATAACTATCTCTCCTATAATTCATTTTCTCCATTATTATTAAAAAAAAAAAAATCGATCAATTACTTTAATACTTTTGTAAAAAAGTTAATAGAAAAATACGTTCATTAAAGATAACAGATGGATGCAGTCGCAGCTTATATAACGGAGAATAATTAAAATGTCACTCAGAACCTTAAATTAAGACAAATTTCTTTAAAATCGAATTCTTCTTTCAATCAATCAACCGATTAAAAAAAAAAAAAAAAAAAAAAAATAATAATAATAATAATAACAATAATAATAATAAAAAATAAATAATAAAAATAATAAAAATAAAAAATATAAAGAAATAAAAAAACTAAAACTAAAAATGATAACAAAATAAAAAGGCTTAGAAGTAATGAAAATTGATATGGCATTTGTCAAGGAAAAAATAATTTAAAATAAATAAAGAGCTTGTTTGTTTATATACTAGTGTTTGTTTGCTTGTTTACTAGTACACACACACACACACACACGATGATGATGATGATAATAATAATAATAGTAAAATATATTTATTTATTTACTACTATTTATTTACAACAATTAAGAGAAAATTATATTACATTTTATTTGTTTATTAATTACTTTTCTTTATTTATTTCAGGTATTTACTGCAATGGTACCTGGGATACTATTCTGTGTTGGCGTGCCGCAAAGGCGGGAACGACAGTGCGCATGCACTGTCCACCACTTCCTAGTCTTATTGTAGAAAGTAAGTAACAGTAATATTTAAATATTTATTTTTAATCGATATATTCTAGATTCGTTTTAATCATATGTGGTTTACATTTAAATAATAGGTTTATTTATTACCACCCACTAAAACTGTAATAAATTAGCACAATAAAATAATTTAAAAAATGAAATGAGAATTTTTATTTTTTGATTATTTAATGACGTCACTTCGTACATAAAAATAAAGGGAATAAAATAATAGATACTAGTTTTATCAACGATTTATTTATTTTTTTTTGCTTGTTTGTTTTTATCATACGTAATTTCAGTTTTAGAGGATTATTTTCTTTACTTTCTTTCAATTTGTTTTTGATTTTTTTTTACAAATTTATGAACGAAATGACATCATATTATGACGTTTTACACCCACACCCACATACACACACGCACACACACATACACACACACGCACAAATATATATATATAAATCCGGCACATTCATCCATTATTATACTTTATTATTAAAACTGGTTGATGATCAGCTACACGTAAACGACTCACTTAGTATTTTACTAATACATACGACCATAGACACATTTAAAAGAAGAACTGATAGTGTTAAAGCACTGAAGCCAAATCAATAAAGAAAAATCCTCTTTCACCGATTTATATTATTGTTTTCAAAGATGTAATATGATTTTGACGTTTTAATGGCATACTTCTAATGTGATCGTTCAGAAAAGACAAGGTAAAATTAAATATATCTCTGTGAGCCCTTAGTTTGTACGCATCCTTGTCGGCGAAGAAAAACCTTTACATTCATTATCTTTTGCATCATATGATGATGATGTTCATGACGACGACAAACCAAAATATAATAATTTTAATAATTTTAATAATAAGAAGAAGAAGAAGAAGAAGAAGAAGAAAACCAAAAGAAGAAAAATAACAACATCAGCAACAACGATACTACGACTACTAATACTACTACTACTACTACTACTAATAATAATAATGATGATGATAATTTTTATTTTGGTCTGTTCGTTAATTTGCATCTGTCCATATTAAATGAACTGTTCGTTCATCCATCCATTATATTAAATTATGTAATGTTAGGCTAAATATTTAATTATATTAGTCTGTTATATTATATTATTTTATATTATGTTATGTTATGTTATGTTATGTTATGTTATATTATGTTATGTTATATTATTATTATATTATATTATCTTATTTATATTATATTATAATATTATATTATACTATATTATGTTACATTATGTTATATTATATTATATTATGTTATATTATATTATATTATACTATTATTATGTTATATTATATTATATTATATTATTATTATGTTATGTTATGTTATTTGCAGATTACGCGTACAGACGATGCAGTCCGGACGGGCGGTGGGAAGGAAAGACTCCGGGCGACTACAGCTACCCCAATGGCTACACAAACTACTTCGACTGCTACACGTCCGAAGGAAGAAAAATGGTGGAAGATTTTTACTTAAACAAATCTCCCGAGCAGAAACAGGTTTGCGTTTAAAATAAATCTTTTACACATCATTGAATGATCGATCATTAAATATCAAAATGACATTAAAAAAAAAAAAAAAAAAAAAAAAGCCAATGTTAACATGAGAGAACAATTTCATTCCTTCATATTATGGATTGTTTTATCGATAAGCAGCAAAAAATGTTTTTTTTTAAACCTTCTCTTAGGTTGGAAAACATAACTCGGCATTTGATTAACGAGTGGTTGGAAAGTAAAATAGTGTCGATAAGAAATGAAGAGGAATAATTCTACGTAACGTAGGACTTTTCGATTTTTTATTGAGAACGTCTTTGTATGGATGTGTGTGTGTGTGTGTGTGTGTGTGTGTGTGTGTGTGTTTACTGTTAAACTATTGATTGGCTGTGCTATTTAACTGTAGGTTAGTTTTGATATAAGGCAGCTCTATTTAACTGTATGTTTGTTTTGATAAAGTCCGGTTTAATCGTATCTAACTGTATCTGTTTCATTGTCATTTAAGAAAAATTGTTTTCTTTGTTTCAAGGTTCTTCGGAACATGGTCAACAGTGCGAGGACGATGGAAATTGTCGGTCTTAGTTTGTCTGTGGTTGTCACAATCATATCCCTTATAATATTCAGCTACTTCAGGTAAGTAAACTGAGTGTGTGTCACGTAAAGCTATACTTGAGTCGTTTGTGTATTTCAGTGTATGTTGTCAAAAATCTGTCTTTCACATCTCATTTGTGACGAGCCATTGTGAAAGATTTGCGAGCGAAATTAAAAACAAAAATATATACCCCAAAAAGAAAAAAAAGTAATAATAATAATTTTAAAACACCTAAAGAAACAAACAAATAAATAAATAAATAAATAAATAAATAAATAAAAAATAAACAGGTAAATAAATAAAGAAATAAATAAATAAATAAATAAATAAATAAATAAACCAGTAAAGAAACAAACAAACAATCAAATAAAGATATAAATAAACTAGTAAGTAAGTAAGTAAGCAAATAAAAAAGATGATAGAAAACCTTTTTTTTGCCTGTCTTGGGAACTGTACATTTATCATCATTAAAGAGGCCTTTAGGGTGTTTTCATCTAACAATGGTTATGTTATAACCTGATACACAACTATGTACACTCTTTTTCTCGCTTCCGTTCTGAAGAGTTCCAGTTATGGCAAGGGAGGTAAATAACGAGGAACCCTATACGGAGTAATTCATCATTTGCTAGACGGAGCCGAGTTTAATTTGCCTTAGGAACGTAATCAGTTTAGTCTGAACTAATACAGAAGACGTATTTTATTTTATTTTATTTTATTTTATTTTTTCACTCATAGTCAAAAAATATTTTTTAATAACCATCTATCGACTGTGTGTTGCTTGTGTGCAACATAATTGTGCGTGCATGTGCATGTGTTTTATATGTCAATCTATTGTTTGTGTGTCATAAGCGTTCGTGCATGTGAGAGTGTGAAGATCCTTAAGTGTGTCGTTTACATCAGCAGTAAACAAGCATGGAAACATGTTTAGAAGAAAACAACAGCAACAACAACAACAACATAACTGCTATCACCATCACAGACTTAAAAAAAAAAAAACAAAAAAACAAAAAAACATTATGGCAAATTTATTGGACTCTTTATGACAAGTACATCTAAAATCTTTCAAATTTATTGTCTTATTCTTTTTTTCCCCCATTTTTCAACAAAAGAGTTCCACTTCCTCTTGAACTACAATCTAATACCAGTCTTGTATTTTAGATTCGCCTTACAATTTTCTTGTTGAAACTCGTCATATATCAATAGCTAAAGCAAGATTTAAGATTCATTTGTGACTGTCATTAAGAGGGAAATGTTTTTCTTTCTGTGTCGAATAATGAGAAGAGTATATTGATTCTATTTCGACAAAAAGAATTCTAGAATTTTCTTTCACATTCATTAAACTTTTAGTCTGATGGTCTTTTATGTTTGTCGATTTTCGAGTTCCAAAATAGAACATTAATTTGTGTCACAGTTTTAATTAAAGATGCTAAAAAAATATATATAATAATAATATGAAAGGAAAACAGAAAAAAGAGAAAGAATAAAGATGAAGAAGAAATAAAACAAGAAATTTGCAGTATAAACATATATATGTGTCTGTGTCTGTGTGCTTGTACGTTTATACATGTGTGTATACAGGTGTATGTGTGTGGATATTATTATGCGTGTGTACATCAGTGTACATATGTGTGTATACAGGTATATGTGTGTGGATATTATTATACGTGTGTATGTGTATACCTGCATATGCTGAGTTTTGCTTTTTTTGTATGTTGTATATTGAGAAATAACACCTATATTTATGTATGTATGTTTTTGTACTTTTTATGTATGTTGTATATGCAAATAACCTCTATGTTTATGTATCTATTTATGTATGTATGTATGTAAATATGTATGTATGTATGTATGTATGTTTGTATGGGTGTGTATGTATGATCATGTATATTATGTATGTAAGTGTGCATGTATATATATATGTATGTAGTGTGTTTGTATGTGTGTGTATGTATGTGTGTGCATGTATGTATGTATGTATGGATACGTGTGTGTGTGTATGTATGTATGTATGTATGTGTGTATGGATGCATGTATGCATTTATGTATGTGTATGTATGTATGTATATATGTTTGTATGTGCATGTATGTATGTGTGTATGTATGTATGTATGTATGTATATATGTTTGTGTATGTATGTATGTGTGTGTGTATGTATGCGTGTGTGTATGTATGTATGTGTGTATGGGTGTATGTATGTATGTGTGTATGTATGTATGTATGTATGTATGTGTGTATGTATGTATGTCTGTGTGTGTATGTATGCGTGTGTGTATGTATGTATGTGTGTATGTATGTGTGTGTGTATGTATGTATATATGTATGTATGTAAGTGAGTAAATGAAATAAGATGCAGTGATAAGAAGTGTTAGCTGGTTTGTCATTACCAGTTCTATTTATATCAGAACAGAAAACATTCCACGTCCTCGTTACTAAAACCGTTTATCAAATCAAATACATGTCTGGTCGGGTTTCTCAGTTTTTACGCAATAATCTTTTTTTTCTTCTTCTTCTTTTTTTAAATTTACAGAAGCGACGATAATGCAATTTATAGCTTAAAATGGAAACGTTAAAAAAAAAAAAAAAAAAAAAAAAAAGGGAGAAAAAAAATGAAAAGAAAAAAGAAAAGAACCAAAACCACAGAAATAAAAACAGAAATACATGACTCAAATAAATACACAGCAAAATCCTCCCTCCATTATCCATACTCTCATACAAATATAATATAAATTTTAATTCATTTCAGTTAATATTTTCTGTATCCCTTTTATCATTATGATTATGTGTTCTTGTTTTTTGTTCGTTTTGTTGCATTTGTTTGTTTGTTATTGCTGTTGTTATTATTACTATTATTATTATTGTTATTATTATTGTTGTTGTCGTTGTTGTTGTTATTATTGTTGTTATTATTATTACTATTCTTCTTCTTATTGTTACTGTTGTTATTATTATTGTTGTTGTTATTACTGTTATTATTATTATTATTGTTATGTTGCAATTATCGTTCTGTTATTGTTGCTGTTATTATTATTATTATTGTTATTTTTGATATTATTATTATTATTGTTATTGTTATTATTATTATTATTATTATTATTATTGTTGTTATTGTTGTTATTATTGTTATTATTGTTATTGTTAATGTTATTAGTATTATTACACTTGCAGGAGTTTGAAATGTCACAGGACACGGATACACAAAAACCTGTTTCTGGCTCTCATTGTTCAGATGTTGATACAACTCACGCAGTACATAAACCAGTACGTGGCGAAAATGACGGGGGGTGAGGTGGCGGGCGCGGCTAGTGGCAGCAGTAACGCCATTACTGACACAGTAAGTATTAAAAGAAATAACCAAATATAAATATAACTTACTAACTAACTAAATAAATAAATAATAACTGATAAAAAAAAAAAAAACAGTATACATTGTGCTTATGCATTTTGCTATATGCTAAAAACTTCGCTATAACGTATACATTTTGTTTCGGTGTTTCTCTGTGTTACTGAACGCTGTTCTTTATACTAAATCACATTACACTGTGGAAGAGTGTGCCGCATAAAGCTTGAACAATTCGCATCTTCCTTAGTGGTTTTTGCTATGTGGGTCGGTTAATGCTTATAGCTTGCTACTTAACGCCGTTCTTCAGCTGTGCTAGAAGGCGGGACACTATGTTAGAAGGCGGGACACTATGTTAGAAGTCGGGACACTAGGCTAGAAGGCGGGACACTATGTTAGAAGGCGGGACACTATGTTAGAAGACGGGACACTATGTTAGAAGGCGGGACACTATGTTAGAAGGCTGGACACTATGTTAGAAGTCGGGACACTAGGCTAGAAGACGGGACACTATGTTAGAAGACGGGACACTATGTTAGAAGACGGGACACTATGTTAGAAGACGGGACACTATGTTAGAAGTCGGGACACTAGGCTAGAAGGCGGGACACTATGTTAGAAGTCGGGACACTATGTTAGAAGGCGGGACACTATGTTAGAAGGCTGGACACTATGTTAGAAGTCGGGACACTATGTTAGAAGGCGGGACACTATGCTAGAAGGCGGGACACTATGTTAGAAGGCGGGACACTATGCTAGAAGTCGGGACACTATGTTAGAAGGCTGGACACTATGATAGAAGGCGGGACACTATGCTAGAAGCCGGGACACTATGTTAGAAGGCGGGACACTATGCTAGAAGGCGGGACACTATATTAGAAAGCGTTGAACTCTTAGAAAACGCGAAACTGCCATAAAAAAGATTGCAGTGTGCTGAAATTGGTAACATTCTCCTAAGGGGAAAAAAAAGGAAAAAAAAAAAAAAAAAGACATTAAAAGAAAAATAACAAAAATTACTTGTCAAAATGTAGACGGAATCATTTGTTATATTAAAAAGAGAAAAGGAAAAAAAAAAAAAAAAAAAAACGATTTCGCAGTTTGTCGATCATTTCGGAGACCAGTGAAACACATTGCGTCCAGGAAGCGATTAAAAACACATTTCACAGAGACAGACAGTAAGTGCCGTCTTTAAAGCATGTAGAAAAATTAGATCGCACGTTTTGTGTCATAAAGAATCTTAATGACGAGGGAACAGAATCACAGGAGAACGGAAATGCTGTTTCTGCAGATTTGATGTTGTCGCCCTGACTAAAGGGACGTAACTGTCAGCAGTCAAGAGATACGGAAGTGGATTCGTGTTTTATTGTTTATTTCCGCCTGTTGTCAAACCTGCGTTTGTTGAACAGGGATGCATGCTATGAGAAAGCATGTTGTTTATTTTCATATACAAAACAATATTAATAACTGAATGATAACATAATGGTTCATTGTGTGAGGGCTGTCTGTCTTTCTGTCGCTGTCAAACTGGCAGAGACCGACTGCTGATAGACAGATAGACAAACATTGATGGATAGATGGATGGATGTATGGATGAATGGACAGAAATACAAACCGTGCAGTGATGTAATAAATATATAATTATAAAAAAGCAAAAACAAAAAATAAACCAAAAAACTCAGCCCAAAACCTCAAAAAAAAAACGAAATAAAGACAGAAATCAAAAGGCAAACAAAGAAAAAATAAAATAAAATAAATAAATAAATAAATGTCAGCGAGTCATATACATATATTTACTATTTTGTACTGAATAATTTCGAATGATGAAAAATCATATTTATCTTCTGTGTATTCCTATTTTTATTTAAAGTTATAATTAAACGAATTAAACTATTATTACTACTACTACAAATGTTACCGTACCATTATAACAAATAGCAATAATACTTTAACTTTTATTATTACTATTACTACTACTACTACTACCACTCCTATTATTACTACTACTACTAGAAGAAATACTACTACTCCTATTACTACTACTACAACAACGACTACTACTATACAAATAACTACTATTCGACTATTGCAACTACTAATACTACTTTTATTATTACTACTACTACTGCTCCTGTTAGTACTTCAACTACTACTGCTACTACTCCTATTATTACTACAACAACAAGAACAACAACAACAACTACTATTACTACAACTACTACTACTACTACTATTACTACTCCTCCTACTACTACCACCACCACCACTAGTACTATTATTATTACTGCTATTACTATGCTCTACTACTACTACTACAATACTTTTTTTTCAGCCTGTGTTTTGTGAAATTCTGTACGCTCTGCTGGAGTACACAAAAACTGTAAAGTTCATGTGGATGTTCATAGAAGGCTTGTACCTCCACAACATGATTGCTGTGTCTGTGTTTTCTGGAAAACCTAATTATGCAATATTCTACGCCATGGGCTGGGGTAAGTATTTTACTTTAACCAAATTAAGTACGTTTTGTGGATGACTGGATGGAAAGGTGGATGAATATATATACAGACAGAAAAAACAAACAGACAGACATATTGATTTATAGATACATAGCCTGGCAAACAAACATTCAGACGGGCAGAAACAGACAGAAAGACAGACAGGCATGCAGGCAGGCAGACAGACAGACATATATACAGACAGACAGAGATAGATAGACAGACAGACAGACATACATGCAAACAGACATAAATGTATTGAGAAAAAAAGCGAATGAATGAGAACGAGGTCATATTAAGAAAAAAAAACCCCAAAACCCACCAAACATCACCAATTACGTTCTATCACGGATTACAGAATAAATTTTTACATTTACTAACACAAAAATCATGAAACTTTTCCTTTCACCTCAGTTTTTATTTTTATTTTTCTGTTGTTAGGCTGTTAACCTAATGTTAATCCATATTACTATTAGATGGCCATTAACGACTGGAGAAATAGGTGTTGTTTGTTCTATGGATTTTTCGCATTTAGAATTAATGACTGTGTTCGGGGTAATCGAATATTTGTGGTTTGTAAATGTAAATGGGTGTTTATGGGTAACGGGACTGTGATAGTTAAAGATGATATATTGTTTAAGTTATGAGTTATAATATAACAGTTCAGTTTGTCGTATAAAATTGTGTGTGTTACTGTGTGTGTTATTATGTTTTATATATTGGTATATTTTACAGGATTACTAATGATTAACACACTGTATAGTTAAGTATTAGTGTGTGTGTGTGTGTGTGTGTTACTGTGTTTTATATATATATTTGTATATTTTACAGGACTACCAATGATTAATACACTGATTTGGGTTATTGTTTTAACTCAGACACACCCTGTGCGGTTAGTATTGATTGTTTATTTATTTATTTATATATTTTATATTTATTTATTTGTTTGTTTGTTTGTTTGTTTTCTTATTTGATTATTTTTTTATCTGTTCATTTGTTTAATTAATTAATTTTTTTTATTTTTTTTTTGTGTTTTGTTTATTTTTTAAATTTAAATTTTTTGATTGTTTATGATGTATATATTTATTTATATATATGTTATTGCAGTTATTATCACTATTGCTACTTGAAGTTTATGTTTGTAAAATGACAAATATATAGACATACATGCATAAAGAAATTAAGTAACATAAATATATAAATAATTAAACAAAAAAGAAAAGAAAAATGTACAACCAACAACAAAAACAACCACCACCACCACCACAACAACAACAACAATAATAGTTGTAGCACTGGTTGTAATTACAGTAACAATAACATCACCAACGACAATAGTGTAATAAAAAAATTAAAATAAGACAATTACAAACTGTTAGAGTACTGTATTAAGACAACAGTGTTTGACTTTCTGCAGATGCTGGTATCATTATTACTACATTAACACAATATGGATTCTAGAAGCGCCAAGAGCAGCAGTAATTTCCGTAAGTATTATATATATATGTATATATGTATATATATTACAGATGTATTGTTATATATGATCAAGCTTTTCCCACAGCCATGCGTGGTTATGATTTAAACTAAGTGTACAGGTGTATGTGTTGTAAGAGTGTATTTGTGTCTGTCTGTCTGTCTGTCTGTCTGTATATATTATGTACGTTGAGGGGTGGGTTCAGCCATTATTCTTCATGTGCTCATCTGACTAAAGAGACTGAATTAATTAAATAATCTCGGATTGGAATTAATTTAATTTTCCTCATGCTGCCTAGTATTTTTTTTATCTTTGACGTGTGCGTCACTAAAGCTGTTATGTTTTTTTTTCAAACCACGTAAGCAGAATGATCACAAATCAAATAGTCTTCCACTGAAGTGATTGTTTGATGCTGGGTGTTGTTCTACTTTGCCCTCATTTCTGTAAATAAAGGATTGGATTAAATGTAGATTTGAAGTTTAGTTTATTATTATTATTTTTTTCGTTTCTATAATTTAGATAGTTCCTGTGTGTTTGTTTGTGCATGTATGTATTTGTGTATAATTTGCTCTCTCTCTCTCTCTCTCTCTCTCTCTCTCTCTCTCTCTCTCTCTCTCTCTCTCTCTCTCTCTCTCTCTCTCTCTCTCTCTCTCTCTCTCTCTCTCTCTCTCTCTCTCTCTCTCTCTCTCTCTCTCTCTCTCTCTCTCTCTCTCTCTCTCTCCTTGCCAACATCGGTATATCCGTTTCTCTCTTTCTCTCTTTTCTCTTTTTATATAAATTCTCTGTTTCAGTATAAAACACAAACCAGTTAGATTACCTTTGATTATTTCAACGTCAGTTTCATTACAAAAAAAACCCATTTACTTTATAAGATTATCCAATTAACATGTGTATATTTTCAGATAAATCTATTGTTTCTACTCAATATCATTCGAGTGTTAGTTATGAAGTTACGAGAAAGTCACACGAATGACGCTAATCAAGTGAGGTAAGTGACACAAACCTTTATTTTTATACTGAATAACATCACAGTGAATAAATGAATGAATTAATAAATAATTAAAATATAAATAAATAAATAAATAAATAATGTGAAAAAGAATGATAAATTAAATGTAAATAAATAAATAAATAAACAAACAAATAAGAAAGAAAAAACATCAACAAACTAATACATAAATGAACGAATTAATTAATTTCAATTAAACTAAATGAAACAAATTAATTAATTTTAATTAAACAATCAAATAAAAACAAATTAATTATTTATATTATATATATATATATATGTATTTCATTTTCGTCTGACAGAAAAGCAGTTAAAGCAGCCATTGTGTTATTGCCTCTGCTTGGAATAACAAACTTTGTGGTCATGATAGAGCCGGGATCAAAGGACATTGTTATTTTCGGCCTGTGGTTGTTCCCGGCCTACTTCCTAGTTTCATTCGAAGGTTTCTTCATATCTCTACTCTACTGTTTCTTAAACGGAGAGGTAAGAAATATATTATTACGTTTGTCACAGCATAAATCTGTTTCTTCTCTCTGTCTGTCTGTCTGTCTGTCTCTCTCTCTCTCTCTCTCTCTCTCTCTCTCTCTCTCTCTCTCTCTCTCTCTTCCTCTCTCTGTCTATCTCGATGTATATTTCTTTCTCTCTCTCTCTCTCTCTCTCTCTCTCTCTCTCTCTCTCTCTCTCTATCTCTCTCTCTCTCTCTCTCTCTCTCTGCTTCAATATATTTTACTTTCATATTTTAACTTTTTAATATTTACACATATTTATATACATCTCTCTCTCTCTCTGCTTCAATATATTTTACTTTCATATTTTAACTTTTTAATATTTACACATATTTATATACACATATAAACACACATAGTATCTTCTAAAACAAACAGTTATGTATAATGTCTTGCCTGTAATGATCTTATGTATGTATGTGTATGTATATATCTATCTATCTATCTATCTATATATATTATTTAAATAATAGGCTCTTCTTTTTTACATATGTATTAAAACTGAAAACGTATGCATGTATATATGTATATATATGTGTGTGTGTGTGTGTGTGTGTGTGTGTGTGTGTGTGTGTGTGTGTGTGTGTGTGTGTGTGTGTGTGTGTGTGTGTGTGTGTGCACGTTTGAATGAAAAATATATGAACATTAATGACGTTACAAAATTATTATTATTATTTTGATACGCACGTTCAGTTTTAGCACCAGCCTAATACTTTTAATACTAATACCACTATTGTTATTATTATTATTATTATTATTATTCCTACAAATACTAACCATGTTACATTATACTGTGTTGCAGTATAATGTAATAATTGCAGAGGCAGATCCAGAGGGGTGGGGTTGTAAAAGGTGAGACAAGTGTCTCGAAGGACGGTGTATTAAAAATAAAAAATTTGTTTCTGTGAAATATCAACTAAAATCTGTATCGTCTCATGTAATTATTACTGGAAACGCTGTAATAATTACAGAGGCGGAACCAAAGTGGGGGTGTGGTGGTGAAAATGAGCCAAGTGTTTAGAACTAGTAAAAGGGTGGTTTAAAAACATGTTGTCTGTGAAATAGCTATTGCCTAATTAGAATCTGAATCTTCTCCTGTTGTTATTATTGGATCCCCTTATTAACAGTATTCGTGTGTGTGTGTGTGTGTGTGTGTGTGTGTGTGTGTGTGTGTGTGTGTGTTCGTGTTCGTGTGTGTGTGTGTTTGTTTTAGCCTTAAAACAATGAAATAAAATGTGTGACACACCCTACCCAGGTTCAAACAACGATCCACCGCCAGCTATGCAGACGATACACTTCATCAGCGTCCATGGAATTCTCGGTCACGTGGCGAGGCGGAAGTCACAAGGTACACAGGAAATGGCGACGTATTCATCAGAAATCTGCATGAGGCGTATTTCCTTGTTGCATGGAGATCTTATTCTTGTTTTTTTTTTCCTTCCTTTACCTCCTTATTGATATTAGCATTTTGCACCGCATGATATTGTCTGTGTAGGATTTTTTTCAAAAACATAAATCTTTCTATGGAAGAAATGATCTAAATGAACACACTACAAAATGTACCGGCAAACGTGCTTTCCTGTTTGACTGACATAGTTTCGTTTGTAGTTATGGAAACAGAATTCAAAAGACGGAGATTAGAAACCGGTATTAAAGAAAGGTTATTGAAACTATTATTCAAAACATGGTTGTAAGAATCCAGTCTTTTGAAAAGTAGGTTTAAAAACGCTGTCATGGAATAGTATGCACGAAAAAGCCGTAGCATTTTGTGGTTTGTTACACTGTACAATCTTGCTGTGAAAATAATATGTTGTTTATTTCGCTGGCTGACCGTTAGAAGTTTGGCAATAACAACAACAATAAAAAAAAAAAAATCGTTTTCAAACTGAGTAAATGAAACTTGACAATGAACATTATCGAAATTATAATCCAGAGAGAGAGAGAGAGAGAGAGAGAGAGAGAGAGAGAGAGAGAGAGAGAGAGAGAGAGAGAGAGAGAGAGAGAGAGAGAGAGAGAGAGAGTATGATAACAAAATGAAGAAAAGAAAGAAAGAAATTAGCGTAACTTAAAAACAATATTTGTTTAAGCTAGACCAAGAAATACAAGAACCAATTCTAAAGACTCGCCAATCTCCAAACAGAAAAAATAATTTCTTTCTGTCAGTCATTTAAAACAAACGACATATTGTCAGTAACAGCATGCCTCGTTTTCCCCTCGTGTCAATGACATACCAGCAGTAGCTAACTGATTGCTTGGTGTTCAGGTGAAGGTCACACTTCGGAGGCAATGGGAACGCATCCGCCATCATCGATTCGTTCACAGCAATAGTCTGCGCAGGATGAGTCGTTCTTTGAGCGTCTTCACCTCAGTGAGTGAGGTGTCACATGGTTCGTCTGGTCAAGTTTACTCTTTTCAGATAATGTGAGTTCATCTTTAATCGCTGGACTTCGTGGCTTTCGCTTCTTTAGTTTCATAACAAAATTATTTACCAGTATTTATTTGCTTGTTTAATTAATTTATTTATTTTACACGTATTTGATTTTTCTTTTCTTTTGTATTATATATATATATATATATATATATATATATAAAAAAAAAGTTTTTGTTTTTATTCGTATTATTTTATTTTATTTTATTTTATTTTATTTATTTATTCAATTTTATAAAAAAATATATTTTCCTTTTTATTTATTAAGAGCATTCTTGGTTATTCATTTATTTGTTTGTTTGCCAGTGTATTTTTTTTTCACATTTAAAATTATTATTATTATTATTATCATTATTATCATTATTATAGCTGCATGCAATATCGTAATACTACCATACTCATAATATTATTTGGTTCTAGGATATAAAGTTATGTTAAAGATTCTATATCAGAATTGTTTTCTTTTCTCACGCAAATTATTACGGTAACGGTTTAAGATATCGAGGATTTCTTTAACACTGCAACACAAAATATATCCATTAAAATAATTTCTCACCCGATATCACGAAAAAAGCATAAATACGTTTCCCATATAATAAATAATTTTAGAACTTATTTTATTTTTAAGTGACAAAATTATTGTTAATCAAGGGTCTTTAACGAATAAAGCCATATAGTAACATGTCTAAATTTGGGGGAAAAAAAAATCATTGCGAATAGCGAGTTATCTTCTCTTTGGGCTGCATCTAAAATGTGGAGAAATTTTACATTTTGTTGCGGGAAATACATTTCATTTTATTTATTTATTTATTTTGTTCATGAAACGAATATTATTATTATTATTATTATTATTATTATTATATTATTATTATTATTATTATTATTATCTGGAATATCCATGAAACCAATGAAATGAATAATTACTTTTATGAACACTGACTATCGACTGATGATTTCTGTCTTATGCTGATATGTAAGATCGTTTAGCAAACTGCTGGTTGTCATTATTTGTTTCTTTATTTGTTATTTGTTCAGTTATAGATGTATTTACATTTATTTATTAATATATTAATTTGTTATATATGTATGTATATATAATATAATATAATATAAATAAATAATATAAATAAATAAATACAATTAATTTATTTATTTATGTCTTCTTTATATATTAATTAATTAATGAATTAGTTAATTCATTCATTAATTAATAATTCGTTGATCCATTCCCATTTATCCCGTGTTAACTTAACCCATCCTTTTCCTTGAAAGTAATTCCATTTTTCCTTTCTCTTTTAATTCTGCTATTATGCTTTTTATACTAAAGCATATTCTTTTTCCCCTAGAATTGCATGTATTTTTCTGAAAACTATGTATTTTCACGTTTTATTCATAGAATAGCATTTTTACAAATTTGTCTTAGACTTATGTATTTTTATTTGAATTATATATCTTTTAGGCATTTATTTTTATAATTGCATATTTTAACATCCTTTCTTTTTTAATTCCATTTATTTAGATATTTTTTTAGTAAAATTACATATTTTAATGTAATTTTCGTAGAATTGCTTATTTTTACGTATTTTTTCTTAGACGGCATGATTTTGTGTATTTTTCATTTAATAGTTAATTATATTCTAATATATTCTGATTTTTATAAATGAAAGTCTGCATATGTTCTCTTATTTGTAGAGTAATTATTTAAAACTAGATCGTTGTTATTGGTAACTATAATTATTCAAGTGATAAAAGTTCAATTTTCTGGAAGAATTATCTTATTTATTTTATTTATTTATTTATTTATTTATATTGTTTATTTATATATTTTCTTAAATTATAGCGAAATATAGAGTTTCATGTAAAATAATATGAAAAAAAAAAAATATATATATATATTTTTGAAAAATATTGTAAAATGATTAGTTGAAACTTTGAATTTAACTTAAGGTCCACTTTGTTGAAATATGTCACAGACAAATGTGACTCTTTCTATCAAAATTAGTTCCATTTATAAATTTTCTTATTATACATTTTATGTGTTTCACAAATAAATTATTCAAATCAGACACAGTTTTCAAATACTGAAATTTATAAAATAAACCATTAATCACCAAGGCAGGTAGTGTCACATAGTATTTGTAATTTTTTAGAAATGAGAATTTAAAAAATACCACTTCCAGGAATTTGAGTTGTTGTAAAAATTTCTTTAAGCGTGAAACTGATTGTTAAAATACTGTTAAATAAAAATAAATAAATAAAAAATAACTGACAAATTTTATCGTGATATTAAAATAAATGAAATTTCATTATATTAAAACGTACTAGATTTTAAATTTGACAAATAGCGTTAATTTATAACAATACATAAGCATGCAACAGTGCTGGAATTCTGCACGTTATTAAGTTAATTAATTTACATTTTATTAATAACTACGGTGAAGATTAATAATGATAGCCATGTCCTACGCTTTACACAAAGTAAAATAATTTCATTTATTTCAGAAACACAACCAACTTGTCTCTACCGTGCAGACAAACGGACACGTTCAGCCGCTGTTACGCTACCCGTTGTCAAAAAGACCGACTTCCGGCACCAGCATTCGACGACAGATTTACTGGGATGACACGATAGACGATTCTACAGTCTGTCCGACCGTCCGTGCAGACACAGTCTCGGAGCAGCAGATCTAGAATTTAAAACATCGTGAATTACATTTGTTGGTAGCGGTGTCGTCGGCGCTTGTGAATCAAACAGCGTGTTTGAGTCAGACAACGACGTTTCTATCTAATGAATCAATCAAGGTCGTTGTATCAGTCGACGTCATTGAATCGGTTAATGGCGCTGAATCGGACAACGTCACTGAATCTGTCGACGTCGTTGAATCAATTAACGGCTTTTGACTTTGTCAACATCGTTGTATCAGTCGACGTCAGTGAATCAGTCGGCAGTTATGGATCAATCAGCTGTTTGTGTGATGTTTTCGTGTAAAGAATGCAGGCTAATTGATAAATTTGTATCTAACCCGTAATGTTTGAAAACACACTGAATAACTGAGCAGCTCTTGACTCCGCAAACTATCTCCTCTGATCCTGTTGTTCAAATACAGACAGAGAAATGACAAAGTCTTCGTGTCCATTTGAAATCAGTGTCCAAGACCTCCTGTTCCATTAAACGAGACCATGTGTGTACAAGTGACAGTTACATAAGTGAAAGGTGTTCATACTGAAGCCTGCGTCTGTCCAAAAAAAGGTGATGGCGACAGATTAATTTATTCCTGCATCTTTCACAATGTGATTCCCTCGACACTCTTTAGGTAGGGCTGTCTGAATTTCTCGGTCGGAAGCGTTTTGTGTGTCTACATAAGCACACTGAAATCCGTACATGTTGATAAACAAACAGAAACATACAAGCAAGCAAAATGATGCTTGCAGTATATCATTTTGTGTACATTATTACTGTTATTATTATTATTATTATTATTATTATTATTATTATTATTATTATTATTATTATTATTATTGCTGACTTTACTGTTTGATAAATTTGCCACCGCCTTATATTAATGTGATGATCGGGACCGTATGTTTGTTTATTCATCACACAAGTGGTTTTTTAAAATAATTATATAAATATGAAACAAGTAATAAGTAGAGAGAGAGAGTGAGAGAGAGTGAGAGGAAGATATAGAGAGAGATTTTCAGGCTTATTGAGAATGTATAGCAAACTGGTTCATGTTCTTTATGGAAAAAAAAAAATACAAAAAAAAAATAAATAAAATAAAAATACATTGAACGCACATTCATTAAGAGTTGAACATAAACCAAGAAAAGAAAATGTGTATGTGTCTATGTGTTTATGTACATGTATATATATATATATGTCAGAACATTCTATGGCGAATGTATTATTTTTTTACACTGTTTGTACAGGATGACCTATGTATTTTAATGAGAATGATAACATAATAGCAGTTACCAGTAGTAGTTATAATAATAATAACAATAATAATGATGATGATAACGAATATAATAATAATAATAATAATAATAATAATAATAATAATAATAATGATAACGATAATAATAAACCTTACAGTTTTTTTCTTAGGAAAAGAAAACGTCATTAATTCTTAAATACCGTGTATCTGAATGACAAATGAAAAGTAAAATTTTAGGACGTGACGGCAATAATATCTTGTTCTTCTCCCACAGAATATCTCATTTCTTTTATCATTACCGCGAGTCTTGTTTTCTAGAACCTTCCTGTTGTGTACATACTGCATTACCCCAGCCAGCGGTTTTATCTTTAAATGCAAATATTAAGGATGAAGAAAGATTTTTTTGTTTTTTTGTTTTTTGATTGCTTCTACTAAAAGACAAATAGTTTTCTAATTGCCTAGATTAAACGATCGATATTTTCTTACTGTACAAGACAAATCGATTTCATCTCCGTCTTTTGGGCCGCATTTAAATTTAGTATGTGTTCCCGGACAAAAACCGATTAGAAATTGGGACATCCTGAATCGTAATGCGACGGCGGTGATATATATTAAAAGAAAAAAAAAAAAAAAAAAAAGAGAGAAATTATTATTTTTATGGTGATATATTGATAATTCCAAAATCTTTATTGTTGTAGATACTGTTAGTGTTGTGTAAGTGAACTGTTTGCCACGACATGAAGCTTATAAAGTTAAAATGTGTGGTATTTCGTTGTGGGTCACAATTTTGTACTCTGATAGAATTTGACTACATGGGTCAAATTAGAGAACTGTGATAAAATGTGTTTTCGATATAGGTAACAGGAGAGAGAGAGAGAGAGAGAGAGAGAGAGAGAGAGAGAGAGAGAGAGAGAGAGAGAGAGAGAGAGAATAAATTATTGATATATATTTTATTTATTTACTTACAACACTTTTATAAGGGTGATCTTGCTTGAAATGTGATTCTGAGCGAATGTAATTTACGTTTACAAATCTGCTAAATACAGGGGAACCTCGGGTTACTAACTTACTTCGTTCCAGAGCTTGGTTCGTGAACCGAGTTGTACGTAAACCAAAGCGATGTCAGACACACGAACGTCACTCTCGTGATTTGCAGTTATTTATTTCTTAACCTCTACTGTGATACGTTTATACTTTCACTTTTTGTTTTCTTGGACGCCTAGTTGGATAAAAATATACACGTAAAAGCTAGCAACACTTTAAAAAATCTGAGCGCACGATCTCAGTGCAAAAGCTGTTGAGCTGCAACTGCGATTCGAAGACTAAAGGCCCTAATTCATGATTTATATTTTACTATAGGGCATGCCTATAATCCTTACTTTGACCTCGGTTTTGACATAAGCATCTATTTTTATCTTTACTGTAGTTCGTAACTCGGGACATTATTCGTAAACCGAGACAAAAATTGGCCAAGACCACGGTTTGTAATCCGATCTGTCCGTGCTTTGAGGGGTTCGTAACCCGGCATTCCACTATATTATCATTATCATGATAATCTTTTGCTTTGTTTGCAAAGTGTTTATCCACACAGAAGTATCGTTTTGAACAAACAATGTTAGATTTGAACAATCTGTGAAATTTCAGTATTTAGGTATAATAATAGGGACCACGATCAGGGGCCAATTTAATCATTACACGACTTGTAAAATTACAAATGCGACCACCCAGTAAGCTACGTTTTAAATAATACCAGTCGCTTGTAAAATTATCTCTTAGAATGGCGGCCATTGTTGTTTTGTTATAACTCTGTCTGGTGCCGTTCTTGCAGGATGCATTTTTCCTATTTATCTTGTTTATTTTTCATTTATTATACATTAACTAAAATACCAATATATTTGAAACTTACAGTACAGTTAATCTGTAATGTATACATCTGGGTATAAAAACATGTTTATTAAAATGTAGTTTTGTGGAGAATTCCTAAATATATTTTGTTTAAATTAACATAATCTTTTATAAGAAAATCAGCGCTTACAAAGCGTGTGTGTTTGTGTTGTGTGTGGATGTGTGTGTGTGTGTGTGTGTGTGTGTGTGTGGGGTGTGCGTGCGGATTCCACTGTGTATTACGTGACTGTGTGTAATATGTGTGTGTGTGTTCGTACACAGAAATATCCCTTACATACTGAGCATGGTCAACTTTGCAAGAATTGATTCTCTCTGATTAGGATATTTTGGCATTGAATGTAAAGAATTTTATCACAGAAAAAGAAGTGCCAATGCACCAATCTTCCAAACTGTTATTTTATTACAGTAATTTATTAATATCGTTTTAATTTTATTTATCAAGAAAGTTCATAATCAGTTACCTAGCATTCGTGTAACGGATACAGAAAGAAATTATGGAATAAGAAAAATTCACGTGTCTTAGCGTGGCCTCCAAATTATATTTATTTCAGGTAAAATAACAGTTAATTAATGACGTCTTTGTAAATGAAATATTATCTATTTTTGTTTCAGTAATTAAAACAAAATTTTCAGAGATATAAAATATTTTGTTATAAATTTATATATATATATAAAAAAAGTATATTTGTTTGGCATTTGGAGTGAATAAAATAAAGAGAAAGATAAAGAGGATCTCAGAGAGAGAGAGAGAGAGAGAGAGAGAGAGAGAGAGAGAGAGAGAGAGAGAGAGAGAGAGAGAGAGAGAGAGAGAGAGAGAGAGAGAGAGAGAGAGAGAGAGAGAGAGGGTTAACGTTAACTGTAAACGTTATTACTATTATTATTTTTGAAGATGTAAAAACAGTGAATGTATTATGTTTATACTACAACTGGCTGTCCTGTTTTGCAGTAAATACTGCAGTTGTTGTTGTTTTTTGTATGGTTTAATGTATTTTCTATGTATTTCTTATGTATATATCATTATTGTTGTTACTACAAAAGTGAGTGAAAATAAACTTCTATTTGTTTTCTTTCGTTTGTCCTTATTTGTTTGTCTGTTGACGAAGTTTCGTTTCGTTTCTTCGAGTTATCGAGAACACAACCCAGCTGCGTAAAACCATCAAATTTTCATTTCATTCAGTATAACAGCCTGTTGTAATTTGACTGACTTCTAAATATTATTTTTTAATTCAACTTAAATTTCTCAAATAAAGATATGTTTGGTTTAAAAAAAAAATCTATTGAGAAACAAAATCTAAATTCCCGTCTTAAATATATCTATTCTAAACAGTCTTATTATTATTATTATTATTATTATTATTTTAAAAGTTGAACACGTTGATTCTGCATTAAAATTATTATATATTGTAACCAACTAGTACACACCTTTATTACGCATTTATTATTAATATCAATGAACATCCTGTCTAAACCAAAGAGATAGGTGGGGCAGATCGGATACGGAAAGTATTTGATCGTAGATATGACTATAAGTAAGAAATAAAAATAAAATTTGATCAGTGTGCTTCACGTCTCCGCTTGGTGAGTTACTTTAAATTAATTTCGTTAACTTAAAAAAATCTTATGTGACAGATTTTATTAGTTTTATTAGGAATCATATTAATTTAATTCACATTGCTATGTCTAAGTGCGAGTAAAATATATATTTACGTATAACATATACTGAGTCAAATATATACGAAGTTATGTAATAGATAGTTGTCTTGAATCCAGATCTAGAGTTTGTGACAATCTGAGTAAAAAAGAATCTACAGAATCTTAAAACAGACAAACGACGTTTTAATAGGAACAGAAAATTTCTTAAAGATAACACCGTATATCCTCTATAGTAATTTAAGTTATTTAAGTCTGTAAAATTTAAATATATATATACAGATACCGGACCAATTATCCGGACTCCTTGGGGCCTGGGGCATTCCGGATTTCTGGATTTTCCGGTTTTCTGGTACCAAGGCCTCTTAAAACTAAAATAATTAGGCATATACATTTTAAAATTAAAAACATAAAGAAAATTGATGATCACAACTGTGGCGACTCGAAACCTAAACAATACGGAAGGTGAATGAACGCCATGCGGCTTGAAATAGTAGTTCTGTGTCCTGCTAACACGATATTTTTCCAACAGATTTTACAAGATCATATAAAACCATTTAAATCCACTTTAGCTTTTCGAGTTTGTCAAATGCCAATTTTTCTTCTTAACTGCTTGATTATCAACTAATTTTTTTGTTTGTATTTCTCCATTTCAGAAAAGTTGTTTAAGGCTGAAATATTGCACCCTTCACATTACGTAAAAAGAAATGACTGCTGACGAGTATGTTTCATCAGACGGGATCGTCCCGCAAAACGCAAATGATAAAGAACTGGAGATGAAACTTCTGTCCTCTTCCTTTCAGAACAACATTTGCATTGTCTCAGATCCACGTCGGTACAACAAGAAGAAGAGAAACTTCGAGAAAGAAATACGGGAAACGTTTACCCGTAGCAACAGTGCTTTGTGTAAGAAAATCGTTTTTGAAGAGTCTGCAGAAGCCAACAAACAGATAAACGATAATGAAAGATCTTCTAGGAAGAGAAAACCATTCTCGCTTGACAGTTGCCGTGGCATCGTTGTTGATGTGGATGAGGGCGATAACGAGGTCGCGAGAAAAAGAGCCACTGTTCTAAAGAACGACGATGCTGCTGACCTCGCGAGTGCGTGCAGCGCAGATCTGAACGAAAACCGAGACAAACAAATTTTGATTGCCATCGAATTTGTCAAGCGACTCGGGTTGTGGGACGCTGTTCAAAAAATTAGACGACTTTTGAGGAAACACGATGATCTGGCGAAGTTAATAGAACAGAAGGAAATGGAAACAAAATACTTTTTTCAAACCAGGTGCATCAACACGGAAAGCTGAAGAGTTGCTGATTAAAATGTACAAACATTAAAATGAATAGTTATTAAAAGAAAATAACAACAATAATTCAACTATATTTTGTTAAGTTGGATTAAAACATAATATTTAGAAGACAGTCAAATTACAATAGGTTTTCATATTGACTTATGCCCTAAACTGAAAGTATGTGTCAAATGTTGATTTGGTTTTGTTGTTATTAAATTTACTTCTTTACCTATTTAATTCTTAGTTATCACTATATATTTTAAGAGAGAGAGAGAGAGAGAGAGAGAGAGAGAGAGAGAGAGAGAGAGAGAGAGAGAGAGAGAGAGAGAGAGAGAGAGAGAGAGAGAGAGAGAGAGAGAGAGAGACTGTATTTCAATGCAGAACTTTTCTCTATATATCTTCTCCTTGTGGCAACTGCCGAAGGAAATTTTCCTGTATTTGAGCTACAGGTATCAGACCAATTATCCAGACTCCTTGGGTCCTTAGGCATTTCGGATTTCTGGATTTTCCGGTTTTCTTGTACCAGGGCATCTAAATACGTAAATAATTAGCCATAAACATTTTAAAATTAAAACCATAAAGAGAATTGACGATCACAACTGTGACAATTCGACACATAAACAATGTGGTGAGTGAATGAATGTCATGTGGCTTGAAAGAGTAGTTCCGGTTTGGTTGAGAACTATGAAAATGTGGAAAAAAACACTTACCAGTTTTCTGGCAAACTATGAAAATTCGTCCGGTACCTGTATAACAGAAGTGGACTGTCAGACATAATACCCTTATAAATTATTCATAATGTTCTTGAATGAATTCTTGCATACAAAAAGAAGAAGAAGAAGAAAAAAAATGGTAAAGCAAGCATACCTTTCTACTGTTAGAATACACACAGACATGCACTAACACACACAGACATATGCACGCAAGCATCCATACATACCTACATACATGTAAACTAACTGAGTGAATATTTTAGCAATAGAAAGTACAGAATTCTGTGGTATCAAACATGCGACACGTTCTATGGAGGTTAATAATAATCTTTTAATATTTGTTTAAATCACTGTATCAGTTATACTTATTAATTAATTACCAATATGGAATCCTATAAATACACTACTCCAGATACAGAAAAACACATGCAAAGATTTATTATTACAATTTATTCTGGAATACTAAACTGGACAGAATACATTGAACTGAAAACTGAGGCAGCTGCTATTATAAAGTCAATGCCCTATGTACATATCTCATTAAGAATTTAAAATTAATTACTTTTGTAATCACTGCACTGCAAATATCTCCATAGTGTGATACACACACAAAATTACAGTATACTCTCTCTCTCTCTCTGAGATCCTCCTTATCTTTCTCTTTCTCTATATTTTATTCACTCCAAATGCCAAACAAATATACTTTTTTTTATATATATAAATTTATAACAAAATATTTCATATCTCTGAAGATTTTGTTTTAATTACTGAAATAAAAATAGATAATATTTCATTTACGAAGACGTCATTAATTAACTGTTATTTTACCTGAAATAAATATAATTTGGAGGCCACGCTAAGACACGTGAATTTTTCTTATTCCATAATTTCTTTCTGCATCCGTTACGCGAATGCTAGGTAACTGATTATGAACTTTCTTGATAAGTAAAATTAAAACGATATTAATTATTTACTGTGATAAAATAACAGTTTGGAAGATTGGTGTATTGGCACTTCTTTTTCAGTGATAAAATTCTTTACATTCAATGCCAAAATATCCTAATCAGAGAGAATCAATTCTTGCAAAGTTGACCATGCTCAGTATGTAAGGGATATTTCTGTGTACGAACACATACACACGTATTACACACATAAAACAAAAATCTATTTAGAAACAACATCTAAATTCCCGTCTTAAATATATCTATTCTAAACAGTCTTATTATTATTATTATTATTTTAAAAGTTGAACACGTTGATTCTGCATTAAAATTATTATATATTGTAACCAACTAGTACACACCTTTATTACGCATTTATTATTAATATCAATGAACATCCTGTCTAAAACAAAGAGATAGGTGGGGCAGATCGGATACGGAAAGTATTTGATCGTAGATATGACTATAAGTAAGAAAGAAAAAGAAAATTTGATCAGTGTGCTTCACGTCTCCGCTTGGTGAGTTACTTTAAATTAATTTCGTTAACTCATAAAAAAAAATCTTAAGTGACAGTTAGATTTTATTAGTTTTATTAGGAATCATATTAATTTAATTCACATTGCTATGTCTAAGTGCGAGTAAAATATGTATTTACGTATAACATATACTGAGTCAAATATATACGAAGTTATGTAATAGATAGTTGTTTTGAATCCAGATCTAGAGTTTGTGACAATCTCAGTAAAAAAGAATCTACAGAATCTTAAAACAGACAAACGACGTTTTAATAGGAGCAGAAATGTTCTTAAAGATAACACCGTAGATCCTCTATAGTAATTTAAGTTATTTAAGTCTGTAAAATTTAAATATATATATACAGGTACCGGACCAATTATCCGGACTCCTTGGGGCCTGGGGCATTCCGGATTTCTGGATTTTCCGGTTTTCTGGTACCAAGGCCTCTTAAAACTAAAATAATTAGGCATAAACATTTTAAAATTAAAAACATAAAGAAAATTGATGATCACAACTGTGGCGACTCGAAACCTAAACAATACGGAAGGTTAATGAACGCCATGCGGCTTGAAATAGTAGTTCCGGTTTTCTGGTCTTTCCGGATTTCAGGACAAAATATGTCGATTCCAAACAGTCGTGACGTGAAGAAAATTTAAAATAACTAATAATAGTGGAGTTTAGCTCTGTGTCCTGCTAACACGATATTTTCCCAACAGGTTTTTTTTAGGCTAGTGCAGATTTTACAAGGTCATATAAAACCATTTAAATTCACTTTAGCTTGTCGGTTTTGTCAAATGCCAATTTTTCTTCTTAACTGCTTGATTATCAAATAATTTGTTTGTATTCTCCATTTCAGAAAAGTTGTTTAAGGCTGAAATATTGCACCCTTCACATTACGTAAAAAGAAATGACTGCTGACGAGTGTGTTTCATCAGACGGGATCGTCCCGCAAACCGCAAATGATAAAGAACTGGAGATGAAACTTCTGTCCTCTTCCTTTCAGAACAACATTTGCATTGTCTCAGATCCACGTCGGTACAACAAGAAGAAGAGAAACTTCGAGAAAGAAATACGGGAAACGTTTACCCGTAGCAACAGTGCTTTGTGTAAGAAAATCGTTTTTGAAGAGTCTGCAGAAGCCAACAAACAGACAAACGATAGAGAAAGATCTTCTAGGAAGAGAAAACCATTCTCCCTTGACAGTTGCCGTGGCATCGTTGTTGATGTGGATGAGGGCGATAACGAGGTTGTGAGAAAAAGAGCCAGTGTTCTAAAGAACGACGACGCTGCTGACCTCGCGAGTGCGTGCAGCGCAGATCTGAACGAAAACCGAGACAAACAAATTTTGATTGCCATCGAATTTGTCAAGCGACTCGGGTTGTGGGACGCAGTTCAAAAAATGAGACGACTTTTGAGGAAACACGATGATCTGGCGAAGTTAATAAAACAGAAGGAAATGGAAACAAAATGCCCTAAACTGAAAGTATGTGTCAAATGTTGATTTGGTTTTGTTGTTATTAAATTTACTTCTTTACATATTTAATTCTTAGTTATCACTATATATTTTAAGAGAGAGAGAGAAGAGAGAGAGAGAGAGAAAGAGAGAGAAACTGTATTTCAAAGCTGTATGCAAGACTTTTCTCTCTATATCTTCTTCTTGTGGCAACAGCTGAAGGAAATGTTTCTGTATTTGAGCTACAGGTATCAAACCAATTATCCAGACTCCTTGGGTCCTGAGGCATTTCGGATTTCTGGATTTTCCAGTTTTCTGGTACAGGGCATCTAAATACGTAAATAATTAGACATAAACATTTTAAAATTAAAACCATAAAGAGAATTGACAATCACAACTGTGGTGACTCGACACATAAACAATACAGCGAGTGAATGAATGTCATGCGGCTTGAAAGAGTAGTTCCAGTTTGGTGAGGACAACTGCGTGTGAGAACTATGAAAATAGCGTTGGGAAAAAAACACTGTATAACAGAAGTGGACTGTCAGTCATAATACCCTTATAAATTATTCTCAGTGTTCTTGAACGAATTCTTGCATACAAAAAGAAGAAGAAGAAAAAAAAATGTAAAGCAAGCATACCATTCTACTGTTAGAATACACACAGACATGCACTAACACACACAGACATATGCACACAAGCATCCATACATACCTACATACATGTAAACTAACTGAGTGAATATTTTAGTAATAGAAAGTACAGAATTCTGTGGTATCAAAAATGTGACATGTTCTATGGAGGTTAATAATAATTTTTTAATATTTGTTTAAATCACTGTATCAGTCATACTTTTTAATTAATTACCAACATGGAATCCTATAAATACACTATTCCAAATACAGAAAAACACATGCAAAGATTTATTATTACAATTTATTCTGGAATACTAAACTGGACAGAATACATTGAACTGAAAACTGAGGCAGCTGCTATTATAAAGTCAATGCCCTATGTACATATCTCATTAAGAATTTAAAATTAATTACTTTTGTAATCACTGCACTGCAAATATCTCCATAGTGTGATACACACACAAAATTACAGTATACTCTCTCTCTCTCTCTGAGATCCTCCTTATCTTTCTCTTTCTCTTTATTTTATTCACTCCAAATGCCAAACAAATATACTTTTTTTATATATAAATTTATAACAAAATATTTCATATCTCAAGATTTTGTTTTAATTACTGAAACAAAAATAGATAGATATTTCATTTACGAAGACGTCATTAATTAACTGTTATTTTACCTGAAATAAATATAATGTTATTATAATTATCGCTTTGGAGGCCACGCTAAGACACGTGAATTTTTCTTATTCCATAATTTCTTTCTGCATCCGTTACACGAATGCTAGGTAACTGATTATGAACTTTCTTGATAAATAAAATTAAACCGATATTAATAAATTACGGTAATAAAATAACAGTTTGGAAGATTGGTGCATTGGCACTTCTTTTTCTGTGATAAAACTCTTTAAATTCAATGCCAAAATATCCTAATAAGAGGGAATCAATTCTCTCTCTCTCTCTGTCCCCCCCCTTCCAAATTGGTAAGCTACATTTCATATTTTTCTTATCTCTTTCTTCTTCAAAATATATAAGTAAATAATAATAATGATGGTGATAATGATAGCGATGATAACAACAACAACAATAATAATAATAATAATAATAATAATAATAATAATAATAATAATAATAATAATAATAATAACAATAATAAAACTAATGATGATACTACTACTATGACGATGCACTTTCAAAATGTTTTGAGAATACTGAAATATTTATGAAAATATTTTCAAAAATAATTACAATCAATATAAAATTTGTAAACACCACAATCCCAACCACCACCACCAGTAATAATATAAAAAAATTAGTAATAAATAAAATAAATAAATAAATAAATATGAGCAAAAGAATTTGCAACAGATAATTTGAAAATAATTTGAAAATATAACAAATGTAATATTTGTAAAAGAAGAACAGAAACTCTTGCCATAATGAAAAATTGTATTCACAAGAAAACAGTAATATATTTGTAACATTAAAAACAGACATCTGCAGTATAGATAATTAAAATTAAATAAACATTATTAGGTTTTAATTAAAATAGCAATTACAATCTGAAAAATATTATTATAATAAAATTTGTATTACACTGGTAGATAAAAACAATTGCCCCCATTTTTTTTATAGTAAAAACTAAAAGAAAAAAAATCAATTTTATTTTTATTAAAAATGGATATTTACTGGTATTACTTTGGACTGCTGTTCCATTCAGAACCACTCTAGAAAACATTTTGTGAAAACATTTTGTTTTTAATCAAAAATTAAAACAAAACACTATTTCATTTATGAAGATAAATTTTGGCTTCTGCTGCTACTGAAAAGTTATAGTTACATTTGTGTTGTATTTTATTCTTAGTTGTAAAAACTAACAAGTTATATTTTATGAAATGATATTTAGAAATTACACAACAAAATTCTTATACATGCATGAATTTTTATATATACATAACCTTGCACTGCCTCAAATTTTTATTAAAAAGGGCAATAATAATAATAATAATAATAATAATAATAATAAATATAATAATAATAATAATAAGAAGAAGAAGAAGGATTTAAAAAAATGACTGTTAACAGTAATAGTAATAAAAACTAATTTGAAATTTTTTTAAAGGAGTCCAATTTCTGATAAAAAAAAATAAAATAAAATAGTAACATCAGTATATATATGAAGAAGACAAAGAAGACTTTTTAAAAATATATTTTCATACACTGACTTTAATTTGGTAGATCAATTTGATAACTAAATACAAAAATCCAAATTATCTTAGTTTGCAACAGACACTATGAAAACAAGACAGTTTTCTTCAATATACTGAACTTACAGCTATTAAATTTCAATGATCATACTTTAGAAAACAGCATATCAATACTTTTTTATTTCATTTTTCTGCAAAATTCATGCTCTTAAAATATATATATATATCAGTACTCATTAAATTCTTCAAAGGAGATATGTCTTAAATATTATTTTTATATATGGATTATTTAAAAAATAACAATGTCATTTCAATCAGCATTATTTTTGGTTTCTCATATCGCAGAGTTTCTCTTGTCATTGCTAGTGTTGTGGAGAGTACTGTTCCACCCTTTCCAAAAGAGCATCGGAATATCCAGGGGAATAGTATCTACAAATATAATGTTAAAAATGAACATTTACAAATATTTAAATAACTAAAATGTCAGTACGGATAAAAATAGCAAATAAAACACCATTTTGTTTATGGAGCAAAGGACATGTAAAGATACAATAAAATAAATAAATAAATAAATAAATAGATAAATAAATATATAAGTTAATTAATTAATTTTTAATTAATTAAATAAAAATTATATTGGTATAATAAGAAGCAAACAAATATATCAAAAATGGAAAATATTAAAACTTACTTAAACTTTGTTATTTTGTTTGTTTATTTATTTATTTATTTATTTACCATGCAAATTTCTGATTAAACTTGTATAAAAACTATGAATATTTTCATGTAAAGCTAATATTTCCTTAGAACTGTTATTTGAAAATGTTTTTGTCATGGATTCCTATGTCTAACATTTTCTATTTTCAGTGGATAGTAGATGTTCTTAAAAATGACATCTGTGGAGTTAAGCATGTTTATCTAACTGTATAGCACCTTAAAATGTTTTAAACCGATTGTTATTTGGTATCAAGGATGATTTTTTTCTTGTCATATAAAAGACAGGAAACTTACAGCTGCAATTTTCTGGGTGTTTTTCTTACATATTAGCAGCATGGAATATTTTATATTCAGATAGCCAGTGAAGGACATTCAATTACAATTTTCATATTTACAGAGACAGTAAAGCAAATAATGATTGTCGAGGGAAAATAACATAGTGTGGATGGTGCGAGTTGACTAGCTAATGAAGTAGCTGTACTCTGACACTTACTTGACAATTTCCTCTGGGTAGCAGTTGTTGATGGTGTTAATGTATTCTGACAGCGCTGATCCAGTTTCCGCTTTGATCTCCTGAATTTTCTTCAAACCGCCACTGGTCACAAAAAGTCTCCTGGCCTTGGAGTCGTGGGGCAGCACTTTACTGAACTGACCCACGACGTGTTTGAGAATGTTGGGCGGGGCATCGTGCAGCAGCGGCTCGAGGGCAGGGAGGTGTACACATTTCTGTAGAATATTCTTCAAAGCTTTCTTGCTCTGAAATAAATATAAAAACATGAGAATATGGGAATATTTATTTTTATTTATTTTTATTTATTTTGTTATTATTGATTTTTGATTGGTATCTAGTGACAGAAAGGTGAAATACTGATTGTAGTATTCTTTTGACAATGATAAAAGGAGATGATGATGATGATGATGAATAAATGGTTAAGTAAATAAATGAAAGAATGACCAAATAAAAAAATGATACAGACAGATAGATAGATAAAAAAATAAACAGTTAAGTGAGTGAATAAGTAACATATAAATCAATAAAAACCAGCTTAACTAATCATACATGACAATTTTTGACATTTCTAATACGAATATGTATTATAGTGACATCACCAAGATTTATATTTTTACAACTTTATTTTTATTTTAAAAACTTCTTTTTAAGATTTATTATTAATTTAAAAACATATTTTCACTTTTCTTCAATACTTTGTTCATACCTGTGTGTAAAACAAAACTTTTATTTATTTATTTATTTATTCTATTTTTCTCTTCTTTAAACATTTATAATTACTTTAAAAACTATTATTATTTCTGTTCAGTATTCTGACACATACCTTCGTCTGTAAATCTTCAGAAACATCGGCTCTCAGGTAACATTGGAGTAGTTTGGGTAAAACGTTGGCTACGGCCACTGCTTTAGAATGTTCTGGGGTGTGTCTACCTATCTGTCCCCAGCCCAGGCAGCTGCCGCCTGAATGTGATCTTCATGTTCTTCTGAGAGAGCTATAGCCAGCTGAACCACTCCCTGTAGTAACAATAACAATAATAACAATAACAATAACAATAACAATAACAACAACAACAACTAATAATAATAATAATAATAATAATAAAAATAACAAATAAATAAATAAATTTAATGAGATGAAATAAAAATGAAAAAAAATTAAAAAAAATGAAAAGAAAAATATAACAGATGAACAAAATATATCTTTTAAAGTTACATATGAGGACTGTTTTTTTTTCCCATGATGTAAGCATAAAACAGTTTTTAATGTAACATAATCTAACAAATACGTATATTAATTTGCATCATATATTTTGAAAACAACAGAGATAATAAATTAAATAAAAAAGTAAAAAATGTAATAAAAATTATATTTAAAGGAACACACACACAGACATCTATAAAACAAAATAAAAGAACAAAAATAATTAATACCTTTGAAACTATGACCGCCATCGCAAGGTTTTCTGAATGAGCAGCAACGTATCCTAGCATCATGATGCCAGGCAACCTCACTGTGCCCTTAGACTCTCCTACATAGTCAACAACTGCAGCTACACCACCAGCATTCACTATCAACTGTGCCAGCTGGAAGAGACAGAAAGTCGTAGTGATGAAAAGAAAAACATAATAAAGAACAAATGATGACACACATCAACGCAATATGATATTAACAGAAGAAGTCTTTACATTTTTACTAATGATGAAATCTGTGAAATGAAACTGTTTATCTTATCTAAATTGCTAAACTTAAATGGTAACAGAATCTTTCAAATGCAGCTTCAAAGAGACAGGAACATGTATATACTGTGTAATTATAAATAAATTCATTTTGAAATGACAAAAACAATAATCCAGTCAAGATTTACTTCTATTGTCAGAAAAAGAAATATATCTATATCTATAATTATGTCTGTATCTGTGTGTCTGTCTGTTTATTTATTTATCTATCTCTATAATTTCTTTAATTTCAAAAACACAGTTAAATTAATTAATAAAGTTCTGTAGTACAGATTTACAAAGTTATAATATAAGAATTAATATAGAGGAAACTGCAAAATAAAACTGAGATTTATTATTTACTGTACAAAAATAAAATTATTCAGAAGAGCACTATTAAATCTTTTGGTAATTTATATCGTAATTAAGCATACAATATATAACAGGTATTACTTCTTGCAGCTATATTATGAACTGTAAAAATTAGTATATATTATGCTATTTGTCATTTTAGTATTTTTGTAAATATATAACAATTATACACCTACTGTTATCTACTGTAAAAATAGGTATATATCATTTTAGCTCTCACTCATAAATATATAGCAATTATAGGTATTTATAATAACAAATGTAGCTATTTTTAGGAACTGTAAAATAAATAAAAGCATTTTGGTTGTCATATATGAAAGAGTCTTCAAACACATTTATAATATATCTGTCAAGGTGTGAAGATTGTTTTTTAAATTTACCTCTGGAGTGTGTTTTGCTATTTCTCTGATCAAAGTTGCTACATTTTTTTTGACATATTCATCAGGATCTTTCAGACAGGTGAGAACGGCAGGGAAGATCTCAGCCTCTACAACCATTTCTGCAAGATCAACAGAGTGCTTTGCTATCTGACTGAGAGCTGAAAACACTTGTCTCTGAAACCAAAATATCATACTTTTATAAATCTTAAAACGTTTTGATTAAAAAAAAATAAAAAAAAAAAAAAAAAAAAAAAAAAAAAAAAACAAGTAAATAAATAAACAAATAAACAAGTAAATAAATAAATTAAAAAAAACTAACAAAAGAAATATTTAATTCTTGTTCAGAAGTAAATAAATTAAAAAAATATTTATATTTAATTCTTATATCTTAATATAACAGTATTAGGAAAACCAAGATAAAAAATCAAAAGAATGTAATAATCATAAAATAAAAAGCCAGTATAACAGTATTTAAGAAAACCAAAATTTAAGGTATAAATTTAAAAAATGCCAGTGTAAGTAGCTATTTCTGTGCTATGCATAAGAAGCAATTTTTCTGAGTTTTCTTTACATAATAATATAATATAAATAATACACCAAGAACAACAAGCAGAATAATAATTATCTCTATTGATATTATGTGTAATTTCATACTTATGTTTGATTACACACTCATACACATTCTCACACACATTCTCTCTAGGATACACTCTCACAGAGACTTACCCACAATAAAAAACAGACCCACACACACACACACACACGCACAAACTTTAAAACTCTGTACCTTAAGTTTGGCATCTGGGTTAAGTATCATCTGGGCCAGGTGAGCAATGGCTCCGGCATCCACGACAGTCTGGGCGAGTTCGGGCGAGTGTTTGCAGATATCACTCAGAGCTGAAGCTGAAATTCTTTTCAAGGACAGTTCAGGCTCCTGGATACAAAGAACCAACAGTGGCACTGCACCAGCATCCACAACAGCCTGGGCAAGTTCTGTGTAAGTAAATAAGTAAATAAATAAATTAATAAATAAACTCATATATAAATAAATAAATATGAAAATTTAAATAAGAAGGTAAGTAAATAAATAAATAAATGAATAAGTAAGTAAATGGTAAGTAATTTTTTTTAAATAAATAAATAAATAAGTAAATAATAAACAAATTCTGATAAAGAAATAAATTAGTAAAAATTTTTTAAAATAGATAAATAAATAAGTAAATAATAATTTTATGTAAGTTCTGTGTAAATAAAGAAAAAAATAAATAAATAAGTAAAATGTCAGCAGATGTTAATAAAAAGGATAACATCTAATAAAAATCATGATGAATTACATTAATAATGATAATGATGGAAATCATAATGTTGTTGATGACTGGTTATAAAATGATAATGAAAATGATGATGATATAATAAAAAGAATGAGACTGAAAACACAACCATTACATGATTACAGTAATGACTTGTATTAATGTAGTAGAAATTGTAGTAGTAGTGGTTACAGCAACAGTAGTAGAAGTGATTTAGTAGCAGCAGTAGTAGAAATAGTAGTAGCAAAAACATTAGTAGTAGTAGCAGCAGTAGTAGCAGTAGTAGTAGTAGTAATAGTAGTAGCAATACTGGTCTGTTTAATTAGAAACACGTACACCTTTTGTTAATTTTTGAAGATAATATCTCTGTTTGTGGTACAACGTGCTGGAAAACCAGATTCAGTCACAGAAAAAAACTGTTCCTAAAAACAGTAGAAAGGACTCATTTAGTGCATGTGGTTTTTACCTGCATTATGTCGAGCTATGTAGCCTAACGCCCATGCTGCCGATTCTTTCACTCCAGGATCAAATTCTTCCAAGCAAATAACCAATGCATCAAGAGCACCACAATCCACCACAGACTGAGCCAGCTGGGGAGAATGTTTGGCAACAGCACGGAGAACAAAGGCAGCTGCTTTCTTGTAAAATCTCTGAAAAGAAGAAATAATATTTATATAAGTAAATAAATATTATTTTACAAGACAATGGAAAGAGATAAGGTTGTCAAAACAAAAAAAAAGGACAAACTTCAAGAAGAATAATAAGTTAAAGACAAAATAAAAAAAAAAAAAAAAAAAAAAAAAAAAGAAACAGGTTCACTAAAATCAGTGCATTTACAAAATGAAAAGTAAACAGGAGGAATATTAAAATTAGACTTGCAGAAGATGTAGAAAACAAAAACAATATACATGAAAATAAACAATATCTAGGAAATTTATTATTATTATTTTTTTTTTTTTTAATAATAAAAAGGAAAAAAAAACTAAAAAAATTAATAGTTACAGTTACATAAAAATAAAACTGTATCAGTCTAAAAAGAAATGAGTTACAAAAAGACATCCTCTTTAAATCTAAGCATTCACAAAATAATAATAATATATGTATATATATAAATGAATGAAGTCTAACAAACTCATAGTCAAAGACAAAAATTAAATAAAAGAAAATAATAATAATAATTAAGTCAAATACTACTGGATGCCAAAGATGGCTAAATATTTGAATGCTCTGATAGATGAAAGAAAAACAATTCACGAAGACTAACATTTTGTTCGGCCAGTGAATACACGAGCTGAGGCAGTATATCTCCTTTGACAACAGCTTCGGCAAGGTCGTCGTTGTAGTTGGCGAGTCTTCCCAGTGCTAATGCTGCTGTCTGTTGAATTGTTGGGACAATGTCGAGAAGTAGAGGTCGAAGCAAGGACATGACACCAGCATTTTGCAGAGTTTCGATGTTTTGTGGACGTGAGGCAAGTTCAGCCACTGTCTGAACAAACTGAGTCCTGCTTTTCTGGTACTGTTCAAAAACTAAAGGTAAAATATATAGAGATATGAGTAACTGAATGAATGAATGAATAAGGTCTTACAGTAAAATCTTTTAATATTACAACTGTTAAATGTCAAACAAGATCTTTATATTATGATGATGATAAAGATGATGATAACAGTGTCATGTATGATGATGATGTAAATAATAATAATGAAAATATGTTAACAATGATGTTGATAATAACAGTAACAATAACAATGGGGGAAAAAATAAAGAAAACTAAATTCAAACAATTTAAATAAAAGAATTATATGATTTTCTGCTTGGTCACATAGGAGAACCAGAATCTTTAATAATCATTAATAAGGCTATAGCTGAAACTGGAAATATTCCAAAAGGGAAACAGGACAGATCTTGCTAATTCAGGTTTGTTATCCTACAACAAAACTACAACTTGCTTTAAAACATGAAATAATACAATAAATAAATAGTTATAGTATCAGAATGTTCCATGAAATAAATACAAATTTATTTATTTATTTATTTATTTATTAAGTATACCCTACTCGTTAAAATCTGGGTTAAGTGAACTGAATTTAAAATTTAATTACTTTTATAAACACCAAACTAATTATATATTTTAATTTATTTGACCCAATATGATAAAACATGTGTAAAACGGATTGTCGAGATAACATAATTGTTAATTATTTTCAAGCAATTTGATTGGAAGTAACTGCTACCGAAAGTTGTTTGTTTTGTAGTAAATTTGTTTTTATAAAAGTTGTATATAATCTATTTCACTTATTATTTCCACCTTTCTGCATAATTAATTTTATTAAAAGAATAGTTCACACACGATACAACACTGTTTAATACTAATTGTACTTTATATTTCAATTTTCAATTTAACGTGCGCATAGCAACAAAACTGAACATGATCGAATTTACTGTGAAAACAATCAACTTATGCTGAATTTGAAAGATATTAAAATATAATTTCCACTAAACCAATATTACCTTGTAATACTTGTCTCTGACTCATTTTCGTTGTCGTGCGCTTTCAACACAATTGTTTGCTTATGTCAAATGTGTTCCGATTTAATGTCTCCAGTCTCCTTTTTCGATAGATGCTGTTGCTATTGGCAATGACAACTGCCTTGATCCGAGCCAAAGCTGTTCTTATTTTCCATTGGTTATTTTATTTCTTCTCGCTTTCTTTTCAAACAAAATAATATTATCACTTGTAATTAAATTTTTACTCTTTCTAAATATAATATAATACTAAAATCTTGATTAAATACCTGGAATTATGAACGACTTTTCTGCCCTTAGACGATTATTAATTTTCTCCGAGTCTGCAAAATGGCGCTGCCCATGAAGTGGAATTATTGTCTGAGACATTTACAACGAAAAACAAATTCATTAATTTTAATACAGGTATTTACTATGATCAAATAAAGAAAACTATATGAATATATTAGTCGATTACGATAATCTGTGTGTTTCGAACATTATTCAGACTTCTTATTTTCTGAAGACGATTTCAGCAGACTCAGCTTGACCTCCAATCTAACCACAAAATCTGTCTAAATTGACAATTGATCAGCATCTAAAACTTGTCACAGGAGCGTGGTACTTCTAATTTTTAAAATGCGAAACAGTATTCTCGGTTTCACCTCCCACGTTTATAAAAAAAAAAAAAAAAAAAAAAAAATGTTATTCTTACTATATATTACATAAATAAGTAAATAAAATAATTTCTAAAAATAGCATATTTGATATTATAAAATATATTATAAATGATATTTTATAAATTATTGGTACACATACTGAACTATTTATCTGGCAAGCTTAAGACCAGAGATGGTTTGGATAGCTGGATTTACAAGATATTGGATACAGTCTAAATATACACATAAAGGATAAAATAAACTATGAAAGAGAAAGAAAGAAACTGTATTTAACAGATACAAATTAATATGCTCTTAAAGCAGGGTTTGTTTGTCCTTTATTAATCAACTAAAATTATTAAATTTCTGTGTATATTACCACACCTTGTATAATAAATAGGTTGAAAATTAAACAAAAAAAAGGTAAAGAATATTATTTTATTTAAAAGATACAGGTACAAATTAATACAGTTTTTAATCCACTTAAATTTCTTAGAGTACTGTGTACGATATAGTGGATGAGAACTGTAAAAAAGAAAAGAAAGTAAAAAGAACAGTATTTTATTTAACAGTCACTCTCTACAACTGTACAGGTGTATAGTAATGACTTACTTTGAGAGGATGACCTCTACACAGCAAGTGTCACTTAAACTGGTGACATTTAAAAGTAAATCAGTTTTAAAAAAATGGCCAATTATCTGGATTTCTGGAAATTAGATAAATAGATTGGTACCTGTATTATTACCATTAGGGAATGCTGAATGAATAATTTCTGTGATTTATTATTTTTATCAGCAAAGTCAGTTCTGATGTCCATACGATTGTTACACAGGGTTGTGTTATTTTTATTTGTTGATTTGTTGGTCACTGATTTGCTTTACACATATATATGAGCTGGGGTTCAATATCTCATTTTAAAGTTTATTTAATAAAATAAATTAAAACAGAATCATTACCCTTGCCCATATTTATGCTGATATATTTTTCCATTTATTCATTCACATTTTGTAACACAAAATTACCTAATTCAGCACAGTGTTATTATTCCTAGTATTAGCATACACTGAATTTTTATTGTTAACGAAGTAACATATTTTATTGTTAAATGTAAATGACAATTTTTAGATGAATATATTACCAATTTTTTCCAGCCTATTATTTTAATGAATTTGATGTTTATGTTTAATTGAAAAATAAAAATAAATAAACAACAACCCAATCCCCCCCCAAAAAAAAACCCTGCAGCAACACAATCTCAAAAACAAAAATAGAATATGTAAATCACAATTAATTTTAATTAGGTTTATTATCAAAATATGTAAAGTTTTCATTATGTTAATTTATAATCAGTATCTTCCTTTTACAGTGTCGATTTCTAAAGCCTGATGACTTTGTTGATGAGCAGAAGAGAGTAAAAAAACATGTCGAAGAGCCACGGTTTCCTGATGAATATTCATTAGATGGACCTCCAAAGGGAAAAAGTTATGACAAGAAACCTTTTCGCATGGAGCTGACTGCTGGAAAAAGATATTCGTGGTGTGCTTGTGGTCACAGCCACACCCAAGTAATTATTTTTCATATTTAAAAAATAACAATATAACAGGTTATTTTGTGGGCGTAGTAAATGAATGTTAGTAAAAGGGCTTAACAAAGAAACAGAAAGAAAGAAAATGAGATTTGTTAGAAGATTATAGTACAACTTGTAATAAAAAAAAACATCGTAATACATACATGCAAATATACATACATACATACATACATACATACATACATACAATCATACATACAATCATACATACATACATACATACATACATACATACATACATACATACAATCATACATACATACATACATAAATACACATACACACACACATACATACAAGCATAAATACATCTATACATATATCTCTACAAACGTATTGAAGAATGGAACAAAATATATCTATCTGACTTATATTTAATTCTGACTTCAAAATCACTTGCAAAAATGTGATTATCATCTTCATGTTTCTCTAAGACAGGACAATCAGTTCAAATGTTTTTTTTATCTTTTATCTGTTCTTAACATTCAAGGTAATATACATACATACATACATAAATACATACATCATTCATACATACACACAGTCATATTTAATTATTTTGTTTATGTAGGTGTGTGCGTTTTTGTGATAATATCTAATGGTGACACTACAGTTTGATGAAATAACACATAAACAAACAAATAAAAAACATATAAATAAATAAAATATATATAAAATCAGTAAGTCAGTCATTCAATCAATAAATGAATAATAATAATAATAATAATGATGATGATGATGATAAATTCTTTTTTTTTCTTTCAGCCAATGTGTGATGGATCACACAAAGCATTATGGGGTACATCTGAAAAAAAAACGGGTCCGAAATACGGACCTGTCCGCTTTCAGGTGGAGGAAACTAAGGAATACTGGATGTGTAACTGCAAACAGTCATCAAAGCGTCCATTTTGTGATGGAACACACAAACGCCCGGACATACAGGAACTGAAAATGTGACATTTTTAATTAGCGTCTCTTTTCTCAACAACACAAAAATAGTAACAGTGATTTATTATTTAATGTTCTGTGACTGCATGCAGCTTTGCAAATATAGGATCATCCATTAAAATTATGAAGATGCATGGAACAATGATTATTAGTGCTATAATATTTTAATATCTCTGTCAAGTGTTTGATGTATATGTATTGTATATGTGTATATATACATGAGTATGTGAGTGTGTGTATATATATATATATATATATATTTATATATATATATATATATATAATTATATGATCACATACAATAAATAAGAAGATGACAAATTTTATAACATTTAATGGTTTTTGTAAAGGAATTTTTTTTTTATTGTTTTTGATTCTTAAAACAAATAAAATAATGAACAGTTTTAATTAAAACGAACATATATACATTACAATAGTGTTCATGTTTTTATATTGACATAGATATTTACATTGTTTTTTGTTTACAAATTACAAGAATCATCTCTATGAAGAGATCTTCACTTGACAAATGTTTGTTTTGTTTTTTATTATAAATTTTTTTTGTTTTTTTTAAAATAAAATCTAGAGAGAAAATACTTTCTATATTCTAACAAAGTAGATGCAACTAAAATTGTTGGGTTTTGTTTTCTCCAATTTCATAAAATAAATAATTAGCTATAATACGACATTTAATAGTGTTTAATATAAATAAAAAAATGAAAGATACTGGATCCTCCTTTCTCACAAGGATCAAACATTTTCCTATCATTTAAACTATGTACCCGTACAGATAAAAAGCAGTTTTTATTTTGTCATGTTCAAAAATAAATAAATAAAAATTCTGAACAGTGCCAATAACCATAAGTTGCTTTTGAGCTTTTCTCAAGCAGATAAACTGCAGGCAGTTTGTGTTGTTAGTCATCTTCTGTAATAAAAAATAAATAAATGAAAAACAATATAACAAAGTAATATAAAAAATAAATGAAATAAAATACTGTAATTATAATGTAATGTAATGTAATGTAATGTAATGTAATCTCTTCATATATCATATGATATCAAATCATATAATATAAAACAAATCAAATAAAAGTTAAAATAATAAAATATAATAAAAGCACAAGCTAATGCTATTTGTGAAAAATGATGTTAACTGTAGTGGAATAGAAAGCTTGTGAAATAGGGATGAAATATGATCTTGATCAATGTTATTTTGAAATCAACTTTAAAACACTTCTTGTTAGAATTATAACCGTGATCAGTATTATGTTTAGCTTCTGGTGTGAAAATGTTGATATCTGAGGACACACACATGCACATGTACACGCAAACGCACACACACTAAAAACACAAACTCACACACACACACAAAAAAAAAAAAAAAAAAAAAAAAAATTAATAAATAAAATAATAAATAAAAATAAAAAGTAATGATAATAAATAAATAAGTAAACTGAAAAAGGCAGGATTTCATAATAGATGAAATTAAGTACACTTCAACAGATGGTTTACAAAATTTAATTATATCCTTTTTCGTTTGTTTTCTTGATCCAACCTTTCACGTTTCCAATATGTCTGCGACCATGTTAATAACGTATTTGACGTGAATTATAGTTTATACGGATTAAAGACAAAATTTAAAATGAACTATGCCCTTGTAGTGGATAAATGTGATGCCCAGCATTTAAGGTAACATACAATTATATATATAAAATTTAAAAAAAATTATTGAAATGAAAATATTCGGTTACAAAATAAAGACATTTATTTATTTATTTTATTATTATTCATTTATTGTTTTCACTGTTGTTTCAAAGAAAAAATGATATAATTCAAAGGTTTCAGACATTTTAAACTGCTAAAGATTTAAAGTCATAAAATGAATTAAAGTAGCACTGAGTCTGACTACTGAGGAATGTATATTACAATTTATAAAACAATAGACATGTTGATGTTCAGTGTGCATTTCTTTTTCTTCATCATTTGTTTTCGCGATAAACATAACACAGTATTTGGTATTTTAAGCTCAAATATATTTTATTCAACAAATTACATTTATTTATTTATTAATTAAGACAACTGTTAGAGAAATCAGGAAACTGGGATCCAACACGAAAATTAAAGACAATTAAGAGTGGCAAGGTGGCTATTCCTGTCTTAACTGAAAACATAGACTGGAAAAAAGCTGGGATTTCGCCTCAGTCACACTATATCATCTCTGCTGATCTCCCTGCATCAAAGAAGCAGCTGTTAAAAACTCCAGCAGAAAAACTAACAGAAGCTGTTCGGAGTTTTGCCCAAGATCACAACTTACAGTTAAATTCAGAACTTATTTCTACCATCCCAACTCACTGGGAAAAACATGGAGATTTAATCTTATTGCCAGAATCTGCATTTAGTCATCCTGACTGGGAAAAACAAGGTAGAGAGTAAAATTTATAATAAGAGATAGAATTATTAATGATGTGTGTTTTTTTGCGTGTATCTTGCTTATTTATTATTAAGGTATAAGGTATAAGGAAAATGCAAAAAAACAGTTAACATAATTTAAGACTTTTTAAACTCTGATCTGCAGGTTTACAGGTTTATTTTTGTATTTCAGTTATTATTCAGGCAAAATAGATTGTGTGTGTGTGTGTGTGTGTGTGTGTGTGTGTGTGTGTGTGTGTACAGTAACATATTCTCAAGCTGTAACAATTTAATTAAAGTTTTAAAGTTAGTAATAGTTTAAATTTTATTTTGTTGTTTGCAGTCACTGTCAATAAGGTATATTAAAAAAAAAAAAAACACAAAACCCACCTAATGTTAAAGTTTTCAACATGACTGATTAAAGTTCAGAATTCATTTCAGTTTATCCATTAGTCCTTTTCCATTCATACAAATGCGCCTAACAAAATCTGTATATATTGTCTAGTCTGTAAAATACAAATATTGCATATTTATGGAAAATAATACAGTCATACTAAAACTATTTTAATGCTTTTTGTTTTTATAAGTTACAGAGTTTTGGCTGTGTGTTTCTAAAAGTCTTGGCTGTCAACGCCTCGCCAAAAAGATGACAGTTTCAAATGACGAGTTTCGATCACCTCAAGTGTCCTTGCTTCTAGGAGACAGCGGCTGGGTGGAACAAGTAGATAATGGAATCAGGTGAAACTCTCAAAACTCCTGTTGTAATTCTTATTTGTCAAGAATTTTTGCATTTAAATGTTGTTTCTGTATTCATTTCTTTTTAATTGCCATTTTCTTTAATATTTATTATTAATTTTTTTTTTTTTTTAATTACCCCTATAAATGTTTAAAAGTTAATTATTTTTAATGTTAAAACCACCTTTTATATTTTGTTGTTAATTTTTCACTTTTTTTGTTGCTAAAGTTTTCTTTTTGAATGTCATATATATTTTAAAATTATTATATTTAATTATTTTTTTCTAAATAATTAGCCTTTTTTTTTTTTAAAGATACTTTAATTTTATTTTTTAAACATTTATCTCTATTTTCTCTAAAAAAAAAAAAAAAGCCCCCAAAAACCCTGAAGCTATGTTCATATCATGAATTTCAAAATAACTACTTAAGTCACTGAATTTTATAAGTCACTTATAATATACTATTTACACACTTACCACTATTTCATCAGATGTAATAATTTTATTTTATTTTAGGTATTCCTACGACATCACAAAGTGTATGTTTAGTGCTGGTAATATTTCGGAGAAGTTGAGAATAGCAAATTTTAACTGCTGTGGAGAGACAGTTGTAGATCTGTATGCAGGTTTGTGTCTGTTAGTACAGATTTTTATTTTATATGTAGATAATGTTATAATAATATTTAGATATTAACTTTTCTCAGAACATTTATAGTCAATTCCATTAATGGTTTGTTTAAACTTCACCTAAATATATATTTTACAGTTATGTAGAAATATGCATTCAGAAACAGAGGTTTAGAGGCACACAAACACACAGAGAAGTATACAGCTGGGTAATAATTGTTTAGTCATAGTGCATTATCTAGTAACCATTTCTTTGATGAGTTATCTCCCTTCGACATTTGGTAAATGAATTTAATTTTTAGCTTGTTCTCTTCTTTATAATGGTCGATTTCTGACCTTTCACATGCTGGGGTGTTAATTTTTCTTTATTTTACTATTTTATAATGACCTAGGAATGTAATAGCAAAAAAAAAAAAAAATAAAAAAATAAAAAATAAAAATCATTTTACAAAAATTACCACCTAAACATATAGAATAAAAAAAAAAATGATAATCTGAGGTTCAGTAATATATGAATGATGAATAAAGCATTATCAAAAAATATTAATACTACTATTATATCATTTTCTTTATAAATCTAAGCAAGCATTATCCTAATAGTAATACTGTTTTACATTGTACAGTACATGTGTCTGTGGATGTTGTTTAGGTATTGGCTATTTCACATTGCCATATCTTGTCCATGCTGGAGCTCAGCTTGTTCATGCTTGTGAGTGGAATCCAGAAGCAGTGAAGGCGCTGAAGAAAAATCTCGTTTTGAATGGAGTCCAGGATAAATGTGTCATCCATTATGGAGATAACAGAAAGGCATGTTGACTGGTTTACATTTGTAGAGTGTATCTGTTTTCATGTATATGGCTCACATCTTTTATGATTACATTTATTTTTGTTAAAATGTAGATATTTATGATGCCAGCTTCAAATTTGGTTATTCAAAGTTAATAAATTTTTTTTTTTTTTTTTTTTTCTGTCTGCATCTCTGTCTCCGTCAGCTTATCCCTGCCTGTCGATCTGGCTATCTATGTATGTATATGTGTAAATTAGTGAATTTCTTCCTATAGATCTGCATTTATGCCTGTAGTTTCTTGGCTAAGTGTGCCTATCTGTTATCTGTGTTTGTCCCTAGTACTCTGTCTTTTCGTCCTTATTTTCATTCTACAAGTCTTGCTTTAATCACAAAAAATATAACAAAAATTTCAGGTTTGTCCAGTTGGAGTAGCTGACAGAGTAAACCTTGGTTTAATTCCCAGCTCGGAGGATGGGTGGTTTGTGGCGTGTGCAGCACTGAAACCATCGTCTGGTGGTGTTCTTCACATCCACTCAAACATCACATCAAAGCCTGCACAACAGCCTTCTCATCACATTCCTGCATCAAGCGATTATCTGCCTGGTGGTGCACAACAGCCTTCTCATTATGACAATGACAAGAATTCTTCTAAAACAGCAGCTATGATGAATACTGTCAGTAAACCATGTAATGTGTTTGATAAGACAAAAACATTCCTTGATATTTCTAATACTACAGAACCATCACTTGATATTTCTAATACTACAGAACCATCCCTTGATATCTCTAATACTACAAAAACATCCCTTGATATCTCTAATAATGTAAAACCATTACTTGATTCATATAATACTACAACTACATCCCTTGAGATCTTTGATACTACGGAACCATTCTCTCAAATATCACTCAATACAACTGCTTCCAAAAAAAAGCATTTAAAAGATAGTAAAGAAGCAAATGAAAAAGATACTTTATTATCTACCTCTTTGGAACAAGGTGTAATAAATAACAGTGAAAATGAAGCTATTAAAAATGTGTTAGAAAAAATGAAACTGCTACAGATGTGTCAGATAAAGATGAAACTGTCAAAAATGTGTCGGATAAAAATGAAACCAGCAAATGGGCAAAACCTGATGATAAGACTATGGAAGGTAATCCTAAGACTAAGGAATGCTGGGAGCAATGGGCCAATCAAGTTTCTGAGACAATAAAATTGTTACTTACTGAGAAACATGGAGGAAAGTGGGCGACGAATGTTGCTCATATAGAACATGTTAAATCTTATGCACCACATGTAGATCACATTGTGTTAGATTTACGCTGCAGACCAGTGGGATGAAGTGTTTAAATGAATAAAATAGTATTTGTTATACACCATCTGGAAATGGGAGTTACATCACAATGTCAGTTTTCAAGCTGTCATTGATAAATTCATACAGAAATAATTTACTGTTTTAAAGATCTTAATGAAAAAGATTAAATAAATAGGAATGATTATAAAATAATTAAACAGAATGAAAAACGGGACTAAATATAAAAATAATAAATGGAAAAAAAAGAAGAAATTAAAGAAGTAGTGAAAGGTTGTTTCCAAACTTCAAATCGAAAAGGTTAATCAAAAGTGCTCAGAATTTTTGTAAACTGGGCTCAAAATTCACAAGATTAACTTCAGTATTTTTTTATTTTATTTTTTGGATATTTAACAGCAATAAAATATATATTTTACTGAAACAATCTGATCTTTTTAAAGGATTAAAAAAAAAGAAGATGATTATTATAAAATTAAAATTAGTAGTGTAGTAATAGTAATATTACTAAAAGGGAAAGTCAAAACCATAGAGAATACACAACATTGTAACTTCCTCATCAAACAGGAAATTTGGCACTGGAAGCTATTCCACATTCATTGGTTCCTCTACGAATCAGAATATATCCTTTTTCTCCCCAACTGGTACCTGTAATTTAGTATAATAATATAATTAACTGTTAAGTATGCTTCATATGTTTTATGAAAAAATATAAATATATCCTTTTTATCATAACTACTGTTAG
>CM022673.1:12483287-12495787 GCA_012295275.1 Chrysomallon squamiferum | reverse complement strand
AATCTACAGGTTTACGTGTAAACAGATTTATTTGACTTTATATCAATCCCGTTACTTTGATATATCACAGCATTATATCACTCAGTTAGCAGCTTGGTTTACTCAAATGTAACAAGCTCACTGATGTTCAAAAATTATTGAGCGTAACAAATCACCCAAACAAGTATTCAAATAAGTAGCATTCATTAAAAGATTATAGTTACAGTAATTACCTATTATTTTATATGCATTTTGATGAAACAGTTTACAAGAGGATATAAGCATGTCGAAAAGCACGAAATTTTAGTAATTCATTATATTTAATTCAAACTTTACCGATACATGAGCATATAAAAAAAAAAAAAAAAAAAAAAAAAAAAAATAACCATAATAAAAAATAATAAAATAAACTAAAATAAAGAAAGAAAGTCAGTACCCATTTTCTATACATAATTTACCTTACCTGTTATCAAGGTGTTACTTGTTCACAGAAATAAACACTTTGTTTATCATCTCGTGTTATACTATCATGTGACCTTTAGTTGGTCATGTGACCTGACATTTATTTGATCGTATGACCCGACCTTTACTTCAGCATGTGACAATTTCAACATATATATATATATATATATATATATATATATTTATCATATATACACACATATACATACATACATATGCATACACACACGCACACACATATCTCGCGGTCAGTGTATCGAAACACATAAAGGTTATATTGACATAAACAAGTGATTCATAAATTACGTTTAATGACAGATGTAGTCCAGTGGTTAGAGCACTGGCAGTAAATATGATAGGTCGCAAGATCAGTTCTATTACAGCCAGTATCTTGTTAAGTTGGGGACTTGTCATTTTTATTATCATGCTTTATTATTACCAAAGTTTGGAATCTATAATTACCATGTTAAAAGGATTTACGTTTTAGTTTTATAACACAGTAGATACGCGCCATGAACCCACAAATGGAGTTTTAAAACAGAAGTTTAGGGAACCTGGTTAGAATGGGAAATGTTCTTAGGAGAATGGGAAGGAGATATCTGAGAAGTGAACTCGCATTATCACATGTTTCACATGTCTCATTCCTGAATGAAAATTAATTCGAAAACACCCAACAAACGAATGTGATTTTAGATAAATAATTTTATTACGCTTGTAGAAGTGTAACAACACACAATAAAAGAATTACGTTTGCACAGTGGTATTCTACTATACCAAGATGTGCTCGTTCATTAACAACACAATTTACTATATACTGAAAAAAAAAAAAAAAAACAGCAACAAAATAACAGTTCACAGGTTGTCCTTCATTTCTTACACATTCCATTCGTCCGCACTCTGCTACGTTGTGTCTTCTCTCAGATACCATCGCGGTTCACAGACAGTGTAACAAACGGGAGGATACCGGTTTATTTACATCACAAACAACAATCAGCTACAGACACTTGCTTCTCGAACTGTTAAAGCGCTTTAAAAATGTAAATACGAACAAAGCGTATATCTGTATGAAAAGAATATTTTAAAATAAAACGAATACTTGGTGATATAATTACTGATCCAATGTATGTATGTATGTATGTATATGTGTGTATGTATGTATGTATATGTATGTACGTATGTATGTGTGTATGTGTGTGTATTTATGTTTTTGTAAATATGTTGAATATCTGTATGTATATGTGTGTGTGTGTATGTGTGAATTTGTGTCTGCATGTATGCACCTTGTATATGCACACATACAGACACGCATATAAACTGTATATGATGATAGTTTTAAATCTCTGTACATATCCAGTTACTAAGAATAAATAAATAAAGAAAGAAAGAAAAAAATTAATCACCATAAACACAAACTATATATACTTATGTGCAATAAAACATGAGCCATTGCTTATAAAATAAAATGGAAACTTTATCCAGCTACATCTTTCAAAATTATTTCATCTGATAACTGCAAGTTGCTATTTTATCTTTTCCTACTTTCATTACATTCACTGGAACAGTTAGCGTTAAATTCTGAACAAACATACCACCACAACACGAACATAAATCCATGTGGAATTTATATAGTTATGTACAAAATAATAATAAATATAGATAATTAATGACATTATACATTAAAACAAATAGACACCACCCCCCCAAAAAAAAAAAAAAAATAAAAATAAAAATAAACAAACAAAAACAAACAAACAAACAAACATTTACTTATTGCAAAAGTAAAAATAGTCTACATTATTTATCTATACTTCAAACCTACATTATTATTTATCACTGACGATAAAAATTTGTCAAAAATAAAACCTGGTTTATACCTGTGATCTGATGTAAAGAGTGTAACACAAAAAACATGGACTTTGTTTCTTGGTTTTGATATATTAATGTCAAACTTTATTTATATCATGTAACAAACAAAAATATCACTTGGAAAAAATATACATATAATTTGTATTGGTATACTTTCATAGGTGAGATTTAAATATGACTGACAAAATAATAAAACTGGACGGTTTTTTTTTTTTTGGTATTTTAGGTAAAAATTTTTTTTTCAAGCAAACTAAATTAATACTTTGTATCATTTGAATATTTTCACAATAAATAATATACAGTAATATTTATGCCTTAGACCAAATCCGATTTCATACTGTTTGATATATTTTATAATGTAGTGACCATGTTTCTACCGGCCTATAATTAAAAATACCCCTCGAAAATGATGTGTTTATGGATGATCTGTTGAAATCAGAATTGGTAAAGCAATGTCTTTATTTGATGATTACTGAAATAAAAAAAAAGTCATCATGGTTCAAATTTTTTTTTTTTTTTTTTGTGCACATCAGTGAGCACTGATGATAGTCTATTCGTAATTATATGAGACTATACAAACAGAGAAGTGTTTTTGCTAAATAATATATTTATCACCGACTAACAATAATACTAATATTTTACAATAAATTAATAATTATGGAGAGAAACGGAAACAGTACTTCCGTTCTCGATGCTAATGCAATTTATCTAGAATCGTAATCACACAATAAACGGAAAAAGAAGCAATACAACGAAAATTACGTTATTCATTAAGACGTTTTTATATTAAATGCTCAAGTAAAAATGTAACTGCGTATTGCTTTATTAATAACAACCAATCATTAAAATAACCTAACAATATAAAATATATCACAAAAAAATCTATATAATTATGTACAATCAAAAAATCAAGGGTATCACACATTAATTACGTGCCCATATTGGGCCTCGGGTTTATCACATGACCTACATACGGGTCTCTACGATCACATGACTTTAATAACATAATTTTGTTGACTACATAGGGTCTCTATATAATCATATTATTTGTTCATACAGACTGTATACTGTTTTCAAATATACACTGAATATATTGAGATAATAACAAAAACAAATAAATAAATAAATAAATAATTTGTTAAAACACAAAATTCAGGTAGAACAAATCACTGAAACATTACATTAGTTTTAGGTAAGAAAGTGAATATATACATTGTATGTGTATCTATGTATGTATGTATGTATGTGTGTGTATGTATGTGTGTGTGTGTGTATGTATATATATATGTGTGTGTTAAACTGTACAGATATGTTAATAGTAACAACATTTTATGTATTAAGACTAATTCATAATGTAAAAATATTGTTTCACATGCATACATTGTGTTTGGTAAATGACGGCTACTGTTTTGATAGTATACAAAATAATATTGTATGACATTGTCTCATAAATAAACTGAAATATATACAATATGTAACAAATAGTAAATATATATAAATATGGCATGTTATTATCAGATCTTGTGGCGAAATAACTGTTTGTTTCTACCACAGACATACATAATTTTTTTTTTTTTTTTTTTTTTCTGAGAGACAGAGGTTAAAAATTACGCAGATCTTCATTATTAAATCGTAATATGTGAATTTTCATATCTCTTATCAATATAGATGTATTCAGCAAACAACAGCAACAATAAATTAATCAATCAATATGTATATGTATACATTAAATGTTTAAAGGGCATCATGATCTATACTGTAATACCAGGAACGTACACACGCGCACGGTCGCACACAAACACGTAAACACGCGCGCACACACACACACACACACACACACATACATGCTCTGGCTTACATAAAGATGCAAAACAAAAGAAGTAACATTATTTTTACACAATGAAAATCAACATTGATATCACAGAATGTTGTTCTGACTCTGCAACGACTTCCACACCGTTACACGTCATTGTCGTGGTTGGTGATGTTGATAGGGTACACTTTGTTTCTCGATTTCACGTGTTTCACGACCAAGAATATTGCAATGGCTAAAATGGTTGCTGCCAGTATCGACCCCACTGTGCTGCCGACGATTGTCGAGGTCCTGCTGTCGTCTGATGTAGCAACTGCAATGACGAAGACAAAACACAATAGTCAGTTTCGTTATCACGGTAAATAAATATTTTATTCTAAACTGATAATAATGTATGTCTCTTTATATACTGCTTGTTTTTTTTTTTTTTTTTTTTTTTTTTTTTTTCCAAGACCAGTCTTTATTAATAACAGAGTATAACTATATAATTATTTCAAATTAAAGGAGATTAACAAATTCTCAGCAAACATAACATTACAAAATGAATATAAATGTATGTGGAACTTATATAATTTACATACAAAATAACAAATATAAAGAAACTAATTACATTATACATTAACTATGTCCTACATAATAAAGGAAACATAAATTTGCCAAATATAAACACAGACTGCTTCATTCGAAAACACACACACACACACACACACACACGCACACACACCACACAACATTTCTCTGGTACACCAACAGAGAGTCTGTTTAAAAATGCAGACAAAATCCGCAAACACACACGCTTTGTACGCACGCAAGCACAGAGTTCTAACGTTACAACCATCAGAAGAAACAAGAGAGACGTTAACGCTTACCTTCAATGACGAACACAGAAAACGTTGTGAGATGGTTGGACGCGCAACGGACCGACGTCGTTGTTTGTCCGACGGTCGTCACACCGGACGTTTGCCACGTAGACGTCGACGTGTCCCAGTATTTGCACTCGTACGTTGCGTCCGTTTGTCCCCTCGTCACGGGAAAGTCAAAAGAAACTGGTTTTGCCAATGCAGTCACCTCTCCAAGCAGATCCCCTTTGTTTTAATTATAGTAATTAAACATTTAATATTCGAGAAGTCGTTTCAAACATGATATATACGTACAAACACTGCTTTATATATATATATATATATATATATATATATATATATATATAGAGAGAGAGAGAGAGAGAGAGAGAGAGAGAGAGAGAGAGAGAGAGAGAGAGAGAGAGAGAATTACATATATTAACAGAGAATTAGAAATGAGATAATGACTCATCTTTGTGATTATTATTTTTTTCTTTCTTTCGTTCGTTCTTTCGTTGTTTATTAGAGAATAATAAGATTAGATATTGAATTATATTAATTCACCTGTGAAGGGATCAGAGAAGGTGATATCAAGAACGTCTGTCGCTCTGTTGGTCTGATCAGCTATAGTGCTGGAGAAAGGGTCGGTGTTTGTCACGTAGGTGCGCATTTGAATCCCCACCCCATTGCAGGTACTGGCTCCTCCACTGCCACAAGAATAGGAGGTGTATCTGAAAAGAAACAACGTGAACTGAGTATTTCATGGCCAAAATAGATATTTCATGGCCAAAATAGATGTTCCACTGTAACGAACTATTTGTTTAACAAAACCGTTAGAACGACAGATGAAGCCAAATAAACATAAACATTTAACTTTTCCAGCCAACCAAATATGCAAATTCTACTAGGCCAGCCATTTAGTTAACCAACACACCAACCAATAAACAGTGATACAACCAATCAGATAACCACGCCAAAATCTACGTAACCAATACATAATGAAACAAACATCTAACAAGCCATTATTAAAAATAACAAAAAAAAAACAAAAACAAAACACACCTACCCCCTTCCCTAGAAAACCAAAAAAAAAAAAAACAAAATAAACACTAAGAAAACCCTAAAACAAACACCATCCGAAGAAGAAAGAACAACAAACTTGCCATTTCCGCAACAATCTAATCAGACTAACACGTTAGAGGACCCAGCAATACAACCAAGAACCGAAAAAAAACCAAAAGACAAGTCTCCGACTTACTTCGACACGATAGAAGTCCCGAAATCGACGACAGCGGCGGAAGCTCCCGAATTGGCCGCTGTCCCGTCTGCCGGGACTTTGAACATAAACGTCTCCGTGTACGTGGACTCGGTGAGGGTCTGCGTCTCCCCGAGCGAGAACCCCACCCTGGAGACCGTGTCCTTCAGGCCGTTCAGACTGGCGATGCCGGGGTCTGAGAGACCTCGCGCAGCGACCTCTGTCAGCCACTGTCTCAGCTGCTCCACTTGTGCCGCCTGCATCTTTATCTTGTTCGTGTAGTAGTACTGAACCAGCGTGTTCCGGAACCCGGCCAGTTTCAGCAGGTCCGCGTCTCCGGTCGACGACACAGGCAGCACGTGCATGGTGGCCAGCATCGTCTGCGCGAACGAGTCCGTCACCTGGTTGGTCGCCATCGAAGATTCCAGGACGCCGATGAGCAACGCGTTGACGTTTGACGTGGACACCGTGCTTCTTTTTCGACGTCTTTTGGACGTCGGTGCTGACGATTCCCGCTTGTCGACGTAAATGGAAAGCAACACCGAGGCTTTCAGAGGGTCGCCTGAAATTAGAAACAAGCACGTTTATTAACAATCTCTTAACAATATCTGTTTAAAACTGCGTAATGTATTTTGTTATTTTGTGTTCGGCTGGATGAATTCTTGTCTTAGGTCCAGTTAGTAGATTTTCAAATAATTGTTTTATAACAGATATTCATTTTGCTGATAAAACATATTCCATCACCTTCGAGATAAAAAAATATATATATATATACACACACACACACACACACACACACACACACACACACACACACACACACACACACACACACACACACACACACACACACACAGCAGCAGCAGCAAAAAAAAAAAAAAATATATATATATATAAAATAATTCTATATTTTATTCCACTTACCAGCTTTTTTAAGTTTATTAATTTCTGTGGTTACTTCGGATTCCTTAGCAATCAAGTCAGAATTGGAAATCGTGTTCACGGTTATTGGATCAGTTTTCTTATAAATCGTACATCCTCCGGATTTAGCACACACCTGAATATAAACAGTAAATGTTACTGAATATAAACACTGTTAGAAAATAGTGGTTACAGAAAAACATTAGTCAATAATATTCACTGAGTAATTTCGTATAATAAATGCAAATAAATAAAAAAAAAAAAAAAAAAAAAAAAAAAAAAAAGAAGAAGAAAGACAGAAAGAACAAAGAAAGAAAGAAAGAAACGACGAAAGAAAGAAAGAATAAATAAATAAATAAATAAATAAATAAATACAAAACTAACCTCTACTGCAAAATAGTTGCCCACTGATGAAAGTGATTTTGGTCCGAAACTGACAAGAAATTTCCCATTGCCCAGCCTAGGACTGAGTTGTCGTTCTTTAGCCGTGAAATTTGTTGAAAGGAAAAACACGTAGGACAAAGGAAGTCCTTCGTCGTCTGTGAAACATTTTGAAACCTGCAACTCGAGCTGAAAAAAAATAAAATAAAATAAAATAAAATAAAAAAAATAAATAAATAAATAAATAAAATAAAAGATAAAAATAAATTAATATAATATTAGTACAAGAAATATCTATATGTAACAGAGCAGCATTAGAGTTTTACTTTAATACAGATTTTGTTAATATTTAATATATGTGTACATATGTGTATGCATGTATGCATGTATGTTTCTGCGTGTATGTATGTATGTATGTATATATGTATGATTATATATCTGTTTCATTCAAACTTTTTCTTTCTATATTTTAGTTTTTTTGGTGTTTTTTTTTTACTTTAATCTTTCATACTTCATAATTATTAATTATTCTTTTCTTTTTTCTTTCTCTCTCTCATTCGTTTGTTCCCCTCTCATTCCTTCTCTCTTTCTCTATTACTTACCGGTCCCATCTCGGTATATGCAGCTGGCACTACAAAATCACAAGATTTCACGCCCGTGTAGATGTAGAACTCCACACTCTGTGACGCCACTTTGGTGCCGTCGGAGACGGTGAAGCTGATGCTGTATTTCAAACCGCGTCCCAGAATTCCTTTAATAAAAGACGCAGCAGGTAAACATTGAAGACTGTGTCAAAGCTAAGGTATTATGACGTCATAATAGATTTGACGGTTACCCGACTGAATAACTCGTAGATTGTATGTTTTGTTGTTGTAATATTTTTAAATACATTACAGTAGGCTAGATGTTTAAATAATAATAATAATAATAATAATAATAATAATAATAATAATAATAATAATAATAATAATAATAATAATGACTGCGGCAGAAGTAGTATTAATAAAAAGTTCTGAAATAGTAGTGGATGTGGTAGAAGAAGAATAAATAGTAAAATCGCAGTAGCAGTTATTCTAGTCGTAGTCGTAGTAGTTATGACGGTAACAGCAGTAGTAATAGAGGTAGTAGCAGACGCAGTAGTAATAGCAGTATAAGTAATAGTAGTAATAGTAGTAGTAGTAGCAGGAGCTTTGTAGTGATAGCAGTAGTAGTAGATTCAGTTATGTCCTAATTGTAACCCTCACCTGGTTTGATGATGATGTAGTAGACGTATGTGTTGGTGCCAGCATCCAATGGACCCTTTTCTTCAATTAGATTAGCACTGTCCGTCAGATCAATGTCTCCGTACGTAACTGAAAAAACAAACAGTTTTAGGAACAAATGCAGAAAACAGTGGATGAATGAATAAATGAGAACAATTAAAGAATGAAGGAAGCAAATTTGAACGAACAAGTAAACGACAAAAATGAAGGACGGAAGTATGAGCGAATGAAGGGAAGAGTTAATATAAGAATAGTTTAAAGAAAGAACAAATAAAAGATGGAAAGAACGGATGAATGAATACAGTAGCGAACGAATGAATAAATGACAAGAATGAAGGATAGAAGGAAGGACACAACAGTAAATGAATAAATGAATGAAAGAATAAACAGAGAAGGGAAAGAAGGAATGTATAAGTGAATCAACGAATGAAAGACAAATGAATGAATGAAAGAACGAATGAACGAAAGTTTAATGATACGTCAAAACATTTGAATGCTGACCACTGTTATATTACACCAGTGTTTCTAGTCTAATGATGATATCAGAAAGATAACGTGACGTCATTATACCAAGACAGCCTCATATCTCAGAGATCGCGGGATCAGTACTCGTGTTTGCACTTACGTGTTTGCATTACCCAGCCTAGGACTGAGTTGTCGTTCTTTAGCCGTGAAATTGGTTGAAAGGAAAAACACGTAGGAAAAAAAGGAAGCAAAAAAACAGTCACTCGCGATTCTCAAAAGCCAAGAAATCGTTTTGTAAAGTGATCAGCTATGTTTTATTATTGTATCTTTTAATTTCTCATAACCCCATAGCGATGACCTTCATATAGTGAAGAATACTTAACGTGTTTGTCTGTGCGAATATTTTTTGTATGTATATATATATATATATGGCAAGACTTTAATAAAATATCACAATGAAACCCAAGTGGTTAAAAACAATACCATCAATTTGATTCGCGGACCACGTTCCCGTCACGTTGCTAACCGCAGTGACAATCGCCGTCAAGGTAACGACGTCTGTGGTCATAAATTTGCCGTCGTTCTTCAGTCGGACTAACTCCACCTGAAATTTATAATAAATTAGAATTTAGAATCTGTACAGATAATTAAACACGAACAGTCGAAACTGATATCTTGTACGTGTTTGTATTGTAAGTGCATGTATATTTTTATATGAGTTTACAAGTCAAATGGTTAAACGTTTCTGAACATAATTTATTAATTGTTGGTTGACTTCTTTAGATATTCATAATAGTAATGTATACATACATACATACATACATATACACACTTAGACACACACACACACATATATATATACACACATACAAACATACATCCATACACACACACATATATATACACATACATAATACATACATCCATACACACACTTAGACACACACACATACATATATAGAGGGACATACAGACAGGGAGATTGAGAAAAAGAGAAAGAGTTAAATAAACAGAAAGAGATAGAGTGAGAGAGAGAGAGAAAGAGAGGGAGGGAGAGAGAGAGAGAGAGAGAGAGAGAGAGAGAGAGAGAGAGAGAGAGAGAGAGAGAGAGAGAGAGAGAGAGAGAGAGAGAGAGAGAGTAGTCACATACTTTAGGAGGTGTACCATCCACCGCTTTGACAGTTACAGACTTTGTTGCTGTTCTTGTTCCTGATGTTATCTGAAGAGTGAAGCTGTAATCTTTTCCTCCCTGAAATCTCGCCGCGTCGAATGACAACACTTGGTTGTACCGCTCTGCCGTCGTCGGAAACACCGAGCCAGCTGGGTCAAGACACGTTGCCTAGGTAGATTATAACATATATTAATAACAGTCCGTACTGTATGGTGCAGTAGTAGTAATAATAGTTGTTTTGTAATGGGAATAATAGTTGTAGTCATGGCAATACTAGTTGTAGTCATAGCAATAATATTAGTATTATTATCAGTAGTGATAATGGTAGTACGAGTGGCTTTAGTAGTAGCCGTATTAGTATTAATATTAGTATTGGTATCAGCATTAGTAGTACTAGTATTAGAAGTAGTAGTAATAGAAGGTGTGGTAAAGCCCGTAGCAAACCACCAAAATGTTTTACAACAGCAGTCGTTAGTTTGAACACGTCATAATAATCGTGTCGTAATAAATATAATTACAACAATTTCACGTTATCGAAAAATCAAACGCAGAATTGGAGGAAGGCAAATTCATTCGGTAAAAAAATATTGGTTATTATTATTATTATTATTATTATTATTATTATTACTTTGTCAATATAATTTTTATCATTATCGTCTTCATCATCACCATCACCAATATAATCATCGTAAAAATCACTGTCAACGTCATCAATATTTATTTACGTCATCAATATTTATTTACGTCATCATTATTTATTTACGTTCAACTGTTACGTCGCAGGATCGATCTTTATCAGAGTCGACAATAATTTATTAATTTTGTACACCCCATTCATTATTTCACACACACAAAAAAAAAACCACACCACGATACGCTGGTTTGGTCAGTAAAAAAACGATTCCTTGCTTTAATTAATATCAATAACCAAGACAGGAGAATAATACCTCAGACAAATTTTGTCCATTTAAAATGTATTCGTGTTGTCACGCATCTCTGAGTCCTCTAATCTCTCCAGCGCGAAAACACCATTAAAGGTAATACTGTAACCGCCAGAGGACGACCGTATGAACTGAATAACTTGCTGAAGTAATCTTAATTCTTTTCTTTCATGATGGCGGATGACTGGTGATGTGTGTTCATTGTGGAATTCCGCGAACACACAGTTTTTCAATTTAGACTGACAGATCGATTTGTCTCGTTCAAAACTGATCATGCGAGACATGACGAAGCAGTGATCAGATTCGGACACGTCGGATTGTAAATTAGTGGATACTGCTGATGTTTGGTTTGAAAAATGTTTTGCTTATCTCAGTGCGAAATGATAGTAAGAATACGCGCATGTGTCGTGGTAAAGATATTGAACATGGTTTCATATAGCTAGGAATGTTTATCTGATTCCGTGCTGTATTATGTAACTATACCAATATAAACATTATCAGCTGTTGTAATAACAACAAAAACAACAGCAATAATAATAATAATAATAATAATAATAATAATAATAATAATAATAATAATAGTAGTAGTAGTAGTAGTAGTAGTAGTAGTAGTAATAGTAGGAGACGTAGTAGCAGTAGCAGCAGCACTAGTAGTAGTAGCAAAGGCAGCTGTAGCAATATAAGTGGTCTAAGTAGTAGTGGTAACAGTAATAATACAGTTGTAATTATCATCATCATCATTATTGTTATTTTTGTTACTGTTGGTATTATCATTATTACTGTTGTTGTTGTTTTTGTTGTTATTATTATTACAACATATAATCGCCATTCTTTGAAACTATTTGATAGTTTAACGTAAACAATTGTGAGAAATATTTATTAAATTTTTTTTTTTTTTAAACAGAACAGTGAGAAAAAAAATCAGACTTACTGAATCTGTAATTTGTACGCATGTCCATTCGTACGTTATGTTTCCTCCATCCGGGTCAAAAGAGCGACTTGCGTCCAGCGTAAACGTACCACTCTGAAGACCAACAGTTACTGTGCTTCCCCCTGTAATAGTAATAATAGTAATAATAATAGTAATAATAGTAATAATAATAGTAATAACAATAATAATAATAATAATAACAGTAATAATAATA
>CM022673.1:12473287-12475787 GCA_012295275.1 Chrysomallon squamiferum | reverse complement strand
TTATTTTCATCCTCTTTTCCATCACTCATGGAGCAGTGGTACTAACGGAAATTAACCTAAAATAAACACCAGTAAGGTTGGATCGTACAACCTATCAGTTATTACAACAAAAACCATTTAGTAAGTGACAGCTGCATCAACCTCTAAGTTTATTTTCTACGACTGACAGTCAAATTTTCTCTAACTTTGAAAAAAAAATCTAAAAAAAAGATCAACAGAAATCTGCAGCAAGGGATGTTCTACGAATATGTATTTTCCCCATAACGAATAAAATATCTTTAATAATCACTTTTGCTTAACTTGCTTGTAGACATATATTCTAAAAAATATTCCATAATTTTTTTTTAGATTTAAATTAACCATTACCCTAACTGGTCTATGATTAATTTCTTAAAGACCACTACATGTGGTATATAAAAAAGTTATTTTACTGTCGGTAGACGGATATGAAAGACTTTTGACTGCTAGTTAAATTTCTGAAGCCACGAATCAGGTTTTTAAATCGTCAGTTTCATGACAGTGGTATGAATGGATGCGCTACTGCTGATCGATCTCGCGACCACTGGCTCTTCGGACGAGCGTTTTAGCACCAAAACATTGTTCTGTCATTATAACAGATCAAATCAAACAGCCAAAGATAAATGTGTATAAAAATTAATTTTTTAAATTATCCTTACATTAACATAAACCCAAACTATTCAGTTAAATAAAACCTACGCACGCATTCACACATACGCACTCCTATATCTATCTACACGGACACAAACAGACATCTCGACACAAAACACACACACACACACACGTTTCTAACCTAATTCCCAGTAAACTGCTACCACTGGCAACAAAAACGAAACAAACACTTTTTTTTTTCGTCTTAATTAATTAGAAGATACTTGCATAAATTATTAATGTTCAGTTTAAGTACCGACAGGTCGGTGACCAGAAATTTTTAAATAAATGACACAATTGTATTAATCATTGAACTGACTAAATTTTCGCATTTCTGGGCTAATATATTAATCCGAAAATGTCCGTCATCGACTCGGGACTTTCCGTTACATTACGTGAACACCATCAGTACACGAAATCAGACCTACATAAATTATTCAGTTTACTTATGCGAATTGTTTCTGTTTTTCTTCAAGTTAATAATAAATTTCTAAACTGATAATATGTATTTAATTTTTTTTTATAAATATAATTACATTGATTTACAGTCGGATAACAAATACAGAGTCGCACGACATAGAAAGAATTATTTTTTAAAATATATCTCGATATAAAGACTGGATGCATTAGCTTATGATGTTTTGTTTTAACTGCATGTTCGTTTGTATGTATATTTGTACGTATGTATGTATGTATGTATGTATTATTATTATTATTATTATTATTATTATTATTATTTTATTTATTTATTTATTTATTTATTTATTTTTATTATTATTATTATTATTTTTTTTTTTTGTACACACGTTTTCTGGAAACTAAAATATTTCAGACAGTTCCTAACTCTTCTTGGTGGCCTGTCACCGATTTGATAAATTGTGTGGTACATGGAATACAAAAAAGTTCCCATACCGTTGGCAGGCAGATATAAAAAGGTTTTTACTGTTAATTAATCAGAGAAGCACGGTATCGTTATAAAAAAAAAAAAAAAAACCTTGGCATTAAAATATTGATAAACAAACTGCATTCATTCTTTTATTGCTTGAAACTAAACCCACTGTCTTCCGTCAAAACTGAAACAATAGACGTATCAGTTACAGCAAATTAAGTCAAGGCAAATACTTGCAATTAGATCTTTCGGTAAATATTTGTCCTGTTGCCCGGACATTTTCCGATCGGAAAAACACGAACGCGGCGAAAACAGCACGACTGACCACGCAGGAAATGTTACTCTCAATTATGTATGAACTGATCGAGAAGCAAGCGTACGTAAAACAGTGGTAAAGATGGCGCGTCACGCAATTTGCTTAGAGTATTTGATTAGCGATGGGCGTGGAGAGATGTACTGTCGTTTTTTAAACTGATTAACCCTCATGGTGTACTCTTCATGATTAATGCCTCCGATATACTTAATGAGCTGTAAAATAATTAGAGGAAATTCTGAAGAAAAATAAAGATAGATAACATACCGATTAGATCGACTCAAACGAAAAAAGATTTTTTTTTTTTTCGTTCTTCTTCTTCTTCTTATGATTTGGCATTATTATTATTATTATTATTATTATTTTGATTTTGATTTTAATTATTTATTATTAATTCACTCATTAATCAAATCTATTTCATCGTTTTTATTTGAATTTTCATAATTACCCAACAATTATTATTATTATTTTTTTAAATATACTTTATTTCACTCTGTCCTTTTCTGTTAGCCCACCAATCCTTGCATTCCATGAATCCATACTCTCTCTCTCTCTCTCTCTCTCTCTCTCTCTCTCTCTCTCTCTCTCTCTCTCTCTCTCTCTCTCTCTCTCATTTTGCTTTAACCTTC
>CM022673.1:12403287-12468287 GCA_012295275.1 Chrysomallon squamiferum | reverse complement strand
CCAGCCTCTGCAGTATGCTGCATAATGAGCCTTGGCTAACACAGATAAACTAACAACAATGGAGACTACATTAGCAGCAGAGACACGAGTCTAGCAAAAAAACAACGAATTATGTAAGCAGCGACTGCAGGTAAATATACATAATTAGAAAAACCTTTCCCTCGTCGGTGTTACGCAAGTGATACGCAAAACGTCGATAGTTAACAAATGATTATTTTTGGACGTTCATTACGGCGGAAACAGTGACGGGTTGATTATAATCTATATTACAGTCGTGAAAAGGTAATTAGCCAAGTTGACAGGAGAAAGTCATTCTGACACATCAAACCACACAGACGCAGATGTGTTAGAAACATTAGTAACAGTATCGTTGTGATTATATTACCCTTGTTATTTTTTTTTTTTTATCTAATAAAGATGATGTTGATGAAGATAATATTAATATTGTTGTTGTTATCGTTATCGTTATTATTTTTCTTAATTCTTCTTCTTCTTGTTTTTGTTGTTAATAGTAGCTGTTATAGTCATGTAGCAGTATGATTATGCAAAATATATTCTTTCAAAATATAAGTGCAGATATATATATATATATACACACATATATACACACGTACACATATACATACATACATAGACACCAACACATAAAATCATACAAATACAGACACAATAACAAAACATGCATGTACATACACATATGTACACACGTCTACGATCAATATAAAACACATCAATTTCATTACTTCCGTTCAATTTATCTCACTTCATACACTAATAGCCTTTTATTTTAAAATGATGATAATAATTACGATAAAAGACTTTTCTTCGACCTTGACTCTACTAAGAAAATCAAGCCCATTGTCCATACAATCATCCATTGACCACACAAAGGATATGAATATCTCAATATCAGTACCTACATATATAACAGAAACTGATTAATATAAGCTGCATGAGGTGCATCTTACACTTAGTCGATAGCGAAACAAAAATCATTATCGCGTGGTGACGAGCTGAGACTTCAATATTCCTTGCATTGTGATTATAATCATATGCTTGGTATCTGCAGTTTGTTTACAGGCAAACAGGAAAGCTATTGCTGGTTGTCATGGCATTGTTTCATAACATACAGTCACGTCTGGGAAGTGTACTGATTAGCAACCGTGTGGCCAATAGCTGACGGATATCATTATCATACTGTGTGTTTTTTTAACGCGAGGGATCCATGTTGATAATACTGAGAAATAGAGATATAGATAGCAACCCTCGATTTCATGATTATTAAAAATATAATAATACCACTAGTTCATTCTATCGCATACTGCTTTATTAAAGGCACTGGAATGCTTTTTGCTGTACACACACTCGTTCTTTTGCCGTATATGTATCTGCATACAAACACACATGATCGCAATTATCTATATTTCTGTCTATCTGTCTGTCTGTCTGTCTATCTCTGTCTGTCTATCTGTCTATCTATCTTACTTACATCAATAAATATACACATAATACACATACATGCACATATACATAAATATATTTAGAGACATATCCATATACCTCATATGTACACACAGAAACATAAGTGTGTACGTGAGTGCGAGCATGATTACACATACACAATCAGACACAAGAACACACACACACACACTAACACACATTGTAATAATATTACTGAAATGAACTGGAATATAATAAATAAATACATACTGAAAAACACAATATATAAAAACCGAATTATTTTATAACATTGTCACTTTTGTGAAATGTACATCCAATTAAAAACAAAAAAAAAAAGAAGAAGAAAAAAAAACGTAATATAAATCATTCTCACCTGCTTTGATTGCTACAATTATTTCATCACAAAACACTTTCAGTGTGAGATCCAAGGACGTCGACATATTAAGGAAGGTCGACAACATTTCCGAATACTGCGACGCCAGGGAACCTAGGACGGCTTGGGCACAGGAAACCGCTTGTGTGACTTCAGTGGTACCCGTTGACGTGAAGTAGGTTATAACTTGCTGGACGTCTGTGGTCAGTTTTGACAGAACCGCTGAATCAGTTTCAGCAGAAAGGTTGTAGTCGGTGCAGTTTGTCGCATTGGCTCCTTCGTTTACTGCAAACTGCGTGGCGACGCTGCTGATCGTTGCTGTAGGTGTGATAGACGACGCAGACGAAGTGTCTATGTTGGGTATGGCGACCTCGGCGACGGTGACGCTCAAGAGTTCTTGTGCAAATGACGTCACCGCTTGTCCACCGCAGTTAACTTTTTGGAATATCTGTAGGATGGTCGCAAGATTGGAACTTCTGATTTCGAAGCAGCTGGTCAAACCAGTCACATCAAGTGTAGGAAGAACAACAGAAGATGATGTCACAACCTCAGACGAAAAGAAAGAGGTCGAGAAAACGACGCTTGTCGGTGTGGCTGTAAGTTCACCCGTCAGCATCTCGGTTGAAGACATCGTCGGAGTAGCTTCAGATGACGAGATCACGGACAAGGTGCTTGTACTGGGTTCCAGTGAATCAGAAAATGTTGTCGGAGCTGCTGACGATGTTTGTTCGATCACTGATGATGACACCTCAGTACTTGAAACTGACACTGAACTGATTTGTGAAATACTTGAATCTGTGGAGGACGAAGCGTCGATGGATACTGAAGAGATTACACTGTCCGAGCTGGCTATAGTTTCAGACACCGAAGAGCTGACTTGAACGGAAGAAGCAAACGTTACAGAGCTTGATTCAGATATTGATGACGCAGAAGCAGAAACTGATGACGTTATACTTGACACTGATGATTCAGCTACTGAACTTGATTCAATTACAGATGACACAGGTACTGAACTTGATTCAATTACAGATGTCATAGGTACTGAACTTGATTCAATTGCAGATGACATAGGTACTGAACTTGATTCAATTGCAGATGACATAGGTACTGAACTTGATTCAATTGCAGATGACATAAGTACTGAACTTGATTCAATTGCAGATGACATAAGTACTGAACTTGATTCAATTGCAGATGACACAGGTATAGATACTAAACTTGATTCAATTGCAGATGACATAAGTACTGAACTTGATTCAATTGCAGATGACATAAGTACTGAACTTGATTCAATTACAGATGACACAGGTACTGCACTTGATTCAATTGCAGATGACGCAGGTACTGAACTTGATTCAATTGCAGATGACGCAGGTACTCCACTTGATTCAATTACAGATGACAAAGGTACTGAACTTGATTCAATCGTTGATGACACAGGTACAGAACTTGATTCAATTACGGATGACACAGGTACTGCACTTGATTCAGTTACAGATGACACAGGTACTGAACTTGATTCAATTGCAGATGACGCAGGTACTGAACTTGAATCAATTGCAGATGACACAGATACTGAACTTGATTCAATTGCAGATGACACAGGTACTGAACTTGATTGGATTAGAGAGGAGTCAGCTGCTGAACTTGATTCAATAACTGATGACACAGGTGCTGAACTTGATTCAATTACAGATGACACAGGTACTGAACTTGATTCAATTGCAGATGACGCAGGTGCTGAACTTGATTCAATTGCAGATGACACGGATACTGAACTTGATTGGATTAGAGAGGAGTCAGCTGCTGAACTTGATTCAATAACTGATGACACAGGTGCTGAACTTGATTCAATAATTGATGACACAGGTACTGAACTTGATTGGATTAGAGAGGAGTCAACTACTGAACTTGATTCAATAACTGACGACACAGGTACTGAACTTGATTCAATAACTGATGACACAGGTGCTGAACTTGATTCAATAATTGATGACACAGGCACTGAACTTGATTGGATTAGAGAGGAGTCACCTGCTGAACTTGATTCAATAACTGATGACACAGGTGCTGAACTTGATTCAATTACAGATGACACAGGTACTGAACTTGATTCAATTGCAGATGACGCAGGTGCTGAACTTGATTCAGTTGCAGATGACACAGATACTGAACTTGATTGGATTAGAGAGGAGTCAGCTGCTGAACTTGATTCAATAACTGATGACACAGGTGCTGAACTTGATTCAATAAATGACACAGGTACTGAACTTGATTGATTAGAGAGGAGTCAGCTACTGAACTCGATTCAATAACTGACGACACAGGTACTGAACTTGATTGGATTAGAGAGGAGTCAGCTACTGAACTCGATTCAATAACTGACGACACAGGTACTGAACTTGATTCAATAACTGATGACACAGGTGCTGAACTTGATTCAATAATTGATGACACAGCTACTGAACTCGATTCAATAACTGATGACACAGGTGCTGAACTTGATTCAATAACTGATGACACAGGTACTGAACTTGATTGGATTAGAGATGAGTCAGTTACATAACTTGATTCAATAACAGATACCACAGGTACTGAACTTGATTCAGTTACATATGACACAGGTAATGAAGGTACTGAACTTGATTGGATTAGAGATGAGAGATGAATCAATAACAGATGACGCAGGTACTGAACTTGATTGGATTAGAGATGAGTCAGTTACATAACTTGATTCAATAACAGATACCACAGGTACTGAACTTGATTCAGTTACATATGACACAGGTACTGAACTTGATTCAATTACAGATGACATAGGTAATGAACTTGATTCCATTACAGATGACATAGGTACAGGTACTGGACTTGATTGGATTAGAGATGAGTCAGTTACTGAACTTGAATCAATAACAGATGACACAGGTAGTGAACTTGATTCAATTGCAGATGACACAGGTACTGAACTTGATTGGATTAGAGAGGAGTCAGCTGCTGAACTTGATTCAATAACTGATGACACAGGTGCTGAACTTGATTCAATTACAGATGACACAGGTACTGAACTTGATTGGATTAGATACGAGTCAGTTACTGAACTTGATTCTATTATTGATGAGCCAGTTAGTGAACTTGATTCAATAATTGATGACACGGGTACTGAACTTGATTCAATAACTGATGAAACAGGTACAGGCACTGAACTTGATTCAATAACTGATGAAACAGGTACTGAACTTGATTCAATAACTGATGAAACAGGTACTGAACTTGATTCAATAATTGATGACACAGGTACAGGTACTGAACTTGATTGGATTAGCGATGAGTCAGTTACAGAACTTGATTCAATAACTGATGACACAGGTACTGAGCTTGATTCAATTATTGATGAGTCAGTTACTGAACTTGATTCAAACACAGATAACACAGGTACTGAACTTGATTCAATTGCAGATGACACAGGTACTGAACTTGATTCAATTATTGATGAGTCAGTTGCTGAACTTGATTCAAACACAGATGACACAGGCACTGTACTTGATTCAATTGCAGATGACTCAGCTACTGAACTTGATTCAATTGCAGGTGACACAGGTACTGAACTTGATTCAATTGCAGATGACACAGCACCTAAACTTGATTGGATTGCAGACGATTCCAGTACTGAACTTGGTGCAATTACTGATGACACAGCTAATGAACTTGTTTCAATTATAGATGAACCAGCTACTGAACTTGGTTGAATTGCAGACAATGATTCAGCTATTGAAGTTGATTCAATTACAGATGATTCATCTACTGAACTTGATTCAATTACAGATGACTGAGATATTGAACTTGATTCAAATGCCGAGAAATCAGCTACTGAACTTGACCAAATTACAGACGAAACAGCTATTAAACTGGATTGGATTAGAGATGATTCAGCTATCGAACTTGAATCTACGATTGCTGATGTTTCAATTATTGATGTCATGACCACTGAAGATGTTTCGTACACTGAACTTAATTCAGTGACAGATGGTGAACTGGACTCAACGATACTTGATGCTGTGATGAAATCCATAGCTAATGAACTGGAATCAGAAATACTTGATACTGTAGAGACGTCCACAGAGACTGAACTAAGGTAATCCACTGAAGACATTGTGTTTGTATCAACAACTGATGACATTGTCATTTCTGAACTTGTCAGATAGATTGTAGATTCAGTTACAGAAGATGTTACGAGTCCATCTGTAATAAAGCTAGACTGATCAGCTGAAGAAAATGGACTGGAAATCATAACCGATGATTCTGCTGTTATTTCTGGACTGTTCTGCCCGGTAATAAACACTGAACTCAGTCCACTGGTAGAAGATGACAGGATGTCAGTAAATACTTCACTTGACAGACTAGCGACATACATTGAGCTTGATTCATCGTATGAAGCAGTATCACTAATATACGATGATGTGACTTCCAAAATCGCTGAGCTTGAGAAACTTACACCATACAAGAAGCTGGATTCGGAGACAAAGGCCAGACTTGAATAGGACATAGACGTTACTTCAGCGGAGGCCGATGAACCAAACTGCTCAGTGAAAGACAATGAAGTTAAATCCGAAGTTGATTGGTCGGCAGCATATGATGAACTTAGTTCGTTTACAGAAGTCATTTCGTAAGAAGCTGACAAACTGGACGGTCCTAAATCAGATGTTAAATGAAATTCCGAGGATGTCATCATTTCAGACAACGTTGATAGAATGTATCCCGTAGATATGTAACTTGCTGTTGGTGCTATACCGCTGGATTCCACTGAAACAGAAGAGTTTAAAATATTAATATTTTTAAATATGATGAATCTTATCATTTGCATTCATTTCTAGGTGGATAATGCGTGAAAATGTTTTAAAGTACTATTCTAATCAATGTTAATAAAAATAATTAAAAAAAAAATATACATAGTACTGATGTAATATTGATGTAGTGAATTGTATAAATTTCAGTTGATTTATTTTGAATGACTGTTCCATATAAACAAAATATCATGAATGATTTTATAACAACTGTTTTTTTTAAATATTTATTTATATTTATTAATTCATATACGATGTTTGTGGTATCAAGAGTATAAATCAGCATAATGATACAAAAGTGAAATTAGTTTCAAATGTACAATTCTAAATTATGTGACAAATGTTAGTAAAATTCTAATTATGAAAGAAAAGGATTAGTTCAGTGTTGACATTTGTGGTTATAAAACATTTTGTTAAAAGTTCACATTTTTACTGTTATTAACCTAATTTTCTTTATCTTTTTTAAAGAATGGTAGTTAGATAGACATAGATGAATGCACCATAAAAAGAGGAAAAGAGTATTTTATATATATATATATCATAAATTACCATATATGTATACTCACATACAATCACTGATGGTAATTAAATTAGTAAAACTTTTATTATATTAAACATTTTATCAATGCTTTTCATTTTGTAATCATAACGATATTTAAATATTCATAAATCCAGTCCTCTATTCACAAAGACTTTAATAATCTGAAACCATATGAACAATTATACCAGTACATTCTACATATATACCACATGAACAATTATACATTGTACATATATATCATATGTTACATTACTAAACTACAAAGGTACATATTAAATCCTTAAAGACTAGACTGCTTTGTAAAGCGCAGCCTGAAGTAGAAAATGAAGTAAAAAAGTGTTACCTTCTAAACTACTTCCACGTCTAATGTGACACACATATCACACGAGAAATGCAATAATTGTAAAGAAAAGATACCTGAGTAAAAGATAAAAACATCAGAAGATACTGACTGCTTTTCAGTTGTTAGAAACTGAAACATGCCGCTCGTCGACAACTCAAATGATTGTGGAGCTGACAGAAAACCACTTGCTACAACTAAAACAGCAGAGTGTGATATAGATAAAGATGACGTAGAATCAAGGAAACTGCTTAGCAGGAGCTCAGCAGAAACGGTTGATACGTAAATGTCTAAAACTGATGGTCCAAAGATACTACTCGATAGAGAATCTGATAAACCTGATTCTGGTTCTGTTGATGAAAGGGATGAATGGAAAATTGTTGTCAAAGATTCTATGGATGCTGAGGGCGAATGAAACAGGATATTCTCAGAAGGATGAAGCGAGGTTGACACCAAGATCTGAGACGAAGATGACGTCATATACTGGCTACTGATGATCGATGACACTAACACAGACAGTGATGAGATGTGGATACTGTTCATCACTGGTCCTGAAGTCGATGATACTGATTGGTCATTTTGTGACGTAGATATTGAAATATTTATAACAGAAGAAACATCTGAGCTTGTAATAATACTATTTGGGGTCTTAGACGTTGACGAATCCATTATTTGTAAAGAGGTGTAGAGTCCAAGTGGTTCTGTTGAAACGTGAATATCTAACGATGGTAGATAGGTATGGAGACTACTTATTAGAGGTAAACTTGAACTTGCTACTAATATTTCCACTGAATATGAGGAGGAATAGATATTACTTACTAATGGATCGAATGAAACAGATTGTTGCACTGTGTTTAATGACGAAGGTAATGACACTGATATCGAGTATTCTACTGAGTCTGACGAAACATAAAGCAGTGGTTCAAAGGATCCTGGCAGTTTCAGTGAAGTAGAGAAAGCATAGAAATGGCTCAACATTGATTCCATCGATAGTGATTGTTCTATTGAGTGCGATGAGGCATAGCGACTACTTAAGAAAGATTCAGGTAAAGACTGTTCTACTGAGGAGGTGTATACACTAATGAAAGGCGGTTCATCTGAGACAGATACCGACTGCTGAGATGAATGAGAGGAGACATACTCACCATTGAACTGCGGTTCATCTGACAGTGAAAATTCAACTGACGTGGATAGAGGTGAAGAGGTTATCCCCAAGCGATTCAGCGTATACAGATATATATACCAAAGACGAGTGGGTATAGCTATCACTCAGTAATGTCTCTGATGAAACAAATACTGAAAGTTCCACAGAGTGTGATGATATATATACACTATCTAACGTTGACTCATCTGAGTGTTCCAGTGCATATGGCGATGTATAATCACCACTAAACATCACTTCAAATGTCACTGACGGATTTGTCATAGTTTGGGAGTCAATCATGCTACTTGCAGGCTCAATAAAAATAGATGATAACAGCTGTTCTGATAAAGAGGCGGCGTAGAAACTACTGAAATCTGGTTCTACAGAGGTTATCGAAGACAGAGCTAAGGTAAACACTGATTGTCCCAGACTACTCAAAAGTGATTCACTTGATACTGATTTTAACTGTTCCACTGAGTAAGCAGATGTGTACAGTCTACTCAAATGTCCTTCACTTGATACTGATATTAACTGATCCTCTGAGTAAGCAGACGTGTACAGCCTACTGAAATGTGGTTCATTTGATACTGATATTAACTGATTCTTTGTGTAAGCAGATGTGTACAGGCTACTCAAATGTGGTTCATTTGATAGTGATATTAACTGTTCCTTTGTGTAAGCAGATGTGTACAGGCTACTCAAATGTGGTTCACTTGACACTGATATTAACTGTTCTACAGAGTCAGCAGACTAACTACTCACATGTGGTTCAATAGATACTGTGTACAAACTACTCAAATGTGGTTCACTTGATATTAACTGTTCTACAGAGTCAGCAGACGTGTACAAACTACTCAAATGTGGTTCACTTGATACCGATATCAATTGTTCCACTGAGTAGGCAGATGTGTACATACTATTGAAATGTGATTCACTTGATACTAACTGTACAACAAAGTCAGCAGATGAGTACAGGATACTCAAATGTGGTTCACTTGATATTGATGTTAAATATACCATTGAGTCAGCAGATGTGTACAGGGTACTCAAATATTGTTTACTTGATATTGATATTAACTGTTCATCTGAGTAACCAGAGGTGTACAGAATACTCATAAGTGGTTCACTTGACACTGATATTGACTGTACCATTGAGAAAGCAGATGTGTACCGAGTACTCAAATGCGCTTCACTTGATACTGATATTAACTGTAGCTCTGTGTAACCAGATTTGTACAGACTACCCAAATGTGGTTCACTTGACACTGATATGAACTGTACCACAGATTCAGCAGAGGTGTCCAGACTACTAAGTTGTGGTTCACTTGATATTAACTGTTCCACCGAGTAAGAAGATGTGTACACACTATTAAAATATGCTTCACTTGATACTGATATTAACTGTTCCTCTAAGTAAGCAGACGTGGACAGACTACTGAAATATAGTTCACTAGATACTGATATTAACTGCTCCTCTGAGTAACCAGATATGTAAAGACTACCCAAACGTGGTTCACTAGATAATGATATTAATTGTTCCTCTGATAAAGAAGAGGTGTACACACTACTCAAATGTGGTTCACTTGACACTGATATTAACTGCTCCTCTGAGTAAGCAGATGTGTAAAGACTACTCAAATGTGGTTCACTAGATAGTGATACTAATGGTTCACTTGATACTGATTTTAACTGTTGCACTGAGTAAGCAGATGTGTACAGACTACTGAACTGTACTTCAGTTGATATTGATATTAACAGTTCATCTGAGTAAGCGGACGTGTACAGACTACTCAGATGTGATTCACTTGATATTAACTGTTCCACTGAGTAAGCAGATGTGTACAGACTACTCAAATATGGTTCACTAGATAGTGATATTATCTGTTCATCTGAGTAAGCATAGGCGTACAAACTACTCAAAGGCGCTTCACTTGATACTGATATTAACTGTTCTCGGGAGTCAGTAGATGTCAGTTCACTTGATATTAACTGTTCCACTGAGTAAGTAGATCTGTACACACTATCCATTTGTCGATCACTTGATGCCGATCTCAATTGTTCCTCTGAGTAAGCAGATGTGTACAGACTACTGAAATGTGGTTCACTTGATATTGGTATTAGCAGTTCCTCTGAGTAAGCGGACGTGTACAGACTACTCAGATGTGATTCACTTGATATTAACTGTTCCACTGAGTAAGCAGATGTGTACAGACTACTCAAATGTGGTTCACTTGATACTGAAATTAACTGTTCCACAGAGTCAGCAGAGGTGTATAGACTACTCAGATGTGGTTCACTTGATATTAACTGTTCCACTGAGTAAGCAGATGTGTACACACTACTCAAATGTGGTTCACTAGATTGTGATATAAAGTCAAATGTTGTTCACAATTTGTTACTGTGTGTGATATTAACTGCAGATATAAAGTGTTCATCTGAGTAAGCAGAGGCATACAGACTACTCAAATGTGCTTCGCTTGATACTGATATTATCTGCTCCTCTGAGTTTGCAGATGTGTACAAACTACTCAAATGTGGTTCACTATGTACTAATGTTAACTGTTCCTCTGAGTAAGCAAATGTGAACAGACTACTCAAATGTTGTTCAATTGATACTGATATTAACTGCTTTTCTGAGTAAGCAGATATGTACAGATAACTCAAATGTGGTTCACTTGTTACTGATATTAATTGTATCTTTGAGTAAGCAGATGTGTTCAAACTGCTCAAATATGGTTCACTAGACTGTGATATTAATTGTTCCTCTGAGTAAGTAGAGGTGTAGAGACTACTGAAATATGGTTCACTTGATACTGGTATTAACTGTTCCACAGAGTATAGAGATGTGTACAGACTACTCAAAAGTCGTTCACTTGATATTGATATTAACTCTTCCGCTGAGTAAGCAGATGTGTACAGAGTACCAAAATGTGGTTCATTTGATTCTGATGTTAACTGTTCCACAGAGTCAACAGAGGTGTACAGACTACTCAGATGTGGTTCACTTGATTGTGATATTAATTGTTCCTCTGAGTAAGTAGAGGTGTACAGACTACTGAAATATGGTTCACTTGATTCTGGTTTTAACTGTGTCACAGAATATAGAGATGTGTACAGACTGCTGAAATGTATTTCATTTGTTACTGATTTTAACTGTTTTCCTGAGTATGAAGTTGTTGAATGTTCCACTAAATAAGAAGATGTATAGAGATTACTCAAATGTGGTTGCGTTGATACAGAAACCACCTGCTTTATTGCGTAAGGTGATAGATACATACTACTCAGATGTGATTCATTTGATACTGACTGTACCACTGAATAAGAAGATGTATAAAAATACTGATAGCTAGTTCATATGATGCTGACACTGAGTATAAAGTTGTAGACAGACCATTAAATGACTGTTCCAATGAGTATAATGATATTGACTGTTCTAATAAGTATGGACTACTATTAACTAGTTGATTTAATTCAGACACTGACTCTGAGTACGAAGTTTTATAGGGACTGTCCAAAACCGGATGGGCTGATATTGATTGTCCCATTAAGTCTGAAGATGTAGAGATATTACTCAAAACTGGTTCTATGGATATTGACCGTGATGGTTTCACAGAATATAAAGATACATAAAGGCTACTTAAATCTGTTTCAACTGATACTGTATCTGATTGTTCCAGTGAATATGAAGAAACAATAAGACTACTCAAAACTGGTTCAGCTGATAACGACACTGACTTTTCAACGGAGTTCGAAGATGTATAGAGACCAATCAAGAATGATTCTGTTGGTTCAGTTGATGAGAGTATATACGGAATAATCGAAATTGATTCATCTGATGCTGAGACTGACTGTTCCGCTGAATATGAAGATGCATAGTGACTACTAAAAAGAGGTTGTATTGACATATAGCGACTTTTTAAATTTGGTTTAACTGATAGTGACAAAGAGTCTTCCGCCGAGTATGAAGATATATATATACTGCTCAAATCTCGATCAGTCGATTCTGAAACTGATTCTTTCACTGAATATGAAGACATATATAAACTAGCAGAAACTGAATTTTCTGATAGCAGTATTGACTGTTCCATTGGGTATGAAGATGAATAGAGATTATCCAAATCTGGTTCAACTGACACATGCTTTACCTCCGAGTAAGACGTTATATACAAACTACTCAAATATGATTCTGACTGTTCCACTGAGTAAGAGGATGTATATAGACTAATCAGATGTGGTTCGGTTGATAACAACTGTTCCAGTGAGTATGAAGATGTATACTGACTAGTAAAATGTGGTTCAATTGATACTGATACTGACACGGACTGTTCCATTAAGGATAAAGATGCATAGAAACTACTTAATGCAAGTTTAGTTAATACTGACTGTTCCAAGGAATACGAAGAGGAATATAGACTACTTATACTTTGCTTAAATGATACTGAACGTAATTGTTCTGCTGTAGTTGACAGTGTATACGGACTACTCGAAACGGGATCAACTGATACTGATATTGAGTGTGAAGGAACATAAAATGTACTCGCATTTGATTCAGGTATTGATAGCGAATTTTCCATTACGTTAGGAGAAATATATAAACTGTCTGATATCGATTCAGATAATGATGTTAAAGAAACACTTATAAGTTCTTCTGTCACGGGCACTGAATGGTCAGTTGAATACGAAGAGAAATAGCCTGAAAGTGGTTCCATTGATTGTGAAAAGATATAGATGCTAGTGACCGGTATTTCTTGAGACAGAGTAACAGAATTTTCCACAGATGTTGGAGATACATATAAACTAGTCATCACTGATTCAGTTGACGAGAAACTAACTGAAATTGCCGAAATTTGATCTGAAGCTGACCAAGTAGAGCCATTACAGGGTACTTATTAATGGTTCATCAAATTTAGAAAAAGAATATTCTACAAAAGATGAAGAAATAAATACATTCTCCTCCAACAAACTGCCTGAAATCAACTGTTCCAGTGAGTGTGATGATGTAGAGAAAGAAGTAAAATTTGCTTTGATGGAGTTCGAAACTGAATCTGAAAATGACTGTTCATTCGGAACTGAGGATAAATAGAAACTGCTTATTGATGGTTCTACTGAAACTGAACTTAGTTGTATCTGTTCCATCGTGTGGAGATGGGTATTACTCATTTCATAAACAATGGATTCCAAACCCGTTGATTCTGAGTTGAGTGATACATGTTTCGGAGATTGGGAGGAGGTAAAAATGCTACTTGTCGCTGGTTCAAACGAGAATGAGAACTGATCATAAGTTATGAAAGAAGAAATAATATCCGATGTTGATTCAGGCGATGCGATATAAAAACTACTGGTAAATGACTCTGCTGAGATAGTGCTTGACCCGTGGGTTATTAGTAAAGAGAAAATGTCATTACCAACCAGCGATAACGTATCTGAAGCTAAATGTTCCAACGAAACTGTAGATTGTGACTGAGCTAAGATTGTCGTGACGTAGACATTTTTTATTTTAGAATTCGTAGCGACAGATACAGTATTTATCAATGATTTTTCTGAAACCGATTCTTCAAGCGTATAAGACAAAGTAGAGAAAGAAGTGAAAATAAGTTCGTCTGATGTTAATATCGAAGCTGACAGTGTCTTAGGCTGAGAGAAGGAATAAAAACTACTGACTAACAATTCATCTGAAACAGAAAAAGAAGGTTCGATTAGGTATGAAGAAATATATTCATCAGTATTTCCCGATTTTGACTCTGTGTAAGATAAGGAAGAAATAGAAGTGAAAACTGGTTCGACTGAAGTGGAACCTGAAACAGATTGGTCCGCTGTATCAGAGGACTGATAGATATTCTTCAGAGAGTGAACAGAGGCAGAAAAAGACTGTTCCACGAAATTAGAAGCAAAGATACTACCAGCAATTTGATCCAGAGACATCGAAAAAATAGAATGGCTATTTAATGAAGGTTCACTTGAAACTGCCACTGAATATTCAGTTGATTGCGAGGAAGGATAAATACTACTGAATATTTCTTCTAATGGCATCGATAACTTAGTTGAGGCATAAAGATTACTGAGCTGTAATTCAGATGATGCTTGTTGTTTCAGTGAAGATAAAGAAACATACAGACTACCCAACATTGTTTCAGTTACTATTGGTTTTGTTTGTGAGGAAATGTACGTACTGTCTGTCTCTGATTCAGTAGATGCTGACTTTACATATTCATCTGAAAGTGAAGAACTGCTGAAATCTCTGATTACTGAATTTACAGTTTGTGAGATTTGTAAAGATGCACGTACGTTACTAACCGATTCTGTAAAAGATGGAGCCAACTGAAATGTCGTTGAAGTGTGGAGAGGTGAGGACAAGACCGAAATAAACCGGTTCACTAACAATGATTCAGCATAAGTACTATCTATCATCGGTTCAAATATACTTGATTTTTCGGCCGAGGTCGAGGAGGCATAAATATTAATCATCAATGACACGTCCAACATATACGAGGAGGTATAAGAACTAACGGATTCAAATGAAACTGAAATTAAATGTTCCACTGAAGTTAATGATTTAGAGAGATTAATATCAGTTTGTTCAGATGACACTGTTTCCTCAAATAACGTATCAGGATTACTAGTTATTGCTTCAGTCGAGACAGAGGCTAAGAATGTTTGTACTACTGAAGATGACGAGACAAAAGGATAACTTATTGCTGATGCAGCTGATAACATTTTTTTCCAAAGAAACAGAAGCATAAAGGCCACTCGATACTAACTTTAGTACAGACTGTTCTACAAAGATCGACGATGTATAATATAAATCTTTTGTTGCTGTTTCAATTGATACTGACTTTGAGGTGTGGGAACTACTTGTGAATGAGAATGACCAGGATGATGCTTCTGTGTGCAAAGAGGTGTAAACATTACTCATCAATGGCTCAGCCGAAATTGCAGTTGTCTTATCCAAAAAGAATGAGGAGCTATAAATAATGTCTGAAATTGATTCAACTGACACTAACTGTTCACCTGAAGATGATGAGGAAAACAGACTAGTAATTTGTTCATATGTAGTATAACGATTGTTTGTTATTGTTTCAGTTGAGTCTGAAAACGACTGCTCTAACACAGAAGAAGAGACAGATAAATCGTTCATTACAGATGCTACTGATACTAGCTGTTCCACAGAAAAAGAAAATGTATAAAGAGGTTTCGACAGTGGATCAATTGAAACTGATAGTGACTGTTCCACTGAGAATGACGAGACATAATACGCATCACTTGTTGTTTTTTCTTTTTCAGCTAATTCTGACTGTTCCGCTGGGGCAAACAGACTACTCGTAATTGTTTTATGTGACATTAAGGTTAAGGATATCTGCTCTATAAGTGGCGATGAGACAGAGTAACTATTTGGTATTAACTCATTTGACACTATCAGTGACTGTTCGAGAGAGAGTGAGGAGCTGTAGTACAAATTGTTTGATTCTGATTTAACTGATTCAGCTGACGGTTTTGAGATTAAAGTTGAAAATATCTGTTCAGAGGAAGTATAAATATTATTCATTTCTGATTCAGCTGATCGTGTCGGTTCAAGTAAAATCGAAGAATGGTAGAAACTGTTTAGTGTCGATTCGTCTTTAACTGATGCCGATTGCTCTCCGGTGGACAACAAGTTGTTTAATGATTGTTCATTTGAAACAACTTGTACAAATCCAGTCGAGGAAAATGAAGAAACAAGAGTACTGGGAACTGGATCAAGAGATAAGGATTGCTCCACTGAGGAAGATGAAAAATACAGACTACTCAGCAATGATTCAGAAGATGGTGGTTCTGCCACAGAGAGTGAGGGAGCATAAAGCTTATTACTATTTGATTCAAATAATTCTGACTCTATCCGATCAAATGACAGTGAAGAGCTATGTTGATTGCTACTATATGTATCTACTGAGTTTGAAACTAACTGTACTGACCGTGGAGACACTAGTGTATTACTAACTGATTCGAAAACGACTGGTACAGACTGGGAGGAGAGTGACAGGTAGAGATTACTGAAATTTGGTTCAAATAAACTTAAGACTAAAACGGATGGTTCCACTGAGAAAGAAACGGCATATGAAATACTTATTATCGTTTCAAACGAGACAGAAACTGATTCAACTGACACTAATGCTGACTTTTCAACTGAAGTGTAATGAATCGCAGATACAGTTTCAAGTGAGTCTGAATATATTTCTTCTATCATCGACGAGGAATAAAGGCCACTGAACGTCGAATCATCTGTTATTAACAGAGAAGAAGAATAATATACTTCACTCTTTGTTGTTTCATCTGATATGGACAGTCGCTCTGAAGGACTGACAATATTAGTAATTATTTCGTGTGAATTTGAGACTAAGGCATGAAGGCCGCTCAATATTGAATCACCTGACAGTGATACTGATTCTTCATGCGACAGGGATGTTGCATAATAATTTATACTTCTTGTTATTCTTTTATCCGTTATGGACAGTTCTTCTGATGGAAGAACACTACTTATAATTGTTTTATGTGAACTTAAGGCTAAGAATAACTGTTGTGCTAATGACGACGGAACACTGTAAATATTTGACATTAATTCATCTGACGATAACAATGACTCTTCTAAAACAGTTGAAGTATAATACAAAATATTTGTTTCTGATTCAACTGACGGTTCTACTACGATATACACACCATTCGTGATTGGTTCATATGAGCTTAAGGTGAAAAATGTTTCTTCTACTGGTGAAGAGGATACATAAGCACTACTCATTATTGATTCAACTGATTGTGACTGTTCAAGTGAAATCGAAAAATCATAGAAACTATTATCTTTAGATTCACCTGTAACTGACGCCGAATTATCTATACTGGGTGAAAAAGTGTAATAATCAAATACTGATTGCTCACGTGAATCTGTTAGTAAAAATTCAGGTGAGAAAGATGAAGAAATAAGATTATTGAGCACGTGACCAGCTGACATTGATGATTGTGACAATAACTGTTGCAAAGAAATTGAAGAGGCATAAAGGCTACTCATTACTGAATCACCTGACAGTGATAGTGGGGATGCATAATACATACTATTCATTAATGTTTTTTCTGAAGTATGGACATTACTGATGATGTTTTCAGGTGAACTCGAGATTAGGAATGACTGTTCAATTACTGATGATGAATCAGTGTAAATAATTGACACTAACAATGGCTGTGTCAGTGAGAATGAGGAAGTTAGGTACAAATTACTTGTTTCTGAGTCAAATGATACTAATGGTTCTGTTGAGATGTAAAGATTATTCATCACTGATTCATCTGAACTTAAGGTGGGAGGTTTTTGTTCTATCAGGGAAGAGGAGGTGTAGAGACTGTTTGTTAGGGATTCAACTGATGATGGCAGTTGAAGAGTACCCGAAAAGTCATTAGAACTACTTGTCAGGTCGCCTGAATCAAACGTCGTCTGTTCCACAGTAGGTGAGAACATGTCATAACTAGTTATCGAAGGTTGATCTGTAACCTTTACTGAAAATTCATTAGAGGATGATGAGGAAACAAAATTATTTAACATTCGCTGAATCGATACAGACTGTTCCTCTGATGGTGATGGAGAATATAAACTACTGAGAAATGGGATAAATGTTGCTGAATATTCCACCGAAAGCGAGGAAAACTCAAAAGTGCTCAAAGTTAATTCCAGTGACTTTGACCTCCTCTGATTATCTGAATCTGAAACTCCAAAGAGACTACTAGTATATGTATGTATGTCTGTATCTGTTGACACTGAAATTAACTGTATTGGCTGTGAAGACGTTGGAGTAGACAATGAAATTTGAAGATTACTCGAATCTAATTCGAATGAACTTGACACTAAATTAGATTGTTCAACTGACAGAAATATAGAATAAGAAATGGTCGTTGAAAATGAAAGTGATTGTTCCTCTGATTGTGAATATGTATAAATGTGATTGCTCAGTGGTAATCCTGAGACCGAATTCCTATCCAATAATGAGGCATACAAACTGTCTGCTGATGATTCACCTGACTCTAACTGTTTCACAGAAGAAAACGAAGTAGATAAACTAATAATTAATTTATTATCTGACACATAGTCACTACTAATCATTGCTTCAGCTGAATTTAAAACTAAGGACGTTTCTTCTATCAAAGATGAAGAGACAGAAAACACACTGATTACGGAAGTAACTGATTCAAATTGTTCTAACGAAAAGGTAGAAAAAGTATAAACACTAAACATTAATTCATCTGTCACAGTTTGTTCAGCTGGGGGAGAAGAAATATAGTCTTTATTCAGAGACGATTCATCTGATATTTCCTGAAAAAGTGAATGATATGGTCTACTCGTAGTCATTTCAGCTGAGCTTAATACTAGTAAGGACTGATCTGTTAGTGATGACATTATCTCAGCTGATTCTGCAATACTGATTACTATTTCAGTAGGTTTGGAAAACTCAGTTTGCTTATCAGTGAGATCAGGATATAACTGATCTGTCAGTGAGAAAGACGTATATAAATTACTCATAAATGATACTAGTGATGAGGTCTGTTCATCTGAAATGGTACTGTCAAAGAACCTGCTTAATATATGTTCAGTCAAAACTGATTTTGTCTGTACCTTTGTGTACAAAGAGTCTTGTACTGTATTCGATATTAATTCAGCTGTTAGTGACTGATCAGATGAATCATATGGACTGTTCCTGATAGTTTCATCTGAACTTGACAGTTGTAATAACTGATATGTAGGTGATGATAATAACTGAGCTGAAATTGCCAGTGACGTGAATGAGGAGATATAATTAGAATTTCCGGTTACTGAAATAAATGAATCTGAATTTTTCGCAGAGACATATGTACTGCTGCTGACTGTTTCAGTTGAGAATGAGGAGACAGAATATGTCTGATCTGTTAGTAAGGAAGAGGTATAGGAATTATCAAATTCTGATTGAACAACAGACGGTGAATATTCTATAGAAATAATAGAATCATACAGACTACTTACCGTTATGTCACCCGAATGTGATATCGACCTTTTCAGTGATAGCAAAGATACACTACTCGTTCCCGTTATTTCAAATACTGACTGTTCAGTTGAATCTATTCGAATACTGGTAAGTTCAGGGGAACTTATGAAGTCTGATAACTGTTCCGTTTCTAATGTAAAAGCATCAAAATCACTCGACATTGATTCGCCTAATAATGACAGTTCGTTTGAAACGACATGACTACTGGTAGATTCATCTGAACTTATCAATTGTTCTGTTTCTAGTGCAGAATCATCAAAACTATTCGAATTTAATTTACCTGACGCCGAGTGCTCCGCTGAATCACGTGAACTTCTTGTGACCGTTTCCACTGAGAATGAAGCATAATATGTGTGATCTATCAGTGACGAGGACATATAGAGACTGTTAAATACTGATGGAACCACTGTTGGTGAATGTTCCACTGAAATCGCCGTGGAATCATATGAACTGCTTATCGTTATCTCACCTGAAAATGACATCGATGTTTCAAGTGATAGCAAAGATTCACTATTCGACACCAACTTTTCAGATTCTGACCGTTTAGCTATAACTATTGGAATACTGATGGATTCAGCTGAGTTTACGGAAAGCGACAGATGTTGTGTTTCTAAAATAATGACATCAAAACTAATCGACATTAATTCACCTGACACTGACAGTTCTACAGAAATTATAGGACTAGTGGCAGGTTCAGATAATTTTATGGACAGGAATAATTGTTCTGTTTCTAATGTAAAAGCGGCAAAACTACTCTGTAATAATTCACTTGAAAGTGACTGTTCATTCGAAACTCTAGGACTATCGACGGGTTTAACTGAGCTTATGGATATAGATAATTGTTGTTGTTTTAAAAGATAAGCATCAGGACTACTCGACATTAACTCATCTGACACTGACAATTTGGAAGTATAATATACACTACTGACTACAGATTTATCTGATTCAAAGTTCTCTGTCTGGTTACTCGTTATCGATTCAAATGAAACTGAGACAGGATATAATTGATCCGTGATTGAGAAAGACGTATACAAATTATTCACAACTGAAAGAAATGATGATGATTGTTCAACTGAAATGGTTCTGTCAAACAAACTACTATGTATCAACTCACTTGAATCTGACACTGACTGTTCCTCTAGCAATAACGAAGCTTCTACACTATTTGATACCAATTCGACTGATACTGACTGATCAGCTGAATCGAAAGGACTATCCATGTCTGTTTCAGCCGAGAAAGAGACAGAATTTGCCTGATATATCAATGACGAGGTCATATAGAAATTATTAAAAACTGATGGAACGAATGACGGTGAATATTCAATTGAAATCGGCGTGGATTCATATAAACTGCTTATTACAGTTTCAACTGATATAATATTATCTATTGAAGAATACGTATTACTAATGACTGATTCGACCGAGACTGATGCAGGATATAGTACAACTGATTCAAGTGATGAGGACTGTTCCACTGAAGTTGTACTGTCAAAGAAACTATTTAAAATCAGTTCACCTGAAACTAATGCAAATTGTTCCTTTGAGAATAACGAGTATTGTAGCGTATTCGATATAGTTTCAGCTCGTTCTGACTGTTCAACTGAATCATATGGACTACTCGAGATGGTGTCAGCTGGGCCTGAGTCTAGTGACTGATCTATAACTGAGGACGTTAACTCATCTGATACAGCCAAATACCTAAATGAGGAAACATAATATGAAATGGTTGATTCAGTTGAAATTAACGTTTCTCTTGAAATATCTAGACTACTCATCAATATTTCAGCTGAAAGTGAGACCGAATACATCTGATCAGTCAGTATCGAGGAAGTATAGAGACTATTATATTCTGAAGGAACAACTGATGGTGAATATTCCTGAGAAATAATGGAGCCAAATAAATTACTTATCGCTGTCTCATCTAAAACTGAAATCGTCGTTTCCAGTATGAAGGAAGACGCAGGCAAACTACTGCTTACCATGGTGTTAAATACAGATTGTTCTGATGAGTCTCTTGGACTTTCTACAGGTTCAGATGAATTCAGTAATGACTCTTCTGTTGGAAAAGTGGAAACATAAAAACTACTCGTCATTAACTGATCTGAAATTAGAACTGATTGCTCTTTTGCCAACGAGGAGACCGATACACTACTACTTACCGATTCATCTGATACTGACTCTTCTAAAAATTTATAAAAACTATTTGTGCTTACTTCATCTGAACCTCGAGCTTGAAATGACTGCTCGTTCAGTGAAAAAGAGGGACTGTAACCACTCGACATCAACTTAACTGATATTGACCCTGATTGTTCCTCTGACAATAAGAATCTATAATATGAACTACTCATAACTGTTTCAACTGAATTTGAGTATTCTATCGGTTTACTAGAGATTGATTTTACTGGGATTGACGCGGAATATTGCTGATCACTTAACGTATATAAATTACTCAGGACTGATGCAAGTGACGATGATGGTTCTATTGAAATGCCTCTATTATAAAAACTACTTTCCAGCTGATTTGAAACTGATGTCGATATTGGGGCGAAGATATTACTTGTTACTGGTTCATCTGATCTTGAGGCTGGATATTCTATCAATGAAGATAATGCATAAAGACTATTTATTACTGACGCAACTAATGGCGACTGTTCCACTGAAGTAGAAGAGTCATATAAATTATTCCCTATCAACTCTCCAGAAAACATCACCGACGGTCTGAGTGAGGATAAAGAGTCATAAACACTAATTGTTACCAGTTTATCAGATAATAAGGAGTCCGTTAAAGCAATAATAAATTCAACTGAGCTTGAGGTTAATAATGAATGTTCAGTTAGTAAAGAAGAAACATTAAGATTATTAGATATTAATTCTTCAGACGTAACTAATGAATATTCCACTGAGGCATATAGGTTACTTGTAACTGATTCAGTTAGGCCTGAAGCTTTTAATAACTGTTTTGTAAGTAAAGTCGAATCATACGGACTATTCGAGATCAAATCCTCTGTCAGTGGCAATGAATGTTCTACAGAGAACGATAAGATAGACAAATCATTCGTTAATGAGTCAGTAGATATTGAATAAAGCATTGAAGAATAGAAAATATTTGCTATTACTGAACTTGAAGCTAGGAGTGTCGATGAGGCGTACACACTATTTGTATCACCTAATCCTATTACCGACTGTTCCACTGAAAGAGAGGAAATATAATAAATACTGGTTGCTATTGATTCATCAGTAAATGATTCTTCTAGTAAGGAACTGTGAATACTTATTATTGTTTCAGCTGAACCTGAGACCAAATATGATTGTTCTGTTAATGACGATGAAGCATATAGAAGACTCACATCTAAAGCAACTGGCGATAACTGTTGCACTGAAATAGAAGAATGATAGAGACTACTCCCTATGATCTTTTCTGAAGATAACTGTTCCAGTGAGTATAAAGATATATGTACACTATTTGTTAACGGCTCAGTTGACACTGACTGTTCCAGTGAAGTATGAAAATGAGTAACATGTTCGACTGAACTACTTAACATTTGTGAAGACTGTTCTATTAAGAAAGAAGATGCAAGTGAACTACTCGACAATACATCAGATGACTCCGACAATAACTGATTAAAAGAGAATGACAAGGCATACGTGCTTTCCATTATCGATTCAACTGGTACTGACTGTTCTAAAGAATTTGATGAACTACTGATAGCTTCATATGAGCTTATTGCTATTAATGAAACTTCTTTCAGTAAAATGGAATCATGGACGCTGCTCGACACTAACTCATCTGAATCAGACACCGACTGTTCCACTGAGAATGAAGTAGTAAAATATTTACTATTTGAAACGCTTTCCGCTGATGCTAACTCCTGGTAAAGACTACGAGTTCCCTGTTCAGATGAAATCATATTTTCTATTACTGATGAAAAGACATACGGACTAATTAATACTGATACAAGTGAAAGTGACTGTTCCACTGAAACAGATAAGTAATAAGTACTAATGTCCGTCAGTTCTTCTAAAACTGACAAAGTTTGTTCCATTGAGAATGAGGAGGAATGTTCACTTTTCGTTATTAATTCATCTAATACTAACTGCTCCGAAGATGATGTATAAAGACTACTGACAGATTCAACTGAACTTACAGATATCGATGGCTGTTCTATTAGTAATAGACTACTGAATATTATCGTAGATGATTCTGACAATGACCATTCTAAAAAGAGAGAAGATAGATAAAAGCTATCGGTTATTGATTCAACAGATACAGACTTTTCTATAGATGACGTTCGATTAATCATAGATTCAGCTGGTGTTTCAACAAGAGATAACTTTTCTGTTAGTAAAGTGGAGACAAAAAAACTGCTTGACATCAACTCATCTGATATAGATTCTTTCATTAAGAATGACGGGATATAATCTATTCCAGTTGTTACAGTTTCAGCTGATTCGAACGGCTTTGATGAGGGAAAAAGTATATTCGTTAAAGATTCAACGGAGCTTAAATCTGAAAATATCTTTACCATCACAGATGATGAAGCAGAGAGACTATTCATAAATGACGGAACTAACTGTTCAGCTGAAAACGAGAAGGCATAAAGATCAGTTGCCGGTGTTTCCTCTGAAACTGGTTCTGACTGTTCTGCAGAATGTAAGGATACAAAAGTATTACTTGTTGTCCAGTACACTGCTTCTGTTTGTTCCCTTGATGAATATAAACTGTTTGAAACTGATTCCACTAAAGATAAGATTGAAAATGACTGATCTATTACTGACGATGAAATATAGATGCTTATCGTCACTGGTACAACAGCTGATGGCGACAGTTCTAAAGAAATTGTTGAATCAAAGAAACTAGTTAACATCAACTCTGAGACTGGTATCGCTTGTTCCAATGAGAGTGAAGCGATATATAGACTACCCATTAGCAAGCCATTAGATTCAGACTGTTCCTCTGAACCGTAAAAACTACTTGTAATATCTTCACTTGAAACTGAGATTGTGTATAGCTGTTCTGTTAATGACGATGATGCAATATCGTCATTTGTTATTGACCCCTCCAGCTGAGAAAATGAAAGTTTCGCGGAAGGTGAAGAAATATATACACTATCTGTCAATGACTGCATTAATATTGGTTGTTCTACCGAAGTATATAGATTATTAATAAGCTCTTGACTTAATGTTTGCGATGTCTCATTTGTTAGTGAAGATGAATAATAAGAACTACTTGACATTAATTTACCTGTCACTTGTAACATCTGTTCTAAAGAGAATGAAAGGTCATGTATACTGCCACTTGCCGATTTAATTAATAGCGATTGTTCTGTTGATGTAAGACTATTGGTAGGTTCATCCGAGCTTATGATTAGGAATGATAATTCTGGAGATAAAGTTGAAACATGCAGACTATTCTGCATAAAATTATTTAATGTAGACTGTTCCATTGAAAATGATGAGGCATATAAAATAGATGCTACTGTTTCGACTATTAATGACTGTTCTGATGAAGTCTGAAAATCTAAAAGTTTTTGTTCTGTCAAAGATGTGGAGCCAAATAGAGTATTCATTAATAATGTAACTGATGGTGGATGTTCCATCGAAAATGAAAAGGCATAAAGACTATTAGTAATTACCTCATCTGAGATTAGCTCTAAGGTTGGTGCTGTCTGTTTTGCTAATAAAGAATATGCGTAAATATTACTCGATAATGACTCACTTGACGATTGTATTGAGTGTTCCAAGGAAAATGATGAACCATATACACTATCGCTTATGGATTCAACAGATAATGAATCATCAAAAGAATAACTACTGAAAGGTTTATCTGAAATTATAGTTAAAAATGATAATTCTGTTATTATATTCAACGTATACGAACTTCTCGACATTAGCTTCTCTGTCTGTTCTACTGAGGATGAGGGAACATCATATTTATTACTTGCTATCCTTTCCATTGATATCGACTCTTCTACTGAGGCATAACGACTACTCGCAATAGGTTCAGATGATACCGATAATTGGGCTGTTTGGTCGGATAGCCCAGAGAAGGACATATGGATTATGTATCAATGATGTTAACTGTTCCACTGAAATTATGGATTCATATAAACTACTTATTATTAACTCACGTGAAACTGATGTCAACTCACCTAATGAGGACAAAGAGATAGACACACTACTCACAATCAAATCATCTGGAACTAATTCTTCAGTTGAGACTTGGGAACTATTTGTAATGGGATTATCTGAATTTGACACTGGGGATGACTGTTCAGTACGTGATGAGAAACTAATGATATTACTTTCATATAATTCCGTGGATGGTGTCATTTGTATAGATGCTAATGAGGCGTAGAGAATATTCGTTATTGATTCAACTAACTCTGAAACGCTGTGTTCCTCTAAAGATGAAGAAACGTGTACGCTTGTTAATAATTCACCTGATTCTTCTACTGGTGTATAGAAGTTACTTTTAGATTCATCTGGAATTGTGGTTAGTACTGAAGACGCATAGAGACTGCTCGAAGTTAACACTATAGAAGATACAGCTACATACATACTACCAACTAGTGATTCATCTGAAACTGACTGTTTCACTGAATCTGTGGAACTACTAACCAAATCGTCTGAGCTTACAGTTAGGAATAGTTGGTCTGATGAGATGGTTTGACTTGATATTAACTCATCGGAGACTAGAACCGAATATTCCACTGAGAATGAGGATTCGTAATATGGATTGCTTACTAGTAATTCAACTGAAACTGATTTTTCTACCGTACCAAAGAGACTACTTATAACTGGTTCAGCTAAGATTGCGACAGAATGTGACTGTTCTATTAATGACGATGAAATATAGACACTGCTCGTTAACAGTTCAGCTAAACGTGACTGTTCCACAGAAATCATGGATTCATAGAGACTACTTAATATCAGCTCACCTAAAACTGTTTGCTCTAACAAAGATACTGATACATACACACTGCTGGTTAAAAGTGTATTGGATGTCGACTGTTCGACTGTAGAGATGAAACTACTGATGATTAGTTCAGAAGAGACCGAGTATAGATGATGTTCATTTAGTGAGGAGGTTACAACGAAATCACCCATAACAGATGCTGTTGATTGTGTCTGTTCTGTGGAAAATGTTAACGACGAGGAAACATAGAGATCAATCACAACTGATGGTGACTGTTTCGGTGAAACTGCCGAATCATAGACACTGCTTACCATCAGTTCATCTGAAACTGACCGTGAAAGTTCTTGTGTCTGTGTAAATACGTACGCTGTACTCATTCCTGATTCAACTAATACTGATTGTTCCACTGAAGTGTAGACACTAATGAAAGGTTCTGAACTTACTTTTAGAGATAGCAGCTCACTTGGTAAAGTAGATAAATAGACACTACTCGATGTTAATTCGCCTGAAGCTTGGTCTGACTTTTCCAAAGATAATGTGAAGCCATTAAAATTATCATTTACTAATGCATCTGATACCGACGAGTTTTCTGAGACAGAAGGATTTATAGGTTCTTTAGAGCTTCGGATTAGCAATAACTGTTCTGTTGATAAAACGGAGACGTAAAAACTACTCGACATTAATTCGTATGATTTACGATTAGATTCTGATTCAACAGAAACGGACTCTTCTGCTGAGATGTCAGGACTGTAGATAGATTCGACTGAACTTAAACGTTTAGCTAAGTTCTCTGTTAGTAAAGAAGAGGAGTAATAAGTCCTAGATATAAACTCACCTGATGCATGCAACGACTGTTCCAATATGAATAAAGAGTCGTACACATTTACTGATTTATCGGATACTGTCTGTTCTATTGAGGCAGAGGTACTGCTGATTGACTTGACTGAGATTACAGTTAGAGATGACTGTTCTGTTAATAAAGTAGAGGCAAAGATACTACTCGACATTAACTCGCCTGATTCAGCCACTGACTTTGCTGAGTCTGAGGTGATAAAATATATGGTACTAGTTTTATCTGTTATTGACGGTTCAGTTGAAAAAGAATTTGAAAATATCTGTTCTATTACTGATAATGAGACATCTAGACTGTTCATTATTGTTTCAACTGGAATAGAGTTTGAAAATATTTGTTCTCTTTCTGATGAGGAAACGTATGGAGTGATAATTACTGATTCGAGTGGATCTGAGTGTTCCATCGAAATTGGAGGTTCATACAGACTATTTACTATTAACTGACTTGTTTCTTTTATTGAAGGAAAATAGACATATAAACTACCTGTTACAGTTTCTTCAGAACTTGAGATTGGATATGGCTGTTCTGTTAACGATGAAGATAAAATGAGATTGCTCACACTTGATACAATGGATGGTGAGAGTTTCAAAGATGATGACATTAACCCTGATTTTTCCGACATTAACCCAGATTTTTCCATTGACGGGAAAGAATAATACACACTACTGATGATAGATTCATCTGATACTGAATGATCAATAATGACATATTTACTACTTATCACTGATTCAATTGAGTTTGAAATCGAATATGGCATATTCATTAATGATGATGAAGGATATGCAATATTAGTTATCATTTCAACTGATATTGAATGCTCCTCTGAAAGATAATGACTACTCTCCATTGTTTCTGCAGAATATGGTTGTTCTGTTAGTGACACAGATAAATAGAAGCTACTTGTAACTGATTCAACTGGTATCGATATATTATATATATTCCCTATCATTACCTCAGCTGAATCCGATATCGACTGTTCTAATGAGAACATAGAGTCATATACAGTACTCGCAAATACATTTTCAGATATTGACTGTTCATACGAGGCCTTCAGCAAACTACTCGTTGGTGGTTCATTTGAACCTGACATTGAGAATGGCTGATCTGTTAATAACGACGAGACAAAGAGACTATTCGTAGCTAATGGATTTGATGGTGACAGTTTTAAGAAAAATGAAGATGGTAACAGGTTTATAGAAAATGAAGATGATAACAATTCTGTTGAAAATAAAGAGCCATATGACTCAACTAATCTTGGAAAAGATTGTTCTGCTGAAAGTGAAGAAACATACATGCTACTAATTACTAACTCTGACGATACCAAATGCTCCAATAAGGGAGCGATACTTGTGACGGGTTCTAAACTTAACGTTTGTGACAATTGTTCTGACTCTAAAGTAGATAAATAAAAATTAATTGACATCAACTCACTTGACGTATCCACAGAGATTGAGGAAAGATTACTACTTAAAGATTCAGCTGACACAGACTGTTCTGCGGAAGAGTGCAGTCTACTAGTTATTAATTCAGATGACGCTGACTGTTCTGCGGAAGAGTGCAGTGTGCTACTTATTAATTCAGCTGACGCTGAATGTTCTGCGGAAGATTGCAGTCTACTAGTTATTAATTCAGATGATGCTGACTGTTCTGCGGAAGAGTGAAGTCTACTAGTTATTAATTCAGATGACGCTGACTGTTCTGCGGAAGAGTGCAGTCTGCTAGTTATTAATTCAGCTGACGCTGACTGTTCTGCGGAAGAGTAAAGTCTACTCGTTATTAATTGAGCTGACGCTGAATCTTCTGCGGAATATTGCAGTCTACTAGTTATTAATTCAGATGATGCTGACTGTTCTGCGGAAGAGTGAAGTCTAGTCGTTATTAATTCAGCTGACGCTGGCTGTTCTGCGGAAGAGTGAAGTCTAGTCGTTATTAATTCAGATGATGCTGACTGTTCTGCGGAAGAGTGAAGTCTACTAGTTATTAATTCAGATGACGCTGACTGTTCTGCGGAAGAGTGAAATTTACTAGTTATTAATTCAGATGACGCTGACTGTTCTGCGGAAGAGTGCAGTCTGCTAGTTATTAATTCAGATGACGCTGACTGTTCTGCGGAAGAGTGCAGTCTACTAGTTATTAATTCAGATGACGCTGACTGTTCTGCGGAAGAGTGCAGTCTACTAGTTATTAATTCAGATGACGCTGACTGTTCTGCGGAAGAGTGCAGTCTGCTAGTTATTAGTTCAGATGACGCTGACTGTTCTGCGGAAGATTGCAGTCTACTAGTTATTAATTCAGATGACGCTGACTGTTCTGCGGAAGAGTGAAGTCTGCTAGTTATTAATTCAGATGACGCTGACTGTTCTGCGGAAGAGTGCAGTCTACTAGTTATTAATTCAGATGACGCTGACTGTTCTGCGGAAGAGTGCAGTCTGCTAGTTATTAATTCAGATGACGCTATGTTATTAATTCAGATACTAGTTATTAATTCACTGTTCTGCGGAAGAGTGAAGTCTACTGGTTATTAATTCAGATGACGCTGACTGTTCTGCGGAAGAGTGAAGTCTGCTAGTTATTAATTCAGATGACGCTGACTGTTCTGCGGAAGAGTGAAGTCTGCTAGTTATTAATTCAGATGACGCTGACTGTTCTGCGGAAGAGTGCAGTCTTCTAGTTATTAATTCAGATGATGCTGAATCTTCTGCGGAAGAGTGCAGTCTTCTAGTTATTAATTCAGATGATGCTGAATCTTCTGCGGAAGAGTGCAGTCTGCTAGTTATTAATTCAGATGACGCTGAATCTTCTGCGGAAGAGTGCAGTCTGCTAGTTATTAATTCAGATGATGCTGAATCTGTTCTGCGGAAGAGTGAAGTCTAGTCGTTATTAATTCAGATGAGAGTGCAGTCTGCTAGTTATTAATTCAGATGATGCTGAATCTTCTGCGGAAGAGTGCAGTCTGCTAGTTATTAATTCAGCTGACGCTGACTGTTTTGCGGAAGAGTGCAGTCTGCTAGTTATTAATTCAGATGATGCTGACTGTTCTGCGGAAGAGTGCAGTCTACTACTTATTAATTCAGATGACGCTGAATCTTCTGCGGAAGAGTGCAATCTACTACTTATTAATTCAGCTGACGCTGACTGTTCTGCGGAAGACTGAAGTCTACTAGTTATTAATTCAGATGACGCTGACTGTTCTGCGGAAGACTGAAGTCTACTGGTTATTAATTCAGATGACGCTGACTGTTCTGCGGAAGACTTAAGTCTGCTAGTTATTAATTCAGCTGACGCTGACTGTTCTGCGGAAGAGTGCAGTCTAGTCGTTATTAATTCAGATGTGCTACTGTTCTTATAAATTCAGATGATGCTGACTGTTCTGCGTAAGAATGCAGTCTACTCGTTATTAATGCTGATGACGCTGACTGTTCTGCGGAAGAGTCCAGTGTGCTACTTATTAATTCAGATGACGCTGACTGTTCTGCGGAAGAGTGCAGTCTGCTAGTTATTAATTCAGATGACGCTGACTGTTCTGCGGAAGAGTGCAGTCTACTAGTTATTAATTCAGATGACGCTGACTGTTCTGCGGAAGAGTGCAGTCTACTAGTTATTAATTCAGATGACGCTGACTGTTCTGCGGAAGACTGAAGTCTGCTAGTTATTAATTCAGCTGACGCTGACTGTTCTGCGGAAGATTGCAGTCTACTAGTTATTAATTCAGATGATGCTGACTGTTCTGCGGAAGAGTGCAGTCTGCTAGTTATTAATTCAGCTGACGCTGACTGTTCTGCGGAAGAGTGAAGTCTACTGGTTATTAATTCAGATGACGCTGACTGTTCTGCGGAAGAGTGAAGTCTACTAGTTATTAATTCAGCTGACGCTGACTGTTCTGCGGAAGAGTGCAGTCTACATAGTTATTAATTCAGATGACGCTGACTGTTCTGCGGAAGAGTCCAGTCTGCTAGTTATTAATTCAGATGAAGCTGACTGTTCTGCGGAAGAGTGAAGTCTACTGGTTATTAATTCAGATGACGCTGACTGTTCTGCGGAAGAGTGCAGTCTACTAGTTATTAATTCAGATGACGCTGACTGTTCTGCGGAAGAGTGCAGTCTGCTAGTTATTAATTCAGATGACGCTGACTGTTCTGCGGAAGAGTGCAGTCTGCTAGTTATTAATTCAGATGACGCTGACTGTTCTGCGGAAGAGTGCAGTGTGCTACTTATTAATTCAGATGACGCTGACTGTTCTGCGGAAGAGTGAAGTTTACTAGTTATTAATTCAGATGACGCTGACTGTTCTGCGGAAGGGTGCACTCTCATAGTTATTAATTCATATGACGTCGACTGTTCTGCGGAAGAGTGAAGTCTACTGGTTATTAATTCAGATGACGCTGACTGTTCTGCGGAAGAGTGAAGTCTACTGGTTATTAATTCATATGACGCTGACTGTTCTGCGGAAGACTGAAGTCTGCTAGTTATTAATTCAGCTGACGCTGACTGTTCTGCGGAAGAATTGCACTGTACTAGTTATTAATTCAGATGATGCTGACTGTTCTGCGGAAGAGTGCAGTGTGCTACTTAGTAATTCAGCTGACGCTGTCTGTTCTGCGGAAGAGTGAAGTCTACTGGTTATTAATTCATATGACGCTGACTGTTCTGCGGAAGACTGAAGTCTGCTAGTTATTAATTCAGCTGACGCTGACTGTTCTGCGGAAGAGTGCAGTCTCATAGTTATTAATTCAGATGACGCTGACTGTTCTGCGGAAGAGTGCATTATGCTACTTATTAATTCAGATGACGCTGACTGTTCTGCGGAAGAGTGCAGTCTGCTAGTTATTAATTCAGATGACGCTGACTGTTCTGCGGAAGTGTGCAGTCTACTAGTTATTAATTCAGATGACGCTGACTGTTCTGCGGAAGAGTGCAGTCTGCTAGTTATTAATTCAGATGACGCTGACTGTTCTGCGGAAGACTGAAGTCTACTAGTTATTAATTCAGATGACGCTGACTGTTCTGCGGAAGGGTGCAGTCTCATAGTTATTAATTCAGATGACGCTGACTGTTCTGCGGAAGAGTGAAGTCTACTGGTTATTAATTCAGATGACGCTGACTGTTCTGCGGAAGAGTGCAGTCTACTAGTTATTAATTCAGATGACGCTGATTGTTCTGCGGAAGAGTGCAGTATGGTACTTATTAATTCAGCTGACGCTGACTGTTCTGCGGAAGACTGAAGTCTACTAGTCATTAATTCAGCTGACGCTGACTGTTCTGCGGAAGAGTGAAGTCTACTAGTTGGTAATTCAAATGACGCTGACTGTTCTGCGGAAGAGTCCAGTGTGCTACTTATTAATTCAGATGATGCTGACTGTTGTGCGTAAGAATGCAGTCTACTCGTTATTAATTCAGATGACGCTGTCTGTTCTGCGGAAGAGTGCAGTGTGCTACTTATTAATTCAGTTGACGCTGACTGTTCTGCGGAAGAGTGCAGTCTACTGGTTATTAATTCAGATGACGCTGACTGTTCTGCGGAAGAGTGCAGTCTGCTAGTTATTAATTCAGATGACGCTGAATCTTCTGCGGAAGAGTGCAGTCTACTGGTTATTAATTCAGATGACGCTGACTGTTCTGCGGAAGAGTGCAGTCTACTAGTTATTAATTCATTCTGACTGTTCTGAAGATTGCAGCTAGTTATTAATTCAGCTGACGCTGACTGTTCTGCGGAAGAGTGAAGTCTACTCGTTATTAATTCAGATGATGCTGACTGTTCTGCGGAAGAGTGCAGTCTACTAGTTATTAATTCAGATGACGCTGAATCTTCTGCGGAAGAGTGCAATCTACTAGTTATTAATTGAGATGACGCTGACTGTTCTGCGGAAGAGTGAAGTCTACTCGTTATTAATTCAGCTGACGCTGAATCTTCTGCGGAAGATTGCAGTCTACTAGTTATTAATTCAGATGATGCTGACTGTTCTGCGGAAGAGTGCAGTGTGCTACTTATTAATTTATATGACGCTGACTGGTCTGCGGAAGAGTGCAGTCTTCTAGTTATTAATTCAGATGATGCTGAATCTTCTGCGGAAGAGTGCAGTCTGCTAGTTATTAATTCATATGACGCTGACTGTTCTGCGGAAGAGTGCAATCTGCTAGTTATTAATTCAGCTGACGCTGACTGTTTTGCGGAAGAGTGCAGTCTGCTAGTTATTAATTCAGATGGTGCTGACTGTTCTGCGGAAGAGTGCAGTCTACTACTTATTAATTCAGCTGACGCTGACTGTTCTGCGGAAGAGTGAAGTCTGCTAGTTATTAATTCAGCTGACGCTGACAGTTTTACGGAAGAGTGCAGTCTGCTAGTTATTAATTCAGATGACGCTGAATGTTCTGCGGAAGAGTGAATTGTACTGGTTATTAATTCAGATGACCCTGGCTGTTCTGTGAAAGAATGCAGTCTACTAGTTATTAATTCAGCTGAAACGGTATCTGGGGATGTTGGATCTATCATAGACGAGGATATATTCAAACCGATAATGACTAATTCTAGTGATGGTGACTCTTCCACTGAAATTATGGATTCATCAGGATTCCTTACTATTAATTCAGCTGAAACTGACAACGAGGGCAAAGAGGCAAAAACCTGAGAACCTGATACTGAGAATAACTGTTCTGTTATTGACAAGGTGTCAAAGAAGTCACTCATTGCTGTAATAATAATTGGTGACAGATCTGTCAATACAAAAGAGCCGTATAGACTATGAGTCACTGACTCATCTAATCCTGATTGTTCTACTAATGGTGAAGAAACATACACACCACTTTTTAATGATTCCACTGATGCTGAATGTTCTACTGATGCATAGCGACTACTCATAGGTAGAAGTAAATTCAATGTTAGTGATAATTGGTCAGTTAGTAAAGAAGAGACAAAATTTCTACTCGCTATTAATTCATTTGACTGCTGCATAGAGAATGTGGAGGTATAGTGACCATCGGTCATTGACACCGCGGACACTGACTGATCTATAGCGACAGCGGAATTAATGACAGTTTCATATGAGCTTACTGACATGGATATTTCTTCTGTGGATATATAGAGACTATGCGACATGAATTGACTTGAGTGTTCAGAAGAGAGTTTAGAGGTATATAGATTGGGGCTAATGATAGCTTCATCTGAATTTATCAACGTGGATGTCTGTTCTATTAAAGTGGGTATTTGTTCTGTGAATAAAGTGGATTTTTGTTTTGTTAATAAAGTGGACGTTTGCTCGGTTAATAAAGTGGATATATAGAGTCCATTCGATACTAATTCGCCTGTCACTGAGTTTGACAAAACAGAATCTGAACCTCTCATTACAATTTCAGATGGTTTTGATGTTTCTATTGTGCTGAAAAGATAATTCGTTGCTGGTTCAGCGGAAACTAAAGCTTGGGAAATTTGCAACAAAGAGACATATGAGCTAATCATTAGTGATTCGAGTAACAGTGACCGTTCTAGGGAAGATAAAGAAGTGTATACACTTTTCATTACAGTTTCTTCGGAACCTGATAATAAGTATGGCTGTTCTGTTAATGATGAAGAAAAAAAGAAATCACTGAAATCTGATGCTGTGGATGGTGACATTTTAAAAGACGAAGTGGAGTAAATGACATATGATAATGACTCATCTGAACCAGTAAAGGACTGATCCCCTAATAAAGAGGAAACCTGAGATATACTATTCTTTAGCGATTCGGCTGTTACTGGTTTTTCTTTTGACACGTAAATACTACTTAATAATTCATCTGAGTTAACGGTTAAGAATGATTGGTCTGTGAATGTAAAAGAGGCATAGAAACTACTCGACATTAAGTCATGTGATACTGCTTTAGCTTCGTCCACTGAGAATGAGGAGGCATAAAGGTTATTTGTTAGTGATATTAATTGTTTTACCGACACGGTGGTAGGTTCAACTGAGATTGCGGTTAGCAGTGAAAGTTTTGTTAGTAAATTCGAGGCATAGAGACTATTCGACATTAACTCACCTGATGTTGATACTGATTGTTCCGTCGAGAATGAGGAGACATAATAGTCACTACTCATAACTGTTTCATCAGATAACGAATGTTCCGAGGCATAGAAACTACCTGTGACTGGTTCAGATGGGTTTGATGTTGATAATGTATCTTCTACTGGCACTGAGGAAATATACACTGATTCGACTGAGCCTGTTACAGAATGTTCCACTGAAAACGAAAAAGAATAGCTACTACTCGCTGCTTCTGGTATCGACTGCGATAATGAAAGTTCCATTATAGATGAAGGAATAGAGAAAGACATTTCCATTGATTTTGAAGAGGAATCCGGGCTGCTCGTTATATCCAGTTGTGATTCTGAAGATTCATAGAAAACTGATTGTTCTGTTGAGGCACCCAGAACACTCATCACAGTCTGTGAAACATAAGCTGACACGGACTGTCCAACGAAAGATGATGACACATACACACTACTCAACAGTTGTCCGAAAGAAACTGAGGATGACATCTGCTGATAGCTGCTACTCACACCTGGATTAGTACTTGCCACTGCTTCAGTAGAGTAACTACTCAGCAATGGATTACTACTCACTAGTGTTTCGGTAGCGTAATTACTAACAATAGAATAAGTACTCATAAATAACTCATTAGAAAATGATGCTGGCTGAGATGAATCATGTTGGTCTGTTGCAAGTGAGGAGATTAGGTTACTCGTAACTGAGACAGACACTGGATGTTCTGAAGAGGCATATGAACTACTCAGCATTGGATCATATGAGATGGAAACCGACTGCTCAGAGGAAGCATATGAACTGCTCATCATTGGATCATATGAGACGGACACTGAGTGTTCTGATGACGGATATGAACTGCTCATCATTGTTCTGAGATGAAACGGATATGAACTGCTCATCATTGGATCATATGAGACGGACACCGACTGTTCAGATGATGCATATGAACTGTTCATCATTGGATCATATGAAACGGCCATTGATTGCTCAGATGATGCATATGAACTACTCATCACTGGATCATAAGAGGCGGAAACTGACTCCATAGATGAGGCATACGAACTACTCATCATTGGATCATATGAGACGAACACTGATTGTACAGATGGCGCATATGAGCTACTCATCATTGGATCATATGAGACGGACACTGACTGTTCAGAAGAGGCATAAGAACTACTCATCATTGGATCATATGAGACTGACACTGACTGTACATATGGCGCATATGAACTACTCATCATTGGATCATATGAGACGGACTGTGACTGTTCAGATGAGGCATATGAACTACTCATAACTGGATCGTATGAGACGGACACAGACTGTTCAGATGAGGCATATGAACTACTCATCATTGGATCATATGAGACGGACACTGACTGTTGAGATGAGGCATAAGAACTACTCATCATTGGATCATATGACACAGACACTGACTGTACAAATGGCGAATATGAATTACTCATCATCGGATCATATGAGACGGACACTGACTGTACATATGGCGCATATGAACTACTAATCATTGGATCATATGAGATGGACTGTGACTGTTCAGATGAGGCATATGAACTACTCATCATTGTATCATATGAGACGGACATTGACTGTACAGATGGCTCATATGAACTACTCATTGTTAGATCATATGAGACGGACACTGACTGTACAGATGGCTCATATGAACTACTCATTGTTAGATCATATGAGACGGACACTGACTGTACAGATGGCGCATATGAACTACTCATCATTGGATCATATGAGACGGACTGTGACTGTTCAGATGAGGCATATGAACTACTCATCACTGGATCGTATGAGACGGACACAGACTGTTCAGATGAGGCATATGAACTACTCATCATTGGATCATATGAGACGGACACTGACTGTTGAGATGAGGCATAAGAACTACTCATCATTGGATCATATGAGACGGACACTGATTGTACAGATGAAGCATAAGAACTACTCATCGTTGGATCGTATGAGACGGACACTGACTGTTCAGATGAAGCATAAGAACTACTCATCATCGGATCGTATGAGACGGACACTGATTGTACAGATGGCGCATATGAATTACTCATCATTGCATCACTGGAGGCGGACAGTGATTGTACAGATGGAGCATATGAACTACTCATAATTGGATCATATGAGACGGACACTGACTGTACATATGGCGCATATGAACTACTCATCATTGGATCATAGGAGACGGACAGTGATTGTTCAGATGAAGCATAAGAACTACTCATCATTGGATCGTATGAGACGGACACTGACTGTTCAGATGAAGCATAAGAACTACTCATCATCGGATCATATGAGACGGACACTGACTGTTGAGATGAGGCATAAGAACTACTCATCATCGTATCATATGAGACGGACACTGACTGTACATATGGCGCATATGAACTACTCATCATTGGATCATATGAGACGGACAGTGATTGTTCAGATGAAGCATAAGAACTACTCATCGTTGGATCGTACGAGACGGACACTGACTGTTCAGATGAAGCATAAGAACTACTCATCATCGGATCGTATGAGACGGACACTGATTGTACAGATGGCGCATATGAATTACTCATCATTGCATCATTGGAGGCGGACAGTGATTGTACAGATGGCGCATATGAACTACTCATCATTGGATCATAGGAGACGGACAGTGATTGTTCATATGAAGCATAAGAACTACTCATCGTTGGATCGTACGAGACGGACACTGACTGTTGAGATGAGGCATAAGAACTACTCATCATCGCATCATATGAGACGGACACTGACTGTACATATGGCGCATATGAACTACTAATCATTGGATCATATGAGATGGACTGTGACTGTTCAGATGAGGCATATGAACTACTCATCATTGTATCATATGAGGCGGACATTGACTGTACAGATGGCTCATATGAACTACTCATTGTTAGATCATATGAGACGGACACTGACTGTACAGATGGCTCATATGAACTACTCATTGTTAGATCATATGAGACGGACACTGACTGTACAGATGGCGCATATGAACTACTTATCATTGGATCATATGAGACGGACTGTGACTGTTCAGATGAGGCATATGAACTACTCATCACTGGATCGTATGAGACGGACACAGACTGTTCAGATGAGGCATAAGAACTACTCATCATCGGAACATATGAGACGGACACTGACTGTACATATGGCGCATATGAACTACTCATCATAGGATCATCGGAGACGGACGCTGACTGTTGAGATGAGGCATAAGAACTACTCATCATCGGATCATATGAGACGGACACTGACTGCACAGATGAGGCATATGAACTACTCATCATTGGATCATATGAGACGGACACTGACTGTTGAGATGACGCATATGAACTACTCATCGTTAGATCATATGAGACGGACACTGATTGTACAGATGGCGCATATGAACTACTCATCATTGGATCATAGGAGGCGGACAGTGATTGTACAAATGGCGCATATGAACTACTCATCATTGGATCGTATGAGACGGACACTGACTGTACAGATGGCGCATATGAACTACTCATCATTGGATCATATGAAACCGACACTGACTGTTGAGATGAGGCATATGAACTACTCGTCGTTAGATCATATGAAACGGACACTGACTGTAGAGATGGCGCATATGAACTACTCATCACTGGATCATAGGAGACCGACAGTAATTGTTCAGATGATGCATAAGAACTACTCATCGTTGGATCGTATGAGACGGACACTGACTGTTCAGATGAAGCATAAGAACTACTCATCGTCGGATCGTATGAGACGGACACTGATTGTACAGATGGCGCATATGAATTACTCATCATTGCATCACTGGAGGCGGACAGTGATTGTACAGATGGAACATATGAACTACTCATCATTGGATCATATGAGACGGACACTGACTGTACATATGGCGCATATGAACTACTCATCATTGGATCATAGGAGACGGACAGTGATTGTTCAGATGAAGCATAAGAACTACTCATCATTGGATCGTATGAGACGGACACTGACTGTTCAGATGAGGCATAAGAACTACTCATCATCGTATCATATGAGACGGACACTGACTGTACATATGGCGCATATGAACTACTCATCATTGGATCATATGAGACGGACAGTGATTGTTCAGATGAAGCATAAGAACTACTCATCATCGGATCGTATGAGACGGACACTGATTGTACAGATGAAGCATAAAAACTACTCATCATCAGATCGTATGACACGGACACTGATTGTACAGATGGCGCATATGAATTACTCATCATTGCATCATTGGAGGCGGACAGTGATTGTACATATGAAGCATAAGAACTACTCATCGTTGGATCGTACGAGACGGACACTGACTGTTCAGATGAAGCATAAGAACTACTCATCATCGGATCGTATGTCACGGACACTGACTGTTGAGATGAGGCATAAGAACTACTCATCATCGTATCATATGAGACGGACACTGATTGTACAGATGGCGCATATGAACTACTGATCATTGGATCATAGGAGACGGACAGTGATTGTTCAGATGAAGCATAAGAACTACTCATCGTTGGATCGTATGAGACGGACTGTGACTGTTCAGATGAGGCATATGAACTACTCATCATCGGATCGTATGTCACGGACACTGACTGTTCAGATGAAGCATAAGAACTACTCATCGTCGGATCGTATGAGACGGACACTGATTGTACAGATGGCGCATTTGAATTACTCATCATTGCATCACTGGAGGCGGACAGTGATTGTACAGATGGAACATATGAACTACTCATCATTGGATCATATGAGACGGACACTGACTGTACATATGGCGCATATGAACTACTCATCATTGGATCATAGGAGACGGACAGTGATTGTTCAGATGAAGCATAAGAACTACTCATCATTGGATCGTATGAGACGGACACTGACTGTTCAGATGAAGCATAAGAACTACTCATCATCGGATCATATGAGACGGACACTGACTGTTGAGATGAGGCATAAGAACTACTCATCATCGTATCATATGAGACGGACACTGACTGTACATATGGCGCATATGAACTACTCATCATTGGATCAAATGAGACGGACAGTGATTGTTCAGATGAAGCATAAGAACTACTCATCATCGGATCGTATGAGACGGACACTGATTGTACAGATGAAGCATAAGAACTACTCATCATCGGATCGTATGACACGGACACTGATTGTACAGATGGCGCATATGAATTACTCATCATTGCATCATTGGAGGCGGACTGTGATTGTACAGATGTCGCATATGAACTACTCATCATTGGATCATAGGAGACGGACAGTGATTGTTCATATGAAGCATAAGAACTACTCATCGTTGGATCGTACGAGACGGACACTGACTGTTCAGATGAAGCATAAGAACTACTCATCATCGGATCGTATGTCACGGACACTGACTGTTGAGATGAGGCATAAGAACTACTCATCATCGTATCATATGAGACGGACACTGATTGTACAGATGGCGGATATGAACTACTGATCATTGGATCATAGGAGACGGACAGTGATTGTTCAGATGAAGCATAAGAACTACTCATCGTTGGATCGTATGAGACGGACTGTGACTGTTCAGATGAGGCATATGAACTACTCATCGTTAGATCATATGAGACGGACACTGATTGTACATATGGCGCATATGAACTACTCATAATTGGATCATATGAGACGGACACTGACTGTACATATGGCGCATATGAACTACTCATCATTGTATCATAAGAGACGGACAGTGATTGTTCAGATGACGCATATGAACTACTCATCGTTGGATCGTATGAGACGGACACTGACTGTTCAGATGAAGCATCAGAACTACTCATCATCGGATCATATGAGATGGATACTAATTGTACAGATGGCGCATATGAACTACTCATCATTGGATCATATGAGACGGACTGTGACTGTTCAGATGAGGCATATGAACTACTCAACATTGGATCATATGAGACTGACAGTGATTGTACAGATTGCGCATATGAATTACTCATCATCGGATCATATGAGACGGACACTGACTGTTCAGATGAGGCATATGAACTACTCGTCATTGGATCATATGAGACGGACACTGACTGTTGAGATGAGGTATATGAACTACTTATAGTTAGATCATATGAGACGGACACTGATTGTTCAGATGAGGCATATGAACTACTCAACATTGGATCATATGAGATGGACACTGACTGTTGAGATGAGGCATATGAACTACTCATCGTTAGATCATATGAGACGGATACCGACTGTACAGATGGCGCGTATGAACTACTCATCATTGAATCGTATGAAACGGACAGTGACTGTTCAGATGAGGTATATGAACTACTTATCATTGGATCATATAAGACGGATACTGAGTGTTCTGACGATGCGTATGAACTACTCATCGTTAGATCATATGAGACGGTCAGTAAATGTTCTGATACGAATATTGACTGTACGTTGATTGTCGATGTATATGGACTGGATTGAAGGGACCCTGAAAAAGATGATGCAGAGGTATGCTCTACAGATTCTGCTGACCCTAGCAACGATTGTTCTGAGAAAAAGGACGACAGATAGATATTACTTAGAAGGGATTCAACTGATGTTGGGAATTCTGGCTGTTGATACGTAGACAACGACACATCAATGTTTGACTGTACAACAGTATTACCTGACTGGCTGATAAATTCCAAAGAGTACGTGCCTGTTGGTGCTGATGTTTCCAGGACGTTGCTTTCCACATATATTGCAGACGTTGTATCACTAAGTATGGCGGTCGCAGATTGAGAACTTGAGAGACTGTTGATCACTGATGGTTGGCTAGTGTCCACTGCCGGATGTGACGAAGACATATCGAGAACTGTGGCGTCTTGTGAAAAAATAGTTGCATATTCAGAATTTGACGTGGTTTGACTTGATATCAACATACTCCCGAGTTCTGATAAATCCGAGCTACTAATGCTTAGGATGTCTGTAACTGATCCAGCTGCGTCCGAGGTTGTGTATGCAAAGGAATCAGAACTGACGAAGCTTGCTGATGCTGGAGAGAATGTTGAGGTGTCCATAATCGCATTAGAAATAGCATCAGAGGAGGTGATGCTGGTAGATTCGTAACTCAAGATTGGTTGACTTGATGTCAGTACACCTTGTGAAGAGTCTCCAATTATTTGAGTGTTACTGTCGATTGCTGAAACTGCAATAGAGGTTACTGTATAGATGACTGATGCTGATCCGTCAAAACTTGCAGATTCTGATGTAGTTATGCTTGCCGTTGGCGTTGCTACTGAAAAGGATTGGCTGAAAGGGTCCAGAGAATAAGATGACGTCGTATCCAAGGAATATTGAGACATCGTGTCCATGGAAACCGACAAGGAAATGTCCATTGAATAAGGTGAAGTCGTGTCCATAGCTGGTGTTGTTGTTCCAGGCGCCTCTGCTAAGGATGAATCAGATATCATCTGACTGCTGGTGTCTGTGAGAGTCAAATACGCAGTTGCTCCTGAAGATAAAGAATCTCCGATGCTGAGAGTGTCTGACGTGTAAGATGACACAGACATATCCAGACCAACATTTGATGCTGAATACGAAACAGTCTGAGAATCCACGATGACGGTGTCTGTCGCTTGGACTGATTCGCTAATAAACGAAGTACCATCCACTGATGAAAGAGAATATTCTGACAACGAAACAGCAATGTTTTCTGTCACTGACACTGAACCAGTGACAACAGTCACACTCACATCACTTTCTGACAACGGAATACTTGCACTGTCTGAATATAACGGAGAACTCCATCCAGTACTGATATCCATGGAAGCTGTTGCCATATCAATCGACGCACTGGGGGTAATAGTCACATATGTCATACTACTGTCAGTTAAAAATATTTCTGTCGTTAAATACCCAGTACTGGACATATCACTGCTGGACAAATCACTGATGCTGCTCACTAACCAGTACGATAAGTCTAACGTCGTGGACAGGTCCATGGAATCTGTTGTTAAAAGGGAATCAGAGGTTGCTGATGCTAAGTGTTTTAAGGAAAGATTCAGCATTACTGATAGTATCACTGTTACACTCGTACAGTAGTGTACAAAACCCTTGTCCTTCTGGGACCACCTCATTGTGACAATGTTTCAGAGACTTTTTCGTACACTATATCAACTTTTCAGCCTTCTTTGGACCACTGTTTGCCACTGTTTTCTTCAACTGAAAATAAATAGGAAATAAATATAAAAAATACACAGTTCATGGAACAAAATACAGAGCTACAAATGTACAAATATTAAAGAGAATACCTAAATATTTAGGTATTTACTAAAACACACACCTATATACACATTAACCTTCCATCAAATCATCCAAACACGTATATAAATACAAAACTCTCATTCTCTCTCTCTCTCTCTCTCTCTCTCTCTCTCTCTCTCTCTCTCTCTCTCTCTCTCTCTCTCTCTCTCTCTCTCTCTCTCTCTCTCTCTCTCTCTCTCTCTCTCTCTGTATCTGTCTGTCTGTTTATCTCTCTCTCTCTCTGTCTCTCTCCGTCCCTCCCTGCCTCCCTCCCTCAGGCTTACTTTAATATCTTGTAAGAAGTCTTAAATGTTTAATATGGAATTTTATATTATAACAGTCATTTATCGGCACTTCACAAATATCATTATAGAATACAATTCAGAAACAATGAACCAGTTTATTTTAATCATTGAAATGGTATTACTTTGTTGGTATTTTTTGGATTTAAATGGATTATTCTGGACAATCAAGACATGAAGTCTAATACGGTAATACCGTTATTAGTTACTAGTAATTACAGTACACTTATCGCATGGTCGCATTCTGCATAGAATGCTATTAAAACTACAAACACAATATTTCTGAAGCAGACGAATCATTGGGTTTTTTTGTTGATTGCACTAGAAGTACTTTTCGCGTCATTTTGTTGAACGATTGATTTGTCTGCCAGGCATTTCTATTTAGCAAAAGAATAAAAAAAATATAAAAAAAATTAAATAAAAATTGTTTGTTTGCCTTCCGCAGGCAAACGTTTGCATTGTTCTATCAATTATTGTTATGTTGACTGATCGCCGATAGTCGATTTTTTTGACACAATAGGATTGACACTTAATGGGAAATCCTTCGAAGAAAAATAAAGATAAAATGTCATGACCTAGATGAACCAGCGCAGAACGATCGTGTACTGAATAGTAAATTAACATAACAAGCTTAATTTACTTTCTTGGATACCAGTGCAAGACGACTGTTCTGGAGAGTCCTTTGCGGTAAAGTTAATTATGCCCATAACACGAATGCCTAAAGCACGCGTTTTAAGAAGGTAACTCACAATAATACACTCTAATTCTGTTCCATGCCGAATATACGAAAAATCAAAGTAACGTCAACCCCCCCCCAAAAAAAAAAAAAAAAAAAAAAAAAAAAACATTCAAGATGAAGATAATAAATAAATAAATAAATAAATAAATAAATAAATAAATTAAATTAAATTTTAAAGAAAGGTTTTATATTTTATACCATGTTATTTATTCTTATACATTTGTTCGCTCATTCATTGGTTTATCATCCATCCATCTGTTTATCATTTCATCGATACGCCCACTCTATGTATTAATTCATTCATTCATTCAAATATCTTAAAACGTACAGAAACATGAAATCTAAACTCTCATAAACTATACAATATACAAGATAACACTGGCATTATTCAATATCGCGAAAAAAATTATTCTTCGACCTTACAGTGCTCGGATCGAGGCCTGTTTTAAGCTAATTTTATGTGTGAAGGAGTAAGACAACTCACTATGTAATTTGTTCTCTTTAACTAATTTTCTAACATACTAACATGACTACGATCTAAACCCTGCAATAAATGGAATAATACTTATTTAATGACACGCCATCCCTTTTTAATTTTCTTTTCTACATAATAGTGTGATGTAATTACAAAAAAACAGGAGAAGAAAAAAAATGCGTTAGAACATTCACGGGTCACTCTCACTGATCAGCAGCATTGTATTTTTATATTCTCTTTCCCATAGGTTGGAAAATTCACACAAAAACATTAACAATGCAGGCATACTTGGAAACACCATACACTGGTAATCATATAATGAAGTTGCAAACAAAGACGTACACACTACAGAATACAAATTATTCTTTACAATTAAAGATTAATATTCTAACAATTAGCTTTATGCCACACTTTGCGTGATTTGAACCTTTGGAAAATAACAAAATACGGTTAAAACGGATACGAAATCTACTGCATTCAAAGAATCATATAATTTACATAATGAAGTAAAACGAACAAAACAAGCACTAAATTACGTTTTCAATTATATCATCATAATACTATGAGGAAATTAATCTCCGCTGGAACAGGAAATCAAGTTAGTTGAAGTGTTAAGAAGCAGGACATTATGTCGTCATTGTGACAGTGTCATAAACATTACACAAACTTTAAAGAACGCTTTAAGTTGTTTTACGCATCACTGACGCTGTGTTTTATTGAATGTTATGATTTAGCTGAAGCACTTAAAGATTTACGTTGAAAATGTATAAGAATACGAAGTCGTACAGAGTATATTTGGTGAAAAGATAACAATAATAATAATAAGAGAGAGAGAGAGAATAAAAGAGAGAGATAAATAGGTAGATTTTATATCTTTAGATATTTAATTTTAATGTTGTTCTTGTTATTTGTTATTGTTATTGTTATTATTATTTATTATTATTATTATTATTATTATTATTATTATTATTATTATTATAAACCTGAGCTGTTAAACGTGCTATTTAAGTTTTTCACGTTTACATTATATTATAATGGTTACAAATTAACTACATTAGCGGACCTATATAAAAATGAAACATAATATAAAACGGAACCAAAATTATTCCACATATCATTAATTTTTCTTTCTTTTCATTATTTTTTATTTACTTTTCTTTCGAAAAAATTTTATTAGCGGTATTTTTTTGTTTAGTTTCTTTCTATTCATTTCGTTCTTCTCTTTTATCTTTTCCGCTGCTTTTTTGCTCTTTCTTTTTTCTTCCAGTTAAAATTTCGTATTGCTTTAAGTATGCACAGTTTATAGGCATTAAACTAATCTATAGCTTTTATATAAATATTTTCAGTGGCGGCGGACAATTATATTTAGTCTCTTTCACGTGCATTGCCTTCAAGCACGGTGTCTTCGTAAACAGTTTGGGTGTATAAGTAACTGTGTACACACTGTTAACAAAGACCGAAATTAATTTTCTAACTCGCTGTTACTGCTATCGCGGTTATGGGACTGTTGTTATCGGTATTGTTATCATTGTCGTTGTTGCTGTTATTGTCACTGTTCTTGATATTATTATTATGTTATGGTTGTATTTGTTCATATTGTTAATATTGTTACTGTTGTTGCTGTTTTTGTTATGTTTGTTGATATCCTTATTATTGTCGTTCTTATCTTGTCGAAATGTTGTTGCTAGAAGAAGACGCATGCTAAAATCAGTAGATTGAAGGTTGGTAAATAAACTGACGGATATGTAGGTGGACAGACAAATATACAGAGAGACTGATAAATAAACAGATTAATTAATTATTTAATTTATCTGTTGATTTACTTGGCTTTTTTTTTTTTATATATATATATATATATATACACGCTTATATATACGCAGACTTTTGCACCAAAAGTATTGTTCTAACACATTTTCAAACACATTTTCAAATGAGGTACGTCATATCTCCCTTTCTCATATACGTACAGATAGACATTCACGCATATACGCATACACAGACGCAAACAAAACACACACACATATATATAAGCAAATACATACACATAAAAATATATACATACGTACATATACACAAACATATATATACATGCAATATATATTTATATTCACAGTTTATATATAGAACAAAAAACAAACTCTCCATATACCATACTAGTACATAGCAGAAAACGCGCAAAAATGTACCCACATGATCATTAAAATACAATAACAACATAAAAAAATAGGAAGTTGCAAAGGAGGAAATTTCATCTATTTTCTTTCTTTACATACCTTTTTATCTGACAAATCACTCTGTCTTCTTTTTTTTTTTTTTTTTTTTTCGTCGATATATTGTTAATATCCGGGCGAACTGAAACCACAATTTTCAAATTTTAACCCGATGTTGTTGTGTTTTGTTTTTATTCAGTTTAAAATCTCACAATAATCTATTAAAATTCTATTTTCCAGACACGAATGAAAAGCGTTATAAATTCCTGTTCGGTATAAATACATGCGCACAATACCCGACAGCTAACCGAAAATAATCCGCAGATATTTAATACTGTAACCGTATGAACGATCAATATATTTCCGCGAAAACCTCGCACCCTTGTATCACATGATCGTTACGTCAAATGTTAGTATATTTCACGGTAACCTTGGCAGCTATGAAAGCAGATGTATGCGAAAACGACGAAGCACACGTCAGTCAGTGGAATAAAAGGAAATTTGGTGGAAAACATACTGAATAAGTTATATGATAGTTAATTACAAACGGACGGTAGCTAAGAAAACAATTAACGCCGTTATTCTAAAGCATTACCGGTTCCAATTAAAGGCGGTTGACCGCACAGCGTGGTGAAAAGGAGGCGAAAATTATAATATGAAAAATAATGAAATGTTGAAATACATGCTAATGTTTATATTAACGAAAAGCAGGTTTTGTTTTTGTTTTTTTTTATGGCAGAGTGAACAACGGAATCGAGAAATACCCCGCTGTCAGAAGAAACATAATTTATATTAACATGAAAACTTAATAAGACAGGTTCATAGATATATTAAGAAGTAGGCGTGGCTGATAAAAAAAAAAAGGAGACATGCGCGCGCAACTCGTACAGACATGCTTATGCATATGCATAAACGTAGATACAGAAAGGTGTGTATATATATGTATATATATAGATCAAACACAAACACATAACCAATTAAAACCATACAAAATTAAAAGGGCTTAAATATTTTATAACCCTGGAATCGCTCTGTACGTCTAATCCCTTTATCTCTGTGTGTGTGTGTCCGTCTGTATGAAACTGTGCGTTTCAAAATAATTCGTAATGAAATATATATTTAAAATGGATGTTACCCCAAAACAAAACAAAAACAAAAAAATAACAATAAAAGATTTAAAAAATAAATAAATAAATAAATAAATAAATAAATAAATAAATAAATAATGATAATAATAATAATAACAACAACAATAATAATAATTTTAAAAAAATAAACAATAAAAATAAAATAAAATAAAATAAAATAAATAAAAATAATAAAAATAATAAAAATTAACAATAAACATTTAACAAAAAATAATAACAACTGGGTCTTTTGAGTCTAACGAAACACTAACTTGCAAATGTTCACACGATCTATTTAAGCTGCTATTCCCTTTACCAGAGATACAATTTAATTTTGATAAACTACATGAAAATAAAATAATAGATGTTTTTATTTATTTATTATTGGATAACTGAATTCAAATTAGTTTAGCTGTGCACACTCTAATGCTGTTATTTATTTATTTATTTATTTATTTATTTATTTATTGTTAACACTGATAGAAGAAGAGATAAAATTAATATTCAGTTGTGTAAATTGAAGTTGACTGTATTTGGAAACTTTGTAGGAATAGCGAAAAACAAATCCTTTTAATTGAAATATTTAATTTCTAAAGTATAAGAATATTCAGTTAAAGAAAAAATTCAGCTTAATGTCACAGCTCTTTGAATATATGTGCATGAGAGAGAGAGAAGGATGGAAGGAAGGAGAGAAAGAAAGAGAAAGAAAGAGAGAGGCAGACTGAATTTACTAACAGTAAAATAAACAAAGTATTCAAAATATATTTAATTTCAAAAACGATTGTCTTTGTTGTTACTATCAGTTATTAACAAATTAAAACGATTTTTATATATATATATATTAAATACACTGTATCAATTATTATTTTAGAAAGACAATGCATGAACGGAACATCTGCTTCCATAATTTATATATCTTTGTTTTACTTACCGAAATATATGAAAATGTCTCTCTCCTGTCGGAAGTTAACATTACCAACACAATCCAAACAAATATGTGTTTAATCTACCTACAGGTATTATCGCGAATAACAGTAAGTTCTTGGGGAAAAGAACTCGTCACATGTAATATTACATACTTCTTTCATTTCTTTATTCCCTACATGTTAATCTAATTCACGGAATTATTGCATACAGCTTCAAACTGATAATTAATGAAAACGAGTGATTAGGTATTACGTAATTAAGTAACACTCACGAAGTGTCTTGCAGAATGTTACCCCATTGTGACGTCATGAACAAACTACTGGTACAAAACAAAATGGCACGTCAGTCGCTATAGGGACGAAAATGAAAGAGTGATTTGGTTTAAGAACCGGTCTCTGTTTGACACTATACCTCTTGTTTTTCACACTGTGTAATGGTTTTGAACGACCATATAAAATATGAACATTCAGGATTCTTGCTGTCCCATGCTACAGTCTTTCTTTCTAAGTGATTATAAGTACCGAGTCTCATTCTGCGTGCAATATGAATGAAACAAATTTTAATAACAAAAACAAAGTGGTAATATATGACACTTATTCCTACGAAATTACATTTTGTTTTATCACTTGTTAATTATAACTGTGATTTAAAGCGATACTACTAATAATTAGATTAAGTTGTAAAACTTGCTGTTTGAGGTCTGGTAGTTAATAAAAGCGGTTCTTGCCGATCAACACAGCGTGGTGATTATTATTGATTTTCATATTTAGTTTATGAACATAAAAGAGTCGTATTAAAAAATGTTCTAGGTCAACATAACATGTTTATATTTTCTTTTCACGTGGACAGTGTTTTTATATCGCCTACATTAACTCTAGTTTCAGCTACTTGTGTACGGGACTTATTGTTGTTTAGATTGTTTGCATTTAAAGAAAGAAAGAAAAAAAAAATGATAATAATAACAAAAAAAAAAAAAAATAGAAAAGAAATAAAGAGAGAAACGACTAGTAACGCACACAGTGTTGGCGATTATAAAGAAAACGCGGTTGATCTGTCAGCTAAACAGCATTCCTCATAACATTTATACATGCACATAAACACCTAAATACACCTAAATACACAAGGAAAAACACGCACACTCACGTGCACAAACACACACACCAACTCACATACAAATACTTAATAGGCTTGTGACTTACCTTTTCTCCTTTTTTCCATATTCCTTTACTTCTTTTTGCCATTATTTTGTGCCATTTCCCTTTTATTATTTTTATTTCTTTCTTTAATTGAAAACCAACATCTGGCTAAACATAAGAAAAGAAATCTCAATGAATGGCCTAATATAAATGAAGAACAATTGAATTACGTTGCTCCTAAAAGTCAAGTGGTAAAAACTATTACTCAGAAATATTACTTTAATAACTGAATAAAATAAACGAACCATTTTTGAAAAATAAAAAAATGTTTATTGTTTATTTCTTGGTAATATTCTTTTTATGTGCATTTGTGTGTGTGTGTGTGTGTGTGTGTGTGTGTGTGTGTGTGTGTGTGCGTGTATATGTGAGCGCACTTGAAATGTTTTATTGGATTCATTCAATTATTTCGCTAAAACAGTTGTAAGACACAATTGACATAATTATGGTATTGGAAAACTAATATATTCTTTTTTATTAATAGTCTATATTTTTGTTTAACTCTATTTTTTACTTATTATATCATTCTTGAAGTATATATTGCTGTTGTCATTTAAAGGAATAAGGAAGGAGAACATAGAACTCACTCGAAAATAAATGGACCACCAATTATTAAGGCTGGGAATAAAATCAACAAAATCGTAATGGATTCATTCGTCTGCAAAAGTTGGGGGAAATTACCTAGTAAAGGTACTGTGATGTTTATATCATAACATATCAATGACATTGCATACTGAAATAATATGAAAAGTAATAATATATTACATATTTCATTTCTTTTACCAAAGGATATAACAGAGACTCCGCGAATTCGTCATCGGACGATTTTGAAACAGCCTGAAGCTTAGCGAGATCGACCCTACTAGTAATAAAGTAATAAAAATTTAAAAAATTAGTTATTTGTCGTCAATAAGCCGGGGAAATGTAAACTTTTAAGTAAAAATATCTCTCTCTCTCTCTCTCTCTCTCTCTCTCTCTCTCTCTCTCTCTCTCTCTCTCTCTCTCTCTCTCTCTCACACACACACACACACACACACACACGCACACACATTTGAAGAACATTTACAGCACAGGCTATTTTATTTTCAGAATGGAACCAATAAATGGAAAGAACGTTTTCTTCACAGAAGAAACTTTTCTTCGTGTTATTGGTCCAAACAGTTTTCAGGACTGGCTTGTCAGATGCCTGAATGAACAGGGCTACACAACAGAGCTGTCAGAAAATCAACAAGAATCTAAACCACCTAAGACAAAAAGTGTTGATAAAAAGGAACTGCCACCTAGGGTTCAAGACCGATCTAAGCTGTAAGTAATTATTTCTAGCAACATTTCTCTTTTTGTTAAAATGTTTAAGGTTTATATTTTTAGTGATAGTATTTGTTTTCATGTTACAGATTCATAAATTTATTGTTTTATTAAATTACATCATATATATATGTGTGTTTGAGTGTTTGACTCTTGTGTGTGTCAGTATTTATTTCAATATTTTTGATTTATTAACCTTTAAACAGTGAAATAACAATAATAATAAAATAAAATAAATACATATAACAAAAATATTCATATATATGTATATATCTATTGTTTTGTTTCAGTGTTTGTTTTTTTAAAATACTTTCTCTGTCTCACTGTTTTCATGTGTATTTGTTTTGATTTTGCATATCAATATATATATAAATGTTTTTGTTTCTTAAATTTTTTTTCTAGGAGATGTCTTCAGAAACCATCCTCTTTAACTCATGGTCAACAGAAACGTTATCTGGAACTATTTCAGAAATATATTTTGACACCATTTCAGAAACAACCAACCCCAGCAGAGATCAGAGAACTCACAGAACTAGAAGTAATAGTCTAAACATCATCAATGATATAATTACTCTATTTTTCAAAACTAATTAAAGCTGGGGGCTGTCCTTCAGTAAATTATGTACACCAATAGAAAAAGAGAAATGTTGTACACAAATCATACCAGTGCAACTCCCTAGCTGCACAGGTTGAAGTTCCCAAATTTGTCATTCTGAAACCCTGAAAGTACCAAAGACCCAGATTTAGCAAATTCACATACTTGGCAACAAACACATTACCAGGCATCCGTTTGACAACCAGCCATTGTATCTTCGATATACACAGCAGGTCTGTGTATGTGCTTTGTTTTTAAATATTTGGTAGACATTGTTATGCTGCTAAGCAGTGAAAAATGTGCCCTGGATCATTTCCTACTGGCACTGTCAAGAAAAGAAAGATTAGTGTTAAGTATAACAGAAAAAATAGATCTTATGAAGCAGTTACACTGAGGAACATTGTACACAATTTCACTAGACTGTTTGGTGTTGGTTGTTTAGCTGTGCACTATTTTAATGCATGCACAGTTTACAGGTTATAATTACAGTGTATTAATGTTCCAAAATTTGGCAAATTCCATTAGCAGCACATAATTGGTACCATCTTCAATCTGTATTATAACTGAAATTTGCCTAGACATGGTTTGAGAAATGTTTTAGAAAATTTCACATATTGTGTACATTTTCACATGTATAAAACTATATCTATTATTTTCAGTACTGTTATATAAGATATAATTAGTAAATTATGGGTAATATGCATGTTTAATGTTGAATTAAAAATTGTATATCATCTCTATATTTATTTATTAGAATAATATTTAAGAAAAATAAAAATCATTATATATCACATTTTATATCTACACAAAAAAGAATACTAATAAAAAAAATTAAATTCAGCAAGCATTAATAAATGTTTTGATAACAAATGATAACAACTTAGTTAAAAATATTATTTTTCTATTCAGTCTCTGCAGTCTAAAGTTTCTGCAGAACAAGGTGAATTTTTGAAATGTTTGGAATCCATTGCTAAATCTGCCATAGCTGAGTACAACACTTTACTGCCTGATGCCAGGAAATACATTGAGGTAAAAAACACAATTTTAAAGCACATTTTAATACATATATTAACAGTTATTTGGTGTTGGCTTAATGTCTGATAGCTTAATATCATTGTGGAAAAAGACACCAACTGGAAATACATGGAACTAAAACTACATTTTTAATGCCCTTAATACATTTTAATGCATAAAATTACTAATTATTTGTATCATTTTCTTGTATAATAATTAATAATGGTATGAGAGAAGAAACTAATTTTTGGGCCTACTTTTCACAGAAAAGCAAAAAGTGATCATTTTCATGTTCAGGAAATACACTAATGTAAAATAGATGTTTAATGACCTCAACTAATATTTCAGTATATATATTACTAAGTGTTTGGTATTGTTTGTGCATTTCCTTGAGTAATAATCAATAACATTAACAGAGAGAAACCCACTATTCACCACTCTGTAGGCTACCCTCACTGATTAGCAAGAAGTGATAATTTATAAGCACCTTCCCTGTAGACAGGAATGCACATATCATATTTTTTGATAAACCAGACATGAGCAGTGAAAGGAAATGCACTGACAAATATTCTCCTGTGACTTAAAATACTGATATACATATATATATATATATATAATTATATTTATGACTGTTTAACTACTTATGTGAAGATAGGAACCAGATTTCTAAATAATTTTTAAATTTTTCTAGAACCTTTGATATAACAAAATACCAAGGCTTTGAGGATATTGAAATATACAAACACTTCTTGTAATTAAAATAAATTTATATTTATAAATTATATTCTCTTGATATTGCTTATTAATTCTTTTTTTGTTTTTGTTTCTAAACAGGAAAAGCTACATCATCAACATAATCTGGTTAACCAGTATCCAAAAAACTACTCTACAACTGATGTCTTTCCAATAAAGAAGAAAATAGCCCCAGGACAAACTTTTAACTTGGTGTTTCAAAAGACTGTTCTTCAAATGGTATGAAATAACTGAAAATTAATAAATTGTAATATAAAAGTTATATCTGTAGATCAGTGCTTCTTAAATTAATACAGAACATTACCTCATGGGGTCTTACCTGATTTTTCCATCACCATCAACATTTTGAAATAGTGGCATAAATGACTATGAGTAACAACAGTGAGAAATTTAGAATGTTAACAGTTGTGATATATCTTTGTAGGATGTTCCACTTTAGAAATCATTAAAAAATATATATATATATTAAAAGGTAGAGATGAATTAATATCTATGTACTGTTAATATTATTATTACTGTTGTTATTATTTGCCATTATTATTATTATTAGTATTATTATTTTGAATTATTATTTTGAATTAATATTATTGTTATTGTTTAATTATTATAATTAATGTTTTAAATTACTAATGTTATTATTCTTCCTATTTTATTTTAAATGAATAACGTTACTATTATTGCTGTTATTGTTGTTATGTAAAGTAATATATTTAGTATATTACACTTTTATTATTATTTATTATTATTGATACACTTTAAAACAAATGTATTATTATTATTGTTATTGTTATTATTATTATTACTACTACTACTACTACTACTATTACCTGTATCAAATAGTTTTATTTATTTATTTAATTTTATCATTGTTTATTTGAGGGCCAAGAACCCAAAGTATTCCTGCCTGATATGAAAAGCACAAAACCAGTGATACCAACAAGTTATGAGAAAATTGTGAGACAATTCCCTCCATTATACCCAAAGAAAGATGAAAATATTTGGAACCATGAGGTAAACATTTTTTTATTATTCTTCACTGTTGTAATACAATTTTTATTATTATTATTTTATTTATTTATTTATTTATTTCTAATGATTTTTATATATAGAAAAATAATAATAACTGTAAATTATAAAAATTATTTTCTTATTTAGAAACATTATGATATACTGTCAGTTTGCATTCCAAAAACAAGACAACAATAACAAACTAAATACCTAGTTATCTGTCACTAATAGGAAAAATACTGCCCTCTGTTTGTAGCATGAACAACAAAATGGACATCTTTATAGAAAAAATGATTTTATATAAACATAAATCTATTATTTTTCACAACATACAGGTTTACAGAAGTGGTGTCTCTACCTAGATTTCTTATTTTTTTCCTCATTGTACTAAAGAAATGTAATTTCTATACAGTTTTATTTCTCTATAGTGAACAAACTGGTTACATACCTTGATTTTATTACAAGAACATAAATGACCATGTAAAATCTATGCATACAGATTTATGCATGTATTTATTTAGTTTTATTTTTTTATATTTTCAGCCATGCAGTAAAGACACAAATACTGAAATTCTCGCAGATCAACATGGTTGTGATGTTGTTCTCAGTTCCAGTGTTCTTCACGTTCTTGTAGATAATCATTCACCAAACTATGACAGAGATTGGCAGATTCCATTTGTGATCAGAACAAAATGTAGGTATCTCTGTGTGTGTGTGTGTGTGTGTTTGTGTGTGTGTGTGTGTGTGTGTGTGTGTGTGAAATTTTATCAAACTGTTTTGTGTCTGTTTGTACATAATACTAATAACAAATGAGAAAATTTTATCAAATTGTTTTATATGATTTTTATAATATTTATAATATTTGTGCTTAATTTAATAAAGCACAAGAATTGTGTGATTCAATAGTTCCATTCCTTTTTCCCATTCATAGTGGAGTTATGTCCCTTAGTCTGTTTTAAATAAAATTAAACTAAATAGTAAAGAAATCTGCAGAAATCTTGGTTACTAATCAATTTAATGATTATAATTTTCTTTGATTATAATTTTTAAATCAGTATATTCATAACATAGTTTTGAGGTTGTCTCTAAAAAAAAATGAGTAAATTAATTTTCATATATAAAAATTTGTATCTATTTTGTTATTTTCCATGCTAATAAAATAATATTAATAAAGAATATGCTTATATTTCAGAATTTCAAATAATATTTTAATTTTTTTTTACTAATATTGTGAATTCACGGACAAATATATATAATTAAACAAAATAAATTATTCTTCAATTTTGAAATCATGGTCAAATGTTAAATAAAATAATCTTTTTACTGATATTTTGAATTCACAGACAAATGTACAGATAACAGAATAATAAAAAAATATATATATCTATAAAGTGGTACCCCAACTTGGTCATGGAACAAATTAAACTTGTAAGACAAGGTACCACTGTGTGTATATATATATATATAAAAATATATAATTTTTAAAATTTTACCAGTATTTTGAATTCACAGACAAGAAAATATATATATTTTTTAAAAATTATATATTATATATTTTTAAATTTCAGCTGGTGTTTCTGATTCACAACAAAAAGTCGTTTTTCTTGATAAACCTCTCTGTGCGAAGGTTCTCACAAACAGAGAGAAGAACACTTTATATCACAAATATGCACTGAAGGCTTTTATCACCCGTCTCCCTCAGAGCAAAACCCAGAAAAACTTGCAGGGAAAGACAGGAACAAACAATGAAATAAAACCTGGCTTGTTTGATTCTTCATATTCTACAAGGTCAGGGTCGAGTGTACAAGCTCCAGACTGCCTGTTTGAGACAGATACTTCCATTGATGATTTAGAAACTTTCGGATCTTTTGGCAAAAGTACAGTGACAAAGCCACAAAATTCTGTGTCCAGAAAAGAAAATATTTTTAAGTTACCTTCCATGTCTGCAGCTAAACCTTCAGAAATGACTTTGCCCAAGGAAAAAGTGAGTGTTGAGGATGTAAATCGTAAACCAGATTTGGATTGTGAGGTACTGTTGCCAAAAAAAAATAGGACTGCCAGTGATAAATGTAAACCAGATTCAGTTTGTTTAGTAGATACTGAAGTGACTTTTGAATCAGATGGGAAGTCTTTGGCATTGACTTGTAGTGATAATAAGAGGGAGAAGAATAAAGCAGAAATGGAAATCTTAAAGTCTGATGCAGATTCTGATGAGGACAATTTGATAATCATTGACTGTGAAGAGTCTCAGGCAGAAAATGAAAAAGCCACATGTCCAGACACAGATTTAAAACCTTCTGATGTATTTTTAGCTAAATCTGTTTCCAGTACAACTGCTCCAAATGCTGATGAATATCAGGACTCTCCATTATCTCCAGATCCTGAAAATACATCACAGAACCAAGAACCTGATCAACACAGAGACGGTATTGGTAACACATCGTCTCGAAGACACCAGCAATGTGATAAACTCAACAACAGACTCACAATGCTCATTCCTTTAGAACATTGCGATCAAGACTCACCAATGTCTCCTAACAACAGCTACAACATCAATCAGGATGAAAGAGATGCTTCTGAAAGTGATTCCAAAAGCAAAAGCTGCATATCTGATAGTCCACAGTCTCCAGATATTAAGAAGAAAGGTTCAAAGAAATCACTGTTTGGTAAAACATTTAGTGAAAGCGAGACCGATTCACATGATGAAAATTTAGTGATTGATATAACAGCCGAAAGTGAAAATGAAAATCCTCAAGTTTTTCTTAGTCCCAGAGCTCTGCGAGCCTTGCGAAGGTCAAATAGAATAAATCGTTCAAAGAATACAAGTCCTGAACCGGTGAAACCTGTCTCCAGTGCTTCCAAATCTGGTGGATTATTAGACAGAAACTCTGATAATAACAATAAGAGAAGGAAATCTAATGAACAGAATAGCTGTGAATCAGGACAAGCGGGAAATGGAGAGACATCTTTAGAGGAAACTGAACAAGGATGTGGCGATGTTACGAAGAGAAAACGAGGAAGACCGAGCAAAGAAAGAATTGAGAAAACATCCAAGAAAATTAAAACAGAAGCAAATTCAGATATGTCAGAAAAACCCATTGATAACATAACAGAAGAACATCCAGGTGAATAACTTTGTTTATTTTAGCTCTTCTTCAGTATGCCAGAAACTTTTTAATTTATCTGTGAAGTTCATGCAAGTAAATATCCATAAAAAAAATAATAATAATAAAAAAATGTATTTATATATTATTAAGGTTGAAGTTTCATTTTATACTTTGAAAAACAAACCTCTAGTACATTAATATAAATATATATATATAGTCATTTTTAATTTTATATGATACATGTAGAATTCTGATTTATAAATGGAATTCTAAAATTCCACTTTTCTAAACCTAATAACCATGCAAGTTGTAGTTTGTTATATATAATAATCTATTTATTTTGGTGAAATCTACATTTATTTAATATTTACATTATTTTTAACTGTTGTTGTTCTAAACAAGTTATTGATGAGCACATAAATATTCACATTAAAGCATAAATATTTTACATTTTGTATGTGTATGTACATGTTTTATGTGACCATGTGAGTGTGTGTTTGTGTGTCTCTCTCAGTGTTTCTGTGCGTTATTTACTGTATATTATTTTTGTGATTTACTTTTATATAGAATTTCAACCTGTCTCTATTCATCCTTTTTTTCAAAATATTTCTATCTGAAAGATCCTCATCGTAATGAACCAGAAAATGAGATTTTCAGAAAAGATTTTACATCCAAAGCAGTGGGTGTGACTCCACTAGACTCAATACTACAACTTCAAAACCAAAATGTTAACCACAGCAACAAACCAGCCACATACACAGTGTGAGGAAGGTAATCCACTGTTTTATTATTTAAATATAAAATTAAAATAATAGTTGTAGTCATTCAGTGATTTTTTTACAAATAATACTAGGTACAAATATTTTTAAAAATACATATATGCAAATATATATATATATATATGTGTGTGTGTGTGTGTGTGTAGATAGATAGATAGATAGATAGATACAAACAGTAGAATTTATATTTTAAGTATAATGTAATTTGAATGTGTAGCTCACATACATGCATACCTAATAATATTGTGATGAGAAAACTTTATAATGTATGTAAAGATATATTCTCTGTTTCTCTAGCTGTCTCTTTATTTTGTCTCCATCTCTCTCTCTCTGTCTCTCTGTCTCTCCCCCCATGTGTTTTCTCTTTGCATTTTAGTTTCACTTGAAATATTTTTTTCTGTACAGATATCAGTGGTAAAAGATTTAAAGAGCCAGATCAGAGCAAAATCACTTACAATCTGTGGGACTTCAGTGGTCTGAAATTGCTGATAAGAACGTCTAGTCATGGCACACTTAGAGAATACCCTAACAAGGTCTCAGAACTTTATTTTATTTTACATATCAGCTTTACGATGTGATAAACTAACAAACATGCATAGTATTGTTCCAAAATATAACAGTTTCATACTCCAATAATAACTTTAATGAAGTTATATTACTAAACAATTAACTGTAATGTTCCAGAGTGTAGCAGCATTAAATAACTTTATTTTATTTATGTCAAAGTATGAAGTCCTATTACTGAAGACAGTGTATTATAAACTTATGAACTGTCAAACTGTTTTAATGATATTATGAGAGAAGAATTCTGTCAACTCACAACCCAGCTTATTGTTACTAATCCCTAATTACCAGCTAGGTATTTTTCATATAGACTTTCTGATAGACAAGTACATGCTATAATATGATGGTTACTGGAAATGTCTGAATCATATGAATGGATTCCACAGAGAACTGAATGTATGGTCTGCAATATCTCTGCTGAATATAGTAATAAGTAATATATTTTAATAGATACAGAATGTTTAGCATGATAAAATATAATTAGTTTACTTTAATCAATGTATTAAAAAAAAAATGTATTGTAAGATTTAGTTAATATATATTAATAAATATATAATGAAAAGTATTATAAGATAAATTAATACAATTAGAATATCAAGTATTACAACATATAATTTGTATATTAATAAATGTATTATATAATATAATTAATATATTTAAATAAATGTATAAAAAGTATTGCCAACTATAATTAGTATATTTTAATGAATGTATAATTGAAAGTGATATGAAATACCATTAAGATCTTTCAATAAATGTATAATTTAAAAAAAATTGTATATATATATATAGTTAGTATTTTAACAAATATTTGATTAAAAAAAAATAATTAAAAAAATAATAAAACAAATTGTAAAATATAGTTAGTATATTTTCATAAAGGTATTAAAAAAAACAGATTGTAAAATCTATTCTTGTATGAAGGAACTGTGTAGGATGCTGTTTGTTATTTGTTTCAGTTGTATCCAGTTTGTATTGTACCAAAGTTAGAGTACCAGGCAAAGTTTGGAGTGGAGCAGATTACACAGAGTGAGATGTCACGTTCCTGGATGTCCTGTTTAATTAAACCTAACACTCACCTGATCAGAGGTTAATCAATGTTTATTTATGTACGTATTTGTGTGTGTGTGTCTCTGAGTGTCTGTCTGTCTCGTGTGTCTGTGTATAGTCTGTATGTGTGTTTCTGTGTTTGTGTATGCTTATGGTTTATATATATGTTTATATATATGTGTTTATCTCTGTCAAAATTATTTGTGTTTATTCTATCTTTCTGTGTTTCTGAGTGTTTGTGTATGCATTTTGGTACATTTTTAAGTGAATAAGTGTAAATATAATGTTTATCTAAACATGCAGCAAACTAACCTGAGCAAATCAAAATATTAATGATGTCTGTAGATGTGTGGGTGACATTCTCTTAGCAGTTAATGTAGTTCAGTTATCAGGATTTTCACTGATGTCAATACTATCAGTTATAGAGCTCTTAATATATACCTTTATTTATTATTTCAGGTCGAATAAATGCACAGACATCAGAAATTATTATGTTAGAAGATTTGGACATGACTAAAATCCTTCAGCCCTCCATTCCATTTGTGTGAGTGTGTAATAAAACTTTTTATTTACAAACATTTTAAAATGTCATCTTGATTTATTCAGTCATATACATACATACATATGCACATATGCATATACACACTTACAAACATACATATGCACACATACACATACACATAATATACACACACACACACACACACATATACATGTATTATTCAGACACATATTAAATATATGCTGATTCACATAAAACATGAACTAACGGAATCATTCATGTGTGTAACTATTAATTTGCATACTGTTTATTTCTGTCCATTTACAAATTAATTTAATTCTCTTTCATTTTCAGACCTCAGGAATTTTTCTGCTTTTTGCATGGTTTGTTTTCACATTTAAAACAGTAAGTAACAATGTTGTCATCTCTTTTTATATAAACTAGACATTGTTACAACATATGCCTTTATATATGCATGCATATGTATTTTGTGTGTGTGTTTTGTTTAGATATATATATATACACCCACACACCTTCACACACACATGTATTGTCAAATATTGTTTCTGCTAATAGTAACATTGACAAAGGGTTTAGTTAACATTTGGTTATTTCTCAAAGATTTCGTTTCTGTTGACCTATTTCTGGAAAAGTGAAAATAAAATTAATATCAAAAATATGTTCATGCCATTAAATAAACAATAATACTAAATTCTTTATTATTAATAAATTACTCTCTTCCATTTAGAAAATGTTTAGAAAATTTAATAGTCATTTTACTGTTTATACAGCATCTAAATTATATATATATATATTTTTTAATTTTTTTTTTTGCATCTAAAATTAGTCTAAATTTTGCTTTAGTATTATTTTCATAATTATATACAATTTATCTATCTGGAATTTATTGGAGCAACTATATAAAAATATCTCCCTGATTTGCTAGTACCACTGTCAGAATTTATTATCTCACTTTTATTAATTAAAACTGTACAAGGCTAATTAATTTTTAATTAATTTTAGACTTCCTACTGGAACCTACCTTTTGAGTCATTCAAAGGGAGAGAACTATGTTAGCATCTTGAAGAGCATTGATAGACAAAAACGGTGAGTAGATGAAACTCTATAGCTTATTATTTTAATATCAAAATGCTATGAATGGTTAAGCCTTTACTTTAAGACTGGTACATGCTTGGATCAAATCCTTGAACTGGATTCTGCCAGAAATGAATTGGTGAAGTGTAGGACTGTTAAAACTTTATTTTCTCTGATTCTCTAACATATTAGTACTGTTTAGACCATGAAGGGTTCTGGATTGTTAGGCATACTTGAACTCAGTTAATATAATATATGTTGTAAACAGCTGTTGAATATCTTATTGGTGTCTAAGCAGGGAACCAAAATGAGAAAAATAAAAAAAATGAATTTTACTCTTTTTTTAAACTGCAATTATTATTATTATTTTTTTTTTTTATTATTTTTTTTTTTTTTTTTTTTTTTTTTTTCAGTCACAATTATTAAATTTTAAATATAAAAAAAAAATATTTGAAAACAACAATAAATAGATATTGGTATTTAATATGTCAATTTTGTTTTTGTTTCATTTTTTCCATCCCAACCAGTAGTCTAAATCTGGTTTATCACAGATCATTATTTTGCATTCCAGCCCATGGGAAGAAACATAAAAACATATCTTGCTGCTAACTGAAAAAGAGTAGCCCTTCTTCTTACAGTACTATTTTTCCCATTCTTCTAGACTATAAATTTTACACCACATGATTATAAATTGCAGATATACTGAACATGTTATTATAGAGAACATTTCTTTCTTTTGTTTTTATTGTTTCTCAGGGGATCCTATGACTTACATTTTGACCACAAAGTTTTTGTTTCTACAAGTAAACCTTGTTCCACTGTTCCTTGGATTCCTATTGATCCTACAATAATTTTACCATTTCACAGAAAGAATGGCAGAGTTCCTGCCACGTTTGAACCTAAAGGTATGACCAAACTCTAAATTATTTTAAATTGAACTTTTATATTTCCATTTAATTTAATCCAAAAATTATATTCTAATTAATTTAATTTCAAAATTGTCCTGAAAGTTATATGATGTCAGTTGTTTTAAATTTAAAATTATACACTTCAAAGTAATTTAAAGTTAATATTTTTAGTTCTTCAAATTAGTTTAAATTTAACATTATATTCTTTATATTAATTTATTCTTTAAATTTATTTAATCTTCGAATTCTGATCCGTAAATTGGGTTTAAACCTAAAATTTAATTATAAATTGTGTTAAACTTAAAATTATATTCTGTAGCCTGTTGTCCTAGTAAATATATTTTCAATTACAGTAATTAAGGACTTGACTATATATAAATAAAAATTAAAAATATATATTTCTGTTTAATAATTTATTTAATATTCAAAATATACACACACACATTATTGAAAACTGACTTTTTTTTTTTTTCTCTAAACTCCTTTCCTATTGTTTTTTTGTTTCAGATTTTAGAAAAGGACAAAAGAAAAATAAACGAAAAGGAAAAAAAAATAATCAACAGAAATCTTCACTTTTATAACAAAAAGAAGGAAAAAACAGGAAGAAAAAAAGAAAAAAAAAACGAAGAAAAAAACCTACAATACTTGTGATAAAATATCCCACATCAGACAATTGAAGAAAAAAGAAAACGAAATTCAGAATATTAAAAATATATATTTGTTTTGAATTTTCATGTTTTTGTTTTGTTAATAAACATTCATACAGAATTAATCAAATATAAAATCAGATTATAATAATTGTTATATAATCTACACAGATTAAAAATTACATAATCTGATAATCGCACATAATCTATACAAATATAATTCCACAAAGTGTACAGATATAAACCTGCACAAGTTAAAACGCGATGTCTCCACTTTTCCGGACGCTATTGTTCTTATACAGAAATCACTGATGTGCGCTAATCGCTAGTACTAATAGGCGATTATGGTACAGTCTAAGTCAATAAATAACTTCAATCACTTTATCGTTCATTTTATTACATCTGACACTCCTAACATTCACAGTTAAAAATTATATCATTCATAACATCCATTTTAACATTCACGTAGGTGAAATTGCAGTTATAACATGGACTTTAGCCTTCAATTTATTGCATGTGATAATAATTTGTCAATTATAGCATTGACTGTTTTATATATATAAATTCAAATTCAAATATAAAAAGATATATCGTTCAATATCATGATACAAACGTAGTTAAGGTTACTCATTTGAACAGTTTTCATGTGAGTTGTGATCGAGAGATAAGATTAGATCAGGAAATTTTGATGTGATTATAACTGCATTGTGTACCTGTATTTAGTGGAACAGACCATAACCTCCCGTGCAATGGTCTGTTACCGTTAATCTGTTCAGGCGTCAGGCAAAGTGGGGATAAACCGTTAAAACG
>CM022673.1:12373287-12398287 GCA_012295275.1 Chrysomallon squamiferum | reverse complement strand
ATTGCTTTTAAATCAGATTTTAGATAGATAATAAGTGGAAATGAAAACAATAATGGTATTTTACTTCGTTTACAAACAAACAAACAACCAACCAAATAAATAAATAAGTAAATAAATAAATATTCATTCATTCATTCAAATTCAAATTTTTAAGGTATTATCATTATCTTCATTTTGCTTCTTTTCTTCTTCTTCTTCTTCTTATTAATTGCTGTTGTTATTCTTCTTGTTTTTGCTGTTGCTACTAAATAGTGTTTAAATATTTTCATTCATAATTTTTTATTTTTTTGTCATTCATTTATTTTATTTTATTATTATTTTATTTATTTTGTTTTTTTTTAATTTTCAAAATGCTTTTCATTTCTTTTATAGCTGTTTATTAAGTTAATATTATTATTATTTATTTATTTATTTTTTTTTTATTTTCTTCTTCAATCATTACCACCTGAATCACTGATAGCGATAAATATCAAATTACTTTATTTTAAAACTGACACATAAATGAAAATTAGTTATATAGTAGTGTTGAGAATATGAATAAATCAGTTTGATAAACTTATCGTACCCGGAATAGAACGAGAAATCTCGTAATGGGTACGCGACAGAGGACTGAACCGCCAAACTGCCTGGCCTCAGGTGGTATGTTTACTCTGTAATATAAACGTTCATAAAAGTACAGTAGATTAATTATATGCTGGACGTGCATTTCACGGCTTAGTCAGTTTCTCTGAATTCTTGGGATTATTACATACTGAAACTACACTTAATAGTTTTAGTATATATGAACTGTCAAACGGTGTAATTTAAGATATATACAGTGAATATTTGTATCTTTGGCTTGAACTCGAAGCGGTGACTTTCTAATAATGTAATTTTAGTTATAATCACTTAACAATAAAAAAGCGTGCATGATTTTAATTTTTATATTTAAAATGATTGCTTTCGACATTTGTTTTTTTAATGTAGATTTTTAATGTAGGCTATGTTTAAATAAATCAGTAATATAACAATTAATTAAATTATATTAGAAGTACATAACCGTTGAAAGTACATAACCATAATGAAAATATACATATATATATATATATATAATATGCATACATACATACATACATACATACATACATATATATATATATATACATATACATACATACATCCGTACGTACATAAGTAGATGGATGAATGAATGGATGGATAGACAGAAAGGCATGTAGGTAGCTAGGTAAGTAGGTAGACAGATAAACATATATGACAAAAGACATAAATATTATATAGAGAGTGTTTTTGTCACTGATTGATGAATACATTTTTTTTCTTATTCTTCTTTTTTCTCCTGTTTTTACTTTTTTTTTTTTCTTCAATGACACTAAACTGACAAAGTAGTTATTGCACTTCACGCCACCAACCAGTTTTATTTTAGAATTCAGTTCAGTATAGAAACTCTTTTGTAATTGTATTTTCTCTTTGTTGTTGTTGTTGTTGTTTGTGTTGTTGTTGTTGTAGTTGTTGTTGTATTACGATCAGATGTAAACGCTCCGCGGGCACTGATGTACTTTATATTTATGTATGAATTTTATATATTTTTTCAGGTGACATTATTATTATTATTATTATTATTATTATTATTATTATTATTATTATTATTATTTCATGAGGAGTTGTCTCGTCAATTAAGAATGTGCCTTGTATTATATATACATCAGCAGGAACACAGGAAAGCACAAGCTAACAGCAACTGATAAAAAAAGTTTCGTAAAACTAGTCAGAACGGGAAATAATTCAATCTGCATAGCGCGAAGGAGTGATCCCGCTTTCATTACTCTTCAGTCCTGCTTTCTCTACAGATTTATCTTTTGAATTTGTCAACACAGTAAACAAACAAAACAAATCTTCTTGTCTTAAAATTAACAGTAACTATTTTCGTTATGACCATCAATAGGGAAAAAAAAAAATAAAAAAAAAATAAAAAATAAAAAAACAGATTTCTTTTTATGCCAACAGTTTATTCGAATTTCAAACAACAGGCTATCACAAATCAAAGCAAATACATCCTTCATTTGTTTATTATGTATATATATATATTAAATATTTGAAAATCATGTTGTGTATCCGTAAAATAAAACTTTGAACTTCTGTCTTACGTTCCAAAGTTTGTGCTATCGACCGAAAAACATACGTCCCCTGAACCCATCATCATCATACCAATCATCCCAGTCATCATCAAACCAGTCGTCATCATCGAACCAGTCATCATCACCAAACCAGTCATCATCATACATGTCGTCAAAGCGATCAGCTGCGATGAAAAGAAATGAAGAGATATTAGTTATATGTACAGAGTAATCTCTCTCTCTCTCTCTCTCTCTCTCTCTCTCTCTCTCTCTCTCTCTCTCTCTCTCTCTCTCTCTCTCTCTCTCTCTCTCTCTCTCTCTCTCGTAGATAACAATAATATCAGTAATAATAATAGTAGCAGTAGTAATAGTACTACCAGTTAATGTGGTAGTATTAATAGTGGTAGTGGTAAGTAGTAATTGTGATTTATTATTGATTTATTCTAGTGGTAGACGGTGGGGTGATAGTGATGAGTAGTAGTGATGATGGCAGGATGATGGGTTGTAGCAGGAGTAATAGATACCATATGGAGGAGTAATGATGGGATACAGTAGTAATAATGATGGGTGGAATGATGGGAGGAATGATGGGATATGGAGTATTTGGTAATAATAAATGAATGGGTATATCGTTCTTAAAGTTATAGACATTGGAATGTATTAATATGTTTATAAATATGATGGGTTGGGTGGATGCATAGATGGGGGTGTGTGTGGTGGAGTGTGTATGGATGGGTGTGAAAATTGATAAATTATTTCGAAAACATTTTATTTTTAATGCATTATATATGCGTTTGTGTGTGTGTGTCACTACAGTTTGTCTGTGTGCGTATATGTGTATATAAACAAAAACGTACCCAAGACAAGCCCTATGAGAGCCAAGAGAAGGACAATTCGGATGAAATCTTTCATTGCAGGAATCTGTGACAAAGATCAGTGTCTGGTTCCAGTATGAACAATCTGAAAGTGATATCGAAATAAAAAAGAAATAAAATAACAACAACAACAACAAAAATAATAATAATAATAATATGCAATAACCATAATAATATCAACAGTAACAGTAATAATAGCGATAATAATAATAATAATAATAATAATAATAATAATAATAATAATAATAATAATAATAATAATAATAATAATAATAAAACTATTACATATTAGAATACTGGTATAAACAGTGTCACATAGCAGCGTCATTCAGAAAGGTTTCTCAAGTTTAAATCGTAAAGCATCAAACATTAAGAGAAGAAAGAAGAAAGATTTTAAAACATAAAGATTTGCCTCCACGGATGACATCATTTAGTTTAGTGAAATAATCATATATGCGTATATGACGTTTCTATTCGTATTGTAAATGTCTTACCATGACACAATTTCTGTTATTTACTTTTTCTCTTTTTTTTAAAACCTAGTAATATTATATTATTTCATTTGTATCAGTAATAAACAGATTCTTTGATTTTGTTGGAACAAGTAACAAGACTAATGCTTTTCAGCCATATTAACCAATATTTCTTGACAAAACATTGTACTTACCTCCTACTGCGTCTTCTTGGCTTGTTTGTCCATACTCTGGAAGCTGCTACTTATAAACAAAGTTGTCTGACACACTGAACAAGCGGTCACTGCATTTTGAAACATTGACCGTTTTCCGGTTTTGAATCCTTGTTATCATCGACATTCATTCATATTTTTGTTTTCTTTGATTTGATTTTTTTATGTATTATATTTGTTTAAGATATTTTGTTATTGTTAAGAAATAAATCATACATCGTGGCGTCGTGGTATGTGTGGATGTAAATAGAACAACAAAAGGTCGTTCACTTAAAGTATCTTGTGTAAGACAAAGGATTTAAGCGGAGAGGTTTGGGAATTTTTGGGCTTATTTGTTAATTTCATTCTAGCAGATTTCTTTCTTTTTGTCAGAATTGCTTTCTATGTTATGAACATAGATGTATAAATAAAGAGATTTTCGGAAAAATACACTCGCGCGCGCGCATGCGTGTACAAATTATCACAAACATGCATACTCAACACACACTAACATATTTTCTATTTCCACACAGAGACACAGATTTACAGACCAAATAAAAAAATAAAAATCACAAACAGGAGCCGAATCTATTGTTTATTCTATATTTATATTTAAAAAAAAAAAATGCTAAAAATAAAAAGAAAGAAAGAACAAAAGGCAACCATCAAGAAGAAGTTAATTATTATAATTATTTATGATAAAAAAGAAAAGTAAAAAGATAAAAGGCGCATGCTAATACAGTTATTTTATTTCTGTTATTAATCTACACACACACACACACACACACACACATACACACACACACATACACACACACACACATATATACAAATTTGTTCATTAACACGCTAGATATTGCATCTATTTTTCACACACTGTTAATGTTTTCACACTACTTCTATACTGATAAATTGCCTGTGAAAAGTCAAGAAAATCTCTCGCCGTATTACAATATTACTTTTTCTTTTTCTGTTTTCGTTTACTTATTTCTTTCTGACAGACACCCAGTCGCGGTGTGTCGTTTTTGTCGAAGACATGAGCGTGTTGATTGCAGAGTCTGTATAACACTACTACATCGTTAATGCAGAAATGCCGCTTCTGTTGCGACAACGATATTACGAATGATATTTCTGAATTTATCTCTATTTTAGTTTCTTCCCCGATCGCCGGAGGCACCGAGGTCACGACGTTACAACGACGATCGCCCGTTGTGATGCACCGAGCACTCACGGCATTACGCTAACTCGATATGCATTATCGCTGTTAAGTGCTGGTGTCTGACACCAATCTAAAATTAACTGGCATTCAGACGGAACATTTTCAGAAACGGATGACCCCGGGAATTTAATCCAGAAACATCGGTAATGAGAAAATGCGTAGCGGAATATCTGACCTAGACACATATACGGCGAAGATAATTAGTTTCTGTCGTACGCCAAACCAAAAGATGGATTAGATATTCAACAAATGTTGAAGATTTCAGTGCTGTTTATTAGCAACAGTCGCGAATAATCAATAAGCTATTTCATATCGCTTTATGACGAATTAACTGATGCCCCGCCATTCGTTTCGCGTTGTCTGGCTCTTGGTTACTTTCTAATACACAGAATTTTTCTTAGCTGCAAAATTTAATATCTGTTCATTTAGTTCTAATATTCCAAAGGGAATCAAAAAAAAAAAAAAAAGAAAAAAAAAAAAAAAAAAGGTTCGTAATAAAGGAAAGAATGGTTGGTTGTTTAAAGAAATAAGATTTATACAATTTATGTGGGAGCTAAGATATTGAATAACGAGACAAAAAACTCTATGGATAACGATTATCAATCCATAGCCAGTAAAGTTTAATGTGTCATGTCACAAACACAAGATAACATATCACATGCTCTTGAACAGTTGTCTTGAACGAAAGATATCTTTATTGAATTTTAAAAACTAATAAGAAGAAGAAGAAGAGCAGCGACTAGACTGTCTATTACAAAGGGAGACATGAAGAAGACCAAAGATTTTCACAAGTAGAAGAGACGAGAGACGCTTCTTCACCCACCTCCCTCATAAATTTGGATCGCTCCTACAGTCTTCAGAATTAAAGGCTCATCACGGCCATCAATCTTTGAATAATTTTGCTAATTTTAAGACTGAAATTACCCAGCTCCAGTGTCTGGTCAGCGAGATCTGCTGGGAACCAATCGAACGAACACTTATCTCAATGTGATGATTTTTATTCTGACTTCACATCAAATGTGGAAAATTCCTCTGACAGGTTTACGTTTGTAATCAAATCCATCACGATAAATCTGACATGTTCTGTTAGTTTAATGTCTAAGTGTATCGATTTCAAACAAAAACTGCTATCGTAAGCCTTGGATGTTGTTTGGTAACGTGGTATTTTTTTAATCTCAATTTATTACGATTCAATGATGTTACGTTTTCTAATTTGTTTGTTTTATTATACAAAAATTTTTTTTTTTTTTTTTTGTCTTTCTTTTTAATTAATGAAGATCTGAATGTTATATTCTTTTTCGAAAATGCAAAAACGATTCATCTTTTTTTTTATTACTATCATCATCATCATCATCATTTTGTTGTTGTTATTACTTCTACTAATATTACGAGTACTTGTTTAAGTTTTTTATAGATACTAGTAATAATCATCATAATAATAATAATAATAATAATAATAATAATAATAATAATAATAATAATAATAATAATAAGATAATAACAAAAATAATGAAAAGCACATCGAGATTCCAACCCAGATCATTCTAAAAATAATATAGTACAGTGCAGTCGACTTAATTATTGCATATTCCTTTTTTTTTTTTTTTTCTAAAGACATAAAGAACTCTACTGCAAAATAAAGACTTTATCCTAGCTTAAATTTAAAGCAGCTAAATTCACCAAAATAAGATGCAATTATCCGATAACGCCCAAATGAGCAATTTCTCAAGCTAATGAAACGATTTACTGTTATTGATAATCATAAAAAAAGCGCATAGCGTTCCCAATTAGTTCTGTTTTTTTTTTTAATACGAAAAGTGGAGCACAAAGATATTAAAAGTTTATCGTAGTTTACTTCACAAATTTACTTACTAATGAACATTAATTTGTTATTTTGCTTTGTATTTGTATTCCTGCTGCTTCAGCTATTACCACTAGCACCATCACTACTACTGCTACTACTTCTACTACTACTACTACTTCTACTGCCAATAGAAACTACTACTACTGTTTATACTATTACTACTACGGCTACTACTATAACCATTAGCACTATTACTGCTACTGCTAATATGACTACTACCACCACTACTTTTACTGTTTCTACTAGTACTGCTACTACTACCATTAGTGTTTCTATTACTAGTACTACTTCTACTGCTACTGCTACCACTATTATAACTACTACTACCATTAGTGTTTCTAATATTAGTACTACTACTACTACTGCTAACTGCTGCTGCTACCACTATTATTACTACTGCTGCTAATGCTAATAGTATTACTGCTAACACTACTACTACCAATACTATCACCAGTATTACTACTACTATTACTATTACTACTTCGACTACTACCTATGATATTCCACAACCGTTTCTACTATTACTACTACTATCATTGCTGCTGTTGGTGCTATTATTACTACCATACTTGACCCAGCTCAGCAAACCCCCAGCACTACGACTGTTATTACTACTGACACTTTCTTTGTAGGCAATAAAAAATATGTATGTAGAACGCATACACACAAAGACTCATGGCTAAATACTCAAATATCTAAAGCATTTATAGAATTACGGACACTCACGAATAACACACACATCACGAAGGCAATAGCAAATATTAAACTTAATTTGTATATTTTAATAAAGCTAATGACGTAATTAATTACGAGCATAAATAGAAATAATAGATTAACGGGTGCCGTACTAGATCGACTGTAATTTACCATGGTGACAGTTTCATAATATGCCAGACAGAGATCGATTACGTAATTGTTTTGCCGTTAGGGTCAAGATACGCTGCAAACCAAGACAACCCGATGACGTAACACTGCGCACAAAAGTGATGATCTAATCCCCTTCCGCTGAAAAAAAAAATATAATTATCACGACACGCAATGTATCCTTTTGATCTTTATTTTGACAAGAACTTGAATCCATTAAAGGTTCAAGTAATTTTCTGTCTTGGTCATGCTACCATAACTTGTTGGACGCGTTGAATAAACAAATCGGAGTGAAAACTAAACGTCGAAAATCAGTAAACGGAGGGACGAACGAAAACTTACGCTTTTCCAGATCGAAATTCTGCGCATTGAAGCAATCAGGAAATCTCATCATTTCTCTCTGGTCTCCAATCACGTCACGTCAGCTGACCCTTATCAAAAACGAGTGCTGATGGTCACGCTCGCGACGGTTGCCATAACAATGGCCTTAATACGGTCATTTCAACGGCTGCGGAAGTGTCCGCATCTGTTCCATTCATCTCGGTCTTCTGGTCAAATTAGCGAGTTCTGCAGACGTTAAACTTCGCGCAGTTGTTAACACTCCTCCGTTTCATGGACAGCAGAAGACTCGCCCCTCCGGGAATTGTAAGCGATAGAAGTCTTGATTGAATACAAGACCTCAGTCTGTATGGCTAATTACACGCCTCGGTTAGCTGTACACACACTCGCCAATCAGACACATTCAGTTAGAAAATGTGTTCCGTGTAAGACAGATAGCGATTTCCCCTCTCTAGGCCACGGGGACGATTTGATAAAGAAAACGAGAAGAATTGATTGATTTTGCGTTTGAGCTGTTTCAAAAGAAGTCGTCGTCGTCGCTGGAAAGGAAAATATGACAGACGAAAAAATAATTACCAACATGTGTATCCCTGAGAAATAGGATAAAAATCAATATGATTTTAAAAGTTTAAATGTTTCGAAATATAAATTAATGATGATGATGATGATACTAATGATAATAATTGATAATGATATTAATAATGACAGTGGTAATAATAATAATGATAATAATAGTGATAATAACGATAATGATAAAAATAACAACAATGGTATTTATTGCAAAAGTAACAACATCAGTAAAAACAACAATACAAAAATTAACAGAATCTAATATAAACTACTCGGATACAACGCCGCTAGTTGGCTCAGCGAACAACATAACATCCGTCCAGCAACCCGCGTGTAACTCGTTTACTTCACGTGGTTAACTCGCTGTGGAAGCATCTCTGTTGTGTTGTGCTCGCGTTTTGTGCAGTATTTTGCCAAATTTCTTTCTTCTGACCATTGATCCTAAGAACGTGAGTGCAAAAAGACAGTGCTGAGAAGAAGAAGCGGATGATGTCCACTGAATTAAAACTTGAATTCATAGAAAAATATGAGCGAGGTGTGCGTGTAGTCGACTTGGCTAGGCAGAACGAGCATAGTACTTCAACGTTATGTACCGTACTGAAGCAGAAGGAGTCGACGAAGGATGTAACTCCAGCCAAAGGTGTTAAAATAATTTGTATCATCTCCAAGATAAATACACTTTACAAAAAACCAATTTATTTCTTTACATTATCTTTCATTTTTTTTTTTTACAATATTTGTCATTTATAAATAAATTTTTGTTATTTAAAATCGTGTTACAAAAAGAAAAAGAAGAAACAAAAAATAGGGGGCAAATTGAGATACGAGTTCGGTCACGGAACGAATTAAACTCGTAAGTCACGGTACCACTGTATTTATATTTTTGTGTGTGTGTGTGTGTGTGTGTGTGTGTGTGTGTTTATTTGTGTGTATGTGTGTATGTCTGTCCTCTTTTGTCATGAATATCTTTATTGAAAACTCTTACAGTCTGTCTGTCAGTAGAGGGTGTGTCAATCGCTCACACTGTGGTGATAAGATCTCGGGGTACGACTGACGTGAGAGGATCCAGTGTGACGGAGTTATCTGCAGATTTCACTGTTCTGATGAACTGCGTTATAACGATGTCTGTATTTCATTAAGCCGCGTTCACACTAAACGACTCGATGTAGTGAGTTGTAGCGTAAATTATTACGTAGTAAGAATCAGTTGTTACCATATGACGGGTTTTTTCTTTTTTCTTCGTTTTTTTTTTCGTATTTCTTTTCTTTGTTTTCTCTTCTTCTTCTTCGTCTTATTCTCGTATTATTATAATTCTTCGTATTATTATTGCAGTAATAGTTAGTAGTAACTGTTTTTGTTGTTTATTTTATTTCATTTTATTTTTTAGACTCATTTTTAAATATTTAAAATTCATTTCTGTATTGACTTTCAGTATTATCCTTATTTTTGGATATCGTGTGTATGTCCATGTACACAAACACGCTCATATATATATATATATATGTCTGTGATTGTGTGTGTGTGTGTGTGCGTTTGTGTGTGTGTGTGTGTGTGTATTTGTATGTGTATATTTGTGTGTGTACAGATATATAGAGAGACAGGTAGATATGGATGGATGGACGGATATACAGACAGATACACAGAGAGAAAAATTAATTAGTCAAAGGCATTGACTTTAAATAATGTTAAATACAAATTCAATGAAAAGAGAAAAAAAAACAAAGGGAAAAAACTCTTGTTCATATTTTAATTTAAAATTATTTTTGAAATTTCAGTTTTGTAATAAGAAATAAGTCATGTTGTTGTAATCAGGATGACTTGCAGAATGAAATTAATTTAATTTAGTACGATTCGACCATTTGCGGCAGTTCGTTGGGACAGATCGGATCGTGTGAACACAGCTTTAGAAAGTGTATAAACAGTATTAGAATGGTCATCGACGGATATTACTGTTATTACGTTTAAGAGCGACACATTCACTTGAACAAATAATTTTCTTTCCATGCTGAAATGTGGTCTGATAAAATATAAACAAATCAGTCTACAGCTTGGATAAAAATTTATATTTAAAAATAAAAATAATAAGTTAGAGACAATCAGACACAGAGACAGAAAGATGAAAACATACATACATACATAGACATGCAGCCAGACTGATAGACAGATAAACAGACCAATAATAGACAGATAGATAAATAGACACAGAAAGCGACAGACATACATACACACACACACACACATATATATATATGAGAGAGAGAGAGAGAGAGAGAGAGAGAGAGAGAGAGAGAGAGAGAGAGAGAGAGAGAGAGAGAGAGAGAGAGAGAGAGAGAGAGAGAGAGAGAGAGAGAATTTGTTAAACTAGGATTTATGTCAAATTTAGGAAATTCGATTGGGAAAACCGCTAATTCAAATTACTTTTAAAAAATATATGAATAAATGAATAAATAGATAAATAAATAAGTTAAAGAGAGAGAGAATGCGTATGTAGGTAGGAAGACTGACAGAGACGCAGGGAATAATGATACATTAGACATACATTATGTTGGAATACTTTTTTCCCCTTTAAGCTAATATGTATAGGCTACAGAATAACACATCGTTTTATGTATTATTCTCGACTCATTAGTTAAAAATAATAAATGTGCAGGCTTGTCGGTTTGTGTGTCTATTAGTGAACGTTTTTAAATTCTATATATCAATAATAGTAATCTCTCTCTCTCTCTCTCTCTCTCTCTCTCTCTCTCTCTCTCTCTCTCTCTCTCTCTCTCTCTCTCTCTCTCTCTCTCTCTCTCTCTCATGCGCATGTCAGTACGGTTATCTGAACGAGTCACTAATTTCATCTCTGACTGGGTCATGACCCAGGAAGTGTTTACAAGGCCAAACGCTAAAATATATATCAGTGACTACATACAATTGATGCAAGCCGAACATGCAGTAATTAGAAAAAAACATTAAAAAATACTTAGCTCTCGGCAGTATAACTTACCTTTTGACCACAACTCGTGTTTAGAGCCAACCGTAGTAGTTCGGTGGTTAGAACATTTGCGTAGTTATCATTCCACATATTTAATTTCAGTTGTTGGTTATATTTCTTTTGTCCTGTTATGTATAGCATAAATAAGCGAATTAATGAAATATTTAAGTTACAACACACACAGATACACACAGACAAACACACAGACAAACACACAGACACACATACACACGCATACACACACATACACACACAGACACACATACGTACACACACACACACACACAGAGACACACTAGGAAATAAATATATTTAGCTGTGTTTCTTTGCAGCGCTTTATTAAACATTAAAAAAGAAAAAAATGAAGTGATTTTAGAAGTTTAGAATGTATATTTGCGGCATCAAAATACATATTTAGGAAGAAAAATACAAAACATTCGCTTATGAATATAATATAGACAACGTCTGTTTTAACAAGAATAAAATACTTTCTTTTTTTTTGAAAATATATAAAATCTATTCAGAATGTTTGATAACATCAAAGAACATTTAAAAACCAAAAGAACAAATATATATATATATATTAAAATTAAATAAATAAATAAACAACATAAAAACAAATGAACAAATAAATTAACTCATTTAAAATATCAACTGGAAGTATACAAACTGGTTTAAGAGACTGTAAAATCATCAGAAACAGAAATAAAATCAGGTACTTACTTTTAATTCTTTTCATTTGCGATCTGTAATAAAATAAAATTAATAATCGGAAGAACAAGCTTCCTGACAACGTAGTAAAGCGAAGTAAAATTTACTTCCGTAAACATTCTTTAACAAACCACTCAATCACATCATCGTTGTTTGTTTCGTGTTGTTGTTGTTGTTAATGCTGTCGTTGTCGTTGATAAAAGTCAATATCCTTCCTTGTTTGTTCAGGAAATTTAGAATCTGCTTTTAATTTTATTTTAATTAATTATTATTATTATTGTTACTACCGCTGCTGCTGCTGCTACTACTACTACTATTACTACTACAACAACAACAACTACTTCTACTACTATTAATTTTATTGTTTTAATTTCAATCTTCTTTATCATAATAATGACATAATACAAGTCGTGTTAACCACGTGGTCATCGTATGTCTAAGTAACTATGACTCTGTGTGCAGCATTTTCAAATATTAATTCAAGTAAATTAAACGATCAACACTGTATATAGGAATACAAAACTGAAGAGGACACATACGTTTAGTAGGACATAACTTACACGTACAGAGATACAAAGTCATGTTCGATTCTCGCTCCGCTTTTAATACACGCACATGATATTTAACTTAATTTTGAAGATTTTATCTGTCTGACATTGCATTATCACTTACAATATATGACACATATAAATGTATGTAATACTGTGTGTGTGTATATGCATATATGTACGTATGTATGTTTGTGTGTATGTTTCTGTGTATGTGTGTGTATGTATATATATATATGTATGTAGGTATGTGTGTATGCGTGTGTATGTATATATGCATGTATGTAGGTATGTATGTATGTATGTGTGTATGTATGTATGTATGGAAGGATAGAAGGATGGATGCATGTGTAGACGGATGGTTGGATATATTCATACACACAAAAATACACACACTCATACAAACCCACGCAGAAACACACACATTTAGACAAACAGAAGTATCCATACAAACACATACACACACGCATGCACGCACACAAGCACACACCAAATACACACCCAATGACTTATAGTGTTCACTGTAGTTATTTTTTTTTTTTTTGAACAGTTAACGCTAAACATAAAATTAAAAAAAAAAAGTAATTTTCACCACAAAATAATAGATGAAACAAAAAGAGAAAGAGGAAGTAAAACATAGGGACTGGGTCTCCGGGTTAGGTCCAACCATCCGATAAATCTACAATCGTTTATAATCACATGAGAGGTATTTTAGTAACTGTGATACATGCAGTAAGCGTCACAAACACGAACGAGTTTGAATTTTAATTGCTCTTTATTTATTTTTATCGATTTATGTTTATTTTAGCAACTAATTAATCACTAGCAGCAATTTTTGTGTTTTTAACACTTCGGGCTATATGCGCAAAAAATTCAATTATAAAATTTCGTATAAATACGTGAGATTTTGTAAGTGGTAAGTACAGCAACAGTCTTTCACTGTTAGAACAGTTGTAAACTTGGTGAGTAGATTTTACTAGTTTATTTTAAATAATTCATATATATATATGTGTGTGTGTTTGTGATTTCTGAGTCGTGAAGAAATATATGAAGAAATATGCATATATAAGTAGATAAGACAATTTACAGTATTTAATTTTTTGTAACTTAAACATTTCCATTTGCAATTATTTTAGTATATGTAATTAACTTATCTTGACTATTTATTTATTTATTTATTTATTTATTTATTTTATTCATTTATTTATTTATTTTATTCCTATTATTATTATTATTATTATTATTATTACTACCACTACTATTAATGAGTAATATATTTGATTTTTACTACATTATTTGTAATATTTTTTTTTAAATTTTATTTATTTATTTATTTATATATTGGTTTTTAAATTTAATTTTGATAATTATTATTATTATTATTCAGCATCCTTGCTCTTTGATTGATTGATTTGCATATTTTACTGTGACGTCATGTCTTACATAACTCTGACGTGCTTTATTCTCTTTGCTGTGATTGGCTGCTCACTCGGTAAGCGTGTTTATTTACTTACTTACTTATTTATTTATTTATTTATTTATTAAATCACAGGTGAAAAACATAGTGCATAATTGGCGAAGATATATACATAATATTCTAGATACAATTACCAATACATATTTAGCTTTTTATCTTGTAATGATTTTATTAGAATCTGTTCATTCGCTCACTAATTAAGTAATAACTAAATAAATAAATAAATTTGTTTGTTTTGTTTGCAGGTCAGTGGTTCGGTGATGATTGGGGTGATAATGGAAGAATGATGGGCTATGGATATGGTGGAGGATTTGGAATGAGAGGTGGTTTTGGCATGGGAGGATTTGGCATGGGAGGGGGATTCGGAAGAATGGGTTTTGGTGGATTATATGGCGGCTTTCGTGGTGGAATGTACGGTGGTTATCCGATGATGGGTATGGGGGGTATGGGGGGTATGGGTATGAGGGGTATGGGTATGGGTATGGGCATGGGCATGGGCGGGTTTGGACGAATGTGGGGTGGAGATGGATGGGGGGACAGAGACGGATTCGGATGGGACAAAAAGTGAAAATAAATTCTAAAACATTTTTACTGCTACCACGAGATCCTGAAAATGTAATATAATGTGTACGTTGTGTTGATATCATGTGTTTGTGTTTGTTGTGTTTATATTTGTAATTAAACAAAAATGTATGAATTTATTTAACAGTGTTTGTGATATTTAATTCTAGGTTTATTTATTTTAATTTTTATCTACCACACACACACACACACACACACACTAACATTTCATCCCGCCTACACACAAGCATAAATACATAAATACATACATACATACGTTAACATATACATATACACATACATATACATACACACATACATACATACATACATACATACATACAAACATACAAACATATATACATATATACATATATACATACACATACACATACATTTATGCATTTACACATAAATACATGCGTACATACATACATACTTATAAACGTAAAAACATACATACATACATACATACACAGATACATACACTGGATTGTTTTGATGGCTGAACGGTAACGTTGCCTTCAAAGTGCGGGTGAATGGGAGTCATAGGTTCGAGTCTCGTCAGCGGCATCTGAACTTTGTGAGGTCGTGAGTTCCCAGATATTATCTCTGTACAGAGTCTAGAATATTCGTTCCTGAAAACACGCATACACACATATATACACATACACACAGATACACACACACAGATATACACACATACATATACAGTTCTACAAAAAAATGTCAAACTATCTAAAGGAAATGTACTGTTTATGTCAATTTTATTTATATGTCTCTTTTGGTAAATACGCGCATACACACACACACATACCCACATAGATACGTATTAACAAACACAAATATACACGGATGAAATATGTACAACAACAATAAAAAAAGAATGATCTTATAAAATCCGAAAAACAAGGTGTTTCTCGGCTGACCATCTTACATAGACAATCTGATTTCAGTTAACACGGCAGAGAAGAAAACCATTGCCTTTCTACAAGATATGCCTAAAGTTAGCATTCATTAATATAACTGCGTTTTACTGTGAAAAATCAGAAACGTAAAAAGATTTAATACATTATTAAGTTGTCTTCTTATTTCAATAAACAGTTTATTTAATACTTAGCAATCATTTATTATTATTATTATTATTATTATTATTATTATTATTATTATTATTATTACTGTTGTTGTTCTTATTATTATTATTATTATTAATAATTTATTACAGTTGTTATCATCATCATCATTATCATAATCATGATAATTATTATAACTGCTATTATTATTAGCAATAGTAATAGCTGTATAGGTAATAGTAGTAGCATGGCAGCAGAATTAGTGATAGTAGTAGTATTAGTACATAATCTATTATTATTATGGTCTTTATTATTTTTATTTATTTATTTGCTTACTTACTTATTTAATTATATATATATATATATATATATATATATTACCAATAATGATTTTTGTTAATCTGAAATAATTTTATTAGTATTTTTCAAAAAACTTATGACAACAAATGGAACAGTTGATTTAATTAACAAAAACAAAAATAAAAAAAAAAAAGTACCCAGAAGAAACAACAACAACAATTATAACAATAATAACAATAACAAAACAAATAAAAGTAATAATGACATTATTATAACATTATTATATCTTCTAAATCTCAACACTTAACTTTCACATCCTGGTAAAACTTCAAGATAAACAAGACACTGTAAGGACAAACTGAATATCGAAAGGTGAAAGGTTGTTGTTGTTGACGTCACAATACTTTAACCTTTGACCGTGTACGTACGTAAATTTACAATTATTGTGTAAAAAGAAAAAATCGGGCACCTTTTTTTTTTTAACCTTTTTTTTTTTAATATAATTTATTATTATCACACACATGCAATACACTCTCTTTCTTGCGTTTTTTCTCTCTCTCACTCTCACTTTCTCACTCTCTTTCAGTCTCTCTCTAACTCTCTCTCTCTCTCTCTCTCTCTCTCTCTCTCTCTCTCTCTCTCTCTCTCTCTCTCTCTCTTTCTCAGATGTTTGACGATTTATTTACATAAAATAAAAATAATAATAATAATAATAAAATCAATGAAAACCAGAAAAAATACAGAAATAGGAAAAACAGGATGTATTATGTTCGTCTGATTAGACTCTGCACACAGAAAATATTCAGGAACGCACTGGCGAAAGAGGAGAAAGTCCAAACACGACCTCACAAACCCGTCAGATGCCGCTGACGAGACTCGAACATTTGACATCTATTCACCCGCTCTCTGAAGGCAGACGACGATACCGTTCTGCCATGAAGAAACCTACACACGAATATACACACAAATATACACACAAATATACACACAAATATACATACAAATATACACACAAATATACACACAAATATACACACAAACATACACACAAACATACACACAAATATACACACAAACATACACACAAATATACACACAAATATACACACAAACATACACACAAATATACACACAAATATACACACAAATATACACACAAATATATATACAAATATACACACAAATATATATCCAAATATACACACAAATATACACACAAATATACATACAAATATACACACAAATATATACACAAATATACACACAAATATACACACAAATATACACACAAATATTCACACAAATATACACACAAATATACACACAAATATTCACACAAATATACATACATACATACACACAAATATACACACAAACATATATACATACATACATGCATGCATACATATATATAAGAGAGAGAGAGAAAAAAGGCAAGAAAGAGAGTGTATTGCGTGTGTGATAATAATATATATACACACATTTATACACACATGCACATATAGGTAATGCACACACACACCTAAATGCAGATATATACATGCATATAGATATGTACACAACGCACTGAAAAAATACAACACAAACACACGCAGACACGCAAAGATACGCACACACAAACAGATCAGTTTACAATATTCCTTATCATTACGTAACAATGTATTTCATATAAGAAATGTAACAGTACATTGTTATTTGGAACCTAATAATCAACATAACAGTAGTAAATGTAATGAAAACTTCTTTTTTCAATTAAAGTTCGGGGAATAATGGATTAATTTTCAACAAAGCAGAATAGGAAAAAACAAAGGAAGAAGAAGAAAAGAAATAGCATCACAGTTATTTTTTTTAACGATGATAAACATGAAATAGTTTAAATTTTAATTACTCTTTATTTTTGTTTACGACTTTTGTTTATTTATCAACTCATTAATCAATAGCAACAATATTTGTGTTTTGTATTCTTCCGGCAATGTGCACATAAAAACAAAGATTTAAAATGTTGTATAAATACGTGAGATTTTGTAAGTGGTAAGTACAGCAACAGTCTTTCAGTTAGATCAGTTGTAAACTTGGTGAGTAGATTTTACTTGTTTATTTGAACAATTGTCAGAAAGCAAATATATATATATATATCACTATAAATATAGATGTGTTAACTAGATAAATATAGATTATTTCATAAATTACTTATTGGTTACAAAGTTACTGCTTTCGTGTTCAATTGTTGGCTTATATCTTTTCGGAAAGAAACAAGCAATCAAAACAAAATAGCAACAATAATAAAAAAGATAAAAACTCTTTACATTCAAATAATTAACAAATAAATTGGTGTTATTTAAAAACTATAAAGACAACGAAATCAATACTACTGTCAAGAGTAAATATTTAAGAAATATACTTTCATTTTGGTTTTCATATTATTTAGGGCTGCAAGATAAAACAAATAACTGGTTAATGTCCTAAGCTATCGCAGGATAAAGTTGATATTTTAAAACAGTAACCAGCTAATATACATATACAAACACGAACACACACACACATGCATACACACACACATACATACAAACACGCACTCACACACACATGCATACACACACACACACACGCATTCATACACACACACAGACAGACATACATACACACACAAGAACATTTATTTGAAAACTGTAACGATTTCAACGTGCAGCTAATTAATAGTATATAACTGATATATCTTTGCTTTATTTAAGTGTGTTTGTTTAAATGTTTCTCGAGCAGTTATTATTATCAGTAGTATATCTTTACTTTTAATTTTATTCATTTAATTATTATTATTATTATTATTATTATTATTAGTATTATTCAGCATTGTTGGTCTTTCACTGATTTGAATATTTTGCTGTGACGTCATGTTTTGCATAACTTTGACGTGTTTTATTCTCTTTGCTGTGATTGGCTGCTCACTCGGTAAGCGTGTTTATATATTCATTAACATATTTATTTTTGACCACTAATTCCAGTTAGCGATTTTCGTAATCGAATTCCTAATTTTGACATAATATCCAAGTTTAAGAAAAATGTATCTGTGTATCAGTCTCTCTCTCTCTCTCTCTCTCTCTCTCTCTCTCTCTCTCTCTCTCTCTCTCTCTCTCTCTCTCTCTCTCTCTCTCTCTCTCTCTCTCTCTCTCTCTCTCTCTCTCTCTCTCTCTCTCTCTCTCTTTCTGTCTCTCTCTCTTTCTACCTTTTAAAGCAATCTATCTTATATGTATCACGTATTCATTGCTACTTCTATTATTTATTTGTTTGTTTGTTTGTTTGTTTATTTATTCATCTTTCATTCTTTTATTTACTCTTAGGTGACGGCTGGGGTGATCGTGATGACTGGGGTGATGATGGAAGGATGATGGGATACGGAGGAATGATGGGATATGGACGAGGAATGATGGGATACAGAGGAATGATGGGAGGAATGATGGGAGGAATGATGGGATATGGAGGATTTGGTATGGGAGGAATGGGAGGAATGGGTTATCTTGGGAGAGGAATGTTAGGCTATGGTGGAATGTACGGGGGTTATCCCATGATGGGTATGGGGGGTATGGGTATGGGCGGGTTTGGGCGAATGTCGGGTGGAGATGGATGGGGTGATAGAGACGGATTCGGATGGGACAAAAAGCGAAAATAAATTCTAAAACATTTTTACTGCTACCACGATATCCTGAAAATGTGTACGCTGTGTTGATATCATGTGTTTGTGTTTGTTGTGTTTATATTTGTAATTAAAAAAAATGTATGAATTTATTTAACAGTGTTTGTGATATTTAATTCTAGATTTCTTTCTTTCTTTATTTATTTGTTAACCACACACACGCACACACACATACACAAATATAAATACATACATAGATACGTACACACATACATGCACACTTACTTACATACAAACATACAGACATATATATATATATATACACATATATACATACACATTTACATACTTTTATGCTTTTACACATAAATACATACGTACATGCATTCTTATAAACGTAAAGTCATACATACATATATACATACACAGATACATACACTGGATTGTTTTGATGGCTGAACGGTAACGTTGCCTTCAAAGTGCGGGCGAATGGGAGTCATAGGTTCGAGTCTCGTCAGCGGCATCTGAACTTTGTGAGGTCGTGCGTTCCCAGATATTGTCTCTGTACAGAGTCTAGAATATTCGTTCCTGAAAACACGCATACACACATACATACACATACACACAAATATACACAGACAGATATACACACATACATATACACACACATACATATACAGTTCTACAAAAGATGTCAAACTATCTAAAGGAAGTATATTGTTTACGTCGATTTTATTTATATGTCTCTTTTGGTTAATGCGCGCAGACACACACACGCACACACGCACACACACACATACATATTAACAAACACAAACATACACGGATGAAATATGTACAACAACAATAAAAAAAAGAATGATCTTATAAAATCTGACTTACATATACAATCTGATTACAATTAACACGGCAGAGAAGAAAACCATTGCCTTTCTACAAGATATGCCTCAAGTTAGCTTTCATTAATATAACTGCATTTTACTGTGAAAAATCAGAAACGTAAAAAGGTTTAATACATTATTAAGTTGTCTTCTTATTTCAATAAACAGTTTATTTAATACTTAGCAATCATTTATTATTATTATTATTTTTAATTTATTACAGTTGTTATCATCATTATCATTGTCATAATCATGATTATTATTATAACTGCTATTATTATTAGCAATAGTAATAACAGTATAGGTAATAGTAGTAGCATGTGATAGTAGTAGTATTAGTACATAATCTATTATTATTATGGTAGTTGTCTTTATTACTTTCATTTATTTATTTGCTTACTTACCACTTATTTAATTATATATATTACCAGTAATGATTTTTGTTAATCTGAAATGATTTTGTTAGTGTTTTTCAAAATTTATGACAATTAATGGAACAGTTGATTTATTTGTTTCTAATTAACAAAAAAAAAAAGTACCTACCTAGCAGAAACAACAACAACAACAACAATTATAATAATAAGAAGAAGAATAACAAAACAAATAAAAGTAACAATGACATTATTATAACATTATTATATCTTCTAAATCTCAACACTTACCTTTCACATCCTGGTAAAACTTCAAGATAAACAAGACACTGTAAGGACAAACTGAATATCGAAAGGTGAAAGGTTGTTGTTGTTGACGTCACAATACTTTAACCTTTGACCGCGTACGTACGTAAATTTACAATTATTGTGTAAAAAGAAAAAATCGGGCACCATTTTTTTTTAACCTTTTTTTTAATATAAAAAATCGGGCACCTTTTTCTCTCTCTCTTTTTTTTTTTTTTTTTAAAATATAATTTATTATTATCACACACGCAATACACTCTCTTTCTTGCCTTTTTTTCTCTCTCTCTCACTCTCTGTCTTCTCTCTCTCTCTCTCTCTCTCTCTCTCTCTGTTCTCTTTCTCTCTCTCTCTCTCTCTCTCTCTCTCTCTCTCTCTCTCTCTCTCTCTCTCTCTCTCTCTCTCTCTCTCTCTCTCTCTCTCTCTCTCTCTCTCTCTCTCTCTCTCTCTCTCTCTCTCTCTCTCTCTCAGATGTTTGACGATTTATTTACATAAAATAAAAATAATAATAATAATAATAAAATCAATGAAAACCAGAAAAAAATACAGACATAGGAAAAACAGGATGTATTATGTACGTCTGAATAGACTCTGCACATAGAAAATATTCAGGAACGCACTGGCGAAAGAGGAGAAAGTCCAATCACGACCTCACAAACCCGTCAGATGCCGCTGACGAGACTCGAACATTTGTACATCCATTCACCCGCTCTCTGAAGGCAGACGACGATACCGTTCTGCCATGAAGAAACAACACGAATATACACAAACATACAAACAAAATATACACACAAAATACACACACACAAATATACACACAAATATATACACAAAAACACACAAATATACACAAACAGACAGACAGAAACATACACACAAATATACACACAAAATACACACAAACATACACACAAACATACACACAAACACATACAAATATACACAAACACACACAAATACACACAAATATACACACAAATATACACAAATAAATATACACACAATATATATATATGAAATATACAAATATACACAAATATATACACAAATATACACACACACACAAGATACACACAAATATACACACAAATATACACAGACACAAATACACACAAAATATATACACAAAAATATTACACAAATCCATTCACACACAAATATACACACAGGCTTCGCACACATCAAATATACACACACAAATATACACACAAATATACACACAAATATACACACAAATATACACACAAATATACACACAAAATATACACACAAATACATACATATACAAATATACACACAAATATACAAGATACACACAAATATATAGAGAGAAAAATACAGAGACATACAGACACAGAGATGCAAACATAGATAGAGAGAGAGATATAAAAAAAAAAGAAAGAAAGAGTGTATTGGTGTGTGTGATAATAATATATATACACACATTTATACACATATACACACATATAGGTAATGCACACACACACCTAAATGCAGATATATACATGCATATAGATATGTACAAAACGCACTGATAAAATACAACACAAACACACACAGACACGCAAAGACACGCACACACACAGAGCAGTTTACAATATTCCTTATCACTGCGTAACAATGTATTTCATATAAGAAATGTAACAGTACATTGTTATTTGGAACCTAATAATCAACATAACAGTAGTAAATGTAATGAAAAACTTCTTTTTTCAATTAAAGTTCGGGGAATAATGGATTAATTTTCAACAAAGCAGAATAGGAAAAAACAAAGGAAGAAGAAGAAAAGAAATAGCATCATAGTTATTTTTAGTAACGACGATAAACATGAAATAGTTTAAATTTTAATTACTCTTTATTTTTGTTTACGACTTGTGTTTATTTATCAGCTAATTAATCAATAGCAACAATATTTGTGTTTTGTATTTTTACGGCAATGTGCACATAAAAACAAAGATTTAAAATGTTGTATAAATACGTGAGATTTTGTAAGTGGTAAGTACAGCAACAGTCTTTCACTGTTAGAACAGTTGTAAATTTGGTGAGTAGATTTTACTTGTTTATTTGAACAATTGTCAGAAAGCAAACATATATATATATATATATATCACTATAAATATAGATGTGATAACTAGATAAATATAGATGTGATAACTAGATAAATATAGATTATTTCATAAATTACTTATTGGTTACAAAGTTACTCCTTTCGTGTTCAATTGTTGGCTTATATCTTTTCGGAAAGAAACAAGCAATCAAAACAAAATAGCAACAATAATAAAAAAGATAAAAACTCTTTTCATTCAAATAATTAACAAATAAATTGGTGTTATTTAAAAACTATAAAGACAACGAAATCAATAGTACTGTCAAGAATAAATATTTAAGAAATATACTTTCATTTTGATTTTCATATTATTTAGGGCTGCAAGATAAAACAAATAACTGGTTAATGTCCTAAGCTATCGCAGGATAAAGTTGATATTTTAAAACAGTAACCAGCTAATATATACATACAAACACACACACACACATAAATACACACACAAAAACATTTATTTGAAAACTGTAACGGATTTCAACATGCAGTTAATTAATAGTATATAACTGATATACCTTTGTTTTATTTAAGTGTGTTTATTTAAATGTTTTTCGAGCAGTTATTATTATCAGTAGTATATCTTTATTTTTACTTTTATTCATTTAATTATTATTATTATTATTATTATTATTATTATTATTATTATTATTATTATTATTCAGCATTGTTGGTCTTTCACTGATTTGAATATTTTGCTGTGACGTCATGTTTTGCATAACTTTGACTTGTTTTATTCTCTTTGCTGTGATTGGCTGCTCACTCGGTAAGCGTGTTTATATATTCATTAACATATTTATTTTTGACCACTAATTCCAGTTAGCGATTTTCGTAATCGAATTCCTAACTTTGACATAATATCCAAGTTTAAGAAAAATGTATCTGTGTATCAGTCTCTCTCTCTCTCTCTCTCTCTCTCTCTCTCTCTCTCTCTCTCTCTCTCTCTCTCTCTCTCTCTCTCTCTCTCTCTCTCTCTCTCTCTCTCTCTCTCTCTCTCTCTCTCTCTCTCTTTCTGTCTCTCTCTCTTTCTACCTTTTAAAGCAATCTATCTTATATGTATCACGTATTCATTGCTACTTCTATTATTTATTTGTTTGTTTGTTTGTTTGTTTATTTATTCATCTTTCATTCTTTTATTTACTCTTAGGTGACGGCTGGGGTGATCGTGATGACTGGGGTGATGATGGAAGGATGATGGGATACGGAGGAATGATGGGATATGGACGAGGAATGATGGGATACAGAGGAATGATGGGAGGAATGATGGGAGGAATGATGGGAGGAATGATGGGAGGAATGATGGGATATGGAGGATTTGGTATGGGAGGAATGGGAGGAATGGGTTATCTTGGGAGAGGAATGTTAGGCTATGGTGGAATGTACGGGGGTTATCCCATGATGGGTATGGGGGGTATGGGTATGGGCGGGTTTGGGCGAATGTCGGGTGGAGATGGATGGGGTGATAGAGACGGATTCGGATGGGACAAAAAGCGAAAATAAATTCTAAAACATTTTTACTGCTACCACGATATCCTGAAAATGTGTACGCTGTGTTGATAT
>CM022673.1:12310787-12363287 GCA_012295275.1 Chrysomallon squamiferum | reverse complement strand
TTATATGTATAACATATTTATTGGTACTTCAACCATTCATTCGTGATTTATTATTCATTTATTCTCAGGTGACGGCTGGGGTGATCGTGATGACTGGGGTGATGATGGAAGGATGATGGGATACGGAGGAATGATGGGATATGGAGGAGGAATGATGGGATACAGAGGAATGATGGGTGGAATGATGGGAGGAATGATGGGATATGGAGGATTTGGTATGGGAGGAATGGGAGGAATGGGTTATCTTGGGAGAGGAATGTTAGGCTATGGTGGAATGTACGGGGGTTATCCCATGATGGGTATGGGTGGATACGGAATGGGGGGACGAATGTGGGGTGGAGACAGAGACGGATGGGACCGAAAACGACGATAAACTTAAATTAAAAATATTTTTATTTTATTTATTATATATTATTGTCACTACATTTTGAAAATGTAAATAAAAAAATAAAAAACAAACATATTTATGTATTTGTTGTGTTTACACTTGCAATAAAAATCTTCTTGAATTTACGTAACAGAGTTTGTCATATTGTTCAGTCTAGATTTGTTTGTTTGTTTTTTTGTTTATTTATTTATTTTTGTTACTGATACAATTAATATTATTATTATTATTATTATTATTACTTTTTTACTCTATTAATTTTTTTAATTAAATATATAATTCATTCATTCATAATCTTATTTTTATTGTTATTATTCAGCACTTTTGCATTTTGTTTGATTTAAACTTTATTTACATATTTGTTTACTTATAATCAATTAATATACAGATACACATATACACACATATATACATACAAACATACATTAATCCATACCTTGAAACATACATACGTACATACATACATAAATACACACATACATACATACATATATGTATAAGACAAATACGCGCGCACGCACACACACACACACACACAAATAACAATCTGATAATTTACCTCAGTACGCACCTTGATACACACAAATAACAAACAATCTGATATATTATCTAAATACACATCTTGATACACACAAATAACAATCTGATATTTTATCTCAGTACGCACCTTCATACACACAAAAAACAAACAATCTGATAATTTATCTCAGTACCCACCTTGATACACACAAATAACAATCTGATATTTTATCTCAGTACGCACCTTGATACACACAAATAACAAACAATCTGATATAGTATCTAAATACACATCTTGATACACACAAATAAGAAACAATCTGATATTTTATCTCAATACACACTATGATACATACACAAATAACAAAAAACCTGATATTTTATCTCGATACCCATGTTGGTACATACAAATGACTTTTTCGTGAACTTTCTATAGACTGCTACAGTTTGTCCCATAAAGAAAAAATAATCCCTCTTCTTTTTTTTTTTTTTTTTTTTTTTTAGGCTCCGTAGACTTCAACGTGTGTGCCTACTTTTTCGAGACACATTGCCCACCTCTTCAAGCATTCCTCTTCAACTCCGATCAGCATCTCCATTGTATCAAGATTGCAGACATTCTTTATATGTTCCTCTAACTCTTCAACACATTCGCACACAGACACAGACACACACACACACACACACACACACACACACACACACATATATATATGTATACACACACACACTTACACACACATATTCACATACTATTACACAACACAAACACGCACACAGAAAGACAAAGAAATACACCAGCAAAGACACACACATATATTCATACATATACACAAACTCACACATATACAACACTCACAGGATGCATACAACTCACACACCTCACATTTACACAACGCACACACTCATACACACATACACACATATACACACATACACACATACACACATATACACAGAAAGACAAAGTCCTAAACTACATACTTGCCAGTGCCAGGTTTCCCACAAAAAAATAGATGGACACAAGAATGACGAAAGACAAAAGAACGGCGTGCTTCGTGGGAAGCGATGATTACCCTCGGTTATTGAGCAACCCTTTTAAGGATCTCTTATGGCCGAACGGTAACATCGTCCGCCTTCGGAGTGCGGGCGAATGGGTGCCATACGTTCGAGTCTCATCAACGGCATCTGACGGGTTTTGTGAGGTCGTGATTGGACTTTGTCCTCCTGCGCCAGTGCGTTCCCGAATATTGTCTGTGTGCAGAGTTTATTCGGACGTACATAAGACAAAGAATATTCAAATCAGAAACAACATACATGAACAGACGAATCATCATACAATGAAGACACATACATACGCATAAACATACATATACACACTAACTCACACTAACAATAGACATATACAAAAATATACAACGCACACATATACACATACATACAAACTGCGCACACATACATACACGCAAAGACACGCACAGACACAGAGCAGTTTACAATATTCCTTATCACTACGTAACAATGTATTTCATATCAGAAATGTAACAGTACATTGTTATTTGCCACCTTGTAAAGAACCTAACACAAGTAATTGTAATGAAAAACTTCTCTTTTCAATTAAAGTTGGGGGAATAATGGATTACTTTTCAACAAAGCAGAATGGGAAAAACAAAGGAAGAAGAAGAGAAGAAATGGGATATGGAGCCCTGGGATAGTCGCATTCGTCATCAGAGTTATTTTTAGTAACGATGACAAACACGGAAATTGTCATAAAGACGAAATAGTTTAAATTTTAATTACTCTTTATTTTTGTTTACGACTTTTGTTTATTTATCAGCTAATTAATCAATAGCAACAATATTTGTGTTTTGTATTCTTCCGGCAATGTGCACATAAAAACAAAGATTTAAAATGTTGTATAAATACGTGAGATTTTGTAAGTGGTAAGTACAGCAACAGTCTTTCACTGTTAGATCAGTTGTAAACTTGGTGAGTAGATTTTACTTGTTTATTTCTAATAATTCTCAGAAAGAATAATTAAATTAAAAAAAAAAAGTAGATAAATTTATATAGTTTAGAACACTGAACAAAATTATTGCTTAAATCGATAAATTACTTTTTTAATGTTTAATTGTATTTTATATGAGTATCAATTCATATGAGTTTCTGAAATTATTATTATCATTGTAAAATATATTTTTATATATTTAAATATTACTTTTATTATTATTAATTAATTTATTTATTTACTTAATAATAACTATTATTAATATTCAGCTTCCTTGCTGATCGACTGATTTGCTTATTTTGCTGTGACGTCATGTCTTACATAACTTTGACGTGTTTTATTCTCTTTGCTGTGATTGGCTGCTCACTCGGTAAGCGTGTTTATTTATATATATATTTATTTATTTATTTAACTTATTTATTTATCTATTTATTCATTTATTCATATATTTTTTAAAAGTAATTTCAATTAGCGGTTTTCCCAATCGAATTTCCTAAATTTGACATAAATCCTAGTTTAACAAATTCTCTCTCTCTCTCTCTCTCTCTCTCTCTCTCTCTCTCTCTCTCTCTCTCTCTCTCTCTCTCTCTCTCTCTCTCTCTCTCTCTCTCTCTCTCTCTCTCTCTCTCTCTTCACCTTTCAAAATCAATCTATCTTATATGTATAACATATTTATTGGTACTTCTGTCATTTATTTAGATATTCATTCATCCACTCATTCGTGATTTATTATTCATTTATTCAGGAATGATGGGATACGGAGGAATGATGGGATACGGAGGAATGATGGGATACAGAGGAATGATGGGAGGAATGATGGGAGGAATGATGGGAGGAATGATGGGATATGGAGGATTTGGTATGGGAGGAATGGGAGGAATGGGTTATCTTGGGAGAGGAATGTTAGGCTATGGTGGAATGTACGGGGGTTATCCCATGATGGGTATGGGTGGATACGGAATGGGGGGAGGAATGTGGGGTGGAGACAGAGACTGATGGGACCGAAAACGACGATAAACATAAATTAAAAATATTTTTATTTTATTTATTTTTACGATTGTCACAAAAAAAAAAAAAAAAAAAAAAAAAAAAAAAAAAAAAAAAAGAAAAAATGTTTATGTATTTATTATGTTTACAATTGTAATAAAAATCTTTTTGAATTTATTTAACAGTGTTTGTCATGTTGTTCACTCTAGATTTGTTTGTTTGTTTGTATTACTGTAACAATTATTATTATTATTATTATGATTATTATTATTATTATTATTATTATTATTATTATTATTATTGCTATTACTATTATTATCCATGAGTAATATATTTATTTATTTATTCATAATACGTTGTTTTGATATTATGTTTCTGTGTTTGTAATATTGTTCACTCTCGACTTTATTTATTTATTTACTTATTTATTTATTTTTATTTATGATTTTGTATTATTACTTTTTTTATATATATATTCATTTATTTTTTTTAATTAGATTTTTTACCTATTTTTAACAGCAACATATATACACATTCATTTGTCTTCACGTATTTAATTGGATACACACACACATACAAACACACATACACACACACACACATTTTAACACACACACACACACACACATTCCAATCTGTCTGGATACTTATTTACTTGGATACACACACACATACAAACACAAATACACACACACACATGTAACTATACACAACACATATGTACATACATACATAAACATATATACATACAAGCATATAAAACTTACATACATACATACACATATATACACACATACGTACACACATACATACACACATACGTACACACATACATACACACATACATGCATACGTACAAACATACATACATTCACACATACATATATGCATACATGCATACGTGCATAATATATACACATATAGACACACGCACACACACATACACACACACATATACACACACACATTCACACACATATACACGCGCACACACATAAACACACGCGCACATACACACACGCACACACACATACACACACATACACACACACACACTTACACACATATACACATATATATATACACATACATCTTGAAGGCCGAGCAGTTTCGTCACCTGTCTTCGTCATCGTAATTATTATTAAAACTATTATTATTAGTAGTAGTGATAATAGTAAAAGCAGCAGCTGCAGCAGCAGTAGTAGTAGTAGTAGTAGTAGTAGTTTTTTATTTGGAATGTAATTGTCACACAGAAAAAAAAAATAGATATATAAATAGAGAAGTTAAATATGCAATATTCCAGATATCCTTAATAAAATTACTAACAAAGGATTCTTAAATCTTATTAGTATTTTAATAACAGGTAACATCTAACTGGAGCTCCAGCTGTCAGTCTTTAAAGATTTATTTGTTTCTAAATAACTGAATCTGGCAAGAAATGATTTATCAAAAAATGATAACAGCATAAACAACAACAACCTAAAAAACAACAACAACAACAACAACAACAATAATAATAATAATATTAATAATAATAAATAAATAAATAAATAAATAAATTTAAGCATAAAAAAAAATATAAATAAATAAATAATTAATTTTTTTTTTTTTAAAGATAAAGAATTAATAACGTCGATAAATATGCGGTATTCGGATGCACAAAAGACACAGAAAGAAACGAACAGATACACTGACAGACATATGGACAAACAGATATATGAATACATATATTCACAAATAGATACATATATAGATTTATATACACATATACACACGTATGCACTTACAGACATATATACAGACATACAAAAGACACTCACTGAAACGGAGATATACACAGACAGACACACGGACAAACAGATTTGCACACATATACACAGAAATACACAACACAAACACATACACACAGAAAGAGATAAACAGACGTATATACATACATATACACATAAAAAGCACACAACACACACAAAACGCACCCGTACAATACAACATATACACATATATACACACAAAGACATAAAACAAATACATATATACATACAATGTAGAAATAAAACACAAGCATACAAATACACACATCACCAACATACATACGCCAACACAACACACATATATAATGTACACATACACACAAACATACACATCCACATACACACACACAACATAAACACATACACACAAACACATATAACATATACACATATACAAATAATCACAACATACACACATACAAATACATACAACATACACACACATACACACAACATACACACACATATAGATACAAACAACATACACACACATACAAATACACACAACAAATACACACACATACAAATACACACAACATACACACACATACAATACACACAACATACACACACATACAAATACACACAGCATACACCCAACATACACACATGCAGAAAGGTAAAGACGCACACACACAAAAACAGAGCAGTCTACAATATTCGTTATCACGCGCTCTACGTAACAATGTATTTCTTATCACAACTGTAACAAATGTATTTCTTATCAAAAATATAACAATGTATTTCTTATCACAACTGTAACAAATGCATTGTTTTTTTGGCACCTTGTCAACAACACAACAGAAGTAAATTTAATGAAAAAAAATATTATTTCAATTAAAGATAGAGGTATAATAGATTAATTTTCAACATAAGAGAATAGGAGGGAAACAAAATAATAATTAAAAAAAAAAAAAAAAAAAATAGGATAAGAACCCTGCATTGGGCGAACCCTCCAGTAAATCGCATCAGAGATATTTTTAGTAACGATGACACACACGGAAATTGTTAAAAAGACGAAATAGTTTAAATTTTAATTACTCTTTATTTTTGTTTACGACTTATGTTTATTTATCAGCTCATTAATCAATAACAATAATATTTGTGTTTAGTACTCTTCGGGCAATGTGCACATAAAAACAAAGATTTAAAATGTTGTATAAATACGTGAGATTTTGTAAGTGGTAAGTACAGCAACAGTCTTTCACTGTTAGAACAGTTGTAAACTTGGTGAGTAGATTTTACTTGTTTATTTTAATAATTCTCAGAAAGAATATATGCATATTATTAATACAGGCAAGATATGATGAGTAGATAAATTTCTATACTTTAGAGACCTGAACAAAATTACAGTTTATTTCGATAAATTATTTGTTATTTATAAAGTTAATTTTTTAGTGTTTAACTAATTGTTTAGATATTTAAAATAATAATAATAATAATAATAATGATGATAATAATGATAATAATAATAATAATAATAATAATAATAATAATAATAATAATAATAATAATAATAATGATAATAATAATAATAATAATAATAATAAATAATAATAATAAAAAATAATAATAATAATTATCGAAAAGGAAACGATTTCAACATTCTGTTAATTTACAGTATATAATTAAATTAATATATTTGTTTTTATTTATGTGTGTGTATTTAAATGTTTCTAGGTTTGTTATTAGTATAGTTGCAGTGTTGTTATTATTAGTAGCACATCTTTAAATTTTAATTTTATATATTTAATTATTATTGCTATTATTTTTTTTTTATGAATTAATTAATCAATTTATTTAGAAAGTTAAATTTAATAATAAATATTATTCTTATTCAGCTTCCTTGCTCTTTGATTGATTCGGATATTTTACTGTGACGTCATGTCTTGCATAACTTTGACGTGCTTTATTTTCTTTGCTGTGATCGCCTGCTCACTGGGTAAGCCTATTTCTTTCTTTCTTTCTTTAAACCTGGCTATTAATTTCAATTAGCGATTTTCCTACTTTCACAAACTGTGCTTGTATGTAATTAAAGTTTCATAATAATTAGTCTTGTGATTTAAACTAAAGATTTCTCACCGCTAAATAACTGGTAAGAAATGAGTTAACTGATTCTCTCTCTCTCTCTCTCTCTCTCTCTCTCTCTCTCTCTCTCTCTCTCTCTCTCTCTCTCTCTCTCTCTCTCTCTCTCTCTCTCTCTCTCTTTTAAATCAGTCTGTCTTATATGTATCATGTATTTACTGATGCTATTATTTATTTATTTATTTATTTATTTATTTATTTATTAATGCTTTCATTTATTTTCAGGTGACGGCTGGGGGGATCGTGATGGCTGGGGTGATCGTGATGACTGGGGTGATGATGATGGTTATCGTGGAATGATGGGATACGGAGGAATGATGGGATACGGAGGAATGATGGGAGGAATGATGGGATATGGTGGAATGGGTTATCCCGGGGGATATGGCTATGGTGGAATGTACGGTGGTTATCCCATGATGGGTATGGGTGGATACGGAATGGGGGGAGGAATGTGGGGTGGAGACAGAGACGGATGGGACCGAAAACGGCGATAAACTTAAATTAAAAATATTTTAATTTTATTTATTATATGCTTCTTTCAGTATATTTTGAAAGTAAAAAAAAAAAAAAAAAAAAAAAAAAAAAAAAAAAAAAAAAAAAAAATGTTTTTGTATTTATGTTTACACTTGTAATAAAAATCTTCCTGAATTTATTTAACAGTGTTTGTCATATTGTTCACTCTAGATTTGTTTGTTTGTTTTTGAACCATACTCATCCATCCATCCATCCATACACATAAATACACATAAACACATACATACATACCTACATGCACGCATTTATTAATGTTATTATTATTATTAGAAAAAGAGTATTGTAAGCAACGCAACAAAAACAACAGTAACAATAATACATTAACAACAGCTACTACAACTCTACTATTACTACTACTGCAGCTACTGCTACTATAAAAACAAAACAAAAAGCAATAGTAACAAAGCGACTGAAGCTGAATGTCAAAAAAAACACAGAAATACTGAAGTAATTGTTACTTTGATACTTAGTATTAAATTAATGTCTTACCTTTTTCATCGACTGAAAAAACATATAAACAATTATTGTTAAAGTAAAATAAAATAAAGTAAAATGAAATGAAATGAAAAAACAAAACAAAAAAAGGTAGCAGATACGCACAAGCTCGATGGAGAGAGAGAGAGAGAGAGAGAGAGAGAGAGAGAGAGAGAGAGAGAGAGAGAGAGAGAGAGAGAGAGAGAGAGAGAGAGAGAGAGAGAGAGAGAGAGAGAGAGAGAGAGAGAGAGAGAGAGAGAATTTGTTAATCTACGATATTATGTAACAATTAGGAAAACCGCTAAGAGAGAGAGAAAATAAAGTGTATTATTTTCACCTATAACATAATAAAAGTGCGAAACTAACAAACAACAAAAACAAGCAGATCATGACAATAACAGCCAGAAGAAATAACATATTTCTTAAATTTCTTTTTAAAATTGTATTTATTAATACAAAATCGAGAAAGAGAATCATATCATTCACATGACTGGTTTAATTCAGGATAAACTTAAATAATAAAAATAAAACTCACGCTTTAAGAAAATGACATTCTTAAAATCTAATTGACTCCTCTTTACACGAATAACATATTTACTTCCACAAAACTTCCTGTGTCTTTTTGTAATGACTAATACCCACAACGCATGTTTGTTTGTTTTTCCAAATCAATTAATCAAGTTTTAATCCAGCTCATTTAATGAATGACCAGCGGCTATTCCATGGTTAAAAGTAGAAAGAAAGAAAGCAAAACATCTAATAAATATCATCACAAGATAGTGAAGGGTCATTAAGAAAGATTGTAGAAGAGAAGATAATATTTTGATATACACTGTAAGTATTCTAGTTTATTTCATGTTATTTTAATTTATTTTAATTTATTTCAGCTTGCTTTGTTTTTTTTTATTATTTATTTATTTATTTATTTATTTATTTTGTTTCGTTTGTTTTAATATTTTAATTTCATTTTGCCTTATTTTACTCTAAAAATAATTGTTAATAATTATGAATTTTCACTTGTATTATTATGTGAATGTGAAGGGGAGAAATACAAAGAGAGAATGAGACAGACAGTGAAAGTCAGAGAGAGAGAGAGAGAGAGAGAGAGAGAGATTATATAAAGATACCGACTTGGTAAACATTACGCTAGCTGATGTTCAGTAACAAATATAACGAGAGCTTGCTCGTATGTCCACAGAAATGTATTTAAGAAAACAGGAAAATAATTTCTTTCATTTGCTGCCAGAAAAGACCCACTGTTTAAAATGAACACATCCACTGAAAGGATTTGATCAAAAGTGTCTCGAAAGCGTTTTGATTCGGCTGTTTGAAATTGTTTTTGGTTTTCAGGATGCTGTTTTCACTGACGATGTTTAGAGAGATACTCATATGTGTTCTTCTGTCCGTTATCATCGCGAACATCCTGGGTGAGTTTGTCTTATGTTTTACAATAATAAAAACAATTAATATTAATATAAATGATTAAAGAACTTCAGCTGTCAGATATTATTATTATTATCATTATCATCATCATCATCATCATCATCATCATCATCATTATTATCATTACCATTAAAATTGTTGTTGCTGTTATTATTATTTTTTTATTATTATTATCATTATCGTCATCATTATTATTATCATTATCATTACTATTATTATTGTTGTTGTTGTTGTTGTTATTGTTATTAGTAGTAGTAGTAGTTGTAGTAGTAGTAGTAGTAGGAGGAGGAGGAGTTGCAGTAGCGTTAGTAGCACCAGAAACAGTAGTGGTGGAAGTGGTGTTAATAGCAGTAGCAGTAGCAGTGATAGTAGTAGTCACAGTAGTAGTTGTGGTGGCAGCATGTATTAGTAGTAAAACGATTCTGTTATTCGTTTTGATGAAACAAATAATGATGTCAACGATAATGATAATTATGACGTCGTTTATGATAATGAATATCATATCTTAATGACAATTACAATTAAAATAATTATAATATTAATATAATCTGCATTATATTTGTGTACTGATGACGATAATGATGATGATGATGACGACGACGACGATAATGTAATTCCGTTCTAATGTATATTTCTTGAAAATGTTTCAGCTTTGGACAATGACGGGAATAATGATGACGGAGATGATGGACATCAAACTGGTAATTACAAAAGGGTGTGGTTTCCATGGCGACCATGGTTTTAGTGGTAAAAAGAACATTAGATAATACGTGCCGATGCTAATACATTTTCTTATTTCTTTTATTCATTTATTTATTCTATTATACTCCTGTTGTAGAATTGAGTTTATTTTCAAGTTTTGCTTTGTGTATTAACTATAATAAACTAATGTTAAAAATATTTTCTTGTCGCAATATTTACTGGTTTTAATGATGGTGTTAATTAATTATTTAATTAACACTAATTGATTAATTAATGTATCTATTATTGTCATTATTAACTATTTAAAAAAAGATACATAATAATAAGAAGAAAAAATAAGAAAGAAAGAATAATCTTTATTATTTTTTAAAATCGATTTAGGTCAGAGAGAACCTCTCTCTAATCCTCGAACACCCAACCCATATAAATGAAATATATTAGTATCCACATCATTAAGTAAAATATTTATTTTTCATGCAAGAGTATATGACACACATTCGCTTTATCTCTCCGTAACTGTCGATTAAATGAGAAAAGCCTATATATCTGCTTTGAAGAGGTACGTACAGAGTACGTTATGGAAATTAAATCACACGCGCGGAACATAAATCTTTGATTAAATCGGAGCCTATTTGTGCTGCGAGGGAAGCCTCGATTTATGTACCATTCATACCAGAAAATAATGACCGTCAAAGAATATTGATTTAAAACGATTCTAAAGATATGTTCAGTTCTTGTGATTATGGCCATATGAACTTATGAGAATATTGATTTGAAAAAATTTTTTGAAGATAAATGCACAGTTCTTATGACCATTACTACGAACGTATAAGAATGATGATTTAAAAAAAGATTTCTGAAGATATGTACAGCTGTTATGATTGCGGCTATCATCTCTTCCTCATACTCTGATCACGTGAACGTATTATGATGTGTTTTGAGATGAAATAGTGTTGTTATAGAGATAGAATATAAAAGCAGTTAAGTAGTAGAAGGTCGGTGTATTGTCATTTTTGTATTGCATGTATAATTCATCCATCCATATATAGTCATTCATCCATCCAGATATATATATATATATAGAGAGAGAGAGAGAGAGAGAGAGAGAGAGAGAGAGAGAGAGAGAGAGAGAGAGAGAGAGAGAGAGAGAGAGAGAGAGAGAGAGAGAGAGAGAGAGAGAGAGAGAGAGAGAGAGAGAGAGAGAGAGAGAGAGAGAGAGAGAGAGAGAGAGAGAGAGAGAGAGAGAGGGAGGAGCAGACTGTTCTAGTTTTTAAAATGGTTTCAGATACAAATAACAGAAGTCTGTTAACAATCCTGAAGCTACAGGATCTCAGACACCCCTTAGTTAACGATTTGTTGTTGTTGTTGTTTTCTTCCAAGATAAAATACTAACATCTTTCTTTGCTACCTACCATACCGTTACTGCCAAGTGGGCAAACAAAAGGAAGTTAATGCACAAAACGAATGATATAAAATATTTTATTATAAAATAACATTTGTATTATGACGATGCCAGTGTGGTTAATTCAGTTCGTAAAGGTCAAAGCAAACAAGCCTCTGTTTTAATGAAACAAACCACTGGAAAATTGCACACAGTGTAATGTGTTACGTAATATTGCACTTTGGTATTTGAATCCTGAATGATGTTCGTGTCGTATTTACATAAATAATACTTAAATGTCAAATTGTGACGTGTTATATAAAACATCAAGGAGACAGTTTTCTAACCAAGATATTATATTTATAATTCCTGTGAAAAAAGTTTAGTTAATAATTTATTTTACAATAATAAAAGACATCTTGTAATAAAGTAATTAATTTAATGGACAAGAAAAAAAAAAAGCAATTTGAAGAATAAACTGGCAAGAATGAAGTAAACGTTCAAATTAAAAAGAACAAAAGAAGGAAAGAAATAAGGAAATGGAAACAAAGGAAGAAAGAAAATAATGATGCAAGGAAGAGCGAAAGAAGGAAAAAAAGAAAGTCTTAAATATATCAAAGTAAACTCTGATAGTATAGGTTTCTTTTTATCATTTTCATATTCTTTTCCTTCATCGCTATCATCATCGTCGTCATCATGTTCGTCATAACAATAATAATGATGATGATGATGATGATAATGATAATAATAATAATAATAATAATAATAATAATAATAATCATAATACTAATAATAATAATAATTTTATAAACACAATAACAAACAGAACAGTAAACAACATTCTATAGTTAGCAAAGCAAATATTCATAATAATCACGAATAATATGCAATTATTTGAAATGACAAAAATACGTTCGTGTATCTATCTGCACGTCATCGTCATTATCTTTATAATCACTGGCAACGTTTGGCTTCAGCCACTGTACACAGCATCTCTGCATACCAGCAGCAGCATGTAGATTCCAAAGAAATAATACACTCCCTTCTTTATCTTGGTCTTAATTTACGATATCTCGTTTTTGTCTTTATGTCTGTCTGTCTGTCTGTGTCTGTTTCTGTCTCTGCTCAGCATAGCAATATGAGCACTGAAAACATCGAGATTAAGTCTTCGACAAGAAATCTCAATCATGTAAAAGACTACAATGGAGAATGGTGAGCAGAACAATAGAGAAATGTAAATGTGTCTCACGGGAAATAATGTGTTGTTTTTTTTTTTTTTTTTTTTTTTTTTGTTTAATACAACTTTTGTGTTTTAACAATTGTCATAGCATTAGCATGAGCCACTGATTAAATTCTCATGTTATTGGATTCTGAAATAAAAGGGATAAGAGCTGGTGATTGATATGTGCAGTGACGTAGCGAGTAGATAAATGATGTTTTGAATTAAAAATCAATACAGGTTTTTTGTTTTTGTGCGTGCGTGCGTGCGTGCGTGGTTGGCCTGAGGAACTGAGACGTGGATGTATTACTGTGGTCACTGTCATTATCATTTTAAGAAACACTCAAGTTTTATATTTCTTATTCTTCTCTTTCTTTGTTATTATTGTTATTGTTATTATTATTATTATTGTTATCATCATCATCATCATCATTATCATTATCATTATTATTATTATTATTATCATCATCATCATTATTGATATTATTACTTTAAAAATGTATACATTATACATAAAATATATAATTTCTTTTTACTACAAATACTGACATTAATAACATATACATCTGTTTGAACATTTAGCCAAGAGACAATTTACATAACCAACTGTAGTAGCTTAAACCTAAAATCTTTTTGAAAAAAAAAGTATACAACACTTCATTAGTTTGAATTTTTACCAAACCATGAAGATGCTGGGAGGCTTTATTATCTGATTTAACACGTTTATCAAACAAGGATCTGTTCCGTAACAACGTTCAGATGAAGTAAAATCGAGCTACTGACCGATAAACAGGGCAACTTTTCTCCAGTTAAAATTAGTCTCGTGAAAAAAAAAAAAAAAAATAAAAAAAAAAAAGAAAAAAATAAAAAGACAAAAAAGACAAAAAAAAGACAAGAAGCTGCTTATTCTGTGAAATTGAGTTCGATAGACGGTTGAAGAAGAGAGTCAAAAAAAAAAAAAAAAAAAAAAGTAATCTTGTTATTTTTAATCAGAATATCTGGAATAAAGTGATAGAAAACGGATCATTCGATTCCGTTCTTGCTCAGAGGGTGAAGTAAAAAAACGAGCATGAGAAAAAAAAAATATTATATATTTTTTTTTTAATTCCGACTGGATGTAAAATGTTATGAAGTGAAATCTGTGGTGTTGTGTTTTTTTTGTTTGTTTTTTTGTTGTGTTTTTGCAAACAGCAATTGAAATCAGTGACACTACATCAAGTTGACAGAATTATGATTGTTATCACTTGTTGTGTCAGATTAGAAATACGAGGTTATAAACAGCTTCAGTGTATTTAGAAAGAAGATTTTATTTAAAAAAAAAAAAAAAAAAAAAAAAAAAGTAAAATAAAAGGAATTTCTGTTGTTGAAAAGAAATAACATGATGCAGTTTAAGTAGTTCGCTGTGACTTCATACTGGAACAAGTGAAATCAAAAGTCTTGTAACGTTTGTTACATTATATGATGATGTTAGTTAAAATCAGTGCAAGTAAAATAATATTTTCTATACTGCAGATCTACGTTGTTTAATAAATCTGGTCACACGTTATTATATAACTACAAGGAAACGACCAATCTGAAAAGGATAAATAATATTTCTTTATTTAAAAATTGCTAAATAAATAATAGTTTCCGTAATTGCAAAATACATGTTCAGGATTTCAAATCAAGGGAGATAATTCGCATGGGACGACAACTCCAGCGAACGTTACTGACAACAGTTTATAATAATTAATGATGCAAATCTGTTGAAAACTTATAACCGTTTAATTTCATAAATTATAAATGAATAATAATAATAATAATAATAATAATAATAATAATAATAATAATAATAATAATAATAATAATAATAGTTAAAAGCTGACGATAAATACAGAAAATTACTTCATTTTCACAAAACAGACACAAAAACATGAGCATTACAAAAGGGGTATTTCTGAAAATGGAAAGTGCTGTCCTGCGTATGTCGTCGATGTAGTTTTTCCAAGCACTGAATGCGGCGTCTGTAAATGCAGTGGGGGGGGTGAGATGATAATCTTAATGTTTACACACGTTTAATTTCAACTGTATCTGGTCACGTGACATATGTACATTACCCTGAAAGTATTTATCAGATATGTCCAGTGTTTTTGTTTTTTTTTCTCAGTAGATTTCAGGGACTGTTTATCAAAAATATCTTCACAGATTGAACTTATATTACAGGCAGTTGTATTTTCAATAATCTTCTCTTTTCATGTGTATAACAGCTGTACAATTGTCTGCTGCTTTCTGAGTAAGTGATGAGGGACTGATCATCCAAAATATCTACACAGAATGAACTTTCTAAATTACTGCTAGCAGAAGTTGTATGGTTTTCATGACTAATTTCACGTTTGTCATTACAGACAGGTCTGTTTTCAGTGTGCTGATGGTGACATGGTGACTTATCTTGTGAATATTCTGAGCAGCAGTAGAATGATAATCATGATTCATATTTGTGCTTTAAGCCAAAATCGTTGTTAGTAAGAATAAACCACACACTTAACGGTCCTATCCACGTTTTTTTAAATTTCACCAAGAAACGTATTTTGTGAACTCTGTTGTGCTTTCTTTAGCTGTGGTTTGTAAGCCGTTAAATAAGAGCATTTCTTTTTCAGGAGCTGTAAAAAATAAACAGTCATTCATAAAATGAATTTCTCCATTCTTACCAGGGCTTTCACAATGTTCGAAATAATCCGAGCTTTATTTTTTTTTTTTTTTTTTTTTAAAACCATATTAGTCAGAAATAAATACATTCTTTTCATGACTTAGATTTCTCTTTCATTATGACCGCGGTCAGGTCGACCACATTAAGCTGCATTTCAAAAAATAGCCAGAATCTAACACTGATAAATAAACACGTAATCTGGAATCCTGCTACAACTCGTCGTCCCACGTGTCCAAGGCCGATAACCGGACGTTCAGGTCCATTCCCGAGTTACGGTTCTTATCATACGGACCGGAAGTCGGCCGGAAACCGATGAGCTCTTCGTCAAAAAGATTGTCGTAAGTTGGATCGCCTTCGACGGGGTTGTAAACCTTCCCGTTCGATTTCCTGGACTTTCGCACGACGGCGTAGTCGTCGTCGTTAACCGTGTAGTGCTCCACGTCGTCTGACAGAGGGAAGTTGCTGTCGCTTTCTCTCGGGGCCCCCCTGCCCACAGCGCTGCCGTTCATTTCGCGGCTGTTGCGGACCGGCTTCGACTGCGCCGCCTGGCGGCCGTCGCTTATGCACGAGTACGTGGCGAAAGGATCCGAGCTGAACGGGTCCTCGTAGATGCTGTTGAAGGTGCTGCTGTCTCCCGCCAGCGACTCTCCGCTGCGACGCTTCTCCTGCTCGGACGTGCTCGGCACGTGGATGGTGGCGATGTGCTTGTTGTCTGCGGCGTGGCTGCGGCCCGAGTCGCTGGCGGAGTCCAGCTGACCCGACGCGGACAGCTCGGCGATGCTGTTGTGTCTGAACGTGTCCATCTGCGTGCTGTCGCTCTTCCACAGCACGGCCTTCTCGCTGTTTGACTCCATCTCGTACTTGCCTTTAGACGCAATTCGTCTGTAGCTGAAAGCGTGGACAAAATGAAATAAAAATAAAATTAAAAATAAATAAATTAAAAAATACGATAGAATCGTGGTATCTGTTTTACAGCTTGTGAAACTGACAAAAACAGTACTAAAAAGAAACTAAAATAACAACAAAAAAGCAAAAAAAAAAAAAAAAGATTACAAACCCCCCCAAAAAAAAACGAAAAACAAAAATAAACGTAAACCAAAATGTTCGAAATACATCAAATAAGTTTATAACAGACAAATAAATACAAGTAAAATAGACTTTATGAATCACGGTCAAATACAGTTATCTTTTCATATTACTTTAATTTCTCGGGGAATTAACTTACTATGTACACATTTCACGGCCTGGAATTTTAATTACGTTTCATTTTCATGACTTTAATTAAATCCATATAGCTTTAATTTTAATTATGTTTTTTCGCAAGTGATGTAACAACAACAACAACAAGAAAAGAAAGAAAGAAAGAACTGCAGTAATTAAACGAAAAAGATAATTTCAGAATTCTTTATCGATGATTTTCATGAATTTCATATCTGTACGATCTGATGTAGAGGGATAACCATACTCAGCAAACATCTCTATGGAGTAACTATACACAGTATACATCTGTATGGACTAACTTTACATTGTATACTTCTGTATGAACTCATTTTACATGGACTGAAAGGCTGTGTAATAGACTAAATATAAACGTGTTGGTTATAAAAAGTGACTCACCTCAGAATGACAAAAATTAGCGCCATGATCAAAGCCACGATGACTATTCCAAAGAATATGTACAATATAATAAGTTCTGCAAGTAGAGAAGAATATGATTTTAAAGACATTATAACGTTAGAACGTTTCTGAAAGCAAATTCAATGTACATACGTACACACACATATATATACATATGTCAAAGATTCTATATATAGTAAAATTATATGCGATAAAAAAGTAAAGAAAAAAAAAAGAATATGATGGTATTAAAATGATATAAATTAGTTTTAAAAAAATATAAAAATAAAATAAAAGTCCATCTAACAGTATTAGTTTTTTTCCGTAATGTTGATAAACATAAAAAAGACTGATAAAAACAAAATATAAACAGATATGTGATATCAAAGACATTTAAATTTGACATTAAAATAATTAAAATGTACCAGACAAATATCTTGATGGTAAATAGTATCCCATTTCATTCCTTTCACAACAGCAAAAAAATGTAATAAAATAACAGTTTGTGAAAATAAATATGTATTCAAAAATATCAAAACAGATTTTAATGCCAGATTATATTTCAAGTGTATCAAGTGTATCAGCTTTTTTAAAGAAAAAAACAAAAAGGTTATATATATACAGTTTCAGCAATTTTGAAAACAAACAACTATCCAAAGTAAAGTCGGCGTCTGAAGAAATCTGGTAAAAACAAATTAATATGGCTAGGAACGAATAATTTGTTGAAAAACAGTTTTCAAAAGTATCTATTACAGCATACAAACTATAATGATAATATTAATGACGTAACAGAAATGTTTTTTGACATGTAATGTATTAATAGCTGGAGTCATGATTATGTCTTTGTAATAAAGTGTATGTGAAGAATAATTAAACAGAATAAATAATAATAATAATATCAACAACAAAAGTAGCAGCAGCAGCAACAACAACAACAGTAATAACAACAATATCAATAATAATAATATTAATAATAATAATAATAATGATGATGATGATGATGATGATAATAATTATAACAACAACAGTTTACTAAGAAATAAATAAATATATAAATAATATCTTAATATATTTTACTGTAATTACATATGTGCTATTCATGCGATTTTCATTACGAATTAGCCACTATAAGACATCGCACCTTCCAGTTGAAAATGAAAAAAAAATCGAAACACTATATTAAACGTTCCAGTTTTGAGGGACACATCGGAACAGGAAATGTTGCCTGAGGAGGTGCGCTGTGGTCGTTTGATCCTGGTACCAGACGTCTGTGCTACTTGTGAGTTACGAGCCTGCATCACACTTGCCAGTGAAAACTAAGCAGAGAAAAGAATCAACTCTCTTACCCTTTTTTAATTCATCTTAATTCGGTTTTAAATCGATCTTAGCAATAATACCAACAAGCTTATTATATTCGACTTAACACTTCTTTGCGTGTTAATGGTCGTAACTTACGACAAAGTGGATAAGTACCAAGTCTGCGATAACAGCTAACAGTTTTAGCAGTAATCAAAACAAGCCGTTAAGCCAATTAGTTAAGAATTATCGTGGTACTGTCATTATTCATGATTGTCTCAAGAGGTGTTAACAGTTAACAGTACAAATCCCTGAAGATCAAGCAGCTTAAATAAATACAAGTGTTCCGTTATAAAGCTGATGCAAATGTAAAACTGTATTAATAAGTTAATGTGTACCGGGCCACTTACTTGTTAATCTCTGTTCAGATTAATACTCTGTTGTGTTAAGAGTAACTTGTGAAGATAACACGGGATCTTTGTAATTAGAGAGAGGTGTTTGAATGAAGACAGATATACTTGCACCAAGACAGATATAGTTGAATCAGGACAGATTATATTGAATAATCATTGAATTTAACCATTTTTAAATGATTAATTGTCTGCATCATGAGAGTATCTTTTATTATTATTATTATTATTTTTTTAATTTTAAATTACTGCGATCATATAATATTATTTATCTTAAATCAGTTGTTTTAATTCTTCAGTAAAGCTATTTTGTAAATGTTGAATAATCTTTTTTGTTTTTGTTGTTGTTTTTAATTTTATTTTTATATCAATTTTATGATTCAATTAAATTTCATTCTGAGCAAAATGAATAATAAAAAAAATAAAAATAAAAATGTTTGTGTAATCAGCAACCTTTGCCAATAATAAAGTTTTAAGATGTGATGCATCTACGTTCATCATGTCTGTCTCTGTCTGTGCGCATTATAAAAATGATTACGTTTTAATCTGGACTGTTTGGAGTCTACTGGTTGTGTCTTGCATTAGGCAGTTCATCGTTTCTGTCGTTTCTTACAAAATATTAGAATTCTCTTTTAATCTGAACTGCTGCAAGTGGGCCTTTACATTACGCCGCAGCCAACTGTTGGTCACAGAGGTAATTTGTGACTTTAATAACAACGAGGTCACGATGTACTCGGACGGGAGGCTTAATGCAATTCTCTTGACCACTCGACGTCTCGGTCACTAGATTTCTTCATAAATCAATTACGTGCATGGAGGAACTGCCATTGCGCATGATCGGCTGTTAAGCTAAACAGAAAGGTTGTCAAACCGATGCTACTTTCAGGCGTAAACAACTAAATTAAATCTTCGTTTTTCGATTTATTTTTTATTTTTCCTTTTTTTTTTTTTTTTTTTTAAATTTATTTATTTATTTATTAAATTTTAGTTGATTTGATTTGATTTGATTTATTCTTTATTATTATTATTATTATTATTATTATTATTATTATTATTATTATTATTATTATTATATCAATTTTTTTTCCCCTTCCATTATTTGATTTCTGATTTTCGCAAAAAGATAGGGTTTACCGTTTAACTTTTTTTATGAGTCTATTTTTATTATTATTTCATTACTTCTGTTTATTATTAATTGACAGTTCGTAGTTACGTCAATATTACTTCAGTAAAACAGGCACGATGAATAATGCATGCGTTTGGTTTTGTCATATTATAATAATAATAATCATAATCATAATCATAATAATAATAATAATAATGAAAATGAAAATGAGGAGGAGGATGATGACAGAAATAAAATCATCTACTAACAACAACAACAACAATAATAATAATAATATTGGCTTTTCTGCGTTTATGTACACAAATAATTCTACATAACAGATATGCGTGTAAATATATATATATATATATATATATATATATATATACCAAAACATCCTCTCTCCAGCCTTTATACACACACCAACGCACGCACCGGGCTTGAAAAACGTTTCCTGTTTTCATCTTGCTCTCGAACTGAAAACTTGCCGAGCACATCTGCGAGACCTGTCAGAGCTATGCCACAAGCACGATATTTTTCATCGACGTTTCGAGTTAGCGACACACGACAAATGTGACAGTGGTTTATCGCCATCAACTGATATGAATGCTTTGCACGCGATCTCCAGACTAAGGGTGACGATAACTTGTGGCCCATAAACAAGATTTTCTTTGTCGCTCGGTTAACTGGTGTCAAGATGTTGATGACACAAGACTTCGTGTCTGGAATTTCAAATTGCCAGTCAGATTTACAAGACACAGATCGGGAATTTTTTTTTACGACTTCCGATTTGGAATTTTAGGACTTCAGTTTTGGTATTTTGACTTGTTAGTCATGATACAATACTTCAGATCTGGAATTTTTAGTCTTCCGATTTTCGAATTTTAAATTACTTGTCTCAGTGTAAGATTTCAGATAGGGAATTTCAACTTGCTTGTCTCAATATAGGACTTCAGTTTATGAAATTCTAACTCGTTAGTCTGCGTAATCTCTTATGAATCTACACCGCCTGAGAGACAGAATTCTAAAGCCTGGACTGTCTCTTCACCACCACTATTTATTTTACATTATTGAAAGTTATGTGTCTACGCCATCAACTCGAAGACACCGAATATGTAGATTATTTTGTCAAACAGTCAGTTAGAAAATTGTTATAGTGAGACTATGTGGTATTTTCCGACACTATAGATTATTTTACAGTAACGGCTGTGATATTATCTGACGCTGTAGTTCTTACAGTATCGACTAAAGACACGTAATATACAAGTTATATGACATTTCTCTAATCTTTAAAGTCGATGGCTACAACATTACATCGGTGAGGGAAGAGGCGCTATTGTAGCTGAACAGAATTTATAAACAAAGCTTTCAGTTAGGTTCAGATGCTGACAGTCACGTTCGGGGATCGTCTTTGGCTGTCTACTCCAGTCTAACTTGAGTCTAACTTGATTCTTTTATATTCTGACTTGGAACGCTTGGATTTTCAACCTATGAAATGGGTACTTAACTTCCAGAGACTGTTAGAAAAGTTAAAGTGGATTTTTTTTTTTATTTATTATTAACAATGATGTATATGTTATATATAAACTTCATATTCCTTTTTTTTTTTTTTTTTTTTTTTTTTTTCACTTTAAAGGAGATTCATGATACAAATGAATTTGATCGTATCTTTTGTCTCGTAAGACAGTACTGCCTTGATTATTTTCTTTCATTTATTTATTTTATTTATTTATTTATTCATTTATTTATTTATTCTTTTTTTGTATTGTTTATTTACTTACTTAATTTTAATTTAATTACTTATTTTTATTTTATATTTATTTTTATTTTTGTTTTTGTTTTTATTTTTTTTTTTTTTTTTTTTTTTTTTTTTTTTTTTTTTTTTTTTTTATTTTTTTTTTTATTTTTTTTTTTTTTTTTTTTTTTTTTTTACTGTTCTCTGGTATTTGTTACTAACTGGTATTCGGTGAAGCCAGCATTCTTTTTGTCGGTCATTTTACGACCGGACATGTCCAATCTGACAGTGACTTGTTTACTTTGAACATAAATTTCTCTCTGTTTACCTCTCTAAATAAACACACATTCATTATTAAAGTGACAGCCACTTCGCACCGATACTTATTTTTTATTATTATTTTGTTTAATTTGCTGGAGAGGTTTATGATAAAGTAAACAATAAACAGGAACGAAGACGCAGTGGTCATAACATTAATAATAATAATAATAATAATAATAATAATAATAATAATAATAATAATAATAATACTTCAATTCTGAGAGAAAAAAAAAGAAAGCAAGAATGCAGAGAAACCGATTCAGAAAAACTGTATACCAAACTGTAGGAAGGACACAAAGCTGAATATTAATGAATGAATGAAATATTTTTGACGATACTTCATAAATTTATATATATACACACACACACACACACACACACACACACAAACACAAAGTAAATAAAAAATAACATCGTGCGTACACATCGTTATTTCACGCTAGTTGTAATTATTTAGTAATAACAGTCTGAGAAAAAAAGAAAACCGCTTAAGCTGCGCTCACCTATTACTTAACAAGCGATCCTTTATAAAAAAAACCAACACACAGACAGAAAAATTACATACAGCGACACGCCAAACGTAAATAATAACAGACACGAGTCACTGGTTATAACGAGAAATAGCACCACTATAAATACATTCAGCAGAATCGATCCCGTGAACCCCGGGAGTGTACTCTGTCACCGGGCTGTATATTTCACTTGTCTAGTCATGTGGTGTTTGATGTATGAATATAAATGAACTCAATTATCGCTAATGTTTATTCATGCGACTCATGCGACCTGTCTGCGCGGTGGTTACTGCCAGGTGACGAGGCGCGTAACATCAACATGACACGGTGTTGATTGCCTTGTCACGCGACGTAATGACGTCACCGGAACAAATACAGCCTCTGTATTGCGAGTGTTGTCATAGCTGCATGCACAATCGGCGTTATGGAAGAAACTCAAATAAAATAATTACTCAAATGTTGAAAAGACACTCCGAAGCCGGATCTTCCCGAGTCTACAGACATGCGCAAATTACAATAACTCAATCTTTGACCACTAAAAGCTTTTTTTAAAGGTGCCTCTATTGAGAACGATTTTGGAATATCATTTCATAATTCGCAACAGAATTGTCTACTTAAAAGTAACATATATATGTACTATGCACTATAATTTCAACCACTATGTTCAGACGGCTTGCGAAAAAGAACCGAAACGGCTTTATTTGTTAAATCGGCCAATGAAATCGTTTGTTTGTAATAAATCGTAAAAGAAAATTACGCTGTGGGTCCGAGCTTTCGACACGGCCATTCAGGCAGAGGGGATCAATAACGTGGTTTTACAAGCGGTTGTAATTCACTTTCGTGATTTCTGTCGTTTGTGGAGCTGCCTCGATTGAGACCACTGTGTTGATCTTGATAAACGACGCCACTCGTTTAAAGCAGGCCAGTCTTGATTTCTAGTTATTAATATATCGACAAAGTACACGTCATGTGCTGGGAATCGCCATTTTTTTAATCGAATCAGCTGGACTCCGAATCTGAAAGCATCATCATCCACAGAGCCGGAACAAGAAGAAAAATGACGATGAAGATTCTGATGATGGCAATGGCTGTGATTATGATACGATGATGATGATGAGGTTAACGACGGTGAAGATGATGACTGACAACAGATTTTGAAGTCCAGCTCAAGAATAAATGGAATAATCATTTGAAATAATTGCTTGAAAGTCGATAAAACGAAGAAGATGATTTTGATGATGATGATATTATAGTATCCAGAATCACTTGAAATTATTGCGACGACAACGACAAAGACGACGAAGAGGAAAACGAAGGAAAAACGTGACAGGATTCAAAACTGTACAAGCCCGAGAATTGAAACCTACCAGACTTTATCAGAAAACAGTTTTTTTATTATTATTAGTAGTAGTAGTAGTAGTATTGGGCAAAATATGATGTTTAGTTTTTATTTAGTAGTAGTAGTAGTAGTAGTAGTAGTAGTAGTAGTAGTAGTAGTAGTAGTAGCAGCAGCAGCAGCAGTAGTATTTTACTTTTGACATTGTTTCTTCCGAGGGTCAGGTGTTTATTTTTTGCGGTTACCATTATTGCTGCTTACACAGATTACAAACAACCCGCTCTGCCAGGAATTCGAAAATCACGCAAACCATACTCCATATCTCGATGACATGATTTTCTTAATGGCAGGCCTTATTAGCTTATGCATCACTTGTGCTCGTTACAGTAGCTGTTTAATGTCTTAAGACTGTCTCTTTATTTTTACAAAATCATGCAAAATGGAGTAAGAAACTGCATTTAATGATACATATTTTAATTATAGAACATTGCATTAGTTTAACGTTTGAAAGAAAATGACCAAGAAAAACAAAATGTGTTAAGAATTATCCCAGTTTTATAACATTAACGTGTTGAATAGCTTTAAAAGATTTCACAAACAGCTCAAATCGTATCATCATTTCAAAAGACTGTAGTATAAAACCTGGGGTTATTGACAAAAGCTTGCATGATCTTTTCTAATCTTTATGTGATCCATTTAAGTTAACTATCACACCGCAACTAACCATAGCTCATAAATGATAAAAATAACGACAACAGCGACAACTGTAGTATCATCTTCAACAACAGTAAATAAATAAATGAATAAATAAATAAACTTACGCGGCCATAACAACTGATGCTACACTATTATGACGTCATAAATATTGACGTAATATTTTTGACAAGTTTGTTCTATTTCATTTTACTTTATTCTTCTTTTATTTTTTAGATAATTCTCTCTCTCTCTCTCTCTCTCTCTCTCTCTCTCTCTCTCTCTCTCTCTCTCTCTCTCTCTCTCTCTCTCTCTCTCTTACGTAACGTTTGCTAAAAAAGCCCATTCAAAATGGCTTTAGTTCACACTGAAGGAATTGGCTGTCTCTCAGTCAGTATTGGTAATATTATAATCACGTGAATGCCTTGCAGGTACGACATTTTAATTTAACGGTTAACCCACTCACAATGTGTTAAATGCCCGAAGGAACAATTCGCGGAAAATGCGTCAAACTGGATAGAAATCGAGGGGAAAAAAAACAATTTTAAAACGCATGCTTCTTACTCTGGCAGTATTGATTGTGTTTTAAGCGGGGCAAAAAATAAAATAAGAAAATTAAAGAGAAAAACGAAGGCAAAATGTCGACGTGTTTTTAATATTTATTTATTAAGAGTCTGAATACTCTTCTATATCAGTCTCTCTCTCTCTCTCTCTCTCTCTCTCTCTCTCTCTCTCTCTCTCTCTCTCTCTCTCTCTCTCTCTCTCTGTCTCTCTGTCTCTCTCCATCAATTATCTCTCTGTCTGTCTGTCTACAGTCCATTATTTATCTGTCTGTCACTTATCTATCTATTTGTCCATCCATTATCTATCTATTTCTCTGTCAGTCTGTCTGTCCGTCCATTACCTAAGTGTCTGTCACAGACAGCCCACCCATCTATCCATCTCCCAGTCTGTCTGTTTGTCTGTCTGTCTGTATTTTTCTCTTTCTTTTTTTTTTTATATATAATTTGTCTTCTTGTTTTCTATTCATGTACATTAATCTTGGTTCAGTAATAATAAATCATGATAACTATATTAATGAATCAGCAATTTGTATATAATGTAATTTCTAAATTTTTTTTTTTTTTTTTTAGTAAATAAGGTAATGAGATATAAATTACTTACTAAATTTTAAGCTTATCTTAGCGGGGTCTGGTTTGTTTTCAATAGCAGCAATGTCAGCAGCTGAAACTTAAAATAAAATAAAAAATTAATTAATTAATTAATTAATATTTGTTTAAAGTGATAACATTTGTATATTTACGATTACTGAGTTTAAAAACATAATTGAGTTAAGTTTGTGCCAGTAAGAAACGGCTTGTTTTATGTATACATGTATGTATGTATGTATGTATGTATGTATGTATGTGTGTGTGTAGGTGTACGCATACATGTGTGTGTATGTGCGTATATATATGTGTGTGTGTATCTGTGTCTGTCTCTGTGTGTGTGTGTGTACATATATATATATATATTACATGATGGATGAACATAGAGAAAGACTATCATACTTTTCTTTGAATCTTTTGTAATGTAGTTTTTCTCTGACACAATGGCTGGTGGCTGTGATGACGTTGTCTTTGTTGTTGACCTTGGTGATGTAAGTCGCAACATCGGCAACGCTCCACAGGCTTTGACGTCTTCGGGTGGCAAAGTAGCAGGAGTATGTGTTTCATTAAATACTGGAAATAATAATAGAAGTAATAGTAGTAGTAGTTGTAATAGTAGTTGTAGTAGCAGTAGTAGCAGTAGTAGCAGTAGTAGAGTAGTAGTAGTTGTAGTAATAGTAGAGTAGTAGTAGTAATAATAGTAGTAGTAGTAGTAATAGTAATAGTAATAACAGTAGTAGTAGTAGTACCATTAGTAATAATAGTAGTGGTAGTAGTAGTAATAGTAGTAGTAGTAGTAATAATAGTAATAAAAATAGTAATAGTAATAGAAAGATGGATTGATAGATAGATAGATAGATAGATAGATAGATAGATAGATCCATGCATGCGTACATACACAAACATACTTTTGCACACATATACGTACATATGTACATAAATATAGACACACAATATACATACATACACATACACACATTAGTACATACGTACATGCGTACACACAAACTCACATACATAAACACATGAAAAAGCATTATTTATTAGATAAATCTAATGCATGAATGTGTAGTATTATTAAACTAATCAGTTATCAAAGATCGGTCAAGTAATCTCAACAGATGTTTAATCTATTTTAGCACTGCTTAATCTTACATTTACAGAAAACTATTAAAATATATCCCATCATATGTTTCCTACAGTTGCATTCAAATTATAAAAATAAAGTCAATATTTAAATTTACTAAGAATATATCGTATTCGACATTATAACATATTTCTTATGCTGTATTACTTTACAAGTTCAAATCATTGTATGCTGTGAGGAAATACCACTATTACTGCTAGAACTACTTTTCAGTTATCAAATTCAGTTTAAATACTGTGTAGAATAATTTACCATAGATGAAATCACATAACATGACAATCTCTTTCTCTCAAATCTCTCTCTTTTATTGCATACAGAACCAATCTGACTTACTAGTATATAATGAAATCACATAACATGACAATCCCTTTCTCTCAAATCTCTCTCTCTCTTTATAACATACAGAATCGCCGAGACTTACTGGTGTAGGACATAAGGAACTGATCGGAGAGGTCCTCCATGGACGAAGGAAGGATGCTGGTGATGTAAACGTCTCCACAAGACAGCAGTTCCTGGTTGACCTTCCTGATATCACAGTACGACTCTATTCTGGACTTCCCCGAGGAGCACTCCGTGTATCGAATCTGAAGGAACTGGGACGTGCAGTTTGGCATTCCTTTCTTGCTGTAGGCCAGATGAATCACGACTTTGGTTCTCTGCCCCTCGTCTATTTTTATCAGCCAATAGCATTGTCCAGAAAGCGCGCCGTTTCCGTCCGTGTAGCCCGGGTTCATGATGACGCCGAATCTGTTCGTCAGTTCTTTGTAGCTTCCGGTGCATTTGTTGGCTATCAGAGACTCTGAAAATTAAAATTAAAATTTAAAAAGCTGTTAAATAGATATATGCTTATGTCGATAGCAGAGCGAGTGAAAGAAAGACATTATTTCATTCTGTGTTGACCTGTGATTCTCTTGTGTCCCAGATGGTCTTGAAAACTATAAACCATCAGCACGATAAAGCATCGCAGTCGGCTTTTTGAACTGAACTGCTAATGGACCCGGAACTGTAATGTTAGTAATTAAACCATTTCCCCCTAACAACTAACATCAGCGAACTTTCGCAGGACAGAATTAAAATAATGCTTTGCATGCATTTTACACATGTATATTTAATACATTCCAAAACATTATAAATAAATAAATAAATAAATAAATAAATAAATAATGATGATGATGATGATGATAATAATAACAGCAACAACAACAACAATAATAATAACAACAAAAATATAAGAACATCAATATCAGAACATTAAAATCAAATACTGAGGCATTTTCAATAGCACAAGACTATCATAAATTTCAACCTCCCCCTTAACTCCACTGCATGTTATATCTCCCTCTAGGTTGATCGTATGAATTTCTCTGTCGGCGCCTTGCTTGTTTGTTCATTTTGTTCGTGTTGGTTTAATAACACATAAAACACAATTAGATAACAATAAAATATAGATCTCCACTAAAATAATATGTCTGCACTGCTCACCCCTAAAATTTATAACTTAATTTGCGAAATACTGCTGAAAATGTCATTAAATTTTTATAGAACAGATAAAGTTAATACCCTTAAAGCGTCAAACGCTGATTTAATACATCCACAAATACACATTTAATAAGAAAGTACGCGAAAACAGACATCCTCTAATAATAAATCATATGAGAAGATTTCAGAAATAGACGTAATTTTAAACCATAATGAGCGTGATATTTAAATAAGCCTACGTAAGGGAAATATGTCCAGTATCTTACTTTGCCATAAACACATTTCTGTAAGCTGTGTCGGATTTAGACGTAATCTAAACACGGCTTACGGCTTCGTTGTCTTCAGTGCGGGCCTTCTTCAGTGATACAAAAATTATTCTATATAAAGTTTGTATTACAGAGAGTGGGCAGTGTATATATATATATGTTGTGTGTGTGCGTGCGCGTGCGCGTGTGCATGTTATTTTGTTTTTGTTTTTCTCGTCATCATTTTCATTATTATTTTTTTTTTTTTTTATTTTTATTATTATTATTATTTATTGTTGTTGTTGTTGTTGTAAATAATTTTCTTTTTGTCATCATCGTCATCTTCATTTATATATATATATGGTTTTATGAACCGACATACATTAGCATAGAACTGTACATACGTACAGACACAAATATATTGGTACACAGAAATATATATACACCCATATATACAAATATACAGAGATTGTTACACATACATACATACATACAGAAAAAGAAGAAGAAGAAGAAGAAAAAACACACACACACATTAGAGAAGGACAGTCATTATCTACTAACATCAGACACAGTAATGGAAGGTAACTATTTTACTCCTTCCTCTAACTCGCGTTGTTTGACGACTCCTGACATATTCTAAGACGTGTTCTCACATTTCCAAGGGTGGAATAAAACTGTTGTTGAGCGAGTCAAGCATCCTGAAACTTTGTCTTTGTTTGCTGTTTCAAATTACACGGCTAACAATGAGTCTGTTTTCATTGCTAGTGGGAGTAGATATCTCTCCCCAGTCTGGCTTGATTCTGGAGTCTTCGTACAGAGTAAACTGTTCCAAACACGATCCACTAACAGACGGAGCATGTTCTGTTCTTAGCGATTAATCCTTTAGATATATATATATAGAGAGAGAGAGCAAATACATCTGTCTGTAATAGTCGTAAAAGCATGTGCGTACCAGAAAATAGAAAGCAAATACATGTGTCTGGAACACTCGTAGATACAGGTATATAGTGCGTACCAGAAAATGCTTTCTCAGACAGTCTGTTTGTCAGTACTGTAACATTCTTTGAACATGTCTGATAAAATCACTGATTATTTAAAATCAGTTTGCGTGAAACTAGGTTGTGTTGTTTTATTTATTTGTTATGTTTCGGTAAATAAACGTACTTAGATGTTTGATGGAATTAGATAAACAAATGGTGAGATTTATTTGTTTATTTATTCACATGTTCATGTATATATATTTATTTATTAATGTATTCATTCATTCATTCATTCCTTTATTCAGTTGTTTGTGTATTTAATTTATTGCAATTGCGCAACTACTTTTTTTTTTTTTTTTTTTTTTGCTTCTTCATTTTGTTATAACTTTCGTTGTTGAAAAAAAGATAACGTATTATCAAGCAGGAATTTCTTCACATTCGAAGATGAAAAGAATTGTATGGAATGCAGAGAGTGAGAAACTATATTTAGAAAAAGAATTTTAAAATTATTACCAATTACACTTTATGGTACTATCGTCCAGAAAAAAAAAAAATAGTCTGGATTTAATGAGAAAGAAAGGAAACAAATAAAAAATGCATATTATTTGGTTAACGATTGGTGTTTACTGTTTTCTGCATTTGCGTGAAAGTCAAATCAAAGATAATTGGAGAGGCGGAAAATCTGTATACCAACGTTTATACATAGATGTGCTTTTAACAGAACTGCATACCTGTTTTCGCAAGATTTGTGTATAAACTGCTAGACTTAGTTTCTGGTTTCACTCCAAGATCATTAACCTTGCATCTATCTCACGAAACAGCGATAACTGCATTTCAGCAGCTTCAAAGGAGCAATGGTTAAACCATCTACTTTAAAATTAGCACATTTTTCGATCGAATCCCAGTACTGACAGCCATTCAATGTATGGAAAACTATATCAAAACTATGTTCCAAATTTTTTTTTGTTTGTTTGTTTGTTTTTATGTTATTAATTTTCTAACACACTGACTCTTAGAAGTATTGCTAATGGCAGTGTGAAAGCGTCTATCTAAAAGTCTTTTCAACTTTTGGTATCTGGTAAATATAGCTTCAGTAGCTTTACATGGCCTGAATTCGAACTGCGTAAATCTTATATTTCCCTAACATAAAGCCTTAAACCCTCAAGTCTAAAATGTTACTGTTTTCCCATAACTTGCATCATTACAGCTTAAATATTCAAAATTGTACTGCTTTCTGTAGCTTAGAATCAAAAGTCTCAAAATTATACTGCTATCCATTGCTTATATTCTTACACTTTAAAGTCTGGAAATTTCTGTAACTTTGAACTTTACACTGTAAAAGTACCTCTCAAACGTTTAATAGTTATTACGTTTGCCAACAAGACCCCAACGGTTTCACATAGTCTAAATCCAGCCCTGACATTCTAAATACGTTTCTCTTTGTCTTTTGAGTGGATTAGATAACATGGTGTGCTATTTTTTTTTTTTTTTTCAAAGATTCGAGCGAATGCCTGAAAATAAATCATTTTCTTTTTTTTTTATCTCAAACCCACTCAATTCCTGCTTAAATTCCGCTACAAGCGTGCGGACCTCAGTTGCAAATCCCACGCTTTTCAGACGTTTCTCGTTCTGCAGAAATCACTAACACAATGAGACTCGCCGTCGTTTCGTCGAATTAATCGAGACTGCTTCGCTCGACTTCCCTGGACTTGATGTCCATAATAGAGATCTCTTAGAGTGAAAAGCTTGATCAGTAAGTATGATTTACATAGAGCGAAAATATTCTTTTGACGACAGTGAAAGCACGTGTGTTCGCCACGAAGACTTTCTCTCGATTTGAGTGGTTGCAGATGGAATTTAATGACGTGGAGAGACCTTATTTTATTTTCAAGTGCTTTTGTCAACCACAGATCAATATGTTTTTACGTCCATTCCTTTATAGTTTCTTTTTTACGAGCACAGATCTTTATTTAATAACGTCAACGCCAAAAGGAAATCTTTATTTAACAGACTGGAGTCCAAACGGAAATCTGAATTTAATAAACTGAAAACCTAGATTCATTCCTCATTTAATACAGTAAAATCCAACACATAATTCGTTAATTCATCCGCTATAATCTTTACTAAACATGCTTATTTATTACGCTGTAATCGTCGTCAAAAATCCTTATTCAGTACGCTACAGTCAAAGATAAAATCCTAATATAATACGCTTAAGCGAATTTTCAATTTAATCCACTGCTGCTAAAGATGAAATATTTATTTAATTTATACACCAGAATGCATGATGAAAGAAAGAGAGTCAGATGTAACAAATCTGGGTTATGTGAAAGCCAAAAGACAATATTTTATCTCTCATTATAATTATGAACTTTAATGACCGAGGTTGAAATCTTGAAATACATTACTGATATTGGACTAATATGTAAAGAGTTGTGTAAATAGAAGTTTCTATTTAATATTTATAAATATGTTCTAAATGCATATTATATATACACACACACACAATGGGGGTATTCGTCTGTATCTCTGCTTGTGCATCAGTAGTTTTAAAAAAGACTTTTTAAAATTATTACTGGAAAAGAAAAATTGTTTTTGGCTTGACATTAAAGATTTACAAAGCTAAAACCTACTTTGAAGTTCGTTATGAAACAAATCAGAAAATAAAAAGTGACATGAAAGTTTTACACTCAATAAAGAAACAAGGAAGGACGCTTTATTCAGAGTTGCTTTATGAGCGTAAAGCGGCGTTCACACTGAGCGATTTGTGGTTACAGCTGGTAATTTCAGGCGGCGTTCAAACTGTGCAACATGGAGTAACAGTTCAGACGGCTTGTAAATTGGTAAAATTAAACAGTGTCAGATCTGAGATTTTCTACGAGACAGACAATTACTGCTGTTCGTCTGCTCATTTTATATAAATTTAAAGTGAACCTCAGGAGGAAAAAGTTAAAAGCTGTACTCTAAAACAACTCGAACATTTGAAATATATGTAAATCAACTGACATTTTAAAGAATGTCAACCACGAGCAGACGATCAAGAAGTATACAGAAGAACAATGCTATTACTACAAGATCAGCGAAAAAGAAGAAACTGACTTCAGTTAGTTCTAGGCGGGCGGTTACGATCTTAATGCCATCGAGTCTTACGTTAGCAATAGGACCCTATGAGTCGTTTAGTGTGAACATCGCTTTACACAGATTTACTGGACCAACATAACACGATTTTTGCGATCGCCTGTAGGCCGTACGGATCACGGAAGCCCAGCTTTGATGCGCGTGGTGGTATATTGGATGAAAATAACTCGCTATTTGACGAATCGACCCAGTGTCCGACAGAGACGCTAGGATGCGGCGCAGTTAACCTCAGAGCGTCAATTTATGTTTCTATAATGTTGCTGTATGATTAATCGAGTTGCCTGACATTAGATAGAAGCCCAGATGAAAAAGGTTTGCTTTCAATTGATTCCTGCGACGTTTATTAGCCTCTTCCTTCGAGGAACAAGAATGAAGATGTTGTGGTCGACGTAGAGAATGGGGTAGGTGGGAGGAGGGGTAGGAGGGAGGAGGGGTAGGTTTGAGGGTGGGTTGTGGGCTTAGGGAAGGCGAGGTGGGTTTCGGAAAACTGGAGGCAGATCTGGGTGGACAGTAAACAGTCAGTAGAACGATTTTTTTTCTGTACAAAGATTCAGCGGTATTTTCACAATGATTTAATTATATATTCATCAAGACTTATCTTTACTGTGTTTCTATCTTATCTTCAGTTTGATTCTCTCTTACTTTCCTTATTATTCCAACTAATTCAGTTGTACCTTCACTGTCATTCTAAATTATTATTACTACTACTACTACTACTACTACTACTGCTTCTGCAACAACAACTACAATTATTAATACTATTAATACTATTGCATGTACTACTACTACTGCTACTACTACTACTACTACTAATACTAATACAGCTTCTACAACAACAACTACTATTATTAATACTACTTTTGCCACTACGACGACGACGACTACTACTACTACTACTACTACTACTACTACTACTACTACTACTATTATTATTATTATTATTATTATTATTATTATTATTATTATTATCATCTGAATATTCCAAAACAGGACTTTGACACTAACCTGGAAGGCACACGAATTCTACGAAAACATTGCGAAGTGAAAAGACGTTGGTGGTGCAGTAGCTCGGCATCAGTGTTCTCAAACCCGACGCTGCACACGACTGCTGTCCCTCGCACAGTGAATACAGCGTCACGAACGTAGACCACGAACAGTTGCTGTCGCTGTCGTAGCATGTGATTTTAGTGAAGTGAACCACAGAGCCGCTGACGCATTGCAGTCCTGGACTTCTGTCGTCGCAGATGTTAGATTTACATCTCGTCATGTGACCTGCAACCACAGTGATGATGATCATAGTAATAGTAATAGAAATATTAAAATATCAACAACAACAACAACAATAATAATAATCTAGTAACAATAATATTAATGATGATGATGATAGAAATAATGATAATAATACTAACAATAATAAAAAAAAATAATAATAATAATAGTAGTAACAATAATAGTAATAGAAATAATAATAATAATAATAATAATAATAATAATAATAAAATAATAATAATAATAATAATTATATTGAAGATGATGATAGCAATACAATAAAAAATCATCATGCTAATGATAATGATGACGATAATGATAACGTTAATAATAATAATAACAATAAAATAATAATGATAATAACAACAGCAATATTAGTAGCAACAGTAATGAAAACACGAGCTAACAGCATTATATGTGAGAATTTGTGGAAATTGCAGAATAAACTGGACAGACTGTAACAGTACTCGTGGTATTAGTCACGGATATTATAATTATAACGGTCTCCATACGGTATTATTAATATTGTGAACGAAAACACGTCGACAGGCTCACGTAACTGATGACGAATCAGTTCACGTGACGAGGTAAGAGAACAATAGGTAAAATGATCTCGACTGCAGATGGAGAAATAATAAATAATTAATAATGCACAGATATTATAAACCTTAGCACCAACGAACCATTTCATCGATGGATGAAGCGTGATAAAGGTTGTTTTGTTTGCTCAAAAGAGCGTTTGTGTTAGTGTGTCAGAGGATTAGATGAAATTTAAAACACGAAATTCAGAAGTCAACGAGTTGTTTTTTATGTTGTTGTTGTTGTTGTTGTTTTTATTTGTTTGTTGCATTGATACTATTAACGTTGGTGCCTTGCACATTTAGATATAAATCATAACATTACATTGCTTTACTGAAATGGATAGAACATATAGACACTGAATATCTGTTAGGATATAAAATTCAGAAGCCTTTTTTGTATTCATCTTTTGTGTTGGTGATTAGTTACAGAGAAGACAATTTTTATTAATCCTGCATCTACAAGGCTAGAATTGCGTGGCTTCAGTCATTTGAAGGTTCAAGCCAATCTGTCATGGACTAACGTTCCTGACACTAGTTTGAAGAAGACGGCGTCAGTTTGTTACACCAATGGTTACAGACAGAAGATGGTGCTTTGTTGCGAGACCTAGCTCTGACAGGAGTTTTTTTTGATCCCCAGTACATTAAAATGTTGAAAAAAATATCAGAATAGAAATGTTTCTCTGCGTTATCAAAACGTACCACCACGATATAGAAATGTATCACTACGCTACAGACATGATTCTACAGAAATGTATCACTGTGCTGTAGAAATTAATTATTGCACCACAGAAATGTATTACCAAGCTGTACAAACGTATCACTACTCTACAGAATCCGACGACGGTCAACTAAAACACAACAAAGAGCACCAAAAGAGAACACTGAGCGATCTATAAACAAAATAATTCACTAAGTAGCTGTATCATGTCGACATCACAAGCTCCTTTCAGTATGCCACGTTCAGCTCTTCCAGATCAATTAAATTAAAACCGGTACGTATTAACTGAATGGGCTGGAGATTATGAATAGCTTGTCCCCTAAGGTGTCGTAATGTTTAGCAAGCTATAGTTTATTAGTTGCTAATGCAAAACGTATGTACACTGGGATTTGCAAGCTGTCATATGGAACGTTCGGAATAACATGGGGGAATTTATTTTGTGGAGGGAAAATATTTTTTTATTTTTTTATTTTTCTGTTCAAAAATGACATTAGTGTTGTAAGTAATTTTGTTTCTGGAAGGTGATGAATTATAGTTTAAAAATCGTCTGTGTTTGAATAGGCGAATTGGATATTGATCTTTAAAAAAAACTGAAAGAGAGAGGACATAATTAGGAAAAAATAGAAAGGGTTTGTTTTGAGTATGAGAGATAGAGCAGAGAGACACACACACAGACAGAGAGATAGATAGATAGACAGACAGAGAGTACGAGACAGAGAGAGAGGAGAGAGAGAGACACACACACACACAGACAGAGAAACAGATAGATAGACAGACAGAGAGAGAGAGAGAGGGAGAGAGAGCGAGCCCGCATTGTGAACATGTCTGACTGGAATCACAACAGACAGTGATATTTCTTTCTCTCTCTGAACAGAACACAGCAACCAACAGATTTTCTGAACATCCTTACGCCTTTTTACACCATCAAGGAGCCAAAAGTTCACTTCGTACGCATAAAAAACATTGCTCTCCTCATCCGACTTCTCTTTTAATTTTCGAATGTCGTCCCTATAGTGAGATTTCGCTCTGTAATGGTGCCATTACTACAGGAGTTTATTACGGGAAAATAAATACACCATAATCCACATAGACGTGCCATAAAATTAATGACATATAGAATGGAATGCTGTCGTAATTTGCTCCAATGGAAATGACCAGTGTCGATTCGGACAGCGATGTTATTCCCTGTTACAATATTGATAACTTCTGGCATAGAGGCTGATCGATCGGTCGTTTGTTTCGATACTAAAACTGATCTATTTTTAATCATATGTTACTTTGGTGCTCTTCGTAAATTAATATCTAAGTTAATCCTAGATAGTTTGTCGATCTCCCATTCTCTCTCTCTCTCTCTCTGTCTTTCTGTCTGTTGTCTTTTTATTATTATTATTATTATCGTCTTCTCCTCTCTGTCCGTCAAATCTCGAAAATAATAATAACAACACAGTAATGACGTCATAAATATTTGACGTAATAGTTACTTAAAGCTCTCTCTCTCTCTCTCTCTCTCTCTCTCTCTCTCTCTCTCTCTCTCTCTCTCTCTCTCTCTCTCTCTCTCTCTCTCTCTCTCTCTCCCAAACAGATGTTATCCGCTAAGTCCACTGTACCACTACCGATGTAACAGCAGCTGCTTGTATGAAAGATTGTATTTCAATAGATTTATAACACTTCCAGCCAGTAACAGATACAATTTACTTTACTAAAGGACAGCTCGAGATCGTGGTCTATCCCTAAGATATTGTAACGTGAGATAAATAAGAGAAAATAGGATTGAGATATAAAGAGATTTTCCTCTCGCTGTTCTGTCGACTTAACGATAAAATGAATCTAAATGAAGAAGAAAAAAAAATACATTAGAAGATTATATGATTTATACAAGACAATCCATTTCGAAGCTATTTACCCCTGTTTATATCGATTCACCACTAATGAAGTTTCTATAGGGAAACTATATATAAACAGTCTATCACACTAAGTATGCTAGTAAATCCTATGGATATATTATATAATTCTATTGTTTAGCTATATCATTCTTATTAGCACTATCTGGAACGGGAAACAGACTAAACTGCGAAGTCAAGATGGTGGATCGGGTTACATGTTCGATGTTGTGGCTAATACAAAATTATAAGGTCTAAGTTTGTGATCATTGTGTAGAATGTATCATGGTGGATTTTTCCGTCAAAGATATAACGATGAGAAAATACTAAACTGGTTTTCTGGTCAGCTGAATCAGACGACTTGACTAATACAGTAGCAACTTTACTCAAAACTGACATTTGACTTTTTACTTTTTACTTCATTCACCTGACTCGGAGAGTCCTAACTTTTGACAGTGAGTTGTACATACATATGTGTGAAAATGTGTGTATGTGTATGTGTATGTATGTATGTATGTGTATGTATGTATGTATGTATGTATGTGTGTGTGTGTGTATGTATGTATGTATGTATGTATCTATGCATGCATATATATGCACACATGTATGGACATACAAATAAATATATATATATAAACAAGCATGTATGCATGCATACGTTAATATATGCGTGTATGTGTATTTATGTGTTTGTTAATGTGTATAAATGTGTGTATGCTTGTATGTTGTGTTGTATGTGTAACATAAATATACATACATATACACACATACACACACACACACACACACATACACACACATATATATATACGCACACATGTATGTGCAAGTATATATGGGTGTTTGGATGCAATCTCGTATTATCTGTATACGAACTTTTCAGGTGCGTCTGCATAAACAACCACCGATAAATAAAACATTAGCGGTACAAAACCACATAGTTAATTTTTAATTATTAATTTCCGTGCCCCATTCAAAAAAAAAAAAAAAAAAAACAACAACTACATCGGCCCCATCAATACTTACCAGCAACACATCTGAAGGTGACGTGGACGTGTCGGGCATCGCTGTGGGAGACGTTACAGTGCGCCGACAACAGATTCTTTAAACCGAGCCCGCCACAGGACCGTTGTCCATTGCATAAGTTATTGATGGTCGTCTTGGTAGCCGGCGTACATCCATGATTGTCGGAGCCGCACACGATGCTGTGGATATTGATTATGCTGTCGTCGCCGCAGTGTAGGCTTTCGCCGTCGCCGTGGCACACGTCTGTGGTTTGGTAGTCTGGATAGATAAAATATGAATAACAATTCTCTTGTTGAACGATGAAGAATTACATATATATATATATATATATATATATATTGGAAAACTGTATGGGTTGAAGCCTAATTGTTTATGTGTGTATGTATGTATGTATGTATGTATGTGTGTGTGTGTGTATGTTTGTATGTGTGTGTGTGTGTGTATGTATGTATGTATGTGTGTGTGTGTGTGTGTTTGTTTATATGTATGTATGTGTGTATGTATGTAAGTATGTATGAATATTTGTACGTGTTCGCATAAATTTCTGTTTTATAAGTATGCATGCGTAGGACCGTACCTAAATTAACCTTTATGCATACATATAATATTAATATAAAATATAAAATACATGATTATAAGTGTATATGCCAGAATGTTTATTATGATATATATACAAGAACACAAGTACACAACACACACACACATATATATATATACAAAAATGAACTCGTTATTTAACGAATGCTATTTCGGTCATTGACAAAAACCACTTAACACAATAAAGCTTTATCACGCAATTAAAACAAAACAGACAAAAACCACTTAACACACAGTAAAGCTTTATCACGCAATTAAAACAAAACAGACTCATTAGATGGTCCGGACCCAGAGATTTTATTTTTATTTTTTATCAAACTTTCGGGCGTGGCTACAGAAATGATTTTGAAAATCGAGTGCAGTGCCTGGTTTGGCGCTGTCTGAGAAAACACCTGCTACTGCCCCGGGCTTTCAGGAAACCGCGAGAGTGTCTGAAGTGAGGAAAATGGTCAGAGATGTATGTAATTTAATGATCGGATGGTTATTTCGTTTCGTTCCGTGTAACGAGAGAATTTTCTGCTTGTTTGCTTGCATTGTCTTTCCTTTCTGGTGAATTTGATAGTATTAAGAATCCTTTTTTTTTTTTTTTTTTTTTTTTTTTTTTTTTTTTTTTTCCCTCGACAAGATGAGGTTATGGTTTGTGTGGTGATTGATGGTTGTAATGTACTGATAATGTGTGATTAGTGAATTTGATAATAGTAAAATATTGTGATGAGCAACGAGAAAGAGAGAGCTAGACGAAAGACAAATGGATGGACGGACAAGTAAATAGCTAGAGTAAGAGAAAAATCAATTACTGGATGTATGGACGCATGGATATGGAGGGATGAAGGGACGTACGCACGTATGAATAGATGGATGGATGGAGGGATATGTTTATGTATGATATATAAATATAAAGGTACAGATCCAAGATAGAATGGAACAGATGCAGAAGATAGTGAAAAGAAAAGTGATAAAAAAGAACAAAAAAAAAAACAGAGAGAAGAAGACCGTTATTTACAGAAATAAATATAAAGATATATTCATGTACAGTTTATGTGTGTATATGTCGGTGAGAGTTTGCTTGTGAGTGGGTGTATGTATGCGTGTCAGAATACACACTCACACACACACACACATACATATATATATGTACGTATGTATATATATGTGTGTATGTATGTATGAATGTATGTATGGATTTATGTAGGTATGTGTGTAACACGCACAAAGCAGAATGTACACACGATTACACACATATTCTTGCATTAGAGTTAAATAGTGTTTATCTTTTCTGTGATTTCATTTCCGTCAGTACGTTTTCTTTAAACACAACACAGCAGTCTTAATTTACATGCAACCAAAGCGCGTCCTAACATTACCGCACACTAATTAGCAGAGCAAATTAATATTCCTGCATCTTTTCAAAACACACGAGAAGTCATCCGATCAATATTTCAAGTGTGGCGCGATCTTACATCTCAGTCGAAATCGTGTTCTGGGGGGAAATCATCTTTACTCGAGTTGACTCGAGTTATTCCGTGAACTGTAGACGTTCTTCAAGTTGTTAGAATCCACTGGCACACATTGAAGGATCATCCGAACCGTTATTGTTCGTATAATTCGTCTGTTTAAGCTAGCAAAGACTGTAACACTGAGGCACATTGCTTATTACAAATATAAACAAATAGACTGACGTAAGACTGAATGTCTGTGTTGTAGAATGTGTTAGCTGTTAGCATTGTCGTGCACCTGCAGGTTGTAATACTGAAATATTTATCAGAACACAACGGCAAACCCAAGTGACTGCTATTCATCTAAAATATGCTGGCATGCTCAGTATCTTTAATGATTAAACACTATTAGCTAAATGCCGGTTTTCATTGACGTCATCAGTTTATGTGAAGTAGCCATTTTGTTTTCCTCATCCCTAGCAATTGAGACTATTTACATAACAAAGCCTGTTATCTGTGTTGGACACGAGAAAAACGTATCATCTGCTTGTAACTTTCTAGAGAAGCAAAATGGCGGATTTACGTCTAAGGTATTGCAAAATAAAATTAAAAATACAATTCTGGTGTGCATATATAGAGATTCTAGCTCATTGCTGTGGACACACAGAACAATCCTGAATCATTAGGACAGTCGCACATTTAATATTATCTCATAATTAGTATTTACATGTAAACAAGGCTCAAGGGAAGATGTAAACAGTTAAGTTATACATCACGTTTGAGTAATCTGACTACATACATGTAAACAAACACACCGATCTTTCTCTCGTTCAGAGATAACTCGGTTCAAACAGCGATGATGACAAGTTAAACAAATCTGAGTTTGATGAGAAGAAAATCCATCAACAACAGCAACAATAATAATATTAATAATAATAACAACAACAACAGTAATAACAATAACAAAACAACAATAATAATATTAATAACAACAACAATAACAATAATAATAATAATAATAATAATAATAATAATAACAACAACAATAACAATAATAATAATAATATTAATAACAACAACAATAATAACAACAACAATAACAATAATAATAATAATAATAATAACAAAAGATGCTAAATATGCATTCTATGAGTTAAATAATATTAAAGAGGATTAAATTATAAAGGCTGAGTTTAATCGCATCAAATTTCTGAAGAAAAAAGTTTAAGAACATCTGCAAAGGTTTAAGGAATATAGAACAATTGCAAATTTCTTTAAAAAAAATAAAAAAAAGTTCTCGACAAAATGAATATGTCTGTCACTGTGTGTGTGTGTGTGCCATATGTGAAACCTCTTGATGACTAAACACAGTTTAAGGCGAGTCTGTACAAGTATTCAATTTCATTTTACCATCCTTCCCGTTTTCTTTGCTTTTCATAATAATACTTTTCTTTATGTCAAAATATCAATAAATTCGTGTTCTTAACACATTTATTATATAGGGAACATATAATAACAACATCAACAGTATTATTTTCACATTTTGCCTCTTGGTTTTTTATTCATTTAGACTGTGTAACTATTTCTATTTCTTTTACAGTGTTTCGCTCTGGAAAATATCAATAATTCAGTATATTTTTCGGTCTCTGAAGTGACAGACTTTTCTCGATTTCGTAAAATTTCAGTGCAGCGAACGAAGTAAAAAAAAATTCCAGATCGTAGACGAATTAACTGTAAATCTCTCGTGTCGTGAATGTCGCCCAAGAACCTAGTGGCTTAAAGTCTAAGATCCACCAACTTACATTTGTTAGTCTAGTAATTCCGCTGAGACTAACAGACAGACTGACCATTAATCTCCTTAAACAGAGAAACTGATTTCTCTAGTTCTGAATTACAAGACATCAAGTTGTTAATAACTGAGTTTTTTTAAATAAAAAATAAAAAATATATATATATACAGATATGGTTATTAAATTTTACTCATAAAAACTCACGTTTATTACTCATATATACTCATTGGCTCAGAACTCACAGATATGTGTGTGTGTGTGTGTGTGTGTGTGTGTGTGTGTGTGTGTGTGTGTGTGTGTGTGTGTGTGTGTGTGTGTGTGTGTTTGTGTTTGTGTTTGTGTGTCTGTGTACACTCGGAAAGTCCACGCTCGTAACCTATACACGTTTCGAACTCAGAAATAAACCTCAGAATGTAAAATCTGATACTGCAGTAATGAATTCAATTTGCGTGGAATTACAGTGTTATCAGACAGACTGTTACAGAGAAATATAATTTATATTCGTCTCTACCAAGTCTCAGCGATTGTTAAAAACAAATATTTTAACACTGATCATGTACCATGATTTTTACCAACACACGTTTCTAAGTTTATGTTTAATTGAGAACCATAAATTAAATTTTGTATTATGATTAGTAACTGTAAACAAATTTTGTTAGTAAGTGTAAATTAAAATTTAATTATAATTAGTAAACATAAAAAAAAAAAATTGTTATAATTAGTAACTGTAAATTATGTTACAATTAATTACTAAACGTTAAATTTTGTGTTATAATTGGTAACTGTAAATTAAATTTTATTTAAATCTTATGCTAACATTAGAAACTGTAATTGAATTTTATGATGTAATTAGTTACAGTAAATTGAATTTTACGTAAAACAGTCGTCTCTGGTAATATAACACAAATGTGTTTTCTATAGTCTGTCTTGTGTTATCATTTCTAACTGTCAAATGAACTTTCTCTCATACATATTAACTTCAGACTGACTCAAAATTCCACGGAAACCTGATTCAATTGGATAAGTCTCTAGTAATGCTACAGTTACGCATACAAACACGGAAAAGAGATGATTGCTATCCTGATATGTCGCTCGTTGCAGTTAACAAATGTAGATGAAACTTTAACAAACATTAAACAAACAGCATGAGGTTTAGCAGGATAAATAAAATAATAAAATTAAAACAAAATAATAAAAAATAATAAATAAAAAAATGTAAGTGCTGCATCTTTAAAAATTAAAGTTCTACAACAACATGAACGTCAGCAACAAATTGCACGTCAGTCAAAACAATGTTGGAAATAATTAGCGTGCTCTTTTGTCGAAACATTTCTGGCGTTGCTCACAACGACTACAACCACCACGGCGCTAAGCAGTTGTGGCGTTTTGGCCTCTTGTTAACACGGAACAGACTCGAAGTCAAGTCCGCAGACGTTTACAGAATTCCAAATGGTTATGTTGATTCCCTTGCATCCCGAACTGAACGGCGCAGAGAAAGAAAAAGTGGGTTATAAGTTAATACACACCACATGTAGATAAATATATCAGTCTACTGATACTCGCTTGGGGAAGGTTGTGTTAGTCTTGTTTAGTTCCTGCGCTATTATTTTATGTATGGGTGTGTCCACAGCAGCAGACAAAGAACAATTATTGCGCGATTTATTTCCTAAGCAGTTCAGTTTATTACAAAATATAGATTTAGCGCGGTGAAAGGTGTTTTTATTTTATTTAATTTATTAGTTTTATTTATTATTTATTTATCTATCTGTCTGTCTGTCTGTCTGTCTGTCTGTTTGTCTGTCTGTCTGTCTATTTATGTATTTATTTATTTTTTGTTTTTTTTTATTAATTTTTTATTGAATTATTAATTTATTCATTCATTCATTCATTCATTACTTATTTATTTATTTATTTATTAGTTTATTTATTTTATTACTATTACTGTTTTTAAAAGGATCATACCGTTTATTGGTAGCTATAAAGGTTAAGCATGTGATCATGTGTTACAACAAAAGGCGAAAGTTTTACATTTACTTAGAAGAACTTCGCTGTGACTGAGGAATGTCGCATCATATTTATGACCAGGATTAACTGTTGTTTTTGTGTTTATTTTACTGAGTTATTGTTGTTTTTTATTTACCTACGTATGTCCTTGAATGGGAATACGTGTGAATTTATCCATGAAATAAGGTTTTGGCCGTATGTGTAAGTTATATTTGTGTGTGAGTGTGTGTGTGCGTGTTTATTTATGTATGTATTTGAGGGTTTGAATATTCTTTGTTTTATATGTGTCTGTACAGACTCTGCACACAGACAATATTCTGGAACGAACTGACGCAGGAGGACAAAGTCCAATCACCTCACAAACCCGTCAGATTCCGCTGATGAGACTCGAACGTATGACATCCGTTCACCCGCACACTGAAGGCAACGTTACCGTTCGGTCATCAACACAACCTGTATGTATATCTGTATGTATGTATGTATGTAGATAGGTAGGTAGGTAGGTAGGTAGGTAGATGGGTATGTATGTATAAATGTATAAATGTATATATTCAGTCATAATAATCCTCTAGTTTCATATAGGCCTACATCTAATTAGACTCTGCCTTTCTAACTATATGACAGTTTGTTCTTTACCTCTCTCTGTTAGACACACACACACACACACACACACAAATACACACACACACTCACACACACATATACAGGCTATACACACAAACAACCGAAAAAAAAAAAATATAAAAAAATATTCTGTCAGCATAGTTCTATCATTATTTGATAATCACCTACTTGTTACATGTCTTTAATGACTAAATTAATCACACTGAAAATAAGACACTGCTCCGAGAAACTATCTAACTTCTAGAAACTCGATACTAAATTAAGACTGGGATCTCTTCTGAGGTTTCTCTATTAGGAAATGGATGTCCAGGATAATTGATTGCCACAGACACTGAAGCCATGCGAAAACAATTGTACTTTAAATAACACGGATCATGTCGAAACAGAAAAAGAGAGACGATTCGAGACAGTGGAGTCTGAAATATTTAGAAGTAAATAAAAGAGTCAGTAGATTGGCGAATGAGTGAATGTGTGAATGATTGAAAACCACTGAAGGAAGAAAATGTTTTAAAACATTTAATGGAACATTTTATAACAAAAGAATAAAAGGGTAAAAAAAAAATCAAATAATAATAATAATTATTATTATTATTAGTATTACAATAGTAATAATAATAATAACTACAATAACAATAGTAATAACAACAACGACAACAGAAGCAGCAGAAACGGCAGTAGCAGCAACAACAACAATAATAATAATAAATAAATATATAAATAAACCTTAATTAAACAAACAAATCAACAAGGATAAATAAGCATCAGATTCATCATTATCTTCATAAAAAAAAAAAAAAAAAAATAAATAAATAAAAACAAAATCCAAAAATACAAAAAAAAAAAAAAAAAAAACTGCTTCCAACATTCTCAGGAATCCCACCACACTGCAGACAGAATAAACTCAACTTGATACCTCTAATCTGTGAGAAAACGTCAACTGAAATTACGTCATGTCTTTGTGAAATGAAATCGCCCGTTTTATTAACGGTGATGTACGGTACCGCGTAATTGACTGGAACCGTGCTGATTTTATCAGAAATACCCACCAGGTAACGTATCGAATGCACACAAACTGCACGAAGACTGCACACAAATAGCAAACACACTGCACACGCGTTGTGGTTTTCCTGTGCGTTATCTGTTCTGCAAGAGAGCCAACGCAGACAATGCAACAGTTTTATGAAATTATTTGTTATTGTTATTCTGAAAACATCGATCTCCCACTGAGGTAATAATAATAATAAACGAATATGTTTTTTGTCATTCGTTTATATGTTTTGAAAATGAGATTCTCAACTATAAATGCTGCAGACGGTTTGTTTGATGAATAATGAAAATGTAGAGATTACTACTATTACAGCTACATCTACTGATCTGTTATTACAAGTACAAATTCTAAAACAGCTGCTGCTGCTACTAACACTATACTACTACTATTCCAATATAATCAAATAATATTCCTACTGCTACTACTATTATACAACTGCTTCAGTTCTTCTAATATTATTACTACTCTAATACAATTACTACTATTACAAGTCCGATTATTACTGATACTACTATTCGTACTAGTGGTAGAGGTAGTAAATGTGTTTGTCGTAGTAACAATAGTTGTAGTAGTGGTAATTAATATGAATTTTGGTGTTCGTTTTCATTATGACCAATAATCTAAAGTATTAAGATATCTGTATATTGTGTATAGTATTTATATACATATTTATATATATACAAACTGAAAACAACAAAATATATATATATATATGTATGTATGCACGTATGTATTGAAAAAACAGACAGTAAACAGTATAAAAGGCTGGATTATTAGGTATATTATCGTTAAAACAATAAATAACAGAACAAATTTAATATTACATCTAAAACAACTGAATAGCAGACTCTCTAAGTTGGTCATAGTATCCATGATTGGTTTGGATATCTGAAAATCACTTTTTAATTCAATAATTATTTGACCATTTTGAAGAAGAAGAAAAAAAAAAGTTTATTAAAGGCTTTGTAAAACATTAAAAAGTCAATGTTATTAATGAAATCTTTCAACATGTAATTAGAAAACCATGTAAGCCCAAACCATACAATCATTGCTCTTCAACTAATGATGGTAAAGCTAACTGAAGTAATAATTTAAACTTCACCGCTCGACTCAAATCAATTTAATACAAAATGAGAACGGGAGAAAATAATTTACCAGGAAAAAAAAAAATAATAATAATAAAAAAAAATAAGGAGAACCGTTTGTTATAATTAAGTTATTTAATAGTTTTTGAACAGAATGTGCATGCAAATCCTGTTTTTAAACTTGATAATAAATTTAGTTTTGCTTGTGCTCAAATAATAATAATTGTTAATAATATACAGTAGTAACTGGCTAGACCTTTTCCTTTGTCTTCTTTCTGAAGAAAAAAAAAATAAATATATATATATATATATATATATATATATATGTAAAACAAAATAGATGAAGAAAGGTGAAAAATGAGATAAAGGGAAAAAGAAACATATTTTCGACAAATCCCATGTTGTTCATCGTAAAGATTTACAACTGCCCAGGAAATAAGAGGGTGTCTATGAAACTCCCAGAGCTGATTGTGAATTCTGAATTTCTGCTGTTATTTATAGCGCTGCGGTATTTTCTATTACGTAATACAGCTGAAGACAAAGCAGCGACGTCATGGGAGATGGTAATAAATTATGTTTTTAAAAAAAAAATCTGAGCCTGTAATGAGAATAATGAAGATGTGATTACTGGTTAAGATATACCAGGGGAAAAGTGAAGTGGGCTGGAGGTGGGCTGAGATACTGTAGGTAGAGAGAGAGAGAGAGAGAGAGAGAGAGAGAGAGAGAGAGAGAGAGAGAGAGAGAGAGAGAGAGAGAGAGAGAGAGAGAGAGAGAGAGATGGGCGGACGGATGGATTGATGGATGGATAGAAATAAACAGAAAAATAATCAATCAAAAAGAGAATAAAAGAAAATGAGTGAAAAACACAAAAGGAAAGTGATAAAGAGATTGAAACTGAAAAACAAAGAGAAACGAGAAGAAACAAAGCGAACAAAACAAAAAAAAAACGAATAAAAAAAAAGACAAAGAACTAACAGATATTTTACACTAAACGCCCACTCATAAAACACGCTGCAGTTTGAACTAATTGTTAACCTCTGTTATTTTGTTTTATTTAAATTTTTTTTTTTTTTTGCTCTTTCTTTTTTTCTCTCTCTCTCTCTCTCTCTCTCTCTCTCTCTCTCTCTCTCTCTCTCTCTCTCTCTCTCTGTCTGTCTATCTCGTAGTATTTTCTCTTCTCCTTCTCCTTATCACTGCAAATTAGCGCTCGTGTTAGCTCGCGATTAAGCTGGTCGAGTCGGAAGTCGCTCAGATGCGTTGTGTTAATTCCAGCATTTCGTGTCATTGCTGCGAGTTTCTGTGACAGCGCAGGTCAAACACAGGTCTCCTCTTACAACGGCGCAGTCTTAATTAGACGCGCTGATTAGAAAAACATCTACAACCGTTGTAGACTTCGATAGATAAGCGAAGTGTTTTTCTAGTAACGTTTTTAATGAGATCGTGTCAGTGTTTGTGTTTATCACATTTCACTTCATTTTATTCTTTTTTTATTTATTCGTCATTGTTATTATAATCATCGTTGTCATCATTGTTATTATTATTATTATTATTATTATTACTACTACTATTATTATCATCATCATTATTATTATTATTAGTTGTTGTTGTTGTTGATGATGCTGTTTATGTTGTTGTTATTATTATTATTATATTATTATTATTACTGATGATTATAATGTTGATGTTATTCCGTATACTGATAATGAAATTGTTTGTGCTATAATTTTACCACTGAATTAAAAAAATATATACATATCGGTAAGTATTTGAATAATAAGAAAAGATATGATGTCAATGCAAACACACAAACACACAGACACATACACACACACATCAAAAACGCTTTTTAAAAAACGAAAATATGCGAGGACTTTATGATGTCATTGGTAATAATAATAATAATAATAATAATAATAATAATAATAATAATAATAATAATAATATTAATAATAATAATAATAATAATAATAAGAAGAAGAAGAAGAAGAAGAAGAAGAAGAATCTGGAATAAACATTGCAGTATCTAAAAACTATTGTATCAAACTGTTGTATCTCTTCAAACAAGATTGAACCAAGACAAAACAACTGTAATCTGGGCCACTTCTTGACCCAATCTGAAAGCCTAAAACGATTTAATCCAATTACTTACATACACACACAGTGACCTGACCCGAACTGTTGTGTTAATTCAATAGATTTCAATCCGATTTGTAGGTCAGTATCCGTTAAAAGTAGTGGACTGTACTATAAAGGTAAGCCAATAGGGAATATCCAGTCAAAGTGCAGTAGAGATGTAAAGTTTAAAATGTCACCTGTACGCATGCGTGAACTATTAGCATAAATAAATTAGTGAGTCTTTGAAGTAGAGAGTAAGGTCTATACTGGGCACTGAGTAGAAACATTTGCTTGAAAACAAACAAAATCAAGGTGAAGGTTATGTACATTTATTTGCAATATACATGTTGTGTGTTCAGTAAAAATAAAACATAGATTAATCTATTAAACCTTTAAATGACATACATATTTGTTTATACCTAGCTACTAATAATCAGCTTTATATTGTTGACGCATGTCGGATACTCTCTCTGTACGCTGTATTTGTAAGTTTGAGAGCGTAACCTTAGTTCATTGTAGTCAACAGCTTTCATCAGAATTTATTTATTTATTTATTTTTTATTTATTTATTTTATTATTGTTTTATTACTACTGTTATTATTACACCTACTATCACTATCATCATCTTTGTCATTAATCCAGGTCAGATGAAAGTAGATTAATAAATTTAACAGTGTTTATATCATCAGCTTATCCAGGCTTCTCTAAGTATACACGAAGCTTGGATTCCCATTGTCTAGGACAATCTTATTGCAGAGAAAATGCAGAGAGTTGGTGTATTATTAATTCAACTTAGGAACGTGCAGGAATCGACTCCATTACCTACCACTCTTCAAGCCAAAGACCTAGCGATCTTGCAATTAATTTTATCTTGGAACTGTCAGAAAGCGAAGCAAGCATTTATGATTCATTACCTATGCCAGTGATACAACTAAAGCCAGGATATCTTATTATAATTACGCTTAAGGATATTTTACGTGGATATATCTATGAAAATAACGATTAAAAAAAACGCAGTTATTAAACAACGTAAAACTTTTTTTTTTTTATTAAGACACGCGGGGTCATGAATGATTGACCAAATTATCAGCTGAATGAAGCCAAACCAAAAAACAAGCTGGGAAATTAAAAAAAAAAAAAAAAGAAGAAGAACGTGTGTCTATCGTCTTTAATATCTTCCTGTCCTAGCAAGGTGTTCATTTAACACTGCCAGTGTTTATCACCGATGTCAACCAGATCTAGATTGTTTCTGCGCAAGCAAACACGAGGGAATTACTCGTCTCGATTTATAGCCAGCCAGCCAGCGCGGTGAATGGGCGGGCGGGCGGCCTGTTCTCTATCAAGTCGTTTACACAACCTGAAGAGTATTTAATTACATTCCATTTGTTGTTGTTGTGTTTTTTTCTCTCTGCGTTACGTTGTGTAGAATCAAAGATAAACGCGTTATTAAACGTTCTACTTAGCTTTTCATTTCCGTAAATTATTTGTCTGTTTTTTCTTACTTTTTTTTTTTTCTTTTTGCTGTTGTTTGTTGTATTTGTTTGTTTTTTCACTTATTTAATTATTTTTTGTTTGGTTTTGTTGTTGCTGGGTTTTTTTGGAGGGGGAGGGTGGTTGGGTTGGGACTGATTTTATTTTCCCCATCACAGTGATCTACAATGCATATTTTTACTTTAAAATATTATATAGGTTTAAATTTGTAGGTTTTACGTTTTTTACAGATTTATCCTTTCATGATATTACATAGTTTAAATTTTCACGTATTCATTAGTCAATTTAACATTAATCTTTGATTTTATTTTTTTTTATTTTATTTTATTTTTTTATTTATTTTATTCATTTTTTTATTTCATTTTAAATTAAGATATTTTATTTAATTTTGTATCTCCTATTAACGTCTCTCCTATTAACGTGATTGTCTGAAAAGTCATGATATGTACTGTTCTGTCCATTGAAATACGCTACAAACTACGTTTCAAATGGCTGATTAATTTTAACAAGATTCCTTCCTGCTGAGAGACAACAGCGGGTTTCCTTTCTGGTGTATCATTGTAAAATCATGTTTTTGATAGTTATTTTATTTGTTTTGGGGTGTCCTTATTTATTTATTTATGGTCAAGATTTTTTTAGGATTTGCCCTGTATTGTGGAATTTTTATTTGCCAGTTAATGAAAAATATTCATATTTGTAAATCGCTAAAATCGTTTGGCTGAATTGGTGATTTTTATCGTTGTTAGCCTTTTCCTGATGTAAAACACTTCAGCATTGGATATGTTCAGTTAGTAGCAGTGAAACATTACGTAATAACACCAAAACGTTTTCACATCTTTACTTATTGTCGTCCTAAGGCCTATCCTTAACGATAATTAATTTTATTTTATTTTATTTTATTTTATTTTATTTTATTTTATTTTATTTTATTTACTTATTTACTAATATTAATTAATGCATTAGTTTAATCTTTTACTTACTGATTTAATACATTCACTCACTAATTCATTTTATTTATTCAATTTGTTTTATTAATCTATCTCTCTGTTTCCCTGTATCTGTTTATCTGTTTATCTATATAGTTATCTGTCTGTCTGTCTCTACCTATGTATCTGTTTATCTGTCTGTCTGTATGTTTGTCTGTCTATATTGTAAGCAATCTGTTGGGATGCTGGATGGATCCTCTAACTTAATCTTGTATTAATACCGGCCACTGACTGATAACAATTATATCTAGAGCCGTAAGATTTGTTGTCATTTTCTTGTAGTGGGAAATCGTCTTATGTCTAATCTGTCAGTGTAGAAACAATTAATTATGCCGCCACTATCAATCATACTTAGATACAATCTGTCACGCAGTCGTTATATCGTCATCGTGGTCGTCACAATCAATACAGTCCACAGGAACATATTACTATGGTGACAGTAAACGAAGACAAA